>JAPJYX010000001.1:0-1200000 GCA_030503985.1 Himalopsyche tibetana | reverse complement strand
AAAGGTCACTTATAATGGAGGGTATCTTATACTGTACACGTATTTGTATTTGATTTTTACGGTTGGCATAATTTAAATGTCGGCTGCGTCCTCTAGTGGTCAACGCCGCTGGCCTGAAACGCTGAGGTTACGGGTTCGACTACCAGTAAGGACTGTTAATATTTATTGATTTTTTAATTGATTTACGGATTTCTGTTTGAGGGCATAAATGTATGTGATGTCTTGGATTCTTCCCTGCCACCCATTCTATCCTAAGACTTACCCTATTCTTCTATCCCTAAACTCTCCTGTCGAGATAAACACGCTCTGCCATCTAAAAAAATACCTGTTTTTTGGTTTAAAAAAATAGGGCGAGAGGTTATTAGTGTAGAAAATTCAAAGGCTGAGCATGCCAATCCAAAAAATACGCGGCATGATTTTAACATTTTTGCAAACATCCATAATAAGTAATATTTCATTTAAATATGGTGTTTTTTTTTTAAATATTTGCTTTACATAATTAAAATTATTATTTTTACTAATGTGTAAATCTCATTTTTTCTCATTGGGAGAGGTTAGGAATTGAAAGGAACTTTTCAATATTGCTTCATTCATGAAATGGGTTGAGAAAAATGGTATGCAAATTTCCATTATAATATTCAATCTGTTTATGATCATGACTGTCTTTTTATAAGCAGAACAAAAGTCCAAAAATCTTGACCGAGACTAAAAATGCACCAAAAAAAATTTGGGCCGCCCAGTAGTAAACTAGATGTACACATTTTTTAATAATTCCGATAAGGAATTTTGAGTTTTGACAGAAAATTTGATCTCAGTATTTCAATCAGTTGACTGAATGTTACTCAGTATTTTGTAAGAAATTTAAACAGTTATAAAACTTCTTTAAAAAATTGTCAAACAAACTTGCAAGCTGTCGTTAAAAGTAAAGTAAAAAGTACGTGGCCATGTTTGAAGTTTAAATGAAAGTGTGTGCAGTTTCTCAAATAGATTATTTTTTCAAATTATGGATGTCATCAAAGGTAATTTTAATATCCCCTATCGCCGATTCGATCTATAAAACAAGACAAGCAAAAGTGACAAGTTAACTTCTAGTTCTGTTTTAGACTCCAATCGTACTTTGTCCAAAAATAAAAGGTTGAACGGTGGAAAGAACATTGGACTTTGGGAAGGGACATTGTTGAAAAACTCATTCGCGTTTTTCATCTAACTTTTCCATTTTTGTTTCAGACGTTGGATGCGTGCGCACTTCGGCCACCACGGTCTACACAAAAGCCACCATGCACTGGAGGTTCAAGCAGTTCAAGCAGTGGCTCGAGCAGCAGCTCCAGTAGCGGGTCCAGCAGTTCTACAAGTGAATCAAACAGTTCTTCCAGCAGTGATTCGAGTAGTTCCGCAAGCAGTGGATCAAGCAGTTCTTCTAGTAGTGAATCAAATAGTTCCGCAAGCAGTGGGTCAAGCAGTTCCTCTAATAGTGAATCGAATAGTTCGTCAAGCAGCGAATCTAGCAGTTCGTCAAGCAGTGGATCAAGTAGTTCTTCCAACAGTGATTCAAGCAGTTCTTCTGCTAGTGGAGCAAGCAGTTTCTCTGGTGGAAAAGGCGGATCAAGCAGTTCATCTGGTAGTGGATCAAGCAGCAGCTCTGGAAGCAAAAGAGGATCAAGCAGCTCATCTGCAAGTGGAGCAAGTAGCAGCTCATCTGGCAGTGGATCAAGCAGCAGCTCTGGAGGCAAAGGAGGATCTAGCAGCTCATCTGCAAGCGGAGCAAGTAGCTCCTCTAGTGGAAAAGGAGGATCCAGTAGTTCAACTGCTAGCGGAGCAAGCAGTTCCTCCAGTGGAAAGGACGGATCCAGCAGTTCATCTGCTAGCGGATCAAGTAGCTCTTCTGGTGGAAATGGAGGATCCAGTAGTTCATCTACTAGCGGAGCAAGCAGTTCCTCCGGTGGGAAGGGCGGATCCAGCAGTTCATCTGGTAGTGCATCGAGCAGCAGCTGTGGAGGCAAAGGAGGATCAAGCAGCTCATCTGGCAGTGGATCAAGCAGCAGTTCCGGAGGCAAAGGAGGATCAAGTAGCTCGTCAGCCAGTGGATCAAGTAGCTCTTCTGGTAGAACGGGAGGATCCAGCAGTTCATCTGGCAGTGGATCAAGCAGTAGCTCCGGAGGCAAAGGAGGATCAAGCAGCTCATCTGCTAGTGGATCAAGTAGCTCTTCTGGCGGAAAGGGGGGATCCAGCAGTTCATCTGGCAGTGGATCAAGCAGCAGTTCCGGAGGCAAAGGAGGATCAAGTAGCTCGTCAGCCAGTGGATCAAGTAGCTCTTCTGGTAGAACGGGAGGATCCAGCAGTTCATCTGGCAGTGGATCAAGCAGTAGCTCCGGAGGCAAAGGAGGATCAAGCAGCTCATCTGCTAGTGGGGCAAGTAGCTCTTCTGGTGGAAATGGAGGATCCAGTAGTTCATCTGCTAGCGGAGCAAGCAGTTCCTCCGGTGGAAAGGACGGATCCAGCAGTTCATCAGGCAGTGGATCAAGCAGCAGCTCCGGAGGCAAAGGAGGATCAAGTAGCTCGTCTGCCAGTGGATCAAGTAGCTCTTCTAGTAGGACGGGAGGATCTAGCAGCTCATCTGCTAGTGGATCAAGTAGCTCTTCTGGTGGAAAGGGGGGATCCAGCAGTTCATCTGGCAGTGGATCAAGCAGCAGTTCCGGAGGCAAAGGAGGATCCAGCAGCTCATCTGGCAGTGGATCAAGCAGTAGCTCCGGAGGCAAAGGAGGATCAAGCAGCTCATCTGCTAGTGGGGCAAGTAGCTCTTCTGGTGGAAATGGAGGATCCAGTAGTTCATCTGCTAGCGGAGCAAGCAGTTCCTCCGGTGGAAAGGACGGATCCAGCAGTTCATCAGGCAGTGGATCAAGCAGCAGCTCCGGAGGCAAAGGAGGATCAAGTAGCTCGTCTGCCAGTGGATCAAGTAGCTCTTCTAGTAGAACGGGAGGATCTAGCAGCTCATCTGCTAGTGGATCAAGTAGCTCTTCTGGTGGAAAGGGGGGATCCAGCAGTTCATCTGGCAGTGGATCAAGCAGCAGTTCCGGAGGCAAAGGAGGATCCAGCAGCTCATCTGGCAGTGGATCAAGCAGTAGCTCCGGAGGCAAAAGAGGATCAAGCAGCTCATCTGCTAGTGGGGCAAGTAGCTCTTCTGGTGGAAATGGAGGATCCAGTAGTTCATCTGCTAGTGGAGCAAGCAGTTCCTCCGGTGGAAAGGACGGATCCAGCAGTTCATCTGGCAGTGGATCAAGCAGCAGCTCCGGAGGCAAAGGAGGATCTAGCAGTTCATCTGGAAGTGGAGCAAGCAGCTCTTCTGGTAGAACGGGAGGATCTAGCAGCTCATCTGCTAGTGGATCAAGTAGCTCTTCTGGCGGAAAGAGGGGATCCAGCAGTTCATCTGGCAGTGGATCAAGCAGCAGTTCCGGAGGCAAAGGAGGATCCAGTAGCTCATCTACTAGCGGAGCAAGTAGCTCTTCTAGTGGAAAGGGAGGATCCAGCAGTTCATCTGGCAGTGGATCAAGCAGTAGCTCAGGAGGATCAAGCAGCTCATCTGCTAGTGGAGCAAGTAGCTCTTCTAGTGGAAAAGGAGGATCCAGCAGTTCATCTGGCAGTGGATCATGTAGCAACTCTGGAGGCAAAGGAGGATCTAGCAGCTCATCTGCTAGTGGGGCAAGTAGCTCTTTTGGTGGAAATGGAGGATCCAGTAGTTCATCTGCTAGCGGAGCAAGCAATTCCTCCGGTGGAAAGGATGGATCCAGCAGTTCATCTGGCAGTGGATCAAGCAGCAGCTCCGGAGGCAAAGGAGGATCCAGCAGCTCATCTGCTGGCGGAGCAAACAGCTCTTCTAGTGGAAAGGGGGGATCCAGCAGTTCATCTGGTAGTGGATCAAGCAGTAACTCCGGAGGCAAAGGAGGATCTAGCAGTTCATCTGGAAGTGGAGCAAGCAGCTCTTCGGGTGGAAAAAGGGGATCCAGTAGCTCTTCAGGCAGTAGCTCAAGCAGTTCAACTGGTAGTGGGTCTAATAGTTCTTCTGGAAGTAGTTCTAGTAGCGGCTCGAATAGTGGATCAAGTAGCTCTTCTGGAAGTTCATCAAGCAGCTCTTCAGCAAGTAAGGGAAACGTCATATCTAAGCCACCTTGCACCGCTAAGCCGACGCCCACTCCTAAGCCAACGTGTACAAAGAAAAAATCTTGCACATGTAAACCACCAACTACAAAGAAACCTTCAGGCACTAAAGATGATTCTGGAAGCCGAGAAAAGGATTCTGAAAGCATTGAAAATGGTTCTGAAAGCGATGAAAATGATTCTGGAACTCATAATAAAAGACACAAATGTGGCTGCTTACGAATGCGTGGATTGAAAAGTAGCTCTAAAAATAGTGGTTCTAGCAGTTCTTCTAGCAGCAGCTCAAATAGCAATTCTGGAAGTAATGAACTTAGACACAAATGCGGCTGCTTGCGAAGACGAGGTAGTTCTCAAATCTCAATAGGCAGAAGTTCTAGTAGTGGGTCAAGTAGTAGTTCAGGAAGTGCCTTGAGCGATTCTTCTGGAAGTGGATCTAGTAACAGTTCTGGAAGTAGTTCTAGCAGTGGGTCCAGCAGTCTATCTAACAGTAAGTCATGTAGCTCAGCTACAAATAAATCTAGCAGCTCTACTGGCAGTAGTTCAAATGCTAGTTCTGGAAGTGGTTCAAGCAGCAGTTCAGGGAGTGGATCGAGCAGTTCTTCTGGAAGCGGTTCTAGTAGCACTTCGGGTAGCAAATCTTCCAGTTCTTCTGCCACTCAAGCAAGCAGTAGCTCCGGAGGGAAAGGGCGAACAAACAATTCTGCTGCAAGTGGTTCAAGCAGCTCTTCGAGCAGTGGTTCAAGTACTAGTTCTGGAAGTGGATCAAGCAGTTCTTCTGCTAGCGGAGCAAGCAGCTCTTCTGGTGGAAATGGAGGATCAAGCAGTTCTTCTGGCAGTGGATCAAGCAGTAGCTCTGGGGGGAAAGGGGGATCCAGCAGTTCATCTGCTAGTGGAGCAAGCAGTAGCTCTGGGGGGAAAGGGGGAACAAGCAGTTCTGCTGCAAGTGGTTCAAGTTCTAGTTCAGGAAGTGGATCAAGCAGTTCTTCTGCTAGCGGAGCAAGCAGCTCTTCTGGTGGAAATGGAGGATCAAGCAGTTCTTCTGGCAGTGGATCAAGCAGTAGCTCTGGAGGGAAAGGGGGAACAAGCAGTTCTTCTGCTAGTGGAGCAAGCAGTAGCTCTGGGGGGAAAGGGGGAACAAGCAGTTCTGCTGCAAGTGGTTCAAGTTCTAGTTCAGGAAGTGGATCAAGCAGTTCTTCTGCTAGCGGAGCAAGCAGCTCTTCTGGTGGAAATGGAGGATCAAGCAGTTCTTCTGGCAGTGGATCAAGCAGTAGCTCTGGAGGGAAAGAGGGAACAAGCAGTTCTTCTGCTAGTGGAGCAAGCAGTAGCTCTGGGGGGAAAGGGGGAACAAGCAGTTCTGCTGCAAGTGGTTCAAGTTCTAGTTCAGGAAGTGGATCAAGCAGTTCTTCTGCTAGCGGAGCAAGCAGCTCTTCTGGTGGAAATGGAGGATCAAGCAGTTCTTCTGGCAGTGGATCAAGCAGTAGCTCTGGAGGGAAAGGGGGAACAAGCAGTTCTTCTGCAAGTGGAGCAAGCAGTTCTTCGGGCAGTGGCTCAATTAGCAGCTCTGGAAGTGGTTCTAGTAGCTCTTCCAAAAGTGGGTCAAGCAGTTCTGCCACAAGTGGCTCCAGAAGCTCAAGCTCTGGATTGAGCAGTAGCGCTGCGAATGAGTCAAATACTTCAGTTGGTAAATGCAACAATCAATCACAAAAAGGATGGAAAAAGAGTGGAAAAACGAAGAATAAAAGCAAAGAAAGTGGGTCTGGTAGTAAAGAAAAAGGATCCAAAAGTCATGAAAAGAAAGGCAGAAAATGTAAAGATAAAAAGAAGCGCAAATCTGGTAGCCACGAAGGTAAATCGGGAAGTCATGAGCGAGGGTCTAAAAATCACAAAAAAGGATCTGGAAGTAAGGAAAGTGGGTCTGGAAGCTACGAAAGTGGATCGGAAAGCAATGAAAGTGGATCCGAAAGTAGGGAGCGTAGAGTTTCTGTTAAAAAGACAAGAAACAAAAGTGATGAGAACGAATCCCACAGTCATGAAGATGATTCCAAAAGTCACGAAGCTGGTTCTGGAAGCAGTGAAAACGATTCTGGAAATCATGAACACAAAGGCGGTAGGTTTCGAAAACGTGGATCTAGAGGTAGCTCAAGAATCTCTTTAGACCGTAGTTCTGGTAGTGGGTCAAGTAGCAGTTCAGGTAGTGGATCTAGTAGCTCTTCTGGAAGTGATTTAAGCAGCAGTTCAGGAAGCGGATCTTCCAGTTCTTCTGGTAGTGGTTCTAGCAGTTCTTCTGGAAGTGGTTCAAGTAGCAGTTCAGGAAGCGGTTCTTCTAGTTCTTCTGGCAGTGGTTCTAGCAGCTCTTCTGGTGCTGGCTCAAGTAGTTCTTCTGGAAGTGGTTCAAGTACTAGTTCAGGAAGCGGATCTTCCAGTTCTTCTGGTAGTGGTTCTAGCAGTTCTTCTGGAAGTGGTTCAAGTAGCAGTTCAGGAAGCGGATCTTCCAGTTCTTCTGGTAGTGGTTCTAGCAGTTCTTCTGGAAGTGGTTCAAGTAGCAGTTCAGGAAGCGGTTCTTCTAGTAGTTCTGGCAGTGGTTCTAGCAGCTCTTCTGCTGCTGGCTCAAGTAGTTCTTCTGGAAGTGGTTCAAGTACTAGTTCAGGAAGCGGTTCCTCTAGTTCTTCCGGCAGTGGTTCTAGCAGCTCTTCTGGTGCTGGCTCAAGTAGTTCTTCTGGAAGTGGTTCAAGTACTAGTTCAGGAAGCGGTTCCTCTAGTTCTTCCGGCAGTGGTTCTAGCAGCTCTTCTGCTGCTGGCTCAAGTAGTTCTTCTGGAAGTGGTTCAAGTACTAGTTCAGGAAGCGGTTCTTCTAGTTCTTCCAGCAGTGGTTCTAGCAGCTCTTCTGCTGCTGGCTCAAGTAGTTCTTCTGGAAGTGGTTCAAGTACTAGTTCAGGAAGCGGTTCTTCTAGTTCTTCCGGCAGTGGTTCTAGCAGCTCTTCTGCTGCTGGCTCAAGTAGTTCTTCTGGAAGTGGTTCAAGCACTAGTTCAGGAAGCGGTTCTTCTAGTTCTTCTGGCAGTGGCTCTAGCAGTTCTTCTGAAAGCGGTTCTAGTAGCAGTTCTGAAAGCGAATCTAGTAGCAATTCTGAAAGTGGGTCAAGTAGTAGTTCCAGTAGTGGGTCTAGTAGCAGTTCCGAAAGTGGATCTAGCAGCAATTCTGAAAGTGGGTCAAGTAGTAGTTCCAGTAGTGGGTCTAGTAGCTCTTCTGAAAGCGGTTCTAGTAGCAGTTCCGAAAGTGGATCTAGCAGCAATTCTGAAAGTGGGTCAAGTAGTGGTTCCAGTAGTGGGTCTAGTAGCTCTTCTGAAAGCGGTTCTAGTAGCAGTTCCGAAAGTGGATCTAGTAGCAATTCTGAAAGTGGGTCAAGTAGTTGTTCTGAAAGTGGCTCTAGCAGCAGTTCTAGCAGTTCATCAAGCAGTAGCAGCGAGTCAAGCTCTCAAAGCGACTCTTACAGTAACTCAGAAAGCAGTTCTTCTTCTGAAAGCGAATAGAATAGCGAAAATTGTTAAATTCCTCTAAGATTTTTTTGGGCGTTACGAGCTTTATAGTGAAGTAGTACTCGAGTAAAAATGTAGAAATTAACTTGTTATTAAATGAAAATCATTCCAGACTATTTAATGCTGTATCAAACATAATCCACCGCGCCTGCTTACTTTTTTGTAATAACATTTAAACAGATTTAAGCAAAACGCCACTATTGGTCACTTTTGTTTATTGCACTCCTCGACACTTAAATCTTTTAAAATACGTTGTTCGGAAGCCACTCAGAGGAAGATGGATTGATGGATTACACAGATTAAAATTGAAAGCGTATTCTTCGATGGATTTATTGATTTCTGTTCATAATGCATGGGTGTCTGTTATATTTTAAAAAATTCTCCCACCCTTTCAATCATAAAATAAACGAGACAAAACAACAGTGATTAGTCGACCAGTAGTCCTGTCTTACTCCTGTCCTTCTATCTTTACCTAGAACTGTAGAATGGACTAAGGTCTAAATTATTTACACATTAAAAGAATATATATTTATTGTTTTATTAATTAATTAAGATTTATATTATTATATATTATATAAATAAACAAATATGTTATTTCATTTTTTTGTTTGCTTTAACAATTAAGCTCACAATAAATATCGTTGAACATGTGTTACCCTTATGTATATATATATATATATATATTTTTTATTGCTTTATCATATGTATGTTTGACTTATAAATTGTTTTTTATGTATTTTATTGTATTTTTCAAGTGTATTGTATTTATTATAATAAAAACGAATAGCATAAAAGTTTTTTTTTTAAAAATTCTGTTGCCCATTCGTCACCTGATGTGGTCCAGTTGGTTAGAGCTTGCTCTACCAATCTCGCACGTCTGGGTTCGATTCCCGGTAAGATCACAGTGAATTTGAGAATTATTCAATTCAAAGTTGTGATCGAAGACTGGGTGTTTGTGATGTCGATTCACATTATTTCATATCCTCTCATCCTTCTGATCCTTTAGCAACTGGGTGTAGCAATAGCAGTTAGTTAACCACTAATCCTGCTCTAGCCTTATTTTTCTTTCCCTACTACTCACTTTGAAAACAGTGAGATTGAGCGACCGAGTAACCAACACTTTTCGTAGAAAAAACTTCTTTTGAGATACCTCAATTAGGAGGCCATATGCTCCACATTGGGAGCGGACATGGATAAAAAAAATTGAACGCTTGATTCGGTCCTCAAATGCGGTTGAACCTTTATGTTTGACATGAAGAAATCAAATCAAGAACAGGTTCTAATTAATAATAATTAATAAGGATTATACAGGAAAAAACAGCAAAAAAGAAAACGATCTAAAAACAACATCAAGAAAAAGATAAATAGAACAAGAGCTCTTCTCTCTGAAAAGGTCTGTATTTTTCATAAATCAATTTTAAATAAATTTAAATCAAGTTCTAACAAGTATGGAATAATATTACAGTTAATTGACAGTTTATAAAGTAGAAGACTTTTTTTTGTTTATTAGGCTAAAAAAAAGGAACTTCTTAAATGCACATACTGTTTTCAGTTCTCTAGATCAGCGTTTCTCAATCGGAGTCCGCGTGGAACCAACAGTAACAAGCCAAAACACTAAAATACACAGGTCCCAAAAATGATCATGATAATGAGATAACGCTCTAAGGTTTTTGTCATTGACACCCAGGGGTGAGCTAGGAGGAGCTTTCGCGAGCATTTTGTTGATTTTTATTAAGCCCGGCGAGTCCCTGGTAAATTTACGAGAAAACAATATTCTCAGATCAAATTAGTATCTAACAGCAATTTCTGCCTTATATAATATAATGTATTATCTATGGCAGCTTCAGTACACACAGTAGTATATTTGTAGCCATTTAGATTGATAAATTTGCGGTAAATTGCATATGTTTACATATTATAAATGTATTAAGTATTGGATATAATTTCATAAGAGAGATAAAAAAGTTCACTCCTTCCTCAGAACACCGATAATTGTTTTGATTTTAAGCAAGACCTTTGCTAGCGTATTGTCAGCCCATCGCTGCTGACACCTTATTCGATATTGAACAACTGTTGGTATACAACGCAATTTTGACCAAAAAGCAATATTGAGTATCAAGCAGTTCTCATAGAAAAACTTATGTTGAAAGACATCCATCCACTCCGACCCATTTAAAAAGATACTCAATGATTCAAACCGCAAAAATCCATAGTGTTGCTACTGCAAGCTAGGCTGGCTGAAGATGATCTGATTGAATAATAATATCGATGGTCTAGTTGAGGTCAGCAAACTGCGGCTCTTTACATAGGTGTTTGCGGCTCTCCAGTAATCAACCCTTGAACTTACCACATTTTTAACCCAAAAGTACATATACAGTGGAACCCCCAATTACACTACCCCGAGTTCAAAGCTGGCTTGAAATATTCGCCGCGAATCCCCAAATTGAAGGTCGCATTTCATTGTCGTTGCTAAGAGACGGTCGCCTGTGCGTTGCATACAGTCAAATGTAGGCTAGTGCCTGTGCATTCAACACGCGCCAGGCTATACACGCATAGCCGGGCGACTGTATATGTGTTGGATTTTGACGCGCTTTGCATTTTATCACTTAGTAACTAAATATTTCGTCCATATTTTTTTTGTGTAAAACAAAGGTAATTCTTAGTTTTGCATTTTTCGCGGAAAAAAACCATATTCTTAATTTCGTATGAGATTCACTTCCCCAATTACACTACTTGCAATTACACGGTTCCCGCTTGAGTGTAAATGGGGGTTTTACTGTATATATATATATATCGACTGTGGAACGGAAAAAGGACGTAAACCACACATATCAAATTTTACCGGAGGCGCAAAAAACGTGTTTTGATGATTTTGGGTCATATGCAAAAGTGCACGGAGACTTCTAAACTGGTTTTTAATTGACATAATGTAATATTAATTTTTAAAATTGTCTAGGAAAAACCTTTATTTCATTCCTTTTTATTGGTTTTAATTTTTTACAAGTTCATATTTTTCAAGCTTAAAAGCTAAATGTAGATACTAATTCGGCATTTGCAGCTTGCATCCTTTTGATAGAACGTGTATCAGGTTTAATAAATTGTCAGGATTATCGAAAAAAACTTGTTTTGAAAAAACTGTGGGTTACGTCATTTTTCCTTTCCACAGTCGATATGTAAGTTCAATGGAAATAATTGTAAAAATCAATTTCAGAGTTGGTTTTTCTACCCAACTCCACAGACCTGGTCGAAACACTGAATTCATTGTTGATTTAAAATTTGAATTCATCATCTAAGGCTGTGTGATCTTGATGATGCTGTCATATTCGACAAATCTGTCAAGGGCATCCAAGAGATTATCGACGGGTTAGGAAGTAACACAGGTTCCATTGGTCTAAAAATTAATATAAGTTAAGCCAATGTGATGTGTAACCAAACCAGCCATGACTTTGATAGGACCAGCGCGGGACAGATCACTGAGAGGGTTGAGAGCTTCAGATACCTCGGCGTACATATCCCGGAGGATCATATTGATGTAACCTGGGAGAACGAAAGAAAACTGATTGATGGTGGTCATATTTATACTATAACAAAGAGACCGTACATGGCCAATAAATTTGTCGCCCACAGTGTCTGTGGATTCGAAAAAAACGGAGAAAAATAGTTTAAAGATATTGAAAAAAATTAGTGATTGATTGGTAGAATATACTAGAATTATTCTATCAACTATAATGTTCTGATTAGGGTTTCTAATCCCAAAATCCCGAGATCTCGTCCAATTGTGTGTTGCCGAAATCTCGGGATTGTGACAGTACTTATACTGGGATATATAAAATTAAAGAAGTTGCACGAGGGGTAAAAAAAAAACTTCCAAAATTTGCTTTATTTTGAGAATTCCGTAAATTTCTGGTTTTTGTGATTGTAAATATTGGAAGAGCTAAAAAAAAGGTCCGAATTTAAACACGATTTTATGTTGAATGTTTAATCCTGAAATTCCGGGAACACAAAAAAGATTCCGGGATTGGATGTCCTAGTTCTGATGGTATAGTTTTAGCTAAGCGATCATTTTTTTAACTGATTCGGAGCCGGAGTCGGTTTTTTATTTAAAGCTTGAGTCGGAGTCGTTTTTTTTTACACGACTTCTCAGCCATTGCTACAAATAACTGCCAAAGTGATAAAATTGACAGATTTACAAGTGTTATTATACTATTTGTAAAAACAAATGAATTTGGAAAAAACTATTCCAAATTAACAATAAATTAAAATTCCATATGAATTTAAAAATTAAATTGTTACTTATATCTATGAAAAAATTTAAATAACGATCACTGATTTATGAAGAACTATACATTAGTCAATTGTGTCATTGTTCTTCCGGGGAAGCAATACGCTTTACATTGAAAGTATTGCACAAATCATCGTTAATTTTCTACAAGCACGTATCTCAACTTTTGTCAGCTTTGAGTTTTCTGATGTAATGAATTCAGATTTTTAATACACACACATAAATAATAATATATATACACTTATGGACGTATCTCACTAGAATTTTTTTCTATGAGAACTGTCTGCTAAAGAGAATAGTTAAGATAGAAAGGAAAAGGCTAGGACAGGACTAGTGGTTGACTAATCTCTCTTGCTACACCCAGTTATCAAAGGATCAGAAGGATGGGAGGAGAGGAAGTGATGTGAATTGACATCACAAACACCCAGTCTTCGATCACAACTTTGAATTGAATAATTCTCAAATTCACTGTGATCTGACCAGGAATCCAACCCAAACCTGCGTGATCGGTAGAGCAAGCTCTAACCAACTGGGGCACCGCAGGCGACTGTTTGTTACTCAGTCATTAAGTCTCCCAGTAACATCTTAAAACATAATATGGTCATTTACTATTTTTCGCATAATGAAGATGATGGCATAGATGGAAACGTCTTTGCTGCCTTCCTTATTAACTTCCTCAAAGTTTTTTATGGCAAAAGCTGGAATAGCAGTGCTTTGTAGTGATAGAAAACGAAAGTGACAGCAGTAGAATTAAGTACATTTGTGTGTCTTTTGAAAATGTACTGTACTTGTACTCTTTGAGATACGATGTTGTCAAAAATTACCGACGATGAACATCTATCTAAAACCTTTTTGAAAAAAACGAGAGTTTATGCGACTTAGTAATAAGCAGTTATGGTAAAAAAGCTTCTGCTAAGTTGACTTAAATTAATGCTAAAACCAAAAATGCTAAAATTGTGTAAAATAACTATAAAATTTTGAATACATAATTAGTAGTTAAATAAATTGTATGGCAAAACATGCACAGTTGTTTGTTGTCAATTGTTTAAAATGAATAAACACTTTTAATCAATAACATGTGCTGAGAAAAATCAATAAAAATATTTCAATAATTAATTAAATTTGACAAGGTTCCAACTGACATTTTTGCTGCAAAATGTGTTAATTTAATATGAAAAGGCTGTATTATCAATATTCAAGGGGTTGCCGTTATACGAGAATAAAATTGACTTAGAAAAATACCCTGTTGTTAACCCTTCAAGTACTTTTAGAATAACGTCTCTATCGTCAATATTTTATATTATTAAATTAATAGGAAGGGACAATCTCCTGCCTTTAATTAAGTATCCATTAATAATAATCTAATATATAAAAATGAATGTTTGTTTTTTCGTACTGTATGCGTTGCCACACCGGTCATCCGATTGCAATAAAACTTTGACAAACTTTTTGCTTGCACTTCCGAGAAGGTTATAAGCATAGTAAAATTAATTTACAGTAGGTATTATATATAAAAATCAATGATTGTGTGTCTGACATTTCCCCCCTCTCACCCATCCTATCCTACGAACGGGGCGTATCGAGAGCGATTAGCTTACCACTAATCCTGTCCTAGGTCTGATCTTCTATCCCTACTCTCTTTGGAAAAAGAGAGGTTGAGCAACTGAGTAACAAGCAGTTCTCGCAGAAACATTTCTGTTGAGATAAATTCCATTAGGAGTCCATATGCTCCACATTGGGAGCGGACATGGTTTAAATGTCTGACATACAGTTCATTCTGACAACGTATGCTTGCACTTGCGCGAATGTTATAGTACAAATAACTTACAGTAGGTGGCGCCTGGGTAACAGACAATTCTCGTATATAAAAAAATCTAGCTAATAAAGGTATCACAACAGTAGTTTTTTTTTACGAAAACTGTTTGTAACTCAATCGCTCAACTTATCTTTTTTTTCGAAGATATTAGGGATATAAAAGATAGGGCTAAGACAGGACTTCTAGTTTACTAATCGCTCTCGCTAAGCCTAGTTATTATATAAGTCATATCAAGAGGCCATAAGCTCCACATTGGAGTATGGGATATATTCATATTTTAAAACGTTTTTAAACTAAGGTCACAATATTTTGTCTCTCAAAGATGACGGTATCCAGATTGTAATTTGAGAAGAATTTAATATGACAATAAATTAAAAAACTGAATTATATTACACAGAACACAATTCCGATCATCAGGGATAACAAATCAGTGACACGCTTACTGTGTGTTAATATTTAAAACTTTGACTCCGCCTAAAACACCTCAACTTCAACTCCGACTCTACAGTCTTGGATATTTTATTCATATATTTTCCACACTAAGAGCGGACTTTAAAATGCTGAGAAAAAAAGTGCCGAAACGCCGTCCCACCACGTTACATTACTGATTTTAATCATGTACAGCTTTGAATTAAATCTTGTGTCTTCTTAAATTTGAATTGTTCAAACTATGTACATTCTCACAGATTTTGTCACTAACGACCCGGGTTTCGCCTTTCGGCATCTTCAGGCGTTCAAGTGCACGGATGAACTTGAACTGACGTTTAGTAAATGAATGTTTCGTGTTTATATAAGAAATAAATGTATCATTGAGTTCAAAGCCATTGCTGGCGAAAAGGATAAGCTCATGGGAATGCCCACAGATTTGAGAAGTAAGTAGTTTCAAGTAAGTAGTGTGTCTTCTGCTTGTTCTTAAAGAATAGCGAGCTCTTGCTTTGAATAAAGAAAGAACACATTGAAAAAATCTTTGTCATCTTCCATGATTCGCTTCTGGAAAGCAGCACTAGTAGAATATAAGCGCTAAAAAAATAGCGTTAGGCAGTTTAAATTTATCTATATGTGTTTGACCTGTGATCAAGTGATCAAAGTTGTTTAGCCCTGAGCTTTGAATACCCAAGACTCCAGAATCCCACTGTTCGGAAGAAGAGGAAAACAGGGTTGAGGCATCCACAGCACGTGACCCATCCAGCTCCAATGTCTCTCCATAACTACTAATGTAACAGGGCGCTGTCAGAGATTAGGGAACGTATAAGACAGCACCTTATTGCGTCAGTTGTTATGGAGACGTTAGAACTAGCCTATTTTTTGACCTGTGGGATTCCAGTACTCTGGACGACCGACAGGTACTATCCATAGGATGTACTCGGCGGAACAGAAGGATTTTGGCATGGCATGGGAGGAAGTATGTATAGCTATTGGAGAGAGACAGAATACGGCCAAAGATGAAGAAGATTTGGCTATTAAAACAGCAAAACGATACATTAACCCTCCAAGGCCGAGCATGACCACATGGTCACAGTAAACACCGCTGTCTATTGATCCCACTATTCATTCTTCTTCTACCCGAATATCGTTGCCTTCACTCAACTTCAATTACAAAGGATTCTTCAAAAGTGGACATCTTTGAACTTATAGTTAATATTTTATTAAAGCCTTAAATTATTTACACCATAGTTTTTCAACAGTTTTGGGCCCGTGGCCCCTTTCAAGTGTTTTATTTTTATGTGTCCCTCATACCTGTCTTGTAATATTTCAGTATAAGCTTTATGAAGAATTTTGTGATTCCCCAATTTTTTTGTAGTTCTTCCCAGAGTTTTGAATTTAAATAATCTAGGAATTTATAGATTTCCCAAAATTTACGACGTGAGAGCTTTTTTATTAAACCCTACAATTCATGATTTTCGAAACCTGTGACTTAATGTATATTTTCGCGTGGCCCCTCTTTGAGAAAAACTGATTTACACTACTTTTGATTGTATTGAATTTAAAGAGGTAAAATTGTGAATATTTTTTAAATATTTAACGTTAAGCCATATTTTCACCCTAAATGTTTGCGTGACCACACAGTCACGCTCGTCCCTACACAATATTACACGGGGTATATAAGAACTAGCGTGACCGCACGGTCACGCGGTTTTTCTGTACAACTTTTTTTATTTTTTTTTATTTATGCTAGAAATAAAAGTTATTTGTGAATTCAATATATTATATAGATCAAAATTAATTTTTTTATCGAAAAGGACTGTGTTTTACGTCATATATCATTGGGTTATGTATGATAAATTAAATATTTAATAATTTAATCGATGAGTTCCAATTATTTGTTATAATTTAAATAAACAATTGCACTAAGTTATATATCGCCAGCTGGCGCGTTACAAATGTAAATATTATCTGACACACAATGCGTTTCAACATTTTTGCGCCTCCAATAAAAGCTAGATGTCAGGTGTGACTCGCTATCAATTCTCGTTTACGGTCCAGTGAAGGAAGGGTGACAGATTAAGAGTGACAACTGTGACAACAACCCTGTGTCACAATGGCTGCCAAATTGGGATTGTTCCTTCTACTGGCGTTGGTCACGATACACGTAAGATTTCTAGTGCTTTTTTACTCATGTAACGCGGTGGAACGGCGTTCCGGCACCTTTTTATTGATATTTTTATTTTTTATAATAATTTGAATGCTGTGGTCTAGTTGGTTAAAGCTTGCTTTACCGACCAAGTGGGTCTGGGTTCTATATCAAATTTAAATTTAAATTTGAGACTTGTATTTTTTTATGTCAATTTAATTTTCTCGTATGATCTTTCAACTTTAAATATTTATTAGCTGTAATGCCAAATACTTTTTTTTTCAAAAATTAAATTTTAAAAAATATATTAGATAAGTAAAAAATATTTTTATTTTGCTTTTAGAACATTATCTTTTTTTATTAAATACCATTGACTGTTTTCTCGTGTGATTTTTCAACTTCAAAATATTTGGCACATTGGCATTAGCTGTAATGCCAAATGTTTTTTTTTCAAAATTTAAAATTAAATAAAAAATATAAATTTTATTTTTATTTTGCTTCTCAAACATTTTTTTTTCCTCGAAGACCATTGACTGTTCCTATCTTAGTTCCTTTACAATGTAATGCACTGTTTATCGCAGCACTCATATATAAATGGATGTCATTATAAAAAAAACAATACCAGGTCCATAGACTTAATCTGTGACCAAAACCAAGGGTCTAATGCTTGATTGAGTGCGCTTTTTGTGTCACGCAGATTCATCTGCAACAGTTTTGTCACTTTTGTTCATCAAACTCGTCGGAGCAACTTTGACACTTTCCATTTTCCAATTCTAAAATAAAGCGATTGGATAACCATTAGTCTTGTAGTGACCCTATTTTTTTTTTCTTACTCTCTTCTAAAACGAGTAGTTGAGTAACAAGCAGTTCTCGTAAACGACTTCTGCTTAAATGTCTCCATTCGTAAGCTAATGCTCTATACATTGCTCTAAAAAGCTTTAATTGAAGTGTTGACAAGAAGCGAGTTCCGGCAACTTTTTTTCGTTTATTTTTTTCACTGAAGATTTTTATTTTCTGCCAACCTGTTCTGCTAAAAAAATAGAATTTAGGTTTCAAAGAACATGTTTTGGAACATAGTACCTGAGACACTGCGAAGATGTTCAGGATCATGTCCCGGGACTTTTGTTCCTCAGTGAATGGTCCCTTTAATGCTACTCCGGTAGTATAGGCCAAAACAAATTTAGTGGGTCACGAAGAAGAAATAGTAAAATAACCGGGTAGCGGGGGGAAAAGTTTGGGAAACGCTGGTGTAGTACATACAACCAAGTCTTGAGGATTTTTTTCTTAAACAACTTTGATTACCTTAGGGAATATATATAAAAATATAGTCCTATTATTTTTGACCTGACTCTCTTTAATCAAAAAGCAACATTGAGCAACTGAATATCAATCAGTTCTCGTAGAAAGACCTCTGTTGAGACAATCCCATTGGGAGGCCGTTGGGGTTGACAAGACCATCAGGAGCTTTAAAATAAAACGAAACCATCACATATTTCCATAAAATTGTTTCCATGTTTGCATTTGCAAATAGTGAAATATAAACAATCTTCTCAAATTGATTTCATACATATAAAACTTTAAATATCATTTAACGAATTTGTCAAGTTGCATTTAATTTGAATTCAATTTAAATAAATGACTTAATGATTCACTTAAAAGATGAGACAAATAATATTTTTTTACAACCCAGTTTAGATGTGTTAAAACTTTGGTCAGCCCTATCACAAAACTATCAATTTCTAGTTGTAGCTCTATGGAACTTAACCATCGATATGTAAGTTCAACGGAAATTATGTAAAATTCAATTCGGAGTCGTTTATTTTACCCAACTCACAGCCCTGGTCGAAACAGTCGATTCCATGTTGATTTTAAATTTAAATTTATTCAGATATCAAATATGCCGATCTTAGTATTTGCACAAAATGGCATACTGAGGCGTGTTGACCGCGGGCACATTAATTACAATTACGATCACTGCGCATGTGACGTTAACTTGTATGCGCAGATGATTGATAATTCTGTTTTCGCGTAAAGGGGCACAGCTCAGAGCTACGGTACGCGACCTGATAACTGCAAGGTTAGTCTGGATCAGGGCATCCAATTAACCGACCAAACTCACTAACCGGTTTTCGGTTTTTTTTTAAATTAATAAACCGGTTAACCGACTTAAACTGGAACTATTTTCAGAAAACAATATTGGAGACACTCTATAAGATATTATTATTTCAATAAATTTAAATTCCTTCCTTTTGACAATTCCTTAAAGGAATACCACCCCACCGAATTTCTTTTTATGAATGCTATCATTTCACTCTCTTGAAGCTCGAAGATTGTTTTCAAGTTTAAAGCATTTTTTTTCTTCGGGGCCGAGTTAATAATCCTGAAATTTTCATGACTATTAACTTACATGCTCCCAATTTATTCCTACTTTGGCGAAACTAAAACAAAAAAAAAATTTCCTCGCGTAGAGCGTATGAGTCGCCGGTTCTACGAGCTGTTCTACTGATCAACTCATCGCCTAGAGAAGTGGACATTTTCAGTGACAGTATATTTTAACTGTTTGTTAGGCTTTACTTTTTTATTTCTTAATTTTTATGTATTATTTACTGTTTTTTATTTGAATTATATTTGCCAAGTGCATGGCGAATTGGCGTCAGCTGTAATGTCATGTACATTGTACTGTACTTTTGATTTTTCAGCAATAAACAATATTTCAATACAAAAAAAATAAAGACCATTTCACTTCCTTAACACTTCCCTTACGGTGCCTAAAAACACTTTCGATATGTTGCTGGCCCTTTAGGAACCAAGAGAAAAACATGTTTTTTCAATATACGTCCCGGGTTTTACCGTCCATCAAAGGGGGGTAAGTGTTAAAACATGTTTTTTTACTTGGTTCTTTTGGGGCCAGCAACATATCGAAAGTATTTTTTAATGCCGTAAGGAAAGTCTTAAATATAAGCTAATATTGGAAAATATGTATAGCTTATGGCATCCCAATGAATGTTTTTTTTTTACGAGAACTGCTAATTAATAATTTACTCAACCAGTTTTTTTTTCTATGAGAGTAGGTATAACAGAATAGGACTAGATAAGAACTAATCGTTTTTACTACGCTCGTTTTTTTATGATAAGAATGGAAGAAGGGAATTTTTAAATAACAAACACCCATGCCCTTGAATAAAAAAAATGTCGTCCGGAATGGTACTTGAATTTGTGATATCTGTCACGGAGTCCAATGACGTTGACCGCTGCTCCACGGAACAGGCATAAATAGTTCTTTAGCCGACAAGATGTTTTCAATAAAACCCGGTCATCCTTGCAAAATAAATCGGTTTTCGGGTTTTCTTACAACAGGCAATAAACCGGTTAACCAGTTTCGGTTCATACCGGATTGGCAGCCCTAGTGTAGATCTTAGACGAAACAAAAGTAACAATAAATACCGTTATTGATTCTTGAAAGACTGCCTTAATGTTACTTTTGATTTTACAACAATCTTAGAACTTTATAGAGTTTATTTACAAATTTTCTGAAAATGATTTTTAAAGATACTAACCAAGTGTCATAATTTGTTACACAAACTTTGAAATGACTAAAATATCATATTCAATTGATGTTAAAAATGAACTTCTACAAATTTACCACCCAATATAGGTGTGAGCTTAATCCTAGGCATCAGGCTGGTCTGGTCGTATGTCCTTAATAAATAGTCCCTAAAAGTAATATCAAATAAAAATATATTTTTGGCACGGGTGTATGCGATGTCATTTCTCCTCGAGTTGATCTTGAGTGACTCATAAAAAATCTAATTCAAATATGTGTCGCACAGGCGTAAGCTGTAATGCTTAATATTTTTCTAAGCTGTCACTTAGAAAGTACGTGATGGTATGATGCAAATTTGCGTTACAATAAGCACAATATAATAATTTAATAATTTTACTTTTTCAGACCCTCGATGCATGTGCTATGAAAAAACCATGCGCTGCAAAACCACCGTGCTCTGGCGCAGCAAGCAGTGGATCGAGTAGTAGCTCCAGCAGTGGATCAAGCAGCAGTTCCAATAGTGGATCAAGCAGCAGTTCCAATAGTGGATCCAGCAGCAGTTCCAATAGTGGATCGAGCAGCAGTTCCAATAGTGGGTCCAGCAGTAGTTCCAATAGTGGATCAAGCAGTAGCTCTAAAAGTGGATCTAGCAGTAGTTCCAATAGTGGATCCAGTAGTAGTTCCAATAGTGGATCTAGCAGTTCTGCTGGTAGCGGTTCAAGCAGTTCCTCTGGAAGTGGCTCAAGTAGCAGTTCTGGTAGCGGATCAAGCAGTTCTTCTGGAAGCGGTTCGAGTAGCTCTTCAGGTAGCAAATCCTCAAGTTCTTCTGCTAGTAAAGCAAGCAGTTCTTCAGGTAGTGGCTCCAGTAGCTCTTCTGGCAGTGGTTCTAGCAGCAGTTCAGGTAGTGGATCAAGTAGTTCTTCTGGCAGTGGCTCAAGCAGTAGCTCTGGAAGTGGTTCCAGTAGTTGCTCCAAGAGTGCAGCAAATAGCGCCTCCAAAAGTGGATCGAGCAGTAACGCTGCAAGTAAAAGCGCATCTAGTAGTGGCGCTAGTAGCTCAAACGCTGGATCTAGTAGCTCCTCCGCAAGTGGATCAAGTTCTTCGATCGGTAAAAAGGGTAAAGGTTCAGGAAGTCATGAAAAGGGGTGGAAAAAGGGTGGCAAAAACAAAAGTGGTAGTAAGCAGAAAGGGTCTGGAAGTAAAGAAAAAGGATCCAAAAGTCATGAAAAGAAAGGCAGAAAATGTAAAGGTAAAAGGAAGCGCAAATCTGGTAGTCACGAAGGTAGGTCAGGAAGTCGCGAAAAAGGATCAGGAAGTCACGAAAAAAGATCTGGAAGTAAAGAAAGTGGATCGGGAAGCAAAGAAAGTGGATCTGGAAGCAATGAAAGTGGATCAGGAAGTAATGAGAAAGGATCTGGAAGCAATGAAAAGGGATCCGGAAGCGGGGAGCGAAAAGGCAGGAAATGTGGATGTAAATCAAGTAGCTCATCTGCCAGCAAAGCTAGCAGTGGTTCTAGCAGCAGTTCAGGAAGTGGATCAAGTAGCTCTTCTGGAAGTGGTTCAAGTAACTCATCAGGAAGCAAATCTTCGAGTTCGTCTGCTAGTAAAGCAAGCAGTTCTTCCGGCAGTGGTTCCAGTAGCTCTTCTGGTAGTGGTTCTAGTAGCAGTTCTGGCAGTGGATCTGGCAGCAGTTCGGGAAGTGGATCAAGCAGCTCTTCTGGAAGCGGTTCAAGTAGCTCATCAGGAAACAAATCTTCGAGTTCTTCTGGCAGTGGTTCCAGCAGCTCTTCTGGCAGTGGCTCTAGCAGCAGTTCAGGAAGTGGATCGAGCAGCTCTTCTGGAAGTGGTTCAAGTAGCTCTTCGGGCAGTAAATCTTCCAGCTCGTCTGCTAGTAAAGCTAGCAGTTCTTCTGGCAGTGGCTCTAGTAGCTCTTCTGGCAGCGGTTCTAGCAGCAGTTCTGGAAGTGGATCAAGCAGTTCTTCCGGAAGTGGTTCCAGTAGCTCTTCTGGCAGTGGTTCTAGTAGCAGTTCTGGCAGTGGCTCTAGCAGCAGTTCAGGAAGTGGATCAAGCAGTTCTTCTGGAAGTGGTTCAAGTAGCTCATCGGGCAGTAAATCTTCCAGCTCGTCTGCTAGTAAAGCTAGCAGTTCTTCTGGCAGTGGCTCTAGTAGCTCTTCTGGCAGTGGTTCTAGCAGCAGTTCTGGAAGTGGATCAAGCAGTTCTTCCGGAAGCGGTTCAAGTAGTAGTTCTGGAAGTGGTTCTAGCAGCTCTTCCGGCAGTGGATCAAGCAGCTCTTCTGGAAGCAAATCTAGCAGTTCCGCTGCCAGCAAGGCGAGCAGTTCTTCTGGTAGTGGCTCCAGTAGCTCTTCTGGCAGTGGTTCTAGCAGTAGTTCTGGAAGCGGTTCCAGCAGCTCTTCTGGAAGCCAATCGAGCAGTAGCGGTTCTAGTAGCTCTGCCGGTAGTAAGTCATGCAGCGCATCTGCTAGCAAAGCGAGCAGCTCTTCGGGAAGCGGTTCAAGCAGCTCTTCCGGAAGTAGCTCTAACAATTCCTCTGGCAGTTCTTCCGGAAGCAGTTCTGGCAGTTCCTCTGGCAGTGAATCCAGCAGCAATTCTGGCAGTGAATCGAGCAGTAGCTCAAACAGCGAGTCGAGCAGCAGCCAAAGCGAGTCTAGTTCAAGCTCCCAGAGCGAATCACACAGTGAATCCAGCAGCACTGCCGAAAGCAGTTCGGCATCTCAGAGTGAATCTAGTGACGACACTTGCTAGATCCTTTTTGTGATTATAGGGTAACAAATATGGTAGCGATTGCCTCATTTTAAACATATATCAGAATTAACTAAGCAACTATTCGTAGCATTAGTAAAGTAAAGAAGTATCGACCATCAAATTTGTGTTTAAAACAAATTGCCATGTTCTAATTCAATTCAATACATTATTTGTGACGGCAATACTAGTGAATTTGTAATCCTAAGAAAATATATTTTTTTAAGCTGAAAAAAACATTTTTAATATTGATATATATGTATATATTTAAACTATTTTTTTTGAAATTTGTTAATTAATAAAGAAAACACCTTTATATGACATTTGATGAAATTATTAGTGTTCCAATTCTAAAATAACGGGGTTTAACAAGAGCGATTAGTTGACCGCTAGTCGTGTCCTGACCGTTCTATCCCTACTCTCTTCGAAAATAAAGACAGTTTGAGCAACTGAGTAACAAACAGTTTTTGTAGAAAAACTTTTGTCAGTTTTTAAGTATTTTCATGCAATGAATTTATAATGTCAATACACACATATTTTTTTAACTTGTATTTAAAAAATATACATTTCATGCTTTATTTAACCTAATACAAAAACGTAGGCAAAACAATAATATGGTCATCTTGTATTGTATCATGAAGAAGAGGTTGGCATTGGTGGAAACGTCTTTGCTTCCTTCCTTATTAAAATCCTTAAAGGTATTGAAGACAAAACACTTACGTGTATCCTGAAAACATAGACTTTTTGAGGAGAAAACATGGAGGTTGTAGAAAATTACCAAGGATATGCTCCTAATGGAATATGGAAGGAAATAGAAAAAAATATGGGTTTTCAGAAGACTAACTACTTTAAGATGAAATGAATTTCTGCCAAGACATGTTTGCCTCTCTTATGTCTCAGCTTTTGTGACAAATTGTTCATTTGCTCACCTGACCAGCTCAGCAACACCTAACCCTCCATAAGCTCCTTGTTCATTAAAATAGGAATGCCTAACTCAACTGAGATTTATGAAAAACCCTTATTAGCTGGACTAGCTGGAAGCCCGTTGCTGGAAGATTGTTTCGCAATATTAAAAATCTGAAATTTACCGGCATGAACAATCAAATGCATACTTACTTTATCAAATAAATCAGAATGAATAAACTTGACTTATTCTCCAAATGGAACTTGTATTTAAGAATATATATATATATGATTTTTAAATTGATTATTGTCGCCTGGTGTGGCTAATTTAGTTAGAGCTTGCTCTACCAATCACGCAGGTCTGGGTTCGATTCCCGGTAAGATCACAGTGAATTTGAGATGTTTTTTCTATCATCTCCTCCTTGCCTCCCATTTTTATTTGATTTTTATTATAGTATATCAGAATAGTAAAATTAAAATCATTCGTACTTAAGCAAGCATTTGCGAAAGTAGTTGTTTGAGGGTGCCTCTGAAAGAGGCGAAACACGTGTTACACAATACGTGGAATAATCTAAGTTATTTTATTTTATATCAATTTGAAAATTATTCAATTCAGAGCTGTGATCAAAGACTGGGCGTTTGTGATGTCAATTCATATTATTTTCCTCTCCTCCTATCTTTCTGATCCTTTAGCTACTGGGTGTAGCAATAGCGTTAGTTAACCACTAGTCCTGTTCTAGTCTTATCCTTCTTGCCCTAATATTCACACAAAAAAAGTTGAGCGAGTAACAAGCAGTTCGTAGAAAAACTTCTGTTGAAATACCTCCATTAGAAGGCCGTATGCTCCACATTGTGAGCAGACATAGATAAAAAAAATACATTCTTAACGTTATTTTATTGTACATACTGTAACTATGCTTTCGCTAACAATTATATCACGTTGAAAGCACTGGTTCTCGTCCGATCACCGAAATTCATAAGTAAATGCCGAATTCTTTTTTTACCGTCTTTTTAATGTTGATAATTGAGCTTGTATTTAATTAAATGCACATTTTTTAAGATGATATACACTTTAAAAATTAATTAAGTCTTTTATAAATATTTTACATATTCTATTTTCAAGTATGAGATCGAAAAATCGATCGTTGAAATTATTCAATTTTCAAATCTTTTTTTTTTTATTCGATAAACATTTTTTTCTTTCTGCATCACACCGAAGATAATATCTCATCAGTGCTACAGTTATATTTATATGATCTATTGTTATCCATATTAACAAACCATGATGTAGCTCATATGAATGACCGGTGGATTATGAATCCAGCGACCCAAGTTCGGTTCCACCCGGCGGCACTTATTTTTTTAACGTGAAATCAAGACCCAAATTTATAAATAATGAATAATATATACCTTTCCGGAAAAAAAATGCCAACAGCTGTGAATGCCGTGAAAAAATTAGCAATGATCACTACCACATGATGGCTTCAAATCTCTACACATAGATGTCAGTGAGCAATGAAAATATGTATCTTTTGGAAGAAGAAAATAAAACAAAATGGTGACAGAACTATCATTTTAGAAGTCAGTAAATAATATACCGTAATAAATAATATGCCGCCTGTGTGGTCAAGTGGTAAAATAAAATAAAATAAAATAAAATTAAATTAAATTAAATTAAATTAAACTAAATTAAATTAAATTAAATTAAATTAAATTAAATAAAATAAAATAAAATAAAATAAAATAAAATAAAATAAAATAAAATAAAATAAAAATTAAATTAAATTAAATTAAATTAAATTAAATTAAATTAAATTAAATTAAATTAAATTAAATTAAACTAAATAAAATTAAACACAATGCAACAAAAATCTCACGTTGCTGGGCAACGGGCTTACAGCTAGTTGTATCAAATACGAGAACGTTTGTATAAAAGTCGCTTATTAATTTAACTTAATTATAGGTTTGTGTAGACCGCTACACCCTGCCTATAAAATAACTCCAACTCAAAAGATTAATCTATTATAAAACAATTAATAACACGTTTTTCCATGCCATCTAGTGCTCATTTTAAAATGTAAAAAAACAACAAATAAATAGATACATCAAACACATATAGAAAAATATTGTATTTCTGACTACTAGTGACATCTGGTGACTAGAACAACTAAGACTGTCGTAAATTGAAAGATTTTTAACTAAAAACATTCGTCAAAATGTGGAAAAATCTTCACAATACCTAATTTGTAGACAACCTATATTGAGTCTTTTTAGTTGATTCGTAAGCCTTGTAAAGTTCTGATTGATGATGCTTCTTAAAGAGACGAAACACTTGTCTCTATTTGTAACACGACTCATGGAGTAATAAAGATATCAAATGAAATTATTTTTAATGTTTTCTTTTCTGACATAATTTGAATTTAAGATATCATTTTGTTTAATGAACTCTGTCACTTCTTCTTTTATCATATCCCGTCAGTTTCCCTTCCATGACATGCTAGAATCCCCAAGTTTCGATGAGATGGATATGCAATGAACCTTATGAATAGTACCCGATATATGGAGTATCATGCAAGGTTTTGCAATGGACATTCTACGAAAATTGACGAACGCAATAGCCACCTGTGTGGTCGAGTGGTAAACGTCGTTGGCGACCGCTACGAAAGTCACGGGTTTGAATCCCAGTACGGGCGGTTTTATAAATTGATTTTTCAATCGATTTATGAATTTCTGTTCAAAGCCATGGATGTATGTGATGTCCCAATAATTTATGCTCAGCCAAACACGGGTGGACATAAATTATTTTTCCAGGAAGATTTATCGATTCCTGTTCGATAACTAGGCATAGCGAGAGCGATTAGTTAACCACTAGATCTGTTTTAGCTTTATCCCTCTGTCACTATAATTCTCTTTGAAAAAAGAGGGGTTGAGCGACAGTGTAACAGTTCTGTTGAGATACTTCCATATGCTACACATTGGAAGCGGGGATGGATAAAAAATACAAACATACTATTAGATACTGAATATGTTTAATGTTTTCTGATCATTTTAATGTCACCAACTTTTCGGACCTCTTGAGGACAGGTTGAGCGACTTACTAACAAACAGTTATCGTCGAAAAACTCCTGTTGAGATACCTGTATAAGTAGGCCATATGCTCCACATTGGGAGCTGACATGGATATATAAAAAAAATATTTCTAATGTCTCCTTGAATTATCTTGTCGAGGAGCTGTGCAATCCTTTGGGCTGTCCCTAAAACTAAGCCAAACCTTCTACTGCTGTACTCAGCAAACGACGAAAAATGGTCGGGGTCTTCGATGCTAAGGCCTCTCATGCCCAGTAGAGCTTATAAAAAACCGACTTTTGAAAAAACCGGTTTTCGAATGTAAATATTGTTCGAAAACCGGTTTTATCCGGTTTTCAAAATTTTACAAAATATGGATCATTCAATTAAAATATTTAGTTTATTTATTATATATACATAATAATACACAACAAGAAGTATCACTTAGTGATGATATAATTTTTGTAACAAAACTTCCCACATAATCAAAACATATGTATCTATTTCATCTCGTTTTATATGAAACCATGACAAAATCAAGTAAAAATATTAACGTGTTTATTCAAATAATAAAAAAAATATTAAAAACCGGTTTTCGAATGACGAAAATTTTGCAAAATAACCGGTTTTTGATAAATTTGTGACATTCGAAAACCTGTTTTTCAACTGAGTAACCAGCTGTGCCGAATTTTCCATAAACGAGTCTATAAACAAAATGACAGAAAATTTGAATGTTTTATTTGATAGGGCTTAAAGACCAGATGTCCCACATCATTACCCAGCGAAAGGGTATTTTCGATATCAGGAAATTTTGTTACAAAACGATCAGTGGACGCTCTGTGTTTTCTTAAATCATATTTTCTGAAGAGATTTCTTGTTGTGTATTATTATGTATATAAATAAACAACCTAAAAAATCAACTTTTTCCTCGCTATTTTTATTGAATTATCCATTTTTCGTAAAACTTCGAAAACCGGATAAAACCGGTTTTCGAACAATATTGACATTCAAAACCCGGTTTTTTCAAAAGACGGTTTTTGTATAAGCCCTACCCAGCACCTTACGTAAGACAATTGAACAAAATAAATTAGTATACTTTTACCTTGGCATTCTGCTATTAACGACAATAAATCAAAAAAAAAACGCAAACATTTCGAACACACGACCAACACGTGCTACGCGCTATAATTGAGGTGTACAGTATCAAAGACGGCCAATTTGTGCTTTAGCTAATGCACAGTTTTTTTAGGGTGAGTGCAATGGTGTACAGCAGGGATACCCAATCTTGTACCCGCAACAACCGTAGAACGTATCTTTGCAAACTTCAAAAAATCAAAGTATGATTGGAAGAGTTAAAAAAAAAATATGGTCCCACGCTGTTCATTTTGGGTAAATTTGCGCTGGACACAATTTATGGGTTTTTGAAATTGACATGAAATTGTTTGATTTCAAAATCGCCGACAAATAAAATCAATCTCGAATCCCAATTTATACACGATTTTATGTTGAATAGTCATCCCGGGATCAATATTGGATTCAATCCCAAAATTCCGGGATAACAAAAAAGGTCCGTGATTGGATACTCTAGTGCCAAAGATCCCACTGATTGAAATTAATAATATACTTTTTATAAAATCTTTATTTTGCATTTGTTTGTATTTTTTTAAAGCTCATATTGGACATTCATACCTTATTTAATTTTAAATTAGTATCTGTTTAATGGAGAATTTAAAAAAAAAAACAAAAAAACTTATTGTAATTATTGATGTATATGATTATGCTAACGTTTGATATTTTCTTCAAAAATAAATAGTGCGTTTTGGTTGAGATACGATTTTTTAATGAAAAAAAAGGAGGTCCTTGCTTAAGCACGCCACTGGTTCCCTGTTCATTTTTTTTTACAAATAAACTTTATTACAATATGATAATAAGAAATGCTTAACACAACTAAGATGATTTTAAAATCCTATAAAGCTAGACTCTTATCAATTAAACGATTTTTTGTGTATAAGCAATTTAATAATTTCTCTTAATTATAGGTGTCTCTGAAGACCGTGACACTAACCCTTAATACATAAAAAATGGGGTGTGACACGGTCGTGTGTTGTACGTGAATACGTCTCGTAATAGGTGATATTACGCCCCATTTTTACGTTCCCGGCACTGCTTAACTCGGTCATATGGTACCATTCGATTGCTCTTGAGAAGCCCTTTCTAACCGTATACAATCTCTGTATTTCGATTTGGCTTTTTGATGCGTATAGCCCGACATTACATATTTTTGATATATTTTTCTATATTTTAACACCTAATTATAGTCACAGTTGCAATATTACACTTATGTTTTATGTATAATCGATAGATTTTGTTAAGAGCTAACGATTAAAACTTGAACGAACATCGTTACTTTTCCGAGTCAAAAGTTATAGTAAATAGAAATCTCGATACGCAGTAAAATGACCTCAAAATGGCGGCGCTTCCCCCTCCGCCCCGCGTGATGTATCACAGTCTTCATATGGCGCAATAAGTTTTTTGATAATTTAACTATCCAGTGGTGCAATTAAATTTTGGATAGCGATGAAAGATATCAAGCTGCAACACCAAACTGTATCCCCCGATTTTGTTATCATTCGTTTTTTTGGATTGCCTCCCTATGGAAGCAATTTTAAAAACGTATTCACGTCAAAACAATCGTCGGAACTCACCCAAGACTACGTGGAGTATGTTGACATCGGAAGCAATATTGTTACCGTTAAAGCTCTCCTCAGTGACATCAATGGTAATGAAAAGTCTAAAAGTGATTATTTTTTTGTTAAAAGCTTTCAAACAAACATTCGGTTAACGCAGTGTCTCCAAAAATGGGTGTCGTGAGAAGTCTAAGGTGTGCGGCGAAGGAAAAAGACGCCATTCAATATTTGGCTAACAGTTAGACCTGTTGACCAGAAAAGTTAAAGTCTCACAGCTTAATTGCTTCCCAGGTGTAAACGCTTCTTCAAACAAATTTTAAAAAGTGCTAATAGTCCAAAGGACATTACAACTCCTTTCGGCATAATTTTGGTGTGTCTCGGACCAAACCCCATTTGCCAGCTGACTTGACCGTCTTTGACACTGCACACCTCAATTTTATTCATCTCAATACGAGACCAGTTGGTAAAGGAATAATAATTTATTCCGAATTGATCAAACGGAGTGCGTTTGTGCAAACATTGATAATTCGATCAAACAATTAACAGTTTGATCAAACATCAATTATTTATAATTATCCAATAACTCACCCGCGAGCTTGTTCGAAGATAAATAAAATTAATGACTCCAATTGTCACTCTTTCCTTTTCTTGCAAAGTTTTAATATTTTTTTAACGATTTTGAATAAAAAAATATAATTATTTTTTTTCTTAACATTTGATGTATTTGTAGGCTTTGTACAAACAGCGCATTGATAACATGCTAGTCGACGCAGGGCTGCATTAGTACGTTTTTTTTTGTATCCATGTTTGCTCCCAGCGTAGAGCATATGGTCTCCTAATGGATGTATCTCAACAGATTTTTTTCAAAATGAGTAGTAGAGATAGAAGGATAAGGCTAGAGCAGGACCAGTGATTAACTTATCGCTCTCGCTACGCCTAATTTTTAACCTTTTGGCTGCCGTAGATAATTAATAGTAATTACCCAGCACGCCGGCTATAATTTGCAACTATTAATTTAATTCATTATTGACGAGATAACTGGCGTGTTGAACACGAAAATTTGTTGAAAAGGGTGGGAAGGAAATTAAGAAATCACAAACAACCATGCTATCGAACGGAAATGGGATGTCCGTAATGCGACATGAACGCAATGTAGATGACAAGCTATGTGACAACCCTGAATTTCCATGAAAAATTAAGTTTGTTGCTTTTTTTAAAAAAAATGGCGGCTCAAAGGATACTGTATTTAATTGGCAGCACTCTCAATTCTCTTCTTCAACAATCTTCCGAAAAAGATGTTTATTGAGTTTTACTTTTCGAAAAAAATTCGCCGTCTGCTGGGTACTAGCGTATTAAAACCACACGGCACATAAAGTGTTAAAACTATGCGCATTAAAATTGAAAATAAATATTTACTAAATTTGAACCGTGCATTTTTTACACTACCACATTTTGTCGACTAACACCGACCCGGGTTTCGTATTTCTGCATATTAAGGCATTCAAGTGCCCAGATGAACTTGAGTTGACGCTCGGTAAATAATTATATATATATTTTTTTAATCCATGTCCGCTCCCAATAAAGAGCATATGGACCCCTTATGAAGTTTTCTCAGCAGAAGATTTTCTACAAGAACTGCTTGTTACTCAGTTACTCAACATCTCTTAGAGACTAGAAATGAAAGGTAGGGCTAGGACAGGACTAGTGGTTAGCTAATCGCTCTCACTACGCTCCGTTATTTTAGGTTGAAATGGGTGTGAAGGAATTTTCAGACATCACAAACAACCATGCCTTCGAACAGTAATCCATAAATCAACTGTCCGTACTGGGACTCGAACCCGTGACTTCCGTGTTCAAAGCCAACGACGTTGACCAATCGACCACACAGTCGGCGATTCTTTTACATCAGTGTTTCCCAAACTTTCGACATCTGTGTACCCCTTTTATAGTTATAAGTTGGAGTACCCATTGTCAGAAAAAATCACGTACTTACTTAAATAACAATCAAAATACATCATTATACATGTCTGCTTCCGATTTCAAGCATATGGATTCAAAATGAAGGTATATCATCACATTTTTTTTCTACGAGAACTGCTTGTTACTCAGTTGCTCAACCTTTATTTTTTTAGAAAGGATTAGTGGTTGGTAAATCATTCTTCCTACATCCCATTTTTTTAAGATTGGAATGGTTGTAGGAGGGAAATCAATACATCACAAACATCGATGCTTTCGAACAGAAATAGATTTTAAAAAATGCGGTTCGTACTATGATAAGAACCGATGAGGTCTGGCATGGAAGCCAACGACGTTGACCACTATGCCATGGGCCCGACATTCAAAGCATTTTCAATCAGTAGGCATTAACATGTAATGACTTTCAAATTTAATTTTGTAAAATTCCTTTCAATACCAACTGTTTGTCACACCCTTTTAATTTTATTTTGGCTTGTAAAAATAACACTGATATGTTGTATTATTTTATCAGTTGATAATGCTCGCCATGAGCGAAACCTGCCCTGATCATATTAAATAAATGTAGCAATAGTACAATTGAGTATTTTATTTTTTGAATATATCCAAGTGATATTTGAAATGGTTAAAAATATATATTATATATTTACTTCTATGATTGGAGTTTTTTTAGTGTTACCATAAAGGTGGCCACACATCAAGGAACAAATGGTTCCAGAACATGTTCTTAAACACAAAATTCACGAGATCCGAGATTGGTTCCCATTTTCATGCTCTGGAGGCGAGCGCAAACGCGGAACCCGGGGAATATGCATGCGCGCGCAGCTTTAGACGAACTGTCAAAGTATATTGCGTCATGATTTCATACCAAAGATATAAAGTAATGTGGGATACATCTAATTAGAATTCAACTCATCGGGGGACATTTAAGAGATCTATTTTTTACTTTAAAATGACCCCCTATGTGACAGCTGTCAAAATAAACCATAGACAATAATAAGTTATATTGGAATTATCTATTATATGGTATGAGCATGAACTGTCATCGTGATTGATAAAATAATTGTATTTTCATTGCAGAAAGCTTATAAACATTAGTAATAAGCTTTACTTACATTGTTTGCATCCAATAAAATCAAATAACGTCCGTTCGTACGCAACGCTGACCAACATAACCTCAACGGTTGGTTCTGTGACCCCTCGTGTGTTCAAGAACACGTTCTGGAACATAGTTCCTTAGACATTACGTAGATGTTCAGGGTCATGTACTGAGACTTTTGTTCCTAGATGTATGGGCCCTATATATTACCGATAAAACCACCGGTTTCAATTTTGTTTGCCCATAAAGTCAGTAGAAATGTTTTTTAAAACGAATAAACCATTTTTAAAGCTGTCTATTTGCTCATCTGGGCTCATTCATTGCATATGAATCATCCGCTATTCAAAATCTGTTGAAGGCATACGTATTTATGTAAATGAAGATTGAAAGACAATACTTGTCTGCTTAGCTATCAATAATATTTGATAACGATATTAAAAATATGTATATACTAACCGGCAGCATGGTGGAGTGGTTAACGTCGCTGGTTTCGGCTACAGGTGTCATGGGCTTAAGTCCCAGTACGGACAACTTTCATAAATGATTTATGAATTTACATTCAAAGGCATTGTTGCATATCGACCCACAATCAGCAAAAGAACTTATCCGACACAATTTGTTAAATTACGTTTTAAGCAATTAATTGTTCAATATCGCCCAGGGTGTCTGTGACAAAAATTTTAGAGCATCTCATTCGCTTGATCTTCTTTATGGCCTGCGCATTTTAGTGTTCTGGCTTGTTATCGTTTGACTAGTCTTGTCCTAGCCCTATCATTCTATTCGTACTGCCTTTGTGAAAAAAAGAGAGTTTGTCCATCTGAGTAAAAAGCAGTATTCTGTTGAGATAAACTTCATTATACTTTGAGATATGGTAAAAAAATAATAATTAAAGACAGGCATTTCTGCTTTTTAATTCTTAAATATTTATTTGTGTCAGATCGGTCTTAATCCATCCAAGCAGAATTCGGGCTTTCTTGAGGTATCCGCAGCACATGTCCAAGCCGGGTCCATCGTCGCTTCTTCACTTTGTACGTAATTACCGGCTGCTTACTCTTCCGTTCTCTTATCACCGTGTATTCCATGTGGCAATCAAAATACATGAGAAATAAGAGAAATAAGGCAAGAGCTCTTCGCTCTGTAAAGATGAAACACACCAGTCGGGCTTTTTGTATACTTTTTAGAAGTAGCGTCGTATTCAAACACGTGAAAAAAATATCACAAGTTGCATCGGCAACAATAATGTCAAAACATTTCATTTTCCAGATGCAAGTGCTTACAAATCGGTAAAAAAAATGTGTTTTGCAAAACATTTGAAAAACAATAATATAGTATGTACAAGCCATTTGCTGATTGTCTAATAAGTCAATTGAATTTTGTTTTTTAATGTCATTCACTTTTTAAGTTATGTTTCATAAAGGATTTAATCCAGGGATGCCCAACTGTAATCACTTTGTGGGCCAAATAAAATAATGCATGCCTCTGACGGGCCACGCATAAATATTTTAAAACCATTTGTATTAATAATTCAAATATATTTTTTTAAATCCTTCAACCATTATTTTTTATTATATGGGCCTTGTAGAGGTGAAGTGAGCCAAGAGTTATTTTAGAAAAAAAGTTACATTACTTTGTAATATTCTACACGTCTTAAAATATCGTAAAAGTGAAGTAACCTCACTTAATACAAATTGCAATAGTGCTATCTAGGTAAAATAAAAATATGCAATCCACCAAAACACCAAATAAAGACGTGATTTTACTTAGAAGAAGTCTAAGAAAAACGTTTTACCATATTACTAGTTGGCTCACTTCACCTCTAGTGGGCCCATATGTCAACGGGTACTTCAACGTCGTGCATCGCAGTGGGTTAGCTCATTAATCAAAATTATTCAAAGGGTATAGAAAACCATAACTGAGGTCTTGATGGGGATGAATGAAATTTAGCTTTGAGGGTGTCGTCGGATGAAAGATCAATGAGGCTTTCTTTTACCTTCATGCATCAATTAGTATCTTGAATGATCGCTCCAAGCGGACCTATTATTATCCACATATTACCACGTATAGGACCTTAATTTTATGGAAAATAATGAGCAAAAGATTCTGTGAGTAATCCCAAATGCCTTTGGACCAGGTTTACCACTAGAACTAGATAGCTAATATCATTCTCCCTCACATATTCTTCAAAATTTGAAAACATTTGCAGATCTTCTTCAACAAATCGCGTTTGCCACGTTTAAATATATTTTTTAAAGCATCCATTTTACTTCGTAGTGTAAGCACATCCTTAAATGCTTCTTGTAAGGATATTTAGTTCATTTAACAGGGGGAAAATATGCAAGCTTTGCAAACCATTCAATCAGATAACAATTTTTGAAGTTTCAGGCAATTTTGTCGTTGGAAAAATAATTGAACCTCTTCCCGCTAGGCGAATAGTCGGGTAAATATTTTGCACCTCGACAGCCATCTTACCTGAGAATGATAAATAAGATGACTATACTTTGAACGCATTATTTCGCAGTGTCTAGAATTGAGTGCTTTGTGTCAAATTTCATTTACAATTTCAATGACATTCGATAATACTTCGATGTGGTTTTTTTCTGGTGGGTAGGACTATGAAATTAAAATAACATCAAAGTTTTGTCCGCGGACCACACTTTGCTGACCTCTGATCTATGTGTCATCCTACATGCCTATTGAGTGATAGATTATGTATTTATTTAAGAATGTCGTAATTCTTTTTTTTATCCATGTCCGCTTCCAATGTAAGGCATATGGCATTCTTATGAAATTGTATCAACGAAAGTTTTTGGGATATCAAAAATTGGACTAGAACGAATTTTAGGATAAGAAGGAATTTCTGAGACATCACAAACACCCATGCCTTCGAAAATAAATCAATTTATGAAAAGTGTCCGTACTAGAATTCAGAGCACCGTAAAAATGGCCAAAAAATTTAACCACTGGACCACAAACCCGACTATGGTCTTACTAGTTAAATATGCAACAGATGGCCCTGGGACGAATAAAAAAAAGTCAACTGACTGACTGATGTCTTTCATCTTTTACAGAGATAATAGCTCATGCTTTGTTTTTCTCTATTACCTTGTATTTTGATGCTTTTTTTTCGTCTTCTTTCCATCTTCTTCCCCCTTTGTCCCTAATTCAATGTCCTTCTCATCTGTCCGGGGTTTTTCGTCGTCAACCAGGGAGTGATAGAAGTACGGGGGCTTTGGGAGGTTTGAGGAAAACGATCCTCTATGGTCTCACGTTTTGCGTATAGGGATAGTCTATGCAATCGTCAAGTAATGCTCTGATCGTTGGGTTAGTATGATTAATTATGTCTCTGTCAAATATATTCGATAACTTCACGATGTGATCGGGGATGAGGTCTCTGTGTATTGTCTTGTGACGCAGGGAGCGTCCATGATCATGCGTAGTCGTGTTTTGAATTATCTGGAAAGTTTTAAAGTGATCCGTGCTTGCATGTCAAAAAAACTTTTTTTTTTTTTAATTTAAGCTAAAAATTTTAATAAATAGTTTGACGTATTTACTTATTTAATTACGACATAATTTTCTTTTTCACGGCTGTACTCGATTGAAACTAAATGCCATTTGTTCAACACTTGTATTCTAACAGAATTTCTTTACGGTAGAGAATCATGGCACCTGACGAAGACTTAACCCCCCCCCCGTATACTGATCATCGAGATCAAATACTTGCGTCGGATAATGAGGATGAGGTGGTTTAATTTTGTGAGGAATTCTGAAATTTGGTAACGCACAAGACAGCGCTCCGCCACGTCAGTGGTTATGGAGAGACGTTGGATCTAGCTAGGTCACGAGGTACGGAAAGCCTTAATCCAGCCTGCATCGTCTTCCGACCGGTGAGATTCCGACGTCCTGGACGATCGTCGGGTACTATCCATAGGATGAAAATACACAGGAGGAAGCAAAACAGACAGTAGGAGACAGGGAAACATTCAGGTGCCGCATGGGGAGAGAATTTGGTCAAAGAAGAAGAAGAGTAAGGCTCAAAAATTCCCGTCACGTAAGTGGTTATGGAGGAACGTTGGAACTGGCTGGGTCACATGCTGGGGATGCGCGAAGGCTTAATCCTGCCTGCCTCTCCTCTCGAACGGTACTAGGATACTCTCCATAGGATGTACTCGGTGAAACTGAGGGATGCTGGCATATATATCATGGGAGGAAGCAAAGGAAGAATTGGCGTGAGGCAGGGAAACATGGAGGTGCTCCACAAAGGGAGAGAATATGGTCAAAGAAGAAGTGTTTTCTTTTTGTCGTTGCTTAAGGGGGTATTCTAGCCTAAAATTGTTGGTATCTGTTTTTTTTATATTTTAAAAATACAAACAAATAATTTAAAACTCGAAAATTTATCGGCTGGTAAAGGGAGGGTCCAAAAAAAAGTGGTGTTCAGGCGGACATGATTCCATCCCTTCAGTTTATTAAAAAAAAAATCTAACGGATTATTAATAAATAAAAATGTCGCTATCGCCCCAACCTCGGAGAATTCTAAAATTTTTTTTTTTCACAAAATGGCAGCCGTTTGAAAAAAAAAACAATTTTCACGTTTTTTTATTAGTTTCATTTTTTTTTTAAATAGTAAATATTAAATATTAAATCTGCTACAGACTATAGAAGAATATATGAAAAAAATTTACACAAAATTTCAAATAAATCGTTTCGGTAGAACTTTAAATAATATGTACGCCAGTTTGAAAAAAGTAGTTTTGAGGAAAAGGCGTTTTAAGTTTTGAGTTTCGATTTGTTTCTGTCAGACCAGCTCAGATGCTGCGTCACCAAAATCGATGTAACTCAGTTTTTAATTGAAATTTTGAAAAATCCCTTTGAGGACATATTCTCAAATGTTTAAACTTTAGAAAAATATAAAAAAGAAAGAATCGATTTTTTTTTAATTTTCTAGACTAGAATACATCCTTAAGCCGAAATAAATGTTTTTAATGACGAGAACGATGATGATGATGGTTGCGTAGTTGCAACGTAGTGAAATTTGAGTGACAATAAGCAATTAATCATTCAAGCGAAGGCAAAACAGAGAACCTGCTGTCGCCTGTGCAAATGTTTATACTCGTTTAGTATTTTGAGTATATTGTCAAACAGTGATGAGACGAAAGTGCATCTGATCAATCAAACGGGCGACCACTTTATAAGCGCACAGCCCCGGTGCAGCGTTGTCAATCACCCGATCAACCAACCAGGGGTTGGTCTCCACTGTTCACACAGCCAAGGCATCAGTGATTAATCCAAGATGTCCATCAAGTTCGGCCTGTTCTTCGTCATCTGCCTAGTGGCCATCCACGTAAGTTTGCAGCACCGTTTCTACCTGTTTTCAAAGTCACCCAACTCTAAACGACTATCCAGGGCTGGGCTGGAAGGGGCTCTGAAAGACTCGCGCGAGACTTTTGTAAAATTTTACTAAGGCCGACGAGCCCCTTGTTAATTTATAAATGAAATCTCATATATTTATATTGCTGCAATTTCTGATATATATTTTCGACGACATCTTCAGTATACACAGTAGTACATTTTTAGCCATTTACATTGATAAGTTCACGGTAAATTGCATATTGTTACATATTAAAAGTATATTTAGTGACAGTTGATTGTTTATTCAAGTATTGCATATCATGGCATAGGGGTGATAAAAAAAATTCACTCCTTCTCCAGAACACCGAGAATTGCTTTGAGATTAAGCGAGACCCTTGTTAACGCATTCGCAGCCCATCGTCTAGTATAGTGGTCGTCAAAGTGTGGTCCACAGAATAAACCTGACATTATTTTAATCCTCACATCATTCTGATGAAAATTCTAATTTAATTCTTCACAAAATATTTATGCAAAAAGACCTTTCAATAATATTGTTAACGTTAATATCGGTATCGATCTCGGCTTGAAATATAATAAATACATCAGTTTCCCGTCTTGCAGTTCCACCATTAGAGCAAAATATAATTTTTATCATTTCAAATATCCAGGAACATCCATCACATTAAAAATTAATATAAAAAACTATAATATAATTATAATTGATAGTTTTATTTTATGAACTAAGTGCATTTTTAGACGCATTTTATTTCAATATTTAATCTAGTACAAAAGTCCAGTTAGTGGTCCGCTGGATTAAAATCGTGAATTTAGTGGTCCGTGAACCCAAAAAAATTGCCAACCGCTGGTCTAGAAGTATTTGACTGTGCGGAGAAGAATAGAAATAATGCAAAAATTGCATCACTTTTTACATCGATCAATTACTGTGATTATTTATTCAGAGTCTTACAATTCAACGGCAATCGATTCTTAATACACACGGTCCACTTTCTGACTATTCGTCAGGTGCCACGATTCGCTACTGTAAATCAGTACTGATAGAATGCAAGTTTCGTATTCGACCAAGAATTTTATGGAAGCTTACAAAATCAAAATGAAAATAAGTCTAAAAAAAAAAACTATATTTTTACACAAATTATTTGTTCTTAACCGATTCCCAGACACAAAAAAAAAACGCAAAATCAAAAAACGGATTTACTTATAACAATGAAAAAAATTCAACAACCCGAGACAGCAATAACAAACTGAAGGCTTCATTAGATCCTAACACATTTGACGTGTCAGAAATTTCTAGCGATGGAAGCGATTTTTTTCCAGCCCCTCATAAAAGTCCCCGTATATAATCAAGTAGCGGTGAATAGTTTTTTTTTTAATTTAATGAACCCATCTTCAATTTTACAGTTTTTACATTTTACTATTATCGGCTTTTTGTGGAACGTATCTATTGTGTAAAAGATGATTATACTTTACTGAACAAAAAAATGCTTTATTGTGGAGCAACTGTTGTTAAATGTACACAGGTCAAACACGAAAATACTTAAATATAAGCAAATAAAAATGAATCTCATTTTATGATCTTAATTAATTCAAAAAGTTATAAACCATCTCTAATAATTTGTATATTTTTTAACTCGAGTCGATCAGTCGGCTTAAGTTCATATATGAACTTGAATGCCTGAAGACGCCAGAAGTTGGCACCCTGGTTGTCAGCGACAAAGCGCATAAAAAAAGAATAAAATTGTTAAACTTGACAGTGAAATAAATATTTGAAAAACATAAAAATATAGCTAGAGCTGACCGCTAGTCCTGTCCTAGCACTATCTTTCCATCCCTACTCTTTTGCGACAAGAGAGGTTGAGAAACTGAGTAACAAACGGCACTCGTAGAAAATATCCTGTTGAGATTCTACTATTGGAAGGTAATTTACTACAAATTGGAAACGGACATGAATCATAAAATAGATAATATTTTTTTTTATAGTTTCGCTCTTGTCACTTCAAGCCCCGAAAGAAGAAGAAGAGTTGGTTTTAGTCCTCTTGAAAAATCAAGTTATGGTCAACCTCCTTCTTCATAGGGCTTGTAAAATTATTTCCTTTTTTTGAGACGGGGTTTTTAGAATAAGAGGAAATTGTATTTCTTTTTTTTTTGATTATTTTAGAGCCTCGACGCATTCCCATGTGCCGGTAAAGCTGGTACTGCATCCAGCAGCTCGAGCAGCAGCTCCAGCAGCAGCTCTAGCGGCGGTAGCGGTTCAACCAGTTCTTCCGGAAGCACCTCCGGTAGTAGCTCGGGAGGTAAAGGTGGATCTAGCAGTTCTTCTGGAAGCAGTTCCAGCAGCAGCTCAGGTAGCAAGGCTGGATCAGGTTCTTCTTCGGGAAGCTCTTCTGGCAGCTCTTCTGGTAGCTCTTCCGGAAGCAGTGGCTCGAGCAGTTCTTCCGGTAGCAGCTCAGGCGCCTCGTCTGGTGGGTCATGCGGCAAAAGTGGATCTAGCAGCACCTCTAGCAGTGGTTCAAGCAGCTCTTCTGGTGTAAAGGGAGGATCAAGCTCATCATCCGGAAGTTCTTCTAGTAGCTCGTCTGGATCCAGTGGATCAAGCAGTTCTTCAGGAAGCAGTTCTGGAAGTAGCTCTGGTGGTAAAGGAGGATCAAGCTCTTCGTCAGGAAGCTCTTCTGGTAGCTCTTCTGGTGGAAAGTCTGGATCAAGCTCTTCATCTGGAAGCTCTTCTGGCAGTTCGTCTGGATCCAGTGGATCTAGCAGTTCTTCAGGAAGCTCTTCTGGTAGCTCTTCCGGCGGAAAGTCTGGATCAAGCTCTTCATCTGGAAGTTCTTCTGGTAGTTCGTCTGGATCCAGTGGATCTAGCAGTTCTTCAGGAAGCAGTTCTGGAAGTAGCTCTGGTGGAAAAGGAGGATCAAGCTCATCGTCAGGAAGCTCTTCTGGTAGCTCGTCTGGTTCTGGTGGCTCCAGCAGCTCATCTGGCAGTGGCTCAAGCAGTTCATCAGGTGGAAAGGGAGGATCTAGTTCTTCATCTGGAAGCTCTTCTGGTAGCTCGTCTGGATCCAGTGGATCTAGCAGTTCATCAGGAAGTAGTTCTGGCAGTTCTTCCGGAGGAAAGGGAGGATCAAGTTCTTCATCGGGAAGCTCTTCTGGTAGCACTTCTGGTTCCAGTGGCTCCAGCAGCTCATCCGGCAGCGGCTCAAGCAGTTCCTCAGGTGGAAAGGGAGGATCTAGTTCTTCATCCGGAAGCTCTTCTGGTAGCTCGTCTGGTTCTGGTGGCTCCAGCAGCTCATCTGGCAGTGGCTCAAGCAGTTCATCAGGTGGAAAGGGAGGATCTAGTTCTTCATCTGGAAGCTCTTCTGGTAGCTCGTCTGGATCCAGTGGATCTAGCAGTTCATCAGGAAGTAGTTCTGGCAGTTCTTCCGGAGGAAAGGGAGGATCAAGTTCTTCATCTGGAAGCTCTTCTGGTAGCTCTTCTGGTTCCGGTGGCTCCAGCAGCTCATCTGGCAGTGGCTCAAGCAGTTCTTCAGGTGGAAAGGGAGGATCTAGTTCTTCATCTGGAAGCTCTTCTGGTAGCTCGTCTGGATCTACTGGATCCAGCAGTTCGTCGGGAAGTAGTTCTGGCAGTTCCTCTGGAGGAAAGGGAGGATCCAGTACTTCATCCGGAAGTTCTTCTGGTAGCTCGTCTGGATCCAGTGGATCTAGCAGTTCATCAGGAAGTAGTTCTGGTAGTTCTTCTGGAGGAAAGGGAGGATCAAGTTCTTCATCTGGAAGCTCTTCTGGTAGCTCTTCTGGTTCCGGTGGCTCCAGCAGCTCATCTGGCAGTGGCTCAAGCAGTTCTTCAGGTGGAAAGGGAGGATCTAGTTCTTCATCTGGAAGCTCTTCTGGTAGCTCATCTGGATCTACTGGATCCAGCAGTTCGTCGGGAAGTAGTTCAGGCAGTTCCTCTGGAGGAAAGGGAGGATCCAGTACTTCATCCGGAAGTTCTTCTGGTAGCTCTTCCGGATCCGGTGGATCTAGCAGTTCTTCTGGAAGTGGCTCAAGCAGCTCTTCTGGAGGAAAGGGAGGTTCCAGCAGTGGATCAAGCAGCGGATCAAGCAGTTCATCTGGCTCAAGTGGTTCTAGCAGCTCTAGTGGCTCTAGCAGCAGTAGCAGTTCAAATGGTGGTGGCAAAACAAAAACCACAACAACTACAACCACCACAACAACCACCACCTCCGCACCAGAGACTACCACAATGTGCGAAACTACTCCAGTTCCTGAAACAACTACAACTACTACGGTTGCACCTGAAACAACAACCACAACCACACCCGCACCGGAGACTACTACAGTGTGTGAAACTACTCCTATCCCTGAAACAACTACAACAACTACTGTTGCACCTGAAACAACAACGACTGCTATACCTGAAACAACAACCATATTGATTGAAACTACCCCTATCCCTGAAACAACCACAACAACTACTCCTGCACCTGAAACAACAACGACTGCTGCACCTGAAACAACAACCACGACTACACCTGCACCGGAAACAACAACAACCCCTGCCCCAGAAACAACTACCACAACAACTGCAGCCCCAGAAACAACCACAACAGTAAAATCCTGTGGTAAAGGTGGACGTAGTGGAACCAGTAGCAGCTCTAGCAGTGGATCAAGTAGCAGTTCAGGCAGTAGCGGATCTAGCAGTTCTTCTGGAAGTAGCTCTGGCAGTTCATCTGAAGGAAAGGGAGGATCAAGCTCATCATCTGGAAGTTCTTCCGGTAGCTCTTCTAGTTCGGGTGGTTCCAGCACTTCTTCAGGAAGTAGCTCTACCAGCTCTTCCGGCGGAAAGGGAGGTTCAAATAGTGGATCTAGCAGTGGATCTAGCAGTTCATCCGGAGGAAAAGGAGGCTCAAGCTCATCTTCTGGAAGCTCTTCCGGAAGCTCTTCAGGATCTGGTGGATCCAGCAGTTCTTCTGGAAGCGGTTCAAGTACCAGCTCTGGTGGCAAAGGAGGATCAAGCTCATCATCTGGAAGCTCTTCTGGTAGCTCTTCCGGTACCAACGGATCAAGTAGCTCTTCTGGAAGTGGGTCTAGCAGCAGCTCTGGTGGAAAATCAGGATCTAGTTCTTCATCGGGAAGTTCATCTGGAAGCTCTTCAGGAAGCAGCGGCTCAAGCAGCTCTTCCGGAAGCAGTTCAGGTAGCTCATCTAGTGGAGGCTCGTGTGGAGGCAAAGGTGGATCAAATTCTTCTTCCGGAAGTTCTTCCGGCAGCTCGTCTGGATCCAGCGGATCTAACAGTTCTTCAGGAAGCAGTTCTGGAAGCAGCTCTGGTGGTAAAGGAGGATCAGGCTCTTCGTCAGGAAGCTCTTCTGGTAGCTCTTCCGGAAGCAGTGGCTCAAGCAGCTCTTCCAACAGTGGATCAAGCAGTTCTTCCAGTGGAAAATCAGGATCAAGCTCTTCTTCCGGAAGTTCTTCCGGCAGCTCGTCTGGATCCAGCGGATCTAACAGTTCTTCAGGAAGCAGTTCTGGAAGCAGCTCTGGTGGTAAAGGAGGATCAAGCTCTTCATCAGGAAGTTCTTCTGGTAGCTCTTCAAGCGGAAAGTCAGGATCAAGCTCTTCATCCGGAAGCTCTTCTGGTAGCTCTTCCGGAAGCAGCGGCTCAAGTAGCTCTTCCAACAGTGGATCAAGCAGTTCTTCCGGCGGAAAATCAGGTTCAAACTCTTCATCCGGAAGCTCTTCCGGCAGCTCTTCCGGAAGCAGCGGCTCAAGTAGCTCTTCCAGTAGCGGATCAAGCAGTTCTTCCGGCGGAAAATCAAGTTCCGGCAGCTCTTCTGGAAGTAGCTCAAACAGCGGCTCCGGCAGCAAAGGTGGATCGTCTTCTTCGTCAGGAAGCAGTTCAAGCAGCTCTTCTGGAAGCATGGGAGGATCTTCCAGTTCTTCGGGCAGCAGCTCTAGCAGCAGCTCGGGAAGCAAGGGAGGTTCGAGTAGCTCTTCCGGAAGCTCATCTAGCAGTTCTTCTGGGAGCAGCTCAGGTGGCAAGCCGTGTGGTTGCACCAAATGTAAGTATACTGCATAGCTTTTTGAATCAATATGAATACTACTGGCTGCCAGTAGATTATAGTTACTAGTGGTGGGGCTTAGATTTTGAATTAACAAATTCGCAACATCTTGTTGCTCGATCTTCACCCACCTTTCACCCAAACTTAAAGTATATGTAAGCATTTTGCTTCTCTTGCGTCTTTATAACAAACACCCTAGACTTAGATTGCACTTAAAGCTTTGAGTACCAGAACCAGTCATTCATGAATGGAATGGAATGGTAAATTATCTGTATCAACCAACCATACAAATAGAGCCAAAGCAATAGGATTCAGCAAGACGCACTAGAAAAAGCTTCCAGAGTGCTTTTAGCATCTTAATGGCTTAAAAAATATTTACAACATGACTTCTTTTGATCAACATAACTTCAATACAAATATATTAGTCAAATTATTTTGAATCATTTAATAAAATAATAACAAATGACAACTTCTGGGAGCTCATTTTAAAAAATGTGCTTTTAGTAATTGTTTACGTCACCCCGGTTGATAACTTGCTAAAGTCCTTTTAAACCGAAATTGAGTGAAGGCAACGATATTCAGGTAGAAAAAGGACGAATAGTGGGATCAATAGACTTCATTGTTACCATATGGCCACGCTCGTTTTTGGAGGGCTAGCATAGCAATCCTTTGTCTGGAACACCTCAACTGGTGACACATTAATTGTACCAGGAGGTGCGGGAAAGAATTTTAGGCATCCTCACCTTCAAACAGAATCTCGTATACCAAAATTCTAATTGATTATTTTTTCGTTTGTTTCAGAAATGATCTGATGACAGATTCTTGATATTCAAGCTGACATTATTGAAGAAAAAGTGTGAATATTTATAATAATATGTATTTTATAATATTAAATCGAATGAAGGCTAATCACAAGCTGTTTGTTGTAGAAGCGAGTAGTTGACAATCACTGCCTCTGAGCAGTAAACCAAATAATTATATATATATCAATATAAGGGTGATGGGTGTATGAAAAACTATTTATTATATATTATTCTATATAATTATACAAAGTTGATATTTAATATTTATTTATTATGTAGTATATTTATTGTTGTTATTATGTATATATAAAATGTTGAACATTTTTTTGTATAGAATTTCTTGTAAACAAAATATGTATTGTCTATTTGTATGAAATATATCGTATCTTTGATTGTTAATCACGATTTTTTTATTATTTAAATCAGGGTTTCTCAACCGAGGGGCCGCGGCGTGTCCCATGGGGGTCACAGAGAAAAAATTATTTTAGGAGAGCCACAGCACAAAAAAAGGTCTCGCGTCTTTTCATTTTAGGAAATCTGTTAATTCCTGAGTAAAATCTGCCAAATTTTGGAATCTTTCAACTATTCACTTTTTCTAGAAAAACTTTAGCTTATATAAAAAATGGTTATGGGGGGCATGGAAAAATATGATACTCAAAAGGGGCTACGGGCGTAAAAAGTTTGATAAACTATGATTTAAATCAATGACCTTCATGTCTAAAATTGTTTTTTTCTTAATTTCGTTTTCTTTGTCCAAGGTAGATTTTTGGGAGTTCATATAGATCAGCGGTTTTAAAAGTGGCGGTCTGTGATAGAGTTTCGGTGGTCTGCAGAGAAAGGTAGAACCTCTTACACGAGCAAAATCATTTCAATATTGTTATTCCTGGAAAACTTTTTTCTAAATATTTAAATACCTGTTTAAAAAATCTTAGTTAAAAATGATGAATTTAGTGGTCTCTGAAGTCCTAAAGTTTGCCAACCGCTGATATAGATCATTATTTACATGCTTGGTCTCAAATCCCAAATTACGGAACACAGCTAAATAATTATTAAAACAAAAAAGATCACCAGTTGTTATCATTGTAAGCAATAACTGACTTATATTTCAAATCATTTTAAGTCAACTATATAAATTTGTTTATTGAATGCTGCAATGATTAGTATATATTAATTAATATTTTTAAGCCAGTGCTGTGGAGTCGTCAAGAATTAGGACGACTCCGACTCCGACATTAGCCAAAGCTAGACTTAACTTATTTTTATAGACTTAGTCAAATCCAGTGGCGTAACTTTTAACCCTAACGATATGAATACAAATTTTTAAAAAACTCAAAGTAAGTAATGAAAGTAATGTATATCATATGGACTTCTAATTTAGTTTATCTCAACGTACATTTTTTTATGATAACTGTTTGTTACTCAATTGCACAATTAATTTATTTTTTCGAACAGAGTAATAATCCATGAATAGATTGAAAATACTGCCCGTTCCGAGATCCGAACCCTAGATCTCTACATTCAAAGCCGATGGTTTTAACCACAGAAACCGACAAGCAGTGGTGTAGTGCATTCTAAAAAAGTCTCGTAACGTTAATTTTTATAAAATTTGAATATATAGTTACACATATGTTTCACATTGAGAGCAAACATGAAAAAAACCAAAAGTCCAGAAAAAAATGTAAGAGTGCCGACCCCACGCGCCCTGCCCCACTACTTCACCACTGCCACTGACAAGCAGTTCGAATATAAAAAAAAAATGCCCAAATTTTAAGTTTAATTATGTTTAACACTTCCCCTACGGTCAGTGACGGCCGGTCAATGTGGCATTTGATCAATGCACCCCTTGTATACGTAGGGGTGGTTATATTTCATGAAATAATATTCAAACATAACATTTATACCATTCACTCATTTTAAATTCCTTATGTATTTATTGTCTATATACAATTTTTTTATATTTATTATAGACAATTGAAGAATTTAAAATTAGTGAATTGTATAAATATTATGTTTTAATATTATTTCATAAAATATAACCGCCCCTGTATAAGCAAGGGGTGCATTATCCAATGCCACATTGATCGGTCGCCACTGCTTGTGGTGCTAAAAAATACTTTCGATATGTTGCTAACCCTTAAAGAACCAAGTGAAAATACATGTTTTAACACTTACCGCCCCACCCTTTGAAGTATGGTAAAAACCCAAGACGTAAATTTAAAAAAAAAACATGTTTTTCACTTGGTTTGTTAAGGGTTAATGTTAACTGTTTTTTTTTTAGCACAGTGGGAGAAGTGTATAGTTTGGATACTGATTTTGAAATTAATGGTTATAAAAATTGTCGAATACCAGCTTGGTTGAGAGTTTACCAAAGGAATGACGAAAACGATAGAATTCTGCCAATGATTTTGATAAATTTAGATATTTTATTGATAAAGAATTAATATAATAAATCACAAAGCACATTATTGGCGTTTGTTCAATTGTTTATATGTGGCCGCGGTACAAACGTCTAGTCAAACATTGGGTCGGCGAGATTGCAACTGTTCAAGCACAGTGGCACCACTTTATAAGCCGAAGACTTCGGTGGAGAATTGTCAATCACCATATCACCTAACCGGGGCTTCATCTTCGTCCTTTTCTTCACCTGGTAACCAGTGATCGTATCAGCATGTCCATCAAGTGCGGGCTACTTCTTGTCGTCTGCCTGGTGGCAATTCACGTGAGTTTGTGCTATATTATCTTGCCAGGGTTTCCCAAACTTATTGTGCGTTGGAACGCTTCGCTAATCTGAAAATGTTACCGGAACACAGTTTATTTTTTTAGTCGGGTAATCCATAATAGTGAAAATGTTATTAAGTTGCTTTAATTATTCTTAAAATATGTTATATAAACATATAGACTGTGGAAAGGAAAAAGGACGTAACCCTCAATTTTCCAAAACAGCTTTTTTTCGATAATCACAATGTATACAACTTGACACACATTCTATCAAAAGGATGGAAGCTGAAAATGCCGAATTAGTATCTAAATTTAGCTTTTAAGTTTGAAAAAAGATGACCTTTTCTAAAAAATTAAAACCAAGAAAAAGCACAGAAATAAACGTTTTTCCTCAACAATTTCTTTAATTAATATTAGGTTATGTCAGTTAAACACCAGTTTAGAAGTATCCATGCACTTCAAGGTTGTGTATAATTCATAATTTGCATATGTCACAAAATCATCAAAACACGTTTTTAGCGCCTCCTGTAAAACTTGATATGTGTGGGTTACGTCCTTTTTCCTTTCCAAAGTCGATATAATAAGTAAACGAGACGAAAATATTCTAAAAGTGGTCTATCACAAATTTTGAAAAATGTCGTTCAATATTAGTTGTGACAGTTTATAATAAAATACATGAATTGAAATCACAATAAGTGTTCAAAAAAGTTTTTTTCCAATAAAAATTAATTCATAAAGTTGACACATTCGTGTAAACCGTGATTTATCTATCACTGAAATCATCATTTCCATAGCTCTGTGTTTGTCCTTGCATTTAAAAAAGTAAAGTAAATTTTATTAAAATATTATTTAAAAAAAAAAACACATGTTCATCACATCTTGATTATAAACGGGGACTATTATGAGGGACTGGACACAATCGCTTTAATCGCTAGAAATTTTGTTTTTTCACGTCTACGTCTAATGTGTTAGTATTCAAGTCTATTATTGGTCTTCATTGTTTTTTTTATTTTCTGAGAATCGTGTTTGAATAGAAATATTTTTTATAAAAAACATATGGTATCAGTTCTTTTTAGTGGACCGTGTTATCTCTAAGCCGTGTAAAACAGAGTTAAGTGGGCGTAGAAAACCTTTTTTTTTTAATAGTTGAAGACAAAATCACACAAAACACTGTTTTATGCTATATTTAGTGCATCTTGACGTGCACAGCACTCTAAAAATATGCTCTGTTTTAATGTGTAGGTACCTATGATTGCAAAAAAATACCAATTTAATTCAAAAAACGTAAATTTCTTTTTATGGTAATTTTTTTTTATACAAAAATGTGTTTATATTTATTATGAATTTTGAAAGATATTAAAAAAAATAATTATGAAGCTTGAGATACCTCAACAGATTTTTTTTATGAGAACTGTTTGTTACTCAGTTGCTCTTACTCTCTTTCCCAAAGAGAATAGTATGGATATAAGTATAAGGAGAGGAATATTGGGTAACTAATCGCTCTTGGTAAGGGTGGGAGGGAATTTTTAGACAACACAAACTATACCTTCGTACAAAAAAATGATAATAAAAAAAAAACACTTGAAATTTTGACAACACATAATTTGAAATAGTAGACCATATATGTACATATATCCCATGGTTCTAATATCAGGTTTGACTTATATTGGATAGTGAATTTGAAAGTGATTTTCTTAAATTGATTTCAGAGCCTTAATGCATGCCCAACGGTGAAACCATGCGGCGGAAAGTCCGGTTCCAGCAGCTCGAGCAGCTCTGGAAGTAGTAGCTCCAGTGGCTCCGGCGGTTCCAGCAGCAGTTCTGGATCTGGCTCCAGCAGTAGCTCCGGAGGCAAAGGTGGCTCCAGCAGTTCTTCCGGCAGCAGCTCGGGCAGCTCGACTAAGGGTGGATCATGCGGCAAAGGCGGATCTAGCAGCACCTCGAGTAGTGGATCCAGTAGCTCTTCCGGAGGAAAGGAAGGATCGAGCTCTTCGTCGGGAAGCGGATCCAGCAGTAGCTCAGGAGGAAAGGGCGGGTCGAGTTCGTCGTCTGGAAGTTCATCCGGAAGCTCATCCGGTGGAGGTTCATGCGGCAAAGGCGGGTCTAGTAGCTCTTCCGGAAGCTCTTCTGGCAGCTCTTCTGGTTCCGGTGGATCGAGCAGCTCATCCGGAAGTGGTTCAAGCAGCTCTTCGGGAGGAAAGGGAGGATCAAGTTCCTCATCTGGTAGCGGATCCAGCAGTAGTTCTGGTGGAAAGGGAGGATCAAGCTCTTCTTCTGGAAGCGGCTCCAGCAGTAGCTCAGGTGGAAAGGGTGGATCAAGCAGTTCTTCTGGTAGCTCATCCGGTAGCTCATCTGGAGGAGGCTCATGTGGCAAAGGCGGATCAAGCAGCTCTTCCGGAAGCTCTTCTGGCAGTTCTTCCGGTTCTGGAGGATCTAGCAGTTCCTCTGGAAGTGGATCAAGTAGTTCTTCTGGAGGAAAGGGAGGATCGAGCTCGTCATCTGGAAGCGGCTCCAGCGGCAGCTCAGGAGGCCACGGTGGTTCAAGCAGTTCATCAGGAAGTTCTTCTGGAAGCAGTTCTGGCAGTTCATCTGGTTCTGGAGGATCTAGCAGTTCCTCTGGAAGTGGATCAAGTAGTTCTTCTGGAGGAAAGGGAGGATCGAGCTCGTCATCGGGCAGTGGATCTAGCAGCTCATCTGGGGGCAGTTCAAGCAGCAGTGGCTCGAGTAGTAGCAGCAGCTCAGGAGGTGGTGGTTCACCAATAACTACCACTACAACTACAACAACTACAACAACTACAACATGCGCTCCAGAAACCACCACACCATGTGAGACAACCACAACATGCGCTCCAGAAACAACTACAACATGCGCTCCAGAAACTACCACAGCATGTGAAACAACCACAACATGCGCCCCAGAAACAACTACAACATGTGCTCCAGAAACTACCACACCATGTCAAACAACCACAACATGCGCACCAGAAACAACTACAACATGTGCTCCAGAAACTACCACACCATGTGAGACAACTACCACCACAACACCTTGTCCCGAGACGACCACCACTTGCGAACCCGAAGTAACCACAAGGAAACCACAACCAAGTGGCGGTGGAGGAAGCAGCAGTAGCTCTAGCAGTGGATCTAGTAGTGGCTCTTCAGGCGGTGGCTCGAGCAGTACTTCCGGAAGTGGCTCAAGCAGTAGTTCAGGTGGAAAGGGAGGATCAAGCTCCTCATCTGATAGCGGATCTAGCAGTAGCTCAGGTGGAAAAGGAGGATCAAGCTCTTCTTCGGGAAGTGGATCCAGCAGTAGCTCAGGTGGAAAGGGTGGATCAAGCTCATCGTCTGGTAGCTCGTCTGGTAGCTCAACTGGTGGAGGTTCGTGTGGCAAAGGTGGATCTAGCAGCTCTTCCGGGAGCTCTTCTGGCAGCTCTTCCGGTTCAGGTGGATCAAGCAGCTCATCTGGAAGTGGTTCAAGCAGTTCTTCGGGAGGAAAGGGAGGATCAAGCTCTTCTTCGGGTAGCTCATCCGGTAGCTCATCTGGAGTAGGTTCATGTGGCAAAGGCGGATCTAGCAGCTCTTCCGGAAGCTCTTCTGGCAGCTCTTCCGGTTCCGGTGGATCAAGCAGCTCATCTGGAAGTGGTTCAAGCAGTTCTTCGGGAGGAAAGGGAGGATCAAGCTCTTCTTCGGGCAGCTCATCCGGTAGCTCATCTGGAGGAGGTTCATGTGGCAAAGGCGGATCTAGCAGCTCTTCCGGAAGCTCTTCTGGCAGCTCTTCCGGTTCCGGTGGATCAAGCAGCTCATCTGGAAGTGGTTCAAGCAGTTCTTCGGGAGGAAAGGGAGGATCAAGTAGTTCTTCGGGAAGCAGCTCTGGTAGCTCATCCGGAGGTGGCTCTTGCGGTAAAGGTGGATCCACCAGCAGCTCCAGCACTGGATCGAGCAGTTCTTCAGGTGGAAAGGGAGGATCAAGCTCTTCTTCAGGAAGTGGTTCCAGCAGTAGCTCCGGTGGAAAAGGTGGATCAAGCTCATCGTCAGGAAGCAGTTCCGGCAGCTCATCCGGAGGTGGCTCCTGCGGTAAAGGCGGAACCAGCAGCAGCTCCAGCAGTGGATCGAGCAGTTCTTCGGGAGGAAAAGGGGGCTCAAGCAGCTCGTCCGGCAGTGGCTCGAGTAGCAGCTCTGGAGGCAAAGGAGGGTCAAGCAGCTCGTCGGGAAGTTCATCAAGCAGCTCCTCAGGGGGAAAAGCTCCATGCAAACAATGTAAGTAAAAACACTTATTTTTTCTATTGAGTTGATTTAATATATTAAATTAAGCAATAGGTACATAGGTTTTGAAACTAAGGTCCTCTAAACCAGTGCTTCCCAACCTTTTGTTATGCCACGGACCCCTAAGTATGAAAACAATATTCTGCGGACCCCCGAATTTGTTTTTATTTTATTTTTTATTTTATTTCATGTGTTTATATATTTGATCACAAAGAATGTTGAAAGAATGAACATTTAAAACCCAAGTTAAGAAGCATTGCTCATATGTAAAAGCCATTGTTTATTATTGTTTTTTAAATTAATAACCCAATATCAACTCGAGGAGAAGAGACAACACAACAATCTTAAATGTAAATGGGAGAACTCTGAATTTGATCTTACAGGGAATTAAACCCAGACTATCTTGACTCTACAATTTGACAAGACTAATAAATAATTTATTTTTTCTTTTGTTTCAGAAATATTGGCAGAATAGGAAAAATTGAAAAATCAAAATGGAAGACAACGAATGGAATAGTGTGCAACAATTAATATGTATTTATGTAATATTTTATTAACATTTTGGCTGTGACCCAGCTGTATTCAATAAATTAATACGCGAGAGAAAACAATCACTGCTTCGCGGCATTTGAAAAAAATTTGATATATATTGGAACTGGGTATCGGGAATATAAAAATGTATATATATATATATATGTATTATAAGGAGACTATATTTAATATTTAATATTTATGTATTTTGTTTTATATTATTGTATTTTATTTTTTTATGTATTTTTATTATTATTTATATTATTTGTATGTACATAAAATATATATTTTATACAATAAAAGAAATTGGAATGTTACTAGCTGTTTTTATTGCTACTTTTATGAACTCCATTACTGTCGTGATGGTAGGAGAATTCTGAAGGTTATGAAATGTCTGCTCTGCTCCCAAGTTCCTCAATAAGTATCAACTCCAAATGGGGTTCGAGGTGGTAAGGTGTGGCCTAAAAAGATGTTCAACTATACTTCAAACATATTAAGTATTCGTTTAAAAAAGGTAACATTATCCCTCTAGAGACGAGACCTTTTTTTGCAATAAATAAATATTTATTTAGCTATGTCGAATTCACAAATAACTAAAATAGAAAAGCCGCGTGACCTTACGGGCACGCTCGTTCTTATAGGCCCCGTGTATAATACGTAATGACAGCGGTAAGAACTAACGTGACCATATGGGCACACAATGATTCAGGGTTGAAATATAGCTTAACGAGATACATTTAGAAATATTTACAATTTGGCTACTTTAAATCAACATAAATTCAATACAAATCTATTAGTAAAATTACTGTCAAGTGATCAACGTTGTTAGCTTCAATTACGGAGGTCACGGGCATGAATCGATTTCGGACAGTTTTTGAAACCAGTCAACTCTTTTAAAATTATAACTGACAGACCGGTGCTTTATCGGCGATTAAAAAACTCTAATGTTACAAAGGCAAGGTTGTACTTTATGTTTAATGCAAGGAGCAAACTTACTTTTAAAAGTAAGCTGCTTCTCTACACAGCAATTACTTAACCAATCATGGTGTACGCTTCTCCAATATGGTCTAATGCTCACCAAAAACATATGAAGACTCTCCACATTATCCAAAATAAATCACTGAGGCATGTGGTACGTGTGTAACTCGCTGCTTCACAGAGACTTGAAAATACTTAACATTCGCGAGTTCGTTCGCGAAATATGTCAAAAGTTCACAGCGAGGTAGGAAAACAATATAACCCAACGATCTCCCATTTCCACAACTATGACGAGGCAGTGCCTGAGAATCGTTTTAGACGAGAACAGTTCTGCTCGACGGCCCAACATAGATTTTATGTTCCGTCTAAAATTAATAAACTATTTAAGAACGAACATAGCTTCATTAAAATGACTCGCTTTAGTTGAGTTCCTTGTGTACTGTATGTATGTATGCGCATGCGTGTGTAAGTGCTTGTATGGATATAGTATGAGGGGAAGCATATATAATGTGATTTGTAAATTAATGCATATGGAGACCCCGTGAACTGGCTGGCTTACCTCTGTAGCGATGACCCCCTTCCATCAGCATCGATGGTAATGGAATAAAAAAATTCAAAACATTAGCGAAGAATGAGACTCGAAGAACTTTGACGCTAACACGCCCTGGTACTTAAAGCTCCATAAATTTGATATCCAAAAAAAAAATCTCATGGCATGTCCTGAAATGAATTGGCTAGTGCAATAGTTAGTCCTTTCGTTACCTCCATCCACCACTTGATAATGGGAAATAATTTATAAGTATGACCACCTTTCGGGGAAACATCCCATCGCCTCTGCCAGGCGTCTATTGCTGCGTTCAGTGTGAACTATAGACTAGTGGTTAGCTAAATGCTTTGGCTTCACCGTGTTTTTAGAACCGAATGGTTACGAGATAATATTAATCACTGGTCTACAATTAGTCTTGTAATCACGCTGCATCAAGCGTCTAGGTGTCTAGTGTCAGATAACGCTGTACGCTGTCGATGGCGTTAATTGTAGACCAGCGCCATAGACATCTCGGCATCTAACAGTAACAGATATCCATTAACCCTCCAAGGACGAGCGTGACCATGCGGTCACAGTAAAAACCGTTGTCTATTGATCCCAATATTCATAAATTTTCTACCTAAATATCGTTGCCTTCACTCAATTTCGGTAACAAATGATACAGACTTCAGCTAGTCATCAGCCGAGGAGACGGAAACGACTACCAAACTTTTAATTTTAATTTTTTTCACTGTTAGTTATTATTTTATCAAAACATAAAATTACTTACACTTCTTTTACTAATATATTTGTATTGAAATAACGTTGTAATTTTTGCGTGCCCGTACGGTCACGCTCGTTCTTACTACTGTCCGTACACAATATTACACAGTAATATAAGTATGAGCATGACCATATAGTCACGTAGGGTTTCTATACAATGACTGATAAAAAATACATTTTTTTATCGAAAAAAAGCTCTCGTCTCTGGAGGGTTAATCGACGTTGACTATTCGACGGCAAGACCGGGTTGATTATTTTACAGTTTCAAAATGAAGGATTAGGGAACGTACTAAGCACCCGTCAATTACGTCCAAGATAAAAAAAAAAAAAAGCGACGATGGACCTGGCATGGACATGTGCTGAGGATGCCACAAGAAAGCCTGAATTCTGATTGTCTCTTCTACCAACCGGATGGATTCCGCCGTCGTAGAAGGCCACCGATGACCATCTATGGGATGTACTCGGTGGAGCTACGGGACGCTGGAATGACATAAGAGGAAGCAAGAAGACTGGCGGACGACAGAGAATCTTGGAAGAATCATGTGGTGGCCATATACTCTGACTAAAGATCGGATATGGACGAGAAAAAAATGAAATAACTATAAAATTTAGTTGTTGAAATATTAATGCACCATCTGATTAAATATATAAATAATAATAATTAAACATTGTTCGTATGATTTATTAATTAAATTTTAAACACATACCTAACCATAATTAATTATTCGAATTGATATTTAAAGAGATGCAATATATATGAAAACACTTGTGCAAACAAAATGTTATTTGTAATTGTTGATTGAAAACCTCGCTTAAAATATTTTCACGTTCATTTGAAAGCATACGTTTTAGTAGTTATATTATATGAAAAGATTTATTGCACGGTTGTGGAGTCGTTTAGAAATAAGATGACTCCGACTCTGTCCATAGTTCGCTCCCAATGTGGAGCTTATGGGCATCTTATAGAATTAATGTCAACAGAAGTGTTTCTACGGTAACTGCTAATTACTTACTCAGTCCCTCAACTTTTTTTTTCAAAGAGTTTATGGATAGAATGATAGATCGAGGACGGGACTAGTGGTTAGCTAATTGGTCTTGCTATGCTTCGCTATTTTAGGATAAGGATGGTGAGAGGGAACTCTTTGATGAAGTATTTTTTGTATCCGTGTCCGCTCCCAATGTGGAACATATGGCCTCCGAATGGACGTATGTTAACAGAAGTTTTTCTACGAGAACTGTTTGTTACTCAGTCGCTCAACCTCTCTTTTTTTTTCAAAGACAGTAGTAGGGATAGAAGGATAAGGCTAGGACAGTTGTAGTGGTTAACTAATCTCTTAATTGGGCTTACGTACCAGACCTTACGGATTCGAGTCCCATTACGAACAGCATTTTTTCAATCAATGTATCGTTTTCAGTTCGACGGCATGAATGTTTGTGATGTCTGAAAATTACCCCCACCGTTGCAATCCTAAAATAATGAAGTATAGCAAGAGTGATTAGACAGTTATTCTAGTCCTCTTTTTGAAAAAGAAAGGAATTAAGCAACTGAGTAGCAAGCAGTTGTCGTAGAAAAACCACTGTTTAAATACTTCTTTAAGAGGCCATATGCTTCGCATAAAAAATACTTGGCAATACAGCTAATGCCATTGCACCAAACTTATTACACCAATATTAACTTGGTGACATTTTTTTTTATTTCTGTCCTCAACATTTATTAGGGCTTATACAAAAACCGATTTTATCCGGTTTTCGAAGTTTTACAAAAAATTAATAATTCAATTAAAATAGCGAGAAAAAGTTCATTTTTTATGTTGTTTATTTATATACATAATAATATACAACAAGAAATTATTTGGTGGTACTCTTCAGAAAATATGATTTAAGAAAACACAAAGCGTCCATTGATAGTTTTGTAACAAAATTTCCTGATATCGAAAATACCCCTTCGCTGGGTAATGATGAGGGGCATATGGTCTTTAAGCCATCAAATAAAAGATCCAAACTGTCTGTCCTTATGTTTATAGTCTCGTTTATGGAAAATTTGGCACAACCGGTTACGATGTTGAAAAACCGGTTTTCGAATGTCACAAATTTAGCCAAAAAACAGGTTTTTGAAAGCCGACAAGCCCTAGTATTTATGATGGCAAAGAGCTCCCCTCCACCATCCCAATTCCAAAATGCCGGGACATGGCCAGACCAATTAGCTAACCACTAGTTACGTTCTCGTCCTATCATTATACCTCTACACTCTTTGAAAAAAGAGGGGTTAAACAACTGATTCTCGTAGAAACAATTCTGTTGAGATATACCCTCTCCGGAGTCCTTATTCTTTATATTAGGAGTGAACATGGTAAGTTTTTTGAAGTAATTAATTCAGAATTTTAATACACATATATTCCTTTAACTTGTGTCCCAAAAAATATATATTTCATGCTTTTTTTAGCATGGAGTAGAAAATGGCATAGATGGAAACATCTTTGCTTTCATTCTTATTAACTTAATCAATGATATTAATGACGACTACTTAAGCGCACTACTGGCTCGTTGTTAATTTTTAACAGATAAATTGTATTGAAATATAATAATAAAGAATGCTTAACTCAACTGAGATGTTTTGAAAATCCTTTTAAGCTAGATTCTATTAATTACACAAATGTTTGTAAATAAGTCAATTAATGGTTTTTCTTAATTATAGATGTCGTTGTAGACCGCTACACTCACTCTTAAAACATACAATCTGTGACATAACACTTTCTGGCAGCTTAGTATTTACTTACCGTCAGTTCAAGTTCATCCGTGCACTAGAATGCTTGAAGATACCAAAAGGTGTAACCTGTCGTAAGTGACAACATATAACATATTGTAATGTGCAAAATTGATTCATATTTGATATTGAAATTCACATAACACACCTTCCATATGCTCTACATTGGGAGCCGACATGGATAAAAAAAATATAGAGTGATTTGTTAACCACTAATAATGTCTAGTCTTCGGGGTAGAGTGACTGATTAACAAGCACTTCTCGTATAATAAACTTATGTTAAAATACCTCCATTAGGAGTCCATACGTCCTACATTAGAAACAAACATAGATTTTTTTTTTAAATGCAAGTAAAAATATATTACACTATTTTATTATATTATTAATGAATGCAGGTCTGTGGATGTGTGGTCATCGTCATTCCCTTCCGTTGCGCTGATATCACATTCGAATCACTCACGTTTTCCTCATCATATCCATAAAGCATAGATAACGATTAGCTAACCAATTGTCTATATCCTTCTATCCCTTCTATCTTTGAAAAAGGGAGATTGAACAACTGAAAATCAATGAGTTCTCTCGTAAAAAAACAGCTGTTGAATCCAACTCTATTAGAAAATCTCGTAGAAAAATATAGTTCAAAGTTAATTTAATAATGATTGCTGATCTGAGAGACAATTTATTTATATCTCTGTCACTTTTTCGTGATTACAAATGTTGACATTCCACACAGTGCCCATTGTTACCTGTCAATATGTGTATTTGCCAGTGACAGTTCTAGGTACTGGGCTAGGTGGGCTTAGCCCGACCTGCATTTTTCACCCAAAATGTGTAGAAAAAAAACTGTAGATGGCTGAATAAAAATGAACAGCAATTCGGCCGCTGAACAAAATAAATACATTAAGCGTAACTAACCTTTCTCAAATTAATACAATATCTTTGTTTTGACTTTCCTCTGTCAATATAAGACAATGCTATGTCTACCTTCAATAATACTCTCGATTGCGTTTTGTATTACAATTTTAAAACGAGCCGGAATAAAAATAGCAATAACCCTATACATACTTCATACAGAACAGGCAACGTGACGTCAGTCTGGGGACACCTACGTATTAATAATAATAACAAAGGCTCGGCCTAACTATAATATAGCCCGAGTACTTTGTTTACACTGGGGCGCAATCAAGCACGATTAGAATTTGTTTTGTATTTTATTCACATTGGCCAACCGAAACGTCGTCTAAACGTACATGGATGCCCTTCAAAGTTTCAGGCTGCTGTCAAACGTCAGGGGCTACATTAGATTAGCCCATACATACAAACACAAATACCAATCTCGTTGTATTGTATGACAGTACGTACGGCTTTTTGTACATGTTGGTTCACTTTGAAGGAAAAGAATTTGAGGTCCAGTTTTTACTATTCTATTATTTCTTATTTCCATTAGCTATGATTTTAATATACAATAATTTATGCTTTGTATTTTTTTTGTATTCCTTTAGAATCCAGAATTTACAAATATTTCAAGAATTTACAAATGAATATAATAAATGCAAACAGGCTGCTTTTAAGTAATATAAGGTTTTTACAAAAAACACGGAAAATAATAATTAGTGAATGAAGTTTCTTACATCTAGTGATAATAATTCAAAGCTTTTGATTAATTCAAAAATAAAAATTGGTTTGAACCTATGATATATATTTATCATTCAGAAAATATTCGATAGATGGTATGTAATAACTTTCGATTTAATTAAGACTTTGATAAGCTTTGTATATTTATTTATTTTTTCCCATGTCCGTCTAATGGAGTTTATCTCAAGACAAGAGTTTATACGATAATCTAGTGATAATCATTCTAAGCTTTTGATTTATTCAATAATAAAATTTGGTTTGAGTCTATGGTGGATATTTATCACTCTGAAAATATTCGATAGATGGTATATAATATCTTTCGATTTTATTAAGACTTGTATGTATATTATTATCTTTTTACCATGTCCTTCTAATGGAGTTTATCTCAACAGAAGAGTTACTACGAGAACTGCTTGTTATTCAGTTGGTCAACCTCTGTCCGAGTGTTGGGATATAAATACAAAGCTAGAACAGGACTAGTGGTTAGCTATTTCCTCTCGCTAAGTCCCGCTTATAAGAATAGGGTGGGTGGGATGAATCGAAAATGAAAAATCAATCTATAAAAACTGTCTGTACCGGGATTCAAACCCGTTACCTCTGTGTTTTAAGCCAACGACGTCAACACTCGACCACGCAGTCACGCATAATAGCCAACGGCGTTGACCACTCGAACACACAGGCGGCATGTTTTTTAGCATCTGGATATTACATAAGATGGGCTTTTAATATTTAACGTGAGATTTTTGTTGCATTGTGCTTAAGTTTAATTTAATTTATTTATTTTATTTTATTTTATTTTATTTTATTTAAAAAAGTGGAGACTGGAAGGTGTGAAATGTGGTCGGACAGACATTATCGGCTATTAATATATAGACTAGCTGTAAGCCCGTTGCCCAGCAACGTGAGTTTTTTGTTGCAAAGTATTTAATTCAATTTAATTTTATATTATTTTATGTTATTTTATTTTATTTTATTTTATTTTATTTAATTTTATTTAATTTTATTTAATTTTATTTAATTTTATTTAATTTTATTTAATTTAATTTTAATTTATTTTATTTTATTGTATTTTATTTTTATTTATTTTATTTTTATTAGAATTTTCGTAAATTATTTAATATTTGGAATAATGTTCAAGTTTGCTAACAACCATTTTTCGTAGGAGCAGAAATTTCGTAAATTATTTAATATTTGGAATAATGTTCAAGTTTGCTAACAACCATTTTTCGTAGGAGCAGAAATTTCGTAAATTATTTAATATTTAGAATAATGTTCAAGTTTGCTAACAACCATTTTTCGTAGTAGCAGAAATTTCGTAAATTATTTAATTTTTGAAATAATGTTTAAGTTTGCTAACAACCATTTTTCGTAGTAGCCGAAATGTCTTAAATTATTTAATTTTTGAAATAATGTTCAAGTTTGCTAACAACCATTTTTCGTAGTAGCAGAAATTTCGTAAATTATTTAATTTTTGAAATAATGTTTAAGTTTGCTAACAACCATTTTTCGTAGGAGCAGAAATTTCGTAAATTATTTAATATTTGGAATAATGTTCAAGTTTGCTAACAACCATTTTTCGTAGGAGCAGAAATTTCGTAAATTATTTAATATTTGGAATAATGTTCAAGTTTGCTAACAACCATTTTTCGTAGGAGCAGAAATTTCGTAAATGATTTAATATTTGGAATAATGTTCAAGTTTGCTAACAACCATTTTTCGTAGGAGCAGAAATTTCGTAAATTATTTAATTTTTGAAATAATGTTCAAGTTTGCTAACAACCATTTTTCGTAGGAGCAGAAATTTCGTAAATTATTTAATATTTGGAATAATGTCCAAGTTTGCTAACAATCATTTTTCGTAGTAGCAGAAATTTCGTAAATTATTTAATATTTGGAATAATGTTGAAGTTTGCTAACAACCATTTTTCGTGGTAGCAGAAATTTCGTAAATTATTATATCTTGGAATAATGTTTAAGTTTGCTAACAACCATTTATCGTAAATTATTAAATCTTTGGAATAATGTTCAAGTTTGCTAACAACCATTTTTCGTAGGAGCAGAAATTTCGTAAATTATTTAATATTTGGAATAATGTTCAAGTTTGCTAACAACCATTTTTCGTAGGAGCAGAAATTTCGTAAATTATTTAATATTTGGAATAATGTTCAAGTTTGCTAACAACCATTTTTCGTAGGAGCAGAAATTTCGTAAATTATTTAATATTTGGAATAATGTTCAAGTTTGCTAACAACCATTTTTCGTAGGAGCAGAAATTTCGTAAATGATTTAATATTTGGAATAATGTTCAAGTTTGCTAACAACCATTTTTCGTAGGAGCAGAAATTTCGTAAATTATTTAATTTTTGAAATAATGTTCAAGTTTGCTAACAACCATTTTTCGTAGGAGCAGAAATTTCGTAAATTATTTAATTTTTGAAATAATGTTCAAGTTTGCTAACAACCATTTTTCGTAGGAGCAGAAATTTCGTAAATTATTATATTTTGGAATAACTTTTAAGTTTGCTAACAACCATTTTTCGTAGTAGCAGAAATTTCGTAAATTATTAAATCTTTGGAATAATGTTGAAGTTTGCTAACAACCATTTTTCGTGGTAGCAGAAATTTCGTAAATTATTATATCTTGGAATAATGTTTAAGTTTGCTAACAACCATTTTTCGTAAATTATTAAATCTTTGGAATAATGTTCAAGTTTGCTAACAATCATTTTTCGTAGTACCATAAATCGACCTCGGCGCATATATCGACAGCCCTGCAAAGGTTTCAAGTGTGCAAACAAATATATTTCGTAGAAAAAGAAAAATATCTTGGAATCATTTTTTTTGAATTGGCCACACTAAGTATTTGACATATTCTATTTTTGAATTCTCAATACAAACAAACAATCAAAGTCAAGTTTGAAATAGTTCTTTTTTCGAATGCTTAATATATATAATCTAATTTTGTCGCACCTGAAAGTTTGCCCTTTACCTCAGCGGTAAGACGTTCCGTTCATATTGCAAAGTTCCACGTTTCGAATCCGACCCGCGGCAGAAATAAAATGTGAAATAAAGTTTAGCGTTTTTTCACATTTAAAACTATGTGCTTCTTCAGCGTAATGAAAAAATACTTCTAAGTATGAATAAAAAAAATGTCGACAGTCGGGCTGGGGATGAGGAGGGGGAGGGGAAATCGGTGACAATCATATAGAAGATGGATGACACTGAACAAAATCTGTCCCAGGAAATTTGAATTTTGAATATAAAAAGACGTCCATTCCAATTGGCCGAAAAATGTGATGTTCAAAATATGTTCAAAATAAATCGCTATCATTGGGCGAAGTGGACATCAGTACGCACACATTTGTGAAAAGTAAAAAGTGAAAAGTAAAAAGTGAAAAGTAAAAAGTGAAAAGTGAAAAGTAAAAAGTAAAAAGTGAAAAGTGAAAACTTATTTTATCGGCTATTAATATATAGATTTTTGTATTTGGTTTTTACGTTTGGTATAACCTAAATGCTATGACTGCAGCTATGTTCACTGTTTTTATGGTTGATTTTTAGCGATTTATTTGACCAATCAAATGAGTCGAAAGGATGTGACTGGGATGGGACTACTGATTAGTTTACGCCTCTTTTTGCCTTCGAAGACTAAATCATAAAAGGATTAAGCACTAAATGAATGTAATCGTCCATACTGGGGAAACCTTGCAAGAGGTACAGGCTCACTCGGCTAAAGGTCCATCTAGTGGAGGTTTTTACTTAAGAATAATAAAAAATAGCTTTATTCACCAAGAATTCCAATTTATTATATTACATAAAAGATTTGTACAAAATGAGTATAAAACGCTAATAAAATTAATACCAATCACCATGAAAAAAAACGTACAACTTAAAGCTTATTAATGCATCTTTTTAGGCGAACTGGAGCTGCCCGCGCCTGATGCACTGCCTCCTCCTTTTCCAGAACTAGCGGCGCTGGCAGCGCTACTACTTCCACCTCCAGAACTGGCCGCACTTGCTGCACTTGAACCACCCATTCCATCAGAACTGGTAGCAGCCGCCGCAGCTGCGCTGGAGCCACCCATTCCATCAGAGCTGGCAGCAGCTGCTGCGGCTGAACTTGATCCTCCTTTACCGCCAGAACTTGCAGCTCCAGCTGCACTAGAACCGCCAGAACTAGCAGCACCCGTGGCACTCGAGCCACCCTTACCACCGGAACTAGCCGCTCCAGCTGCACTGGAACCACCTTTACCGCCAGAACTGCCAGAACTAGCAGCACCTGCAGCACTTGAACCACCCATTTCATGAGCCACGCCTTTTTTACTGGAACTAGATTCACCTCCTCCAGAACTAGTAGCACTTCTTTTACCACTGCTTCCACTCTTTGTTCCACCAGAACTTTGTTCCATTCCTTTAGAGGAGGATCTTTTTGAAGTACTCCAACTGCTCTTGTTCGAACTTGAACTAGAACTTTCTTTACCACTAGAGCTAGTAGCACCGGTAGCTGCACTTGAACCGCTTTTTTTACTTGCACTTGCAGCTCCTGCTGCACTCGATGAACTTTTGCCACTAGAACTTGCGGCTCCGGCTGCACTAGAACTGCCAGAACTAGCAGCCCCAGCCGCACTTGATCCACTTTTACCACCAGAACTTGCAGCCCCTGTAGCGCTTGAACCACCCATTTCATGAACCATGCCTTTTTTACTGGAACTTGATCCAACTCCACCAGAACTAGCTGCACCTGCTGCACTGCTGCCGCTTTTACTACCAGAACTTGCAGCTCAGATGCACTTGAAGAACTTTTATGACTAGAACTTGCTGCCCCAGCAGCACCGGATCCACTAGCGCTAGCAGCACCCACTGCACTTGACCCACTTTTACCACCAGAACTTGCAGTTCCAGATGCACTTGAAGATCTTTTATGGCTGGAGCTCGCTGTCCCAGCAGCACTAGACCCACCAGCGCTAGCAGCACCCGCTGCACTAGAGCCACCTTTACCACCGGAACTTGCAGCTCCAGCAGCGCTTGCACCACCTTTACCACCAGAAGTCGCAGCTCCAGCAGCGCTAGACCCACCAGAACTCGCAGCACCTGCGGCACTAGAGCTACCTTTACTACCAGAACTTGCAGCTCCAGTTGCGCTAGACGAACTTTTACGACTAGAACTTGCCGCCCCAGCAGCGCTAGAACCACCTTTACCACCAGAACTTGCAGCCCCAGCTGCACTAGAACCGCCAGAACTAGCAGCACCTGCGGCACTTGAACCACCCTTACCACTAGAACTCGACGCCCCAGCAGCGCTAGAACCACCCTTTCCACCTGAACTCGCCGCTCCAGCAGCGCTAGAGCCACCGGAGCTTGCAGCAGCTGCTGCACTGGAGCCGCCACCAGAACTTGCGGCTGCAGCGGCACTGGAACCACCTGAGGCAGCAGCTGCGGCCGCACTGCTTCCCCCCGCAGAAACTGCAACGCTGGCTGCAGAACTATCGTCTTCGTAACCCCAGTCATATTCTTCTTCACTGCAATCATATTGGTCTTCTTTGTTCTCCCATTTCTTATTATTTTCGTGACTTCGCTGATATTTCATTTCTTTTTTCTCAATTATTTCTTTCCCGTTATATTCAGACCCTTCTTCATTCTTCACAGATCCGCCTCGGTGGTTTGGCCTGGTTCCCACGGGAGAACGTTTGCTTTTCGTGCTCGCTTGACATCTCTTCTTCTTTAGCACTATTCGTCTCCATCATTTCTTTGTCATCGCTTGCCTTATGTTCGTCCTTCCACTCGTCCTGTTTCACATCCTCCGCTTCTGACCATTCGTTTTTATTTTCTTGGTGATCGGCAGACTCTTTCCATTCATGATTATTATTTTTCTCTTCTGCTTGTTTCCATTCGGATTGTTCCTCATGCTTCTCACTCCACTCTTGGCCTTCTTCCTTCTTCCATTCAGATTGTTCTTCCTTCTTTTCACTCCATTCTTGAGCTTCTTCCTTCTTCCAGCCACTATTTTCTTCCGTATTCCAATTATCTTCTTTTTTCCATTCCGTATTGCTCTCTTGTACCATATCTATCTTTTTCTTTGTTGTTGCTGTTTGGCCGACATTTATCTAAAAAGAAAACAAAACAATTAATTGTAAATAATATTTAGGGGAGTACACATTGTTTTAGTTGTAAATTTTGCAGCGGAGCCAAGCCAGTCTATATATTTAAATTAAAAAATTGAATATCGATCTCACAACATGTCAGAGAATACTTCAAAGCAGAAGTGGGGCTTATTTTTTAAGTACAGCATATGCATTTTTAATGGGGTATGTAACTGATATGAGAATATAAACTACAGCTGGATGAATGGCGTGCCACAGTACATACGAGTTCAGAGACTCAGCAATTGAAATCATCAGATTGAGCGTATAAGACCTATACCGAAATTCACCCTGAACTGTATCACCAGAAAAGAAGACAAAACAACTTAATACTTAATTAGTAAATTAATTAAATAATATTCTCTCACCATGTAAAAAATAGTAAACACTTCAACCAACATCAAGATCTTTGATATCTTGGCCATTTTTGTTATGTTAAGAAAAAAATAAGAAGTAATATTTAACAATATGAATTTTTCACACCAAATACAGAGACCACTCTCTCGTGTATTAATTTTTCCTCCTTTACAAACACCGAGGAGGTATTGTCGACTTATTGGCTTGGTCAAAACATTTTATACGAAAAAAAAATTATTATCATCCAATTTTGATTACTTTTGTAAACCAATTTTTAACTATTGTGTCGTTTAAAAATTGTTTAAAACATGTGTTTCAGTTGTGATTGTTTCATTTAATAATTAATCACAATGAACTACATGTTTGACTTTGTTTTGTAATTAATCGGAGCACATTTGTTAATAATAATACTGGTCTTTGATAATTCATACTTTTGTCCATCAAAACAAATGAAATGGTTTCTTCATTATCTATTATCTTTAATTTCATTACGAAATGAAGTTTTTGTTACCAAATTTATTGCGCAACGCTAGGTGTCAGGAGTTCAAGAGTTCAGAAGACGATCTGATGAATTTATTGGTAAAACAACGCTTTTCAGGCATTCCAACTGTAAAAGGCGTGGCGCAGAGGAGTATGGAGAAATTTAATTTTATTTCCAACAATCCTTTTCATCAAAGAACTGTGATATTTCATAACGGCAGATCATACAAGAAAAACTCGATGAGAATTTATTGTAAGTGGCTTGAGATAAACTCGGGGTAAATTGACATCACAAACACACACGTGTTAGGTCTCAAATTTGTCATTGACCTTACTGGGAATCGAACCCAGTCCCACTTGATCGGTAGAGCAAGCTCTAACCGACTAAAGTCTTGCCCACAGCGGGCGACAAATTAGTAGTAATAGTAAGGGCGCTATTTTAAACTCTGTCTAGGGGCGGCACATAGTCTAGGAACGTCACTGCATAATGACAAAAATGTAGATACGCCCAAATATTATTAACGATGCAAAATTGAGTAGTTAAAACATACATTTTTCGATGGATTAAGTTGTAGCTTAGTTAACGTACATTTTTGTTTTTTGTTTACTTTAATTTACTACCCAGTCCCAGTATGAATTCTGAACGATTTCTGTTTGTTCCTTCCCACCCCTTCGATCCTTAAATAAAATGGTTTAACAAGAGTGATTAGCTAACTACTAAACATGTCCTGCGCTATCCCTCTATCCTGGACGACCAACGTTAACTTCCATAGAATCTACTCGACAGAACTTAGGGATGATGCAAAGCCCCCTATAGTGAAAGCCATGCTATGGAGTTGAAAACAGGTACTTTTTTCAGATAAGCGGGCCGGCGTCATAATTTTCAAAGTAATATCACATCATTATGAAGCCATTTGTTTCTGATGTAATGTAGGAAATACATATTTATATTGTAATTATATATCTTTTCAATTACATATTTTCCAAAATAAGAAAAAATCACATTTTCTAAGGTTTTTGAAGAAAAATCTCGGAGAACAAAAGCAAACAAAGAAGGCAAATCATTTTATTAAAATTATTGTTTTACAATATTTCAATACAGAATATGAGGTTGGATGGTTCATTAAAAAAATCAACGTCATTATTGGGATTTTAATCAATTAATAATTAATCTCAAAATTTATTTGTGCACACTGGTTCGTTACTCAATCTTTCCATAGGATTTCTCAAGTCATATCAGTAATCAAAAATCAGTAAGTCAAACTAGGGTAGCACATTTCACTTCATTGTTTTTTAAATATTATTATTGATTAAATCATCATTTACTTGGTATATTGCCATTATTATATGATAAGACGCAGCATTTATTTCATAATATCACAATAGGCGTCAAAATCGTATATAATATAATATGGATTCCGCTTGTTACTGTTGTTTTATGTAATTTATAATTAATATTTTATATAACTGTGATATTTAATAGTGGGAAGTTAAATTTTATTTGTTTTACCACACATTGCATTGCTTGCCTTTCGCTATATTTCTTACAATCATTACTTAATTTGCATATATGACCCTTCCGATGTATCGTAAATTGTAAATTAATTACACCAAAGAATCACAGAATATCCATACAAGAAATCTTTCAAACGTACATGTTATATTCAATGAAAAATAAGCTCATAAATTGGAATTTAGAGTTGATCTACGTATAACTGCCACACAATTTGTAAGGAGAGGTTGGGATTTAACGGCCCGGACTTTTTTGCTGTTTTTTCTACGACACTGCTTGAAACTTAAGACTGCTATGGATGATGGCATTCAACTGGAACATTTATTTATTTTATTTATTTATTTAATTAACATTGTACAAGGTTGACAAACTATAAATTTAAAACTTTTACAATGGAGAAAAAAAATAGTATAATTTAATATTAAAAGTAGTAAAAAAAAAAAGTGGTATAGAAGTCAACTGAGTAAACTCCGACGAACTCTACTTTAATACATAAAAAATAGTATTCGTCGGAACTCGCCCACGTCTACGTGGAATATGTCGACATCCGAAGCAATATTATTGAAAACCGTTAAAGCTCTCCCCAGTGGCATCCCCATTGGCAGGCTGGTTCTACACATTGGGAGAGCAAACAATTCATGTCCACGATTTCTCAAAAAATAATCAGGAACATTTAGATTCACATTCTCAAGAATGGTGGAATTCTCATTTTGGCCTCGTATAAGTCGAAAGAAATATATGGCCAGATATATTTCTCTTCGAACGTTCAAGCTATTAAAGTTAAGCATGCCTAAGAGAAAGTCAGTTGGATAAAGCCATGGGTAATATCCATACACCCTCATATAGAGAAGTCTCAAAAATTTCTTCTGAATCCTCTCCATCATAAGGGTATATTTCGAGCATCTTGGGGCCCAAACAACTGACCCACTCTCAAGCCTGCTTCGAACCAAAGCGTTGTACATTAATATTAGAATTTTAACTCCCGAAAAGGCTCTGGTGGTACGGATGATAAAGCCCAACATTTAGAAAGCAAAGTAACTGACGGTAGACCAGGAATCATTGAGGTGCCATATGCTTCACATAGGTAGTGAATACGGTAAAGAAAGAAAAAAAAACAATAGGAACATAAATTATCAAATTCTATTGCAAAAATAAATATGACACTTGCAATCGAAATAAATCATTTTTTTACTTGTCAAACACATCACCATGATATGTTTTGTTTTGTATTTTCCATACTAATTCAACACAAATGCTAACATGTAACATGCAAAATGAATTGATGTCTTTGTGACTTGATTTTTTTTTATACTAAAACATTTTATTTTCTACTTTTATATATAAAAATTCTACTAAAAAAAATCTTATAAAAACTTCACAAGCAAATTTTTCAACACAGTTGCCCCCTAGAATTTGCTTGGGCACTAAACCACATTGAAGTTTATTTCAATCTTTAAATATTATATTTATGTCAGAAAACGTTAAATCGAAAATTGAGTATTTTGAGCCATGAATGCTGATCGATAGATCGAAAAACAAATTCAATCATATTACATTTATTTGTTTCGATATTTATTTATTTTTTTAATTTATTTAGCTGTACATAGTTCTTAATTATACAGCCACCCAAATACGATTAAAAGACTTAACGTTTTTGAGCTGTAAGCATTTTGGTCAATTGTTGTTTATTTATTTGTTTTATTCAGTTCGAAAAAATTGATTGTCTCTAAACAAGGTTTTTTCACTTAACGTTTTCTGGTAGAATAGCGACAAGATCATATAATAATGGGAAAAATAAATACTGGACTGGCTTTCTTAGGGATTGTTTTCTTTTTGAATATGGTAAGACATTTTTTTTATTATTTTTAACATTCTAAAATAATTATCACCGAAGAAAAGACAGAGGGAACAAAACCTAAATAGGAATGGCAAACTCAAATAATGGTTTTGTTTTGGCATGCCTATCAAATTCTACTTGCTATCCCTGATATAAATGTCAATTTGTCAGGTCCATGGCACAGTGGTAAAAGTCGTTGGCTTTCATGCTGGTCTTCAAAGGCTTAAATCCCAGAAAGAACATTATTTTTTCAATCGTTTAATCTATTTTCTGTTCGAAAACGTTGATGTTTGTGATGTATAAAAATTCTTCCCCACCGTTCAAATTCTAAAATAACACGACACAGAGAGAGTGATCAGTCAACAACTAGTCCTGTCCTTGCACTATCCTTTCTATCCATCACTCGCTTGTGAAATAACAAACTATTCTGTATTAAAAACTAACTTTTAAAATGATACTGCGGAATTCTTCGAAATTAATAAAATTACTGTTGTTTTTTTTTGGATAGATGGACAGAGTTTCTACTTCTTCAGCACATAGCAAAAAAGATATAGTAAAATCTCACCAAAATACGAACCAAGCATTGCCCGATATACAAAACAAGAGGGAAGACTTTCCCGCCGACAAGCCGAAGCCTGCATTAGCCAATATCAAAAGCAGGTCGATCACTTCCTCGACACGCACCGACAAAGACGGCAACCTTGTGACAACGACGACAACGCGCGACGAAAATGGAGACAAAGTCGTCACCGTCAACATCCACCCCCAGGATCCTTCCGACGTCCAGAACAGAAAGGACGAACTGGCTGCAAGGTTGGCCAACAGCAGAGCGTCAAGATTCAGGCCGCAAATCGGTTTGACCAATAGGCGATTCAGTTAATTCATTATTTTACACAATTGATAAACAATTATAATATAATAACTGTATTTAATATTTGTGCTTATTACAATAAAGAAAAATGAATTACGAATATTTTTGTTTATATATTTTTGTCAAGGTTTGAAACCCAGTAATGACAGTTTTCACTGTCGTTGGGTGTTCACTGTAAATACTCGGTGGAAAGGCATTATATTGATAAAAACACAATAGTCCTTTGTACTTTATTCCACATTATTTAATAGGTCAAGACCGGTTTCGCTCATTGCGTTCAGTTGACAATTCTCGCAATGAGCGAAACCAGCCCTGACCTATTAAATAAAGTGGAATAAAGTACAATGGAATATTGTGTTTTTATTAATGACAGTTTTTATAAATTGATTCATGAATTTCTGTTCAAAGACGTGGATGAAACATCCAATCCTAAAAAAGAAGGCGTTGTGAGAGCGATTAGCTGACCACTATTACTATCCTTGTGAGGGCTACTTTCCCTCCGCCAACTGCATTATATGAACATGGATAATCGAGACGGCTTTTCTTTAATCCATGTCCTCTCCCGTTGCGGAGCATATGACGTCCTAATGGAGGATTCTCAACAGATATTTTCTGTGAGAACTGCTTGTTACTCAGTTGCTCAACCTCTCTTTTTATTTTAGTTTGGGACTAGGACACGACTAGTGCTTAGGTAATCGCTCTGGCTACGACCAGTTTTTTTATGATAGGATGAGTTGGAGAGAATTCAAGACATCACACACGTCCATACCTTCGAGCAAAAATACATGAATTGATGCAAAAATCATTTTTTAAAAACTGTTCATTCTGGGATTCGATCCAGTGACATCCGGCACGGAAGCCCACAACGCTAACGGATTCGCCGTAGGACACTACGAATTTTAATCTTTGAAGTTGTAACGGAAAGAGGAATGAGGAACAGAAACCACTATTGGTAAATTAATTGCTCTCGGCTCTCTCAAAGAGTACCACAAGAGAACGATAAATCGATTTCTGTTGTAAGGCATGGGTGTTTGTGATCTCTAAAAATTCTCTCCCACCTTTCCAATCTTTTAAAAACTGGGCTTAACGAGAGCGATTAGTTAACCATTAGTCCTGTCCTAGCCTTACCTTTCATTTAATACTACTCTCACTGAAAAAGAGAGGTTGAGCGACAGTTGAGTCACAAAGAGCTACAATAAGGAGACATTTTAACAGAAGTTTTTCTACGAGAACTGTTTGTTACTCATTTGCTCAAACTGTCTTTTTCAATGAGATAGTACTAGAAGAGGACTTGTTGTTAACTTATCCCTCCCGCTTCTCTTGTTTTTTAGGATACGGGATATTGGAGTAAATTCAAGATATCCATGCTTTCGTAAAATGATTTAATATAAGCTGTCCGTACTGGGATTCGGTCCCGTGACCTTTGTGTTCTAAATTGATGTTGACACTCGACCACCGTGCTTTATTATACATTGATTAACTTCATATTGCAAACATTAATCGTAAAATATATACTATCGATACAATATACTTAAACAAAAAAGCACGGAGCGTTACCACTGAGCCGTGTCTGTAGCAGGTCATTGAAGTTAATCAAATAAAGTAATTCACACATTTATTTGAAATGCGTTTTTGTTTAAATTATCAAAAACATATGTTTTCATATGTTTATGTACATATTTGTTTAACAAAATGATTTCTAAAAATTGTATCAACACGTCATTTACAGGCAAATCAATTGTTATTTAATGTAATTATTTTGAAATCACTTTTTTTGTAAACAATAACAATTTAATTATACGTAAATTAATTTGTTTTTTTTATGCAAATTCAATTTGTTTTCTCAATTCAAAAGAAATACTTGCTTTTTTTTAAGCTGACAATTAAGATCTCAAATATCTTCCCGAATTTGTTTTCGTGTCGAAAATATCAATCTGGTATAAAAGATTAAGCTAGGGCTTGGATAGTCACAGTTCATCTGCATCTCAAGCCCAAAGACGACATCGAGTATCAAAGAACTTCCTCGATAAAAGCTAATATTTCACATATAAAAAATGGCAAATATTCGTTTCGGATTCCTAATTATGGCTTTCTTCGTATTTTTGGTAAATATAACAGATATTTTTTAAACACACTGTCACAACCATTCCAAGCTAAGCAAGTTTCGAAGCATATTTATATCAAAACAGCAGCGGCGTAACTATAAAGGTCCTTATTTTTGGACGACTTTACTTTACATTACACTTTTTTTTTATTTCTCACATACATGCAATTTACTCGTTTGGCAGGGACTTTCAAACATTATTAATTTTATTTTTTTATAAAAAAATTCTATACGGATATTAATTTTGTACCCCTGTGCCTAATTTCCCGCTGTATGATAGTTACGCCACTGCATAACAGTCACTCTTATACCTGTTTCAAATGTATATGATTATATAATCAATAACTGGGCGTAGTGAGAGCGATTAGCTAACTACTAATTCTGTCCTAGCCTTATCCTTCTATCTCTAATACTCTCTTTTAAAAAAAAAGAGAAGTTGAGAGACTTAGTAACAAACAGTTCTCGTAGAAAAAAAAATGTTTCTGATATACCATCATTAGAAGGACATATGCTTCACATTACAAGCGGACATAGATTTTTTAAAAAAAAAACTGTGAACAACAGTGAACGTAGCTACAATTATTACAATTATTTATACCAACCGTAAAAACCAAATACAACAAAAATGTAATATTATACTACCTTTAATTAGTGTCAAGATCCTAAGAGGGTAAACATTAAATTGACACCATTGATAACTCAGTGCTATTCTCGTGTTCATACATTTATTTTGAAGTGTTTGAAGTGCTCGTGACTGTCCAATGTTCACTTATTGATGTGTATGTTTTGTTTTGTTGACAGGTAGAACAGGGAGTGGCTATACCATCGCCGAAATCCGTCACCGAAACCAAAACGGTACATAAATCGTCCCATAACAATTCTCCAGTGGAAACGACCATCATCACTGATAGGAAGTCCAATGAGAATTCCATTAAGAATGACAAGCTTGACAAGATTAAGACCGCTCACCAAGAGAGGCTTGATCGTAGACAGCAGAAATTGACAGTTTCGAAATAGAAGAAATAATAAAAAACACAATATTCCAGAGACTTATTGAGAGAAAAGTGTTAAGTCTACTGTCAAATAATGTTTATTTCAATAAATAAAATCTATTTTTATAAAATTTGTCTTTTTAATTGTGCCCATCTTAAAATGTCTTGAAAAACAACCTATTTTTATCTTTTTCCTTACCTAAGAAGACTACACGCAGCATCACCTTGCCATCGGGCTCTAGGGTGACCATGATGTGATATATATGTTTTAATAATTAAATTATCCATTCATTTATAACTACATATATTTTATACAAGAGAATATCATTCTAATAAAAACACAATATTCCTTTGTACTTCATTCCACTTTATTTAAAGGTCAGGACCGCTTTGGCTCATTGCGAGCATTGTCAACTGATGCAATGAGCGAAACCGGTCCTGAACTATTTAATAAAGTGAAATGAAGTACAAAGGAATATTGTGTTTTATTAATATTATGCCTTTCCACCAAGTATTGACAGCGAACACCCTAAAAGTGATAACCCGTAAGCTTTTTTGTTTAGATGTTTTTATCATTTTTTTTTCTGACGTTTTTATTTTATCTAAAAAACAGAACATCCAAATTTTATTGTGCCTGCGACCTACCATTTGCTTAATCCGCCTCTGAAAAAGAGTAGTAGTTAGCTAATCGCATCCTCTCAAAGCACTCAACCCATTAAAAGAATCTTGCGTGGTCTCAGTGCTCTGTGCAAAAAAATCGACTAGCTCGTCCAATATATCATGAGCTCTGGTAATCGTGAAAAATTTTGACGATATTTTTGCTCGGTATGCCCGAGAAGTAACTCTTTATAGAAGTGAATAAACGTATGGAGAAAACCATAAACTGAAATTTCAACGAATGTTTCCTCATTACATTCGAGATCTCGCTATTTCCGTGATCGTTATAACCGTGTGCGACTGTACTGGACTTAAAATAGAAATTGTTTGTAAAATCGATATTTACGAATGTCCCACCAGGGATTCGAATTCATTGAATACAGTACATTACCTCTGTGCTACTAAAATTGACTTAACAATTAACAAAACAATATATTATGTTATATAGCGTCGGCCATTGCTTGTAATATAAAAACATATGTCTTGTCATAAATCAAAAAATCACTTTTTATTGAAGTTTTAACAAGTGTTTCCTGTAACACTTTTACAATACTTATAAACAAAACAAATTAATGCGCCAATAAATCATTAATGTAATATTAATTTTATTTCTTTTAATTAATCAATTGAATTTTGAGTATTTTTTTTAGCTGCTGTCGTTATTGTATAAAAATAGGCCCATTTTTAAATTGTTTATATTGTATAAATGAGCAGTTTTTAAATTTAATTGAATAATTTTTGTATTTTAATATGAATATGCTATAATAATTGTATGCATCAGGGATTGGCAACATGGAGAATGATAGAGGCATATAAAATGATGTTAAAAGTTCCCCGTATAAGGAATTTCATAAATATGTCTATGGCACATGGCTTCCAAGCCGAAACTCCCGGGTTCGAATCCCAGCGCGAAAAGCATTTTTCAAATTAATTTTCTGTTTGATGATATGGATGTTTGTGATGTCAACAAGTTCCCCCTGACAATCACAATCCAATCCTTAAGTAACGCGGTGTAGTGAGAGTGTTTAGCCAATCACTAGTCCTGTCTTAGCCTTTTCTAAAAAAACACAAATTGAGCAACTAAGTAACAAGCAATTCTCGTAGAAAAACTTCTGTTTATACAGCTCCGTTTGAAGACAATATACTCTACATTGGAAGCGAATATGGTTTTTTAAAAAATGACACTCAAGTTATTTTATGAGAACTCCTTATTACTCAATCATACACGCTGTCTTTTCGGAGAGATTAAGAATAGAAGTGCAATGGCAAGACTATTTGTTAGCTAATTCCTTTCACTATGCCTCATTTAAGCGATCGAAACGGGAGGCAATAGAAGCATTACAAACATACACGTCTTCGAATAAAAATCTATCGAAAAATCAGTTTGTACTGAAACCCAAACACAAACATGCATGGCGTTAATATTGCAATCTTTTAACACAACAGTTGCCGACCCCTTGTATACATAGTAGTATGTTACTCAATTAAATTGTTTTAAAAATACATTTTTTTTTTGAGTAATTTTAGTATAAAAGAAAGGGGTAAATTTCGACTAGGCACAATTCTCCAGTGTATCCTAACATAGTAACTTATAAAAATTGTTTTAATTGTTGTAAAAAAAAAAACAAATCATTTAAACAAAACAATGGCGAGGATCTATTTCAGATATCTACTCTTGGTGTGCTTCGTAAATTCGGTGAATATTTTTAAAACACTTATTAATAATTATAATAATATTATGAAATTAAATTTGACATCTAGTGTGACACGTGCTTTATAGTGATATTCTTGATAAATAATTTTGAAGCCAGTGGTTCAGCGGTGGGCTGCCAATATGTTAATAAGGGGCTCGCTTTGTCTCAAAGCAATTCTCGGTGCTCTGAGGAAGGAGTGTTTTTTTATAATACTACTATGCCATTTCCTCTTATCCGGTCCTAAATTACACAATTAGTTTTTAATGATAATTTCATGTTATGATAGATTTTTTGGGTCGTATAGGACAACCAATCTTAGTATAAGTTTCAATTGTTTGTTAAATGCAGGACCATTAAGGAAAAATGTGACTTTAGTAGCTCTGCTAAATGTTTTATAATTTGTTGACAGATTGACAGATGTCTCTCCGCTCCGAACCAGTGGGATGAAATGGAAGATACGGTGCCCGTAGACGAATGGATAGGCGAAACAACCACAGAATATTGGGAAGAAGCAGCCACAACTACAGAAATGCCCATGGAAGAAATGACCACAGAATATTGGGAGGAAGAAGCGCCTGCTGAAATGCATATGGAAGAAGAAACCACTACAGAGTATTGGGTGGAAGAAACAACCACAGAATACTGGGTTGAAGAAACGACTACAGAAGACTGGTACGGAGACACCACGACAGAAATGCAAAAATCAACAACCATGGCTGTACCTGAGCGTTGGCGTGGGTCTGGCAGACATATGCATGGTTCTAGTGCATCTGCCGCGGCTTCTTCTGCAGGTAAAGGTGGTTCGAGCGCAGCTGGAGCAGCTAGTTCTGGTGGCAAAGGTGGAAGTTCTGCTGCAGGAGCAGCTAGCTCTAGTGGAAAAGGTGGAAGTGCCGCTTCTGGAGCAGCTAGTTCTGGTGACAAAGGTGGAAGTTCTGCTGCAGGAGCAGCTAGCTCTAGTAGAAAAGGTGGAAGTGCTGCTTCTGGCGCAGCAAGTTCTGGTGGAAAAGAAGGAAATAACGCTTCTGGGGCAGCAAGTTCTGATGGAAAAGGAGGAAGTAATGCTTCTGGCAAAGCGAGCTCTGGTGGAAAAGGAGGAAGTACAGCCTCTGGAACAGCAACTTCTGATGGAAAAGGAGGAAGTTCCGCTTCTGGAAAAGCAAGTTCTGGTGGGAAAGGAGGAAATAACGCTTCTGGAACAGCAAGCTCTGACGGAAAAGGAGGAAGTACCGCTTCTGGAAAAGCAAGTTCTGGTGGAAAAGGAGGAAGTACAGCTTCTGGAACAGCAACCTCTGACGGAAAAGGAGGAAGTACCGCTTCTGGAAAAGCAAGTTCTGGTGGAAAAGAAGGAAATAACGCTTCTGGAACAGCAACCTCTGACGGAAAAGGAGGAAGTTCCGCTTCTGGAAAAGCAAGTTCTGGTGGAAAAGGAGGAAATAACGCTTCTGGAACAGCAAGCTCTGACGGAAAAGGAGGAAGTACCGCTTCTGGAAAAGCAAGTTCTGGTGGAAAAGGAGGAAGTACAGCTTCTGGAACAGCAACCTCTGACGGAAAAGGAGGAAGTACCGCTTCCGGAAAAGCAAGTTCTGGTGGAAAAGAAGGAAATAACGCTTCTGGAACAGCAAGCTCTGACGGAAAAGGAGGAAGTACCGCTTCTGGAAAAGCAAGTTCTGGTGGAAAAGGAGGTAGTACCGCTGCTGGTACAGCAAGTTCTAGTGGGAAAGGAGGAAGCGCCGCTTCTGGTGCAGCAAGTTCTAGTGGGAAAGGAGGAAGTACTGCTTCTGGTGCTGCAACCTCTGGTGGGAAAGGTAGCTCTTCTGCAGCTGGCGCAGCTTCTTCAGGAGGTAAAGGTGGTAGTTCTGCTACAGGAGCTGCTAGTTCCGGTGCCAAAAAAGGATCGAATGCATCTGCCGCAGCTTCTTCTGCTGGTAAAGGCGGTTCAAGCGCAGCCGGAGCTGCTTCTTCAGGAGGTAAAGGTGGCAGTGCAGCTGCTGGTGCAGCCAGTTCTAGCAAAAAAGGTGGCTCTAGTGCAGCCGGAGCTGCTTCTTCCGGAGGTAAAGGTGGCAGTTCCGCCGCAGGGGCTGCTAGTTCTGGTTCCAAAAAAGGATCAAGTGCTACGGGCACTGCAAGTATGGGTCACAAGGGAGGCTCTTCTGAAACTGGTGTTGCTTCCTCTGGAGGCAAAGGTAATGCGCATGCAACTAAACCTGTACATATGGACCATAAAGACGACAAAGGCGTTGCAAGCTCAGCTGAAATGGGAAGTTCCGACGAAATGGGTGAATCAAAGCCTTCAGATTCTGATCATAAATATATGCCTCCTGCAATTTATTCAGATGACAACAGTGGTGATACGGGCCCTGGAAGTATGAACCACAAGGGAGGCAAAGGTGGTTCTTCTGCAGGTAAAGGGCGCGGAATGGGTGGATCGAGTGCTGACAGGGCAGGGTCTTCCGGAGGACATGGCAGTAGTTCCGCTGCCGCAGCCGCAAGCTCAAGCAAAAAGGGTAGCTCTTCTGCAGCTTCTGCCGCTTCTTCTGGATGCGGTACAGGTTCAAGCGCAGCTGCAGCAGCAAGTTCTAGTGGGGCATCTTCGGGTCGTAAATCGCCACGAAAGGATATGTGGTATTAGAGATCTTCAATAATCTACGATTGAAAAGTATTAATGTAGTTTAATTTGTATATTGTCATTTATAAATGTAATGACAAAAATGATGTGAGAGGATTGTGGGATTTTTAAATTTCCCCATACAAGACGTGGAAATATTGATAAATCAACTTTTCCAGCATTTCCCACAAGAGTATTTTAACAATTAAAAGTATTTTACAATCCTAAATATGAAAAATCCTTCTTTGCTGTTTACACAGAACTGTCAATTTGTTTTATATAAACCACCTTCTGCCAGGATGGTGGCAATGAACTATAATTTATTTTCTCCCCTTCAACTATAAATGTATTTATTTATATTTAATACTGTAATAATGTAGTAAATTATGTTTCAATTAATAAATTAAACTTGAAAATTAAATCTTTTTTACTGTTGGGCATATTAAAGGTTATTTGTTACACATTTATTAAAGTTTAAAAAAAGGTTGAAACAAGAGAAATGAAAAGTGCAGTAGTGAGGTGCAAACAGAATCACATTTGTTCATTAAGCAAGAAATTTATGATATTTGAACAATCATTCAAAAAAGGACATTAATACAAGAACTGCTTGTTACTCATTTGCTAAACCTATCTTTTTTGAAAGAGAGAAAGAATAGAATAATATGGTTAGGACAAAGTACTAGACTGGTGGCCAACTAATCACTCTCGCTTTGCCCAGTTAATTTTAGTACTGGAAGGGTGCGAGGAAATATTGTAAATATCACAAACACCCATGCCTTCGAACAGAAGTCGATAAATCAATTGAAAATAAATGCAGTTGCTTGAATAAGTCATTTTGTCTTCCATAGCAAAATATACATATTTTTTTGTGAATATTGATTTGAAACATTAAAAATGCCAAGAGAAAAGGTGCCGGAACGCAGTTCCACCACGTTACATGGGAAAAAGCACTGCTTGTTGCATATATTGTGATTGGTTAACCTTTTAATTTATGTTCTCAGAGAAAGGTTAGGTATTATTTTTTTCCTGTCAATACGTTTTTGGCACTGCGATAGAAAAGTGATTTGAAGACAACTCTTGTTGGTCCAGCGATTTGATCACTTGAATTAATTACATCAAAATCTTAAAAACTGACAAAAATTACGATACGTGTTTGGGGAAAATTAACAGCATTATGATTTTCCTTGTAGCTAGTCAACATAAACAATTTCCTCAAATTTTTTTCAGTATATTACATTCTCGAAAAGCTAATAACATGGTTGGGAATAATCTATAAAGGAAGTCAGAGAGAAATTGAAAATGAACCGTGTCCGCTCTCAATGTCGAGCATATGGCCTCCTAGTGGAGCTATCTCAAGAAAAGTTTAAATATGGGAACTGCTTGTTACTCAGTTGCTCGACCTCTCTTTATTTTCAAAGTGAGTAGGAATAGAAAGAATAGGACTAGGACAGGACTAGTGGTTAGCTTGGTTAACATTTACTTATATAATTTTTTTTAAGGGTACTATTTCAACTTAAAGCTGTCAAAAAATAAAAAGTTTTTAATTTATTTGATTGAGTTAACAAAATAAATAGTGCTTTTTGGTTGAGGTGAATTTTTTTATTGAAAAAATAGGCGATCACTGCTTAACAACGCCACTGACTTACTGTTCATATTTTACGGATAAATGTTATTGGAATAGAATGATAAGTAATGCTTAACTCAACTGTGATGTTTTGAAAATATTACTATTTTATCAATTACACGATTATGTAAATAAGGCACTTAACAATTTGTAAATACAAGTCATTTGTACTAATTCAAATTTTATTTAACAAGATCACGACCAGTTTCGCTCATGAGTTGATAAAGCTTTTCATAATCAAAACCGGTCTTTTATTTTTTTAACATAATGCCTTTCCACCGAGAGTTGACAGTGAACGCCGTAACAGTAACAATTTGTCTTCGTTATATGTGTCGCTGTAGTTCATTTTTGAATGTAGAAAAAGTGTTGAATATAGCGACATCTATTAACACGGCGTCGAATGTATGAAATTAACCGAGAAAAACAGCTGAAGTCTGCTATATTATTCACAGATGTCACTGCCATAGAATCTTCAGCATTTCCTCCACTGCCAATGTGTAGCATATGGACTCAGGTACACACCTCGGGTTGTAGATATTTTAAATTTCTGTGTCTCTCAATGTGTTCTCGATGTGGAGCATATGGCCTACCAATGGAGGGATCTCGACAGAAATTTTGATGACAGTAAAAAAAGAGAGAACAGAACTACGACCAGGGGCTGTGGAGTCGGAGTTTGACTGTTTTGACTGGAGTCGTGCTCGAAAAAAATTAATAACTTAATAGTCATTTAAAAAAATGTGTATTCAAATTGCTAGGGTCAAAAGTGGCACCATTGCATGCTATTAAGAATACAAAAAATATTTTAAGTAACGTTTCAATCCATGGTCTGAGTTGGAGTCGGAGTCGTCTTATTTCTTAACGACTCCACAGCCCTGGCTACGACAGGACTAGTGGTTAGCTAATCACGCTTGCTACACCCTGTTAGTTTAAGACTGGAAGAGTGCAAAAGAATTTTTAAAATAGAATACTACAAAGTGATTGTAAAAATGCCACCTGTACATTGCACCACAGACAGGTTAATTCATGCCAACCAACATTCATAACTGGCTTAAAAAAAGGCATCATACGTTAAAGTTTGCGCAACAATGTCAAACACAAGCCATTTGCACAACACATGTTTGAGTAAAATTCATCTATCAATCTTTTACTTTTTTAACATTTAAAGAGGAATGATTAAAAAGTGAGATTAAAGACATTTCGTTCCATTTTTATTCATTCTTCAATCAATAATTAGTCTTTTTCAGTGCTTTTTCTCATGTAATGCGGTGGAACAGCGTTCCGGCACCTTTTTTTTCGACATATTTAATGTTTCAAACCAATGTTTGGAAAAAATATTTTTATTTTCTTTTGAAAACTTTTGAATTTTCATTTCGAAAGACATTTGAAAGTCCTTTTTTTGTTGAAGGTTTTGGGATTTGTGATATCAATCCCTTTCACTCTCTCTCAATTCTAAAATTAACAAGTTAAAGTGAAAGCGATTAGTTAACCACTAGTCCTGTACCAGCCCTATCTTTATATCCTTACTCTTTTTTTAAAAAGCTAGACTGAGCAACTGACTAACAATCAGTTCTCGTAAAAAACTTATGTTGAAATACCTCCGTTGGGAAGCCATATTCTTAAATTAAAAAAAGCTCTACAAGAAGTAAGTTCCGTCACCTTTTTTTTTTAAAAAAAAAAGGACTGGTTGTTTACACCATTTGTCGGGACCGTGGCGTAATGATCAACGTCGCTTTCTTCTGTGTCAGATCTACTGATTTGTGTTATTTTAATCAATTTATCGATTTCTTTAACAAGGCATAGGTGTTGGTGATGTTTAAAAACCTTCTCACTCTCCCAATGCTAGAGAGCCATTAGTTAACCGCCAGTCCTGTCCTAGCAGTATCCTTCTAACCCTACTCTCGTCGAAAAAGAGAATTTTTAGTAGAAAGACTTACGTTAAAATACCTTTAGGCCATATGCTCCAAATTGGGATTGAATATGAGAAAAAACAACCACGTCTAAAGTATCAAATTAAAAATTAAAAAAACCATATTTTACAATTGCATTACTGGGAATCGAACCCAGACCCAACTGATTGGTAGGACAAGCTCTAACCGACTAGACCACAATAGGTGCCTGATATAATTTATTTTTTACAATTTAAATTTGTTTATTTATATACACATATACATAATTTGTAATGTCCATTTGTTAGTTGCGCCTATATTAATTAAAATCAAACATTGAAAAAAAATGAACGACAAAAGCTTCAATACAATTCAAACAGTCATCGATCAAGGAAACAATTCATATATCATTCAAAAACGCAGTCGTATTTTCAAACATGTCTAAACAATATCAATCATTCCTCATAACAAGTCACTTGTAAAGAAATAATAAAGTCTGGTATCAACGTGTTGTCTAAATAGAATATATTAGACACAAATATACCATATTCATAAAAGAATTCAAATTCATAATGATATTGCTGACATAATAGTGAAAAATACTTTCAGTTACATAGCTAAACAATATTTGATAAGTTTAATTAATGAATGTTTGATAATAACTAAAAATAAATCGTTCATGTATAAAAGGCCTCGTTGGGGTTTGAAGAGGCACAGTCCACTTGAGTCTTCAGTCCTTTGAGTCTCTTGCCTCAATAAACACATAAGCAGAATTTTAATAGAACAAAAACAAAATGGCAAAGATTCATTTCGGATTTATTCTGATGGGTGCATTTGTCTTCATGAATTCGGTAAATATAACAAAATTGATTTTCTCCTTTTGTATTTTGACTACTTTAAATAATGGTACATTTTTTTAAATAATATTTTGTCAGAATCAGCTTTCTCCTTTGTTTGATAAGAAAAGTCTTATTCAAGGGCCGAGCTTTTGTGATGTTATCAACACAACACTTGCTTATGTTGTACAATTCACCCTATCTTTACCTTGTAAAAAAGAGGGACTACGGTATATTTTTATTTTGGTTTATTCATAAACCTTGCTATGTTTTGTCTGATGGTGCTTTTGGGTTCAAAACATTTACATTATTTAGACAAGGGTAAAATGGGCTCATTATAGGTGAAGTGAGCCAAGCGGTGTTTTATAAAATAAAATTTTGTAATATTCTGCACGTCTTAAAGTATTGTAAAAGTGAACTAACCTCAGTTAATACACATTGCAATAGTGTTATCTGCGTAAAGTAAAAATATGCAATCCACCAAAACACCAAGTAAAGACGTGACTGTACTTAAAAGTCAAAGAAAAAAGTTCTACCGTTTTACTAGTTGGCTCACTTCACCTCTTGGGGGAACATATGATGTGATGCGTGAATGGTGAGAAGAAGGTTAAAAAGTACCCAAAATTGGACGGCCTCTTTTCAGTTGTTACTTTAAAGGTGTTTCAATACCTTTCACTAAGTTGGTATTTGATATTTTATTTTGACAGGTTGACAAAAGTGTGTCCGTTCCGCATCCGAGTGACACAATGCACATGTCAGACGATTATTATTGGGATGAAACAACAACAACAATGGCTCCGACCACAACTACAATGAAGCCGACAACCACGACTATGGCTCCCGCACCTGAATGGTACGACGACGGAGGCTCGAGCAGTGCATCCGCCTCCGCTTCTTCTTCCGGCGTCGGATCCAGCGCGGCGAGCGCAGCCAGCTCGAACGGAAAGGGAAGTGCCAGCGCAGTTGCTGCAGCAGCTAGTTCCAACAAGATGAAAGGAGGTCACAAACGCGGCAATCCTATGCAAAAGGGCTCCAACATGAACGGCAAAAAGGGTAGCCCGGCAATGGGGCCTGCCGGTCCTAAAACCAATGCTGGAAGTCCACCAAGCAAAGCTGGATCAACCGCTAACGCTGATATGATGAGCCAGAAACGGAAGAAGTAGACGAGGAATCAATAAAAGCCTCCAAAATATCGTAGAATTTTGGATTGATTCAAACAATTATTTATCTTCATTTTATATATTTTATTTATTCTCGATTATTGATTCAATGCACTCGGCGAAAAGTCGCGGGTTTTTTTTTATATAAATATATATCTATCAGCTTGCAATTTTATTATTCTATTACATTATTATTTATCAAATGTATTTATTATATTAAGAAATAAACGAACTTGTAATACAAAATATGTTTTAAAGACTGATTTCTCAATCGATGTATTGATTTGTGTACGAAGGCGTGGATACATGTGACCTTTAAAATCACCAATCCGCTAACCCGATTAAAATAACGAAGTGAGCAAAAGTGGTTAGCTAACTATTAGTCCTCACCTTGGAAAAACAGGGGTTGGGAAAATTGCTTATAAGCATGGATTTTTGAGATATTGTTTTAAACCAATGTCCGCTCCCAATTTAGAACATATGGACTACTAATTAAGTTAATCTCAACAGAAGAGTTTCTACGAGAACTGCTGGTTACTCAGTTGTTCGACTTTTTTCCAAATAGAGTAGTGATTGAAGAATAGGGCTAGGGAAGAACTAGTTGGTTACATAATGCAACCACTGGATGGATCCTGTCCTTCCATTAGATGTTTTTGACAGAGCTAAAGGGCACCGCGATGACCTGGTAGAAAGCAAAGAGACTGGCAGGGAGGGAACACAGAATCGTGTAGTGGTCAAATCCTCAGAATAGGGAGCGAATACGTTTCAAAGATCACAAAAGATTCAAATTTAAAGAAACCCGTAGAGGCTTACCCTGACTGTAATAAAGATTAATGAAGACAACCATTTTTCCTCGTGACCATCCTCCGTTGAACATTTGTATCGAAGTCAAATATTAAAAATTAAAACTAATTAAAATTAAAATTAAAATTAAAATAAGGGTTGTTAGAAGCAAAGGTAGCATGAAAAATATATTTTTTTTGATATATTGATGCAGAATTAAAAAGTTTAAAAATTTTCAGTATTATGAGCTGATATTTCGGTAAAAAAATTCCACAAGAAATCGCTCTCTAAGTTTTTCATCAAATACTTTTATGTTTGCTCAACACATTTATTGTGAATCACAATATTCTGTTATATTCTTATTTTTTGGCCATATTCGCTCCGTATGTGGAGCGTACGGCCGCCACGCGGCACCTTCATGTTTCCTGCCTACCGCCAATCGGTTTGCTTCCTCCCATGACATGCCAGCATCCCTCAGTTCCATCGAGTACATCCTATGTATAGTACCCAACGGTCGTCCAGGGCAATTCCACCGTCGGAAGAAAGGGCAGGCAGGATTAAGGCTTTCCGGAAGCATCTGCATCAAGTGGCCCAGCCAGTCCCAACGTCTCTTCATAACCACTGAATCTTCATCTCCAAATTCCTCATAAAATCAAACCACCTCATGCCCATTATCCGACGCAAGCATCTGTTCTCGAAGCTCAGTATACGGTTTTTCTGGGTCTTTGTCAGGTGCCATGATTCGCTATCGTAAAGCAGTACTGGTAGAATGCAAGTGTTAAACAATTAATGGCATTTCCTTTTCATCGTGTACAGCTGTGTGTTCTAGACAGTCTACATTGAGTTGAGTAAGACAATATGTCACATGTAATTTTTTTTATCTATGTCCGCTCCCAATGTGGAGCATATGGCCTCCTAATGGAGGTATCTCAACAGAAGTTTTTCTACGAGAACTATTTGTTACTCAGTCGTTGTTACAAAGTGAGTGGTAGGGACAGAAGGATAAGGCTATAACAAGACTAGTGGTTGGCTTATAGCTATTGCTACACCCAGTTATTAAAGGATCAGAAAGATGGGAGGATAATAAATTACGCGAATTGACATCACAAACACCCAGTCTTCGATCACAACTTTGAATTGAATATTTCTCAAATTCACTGTGATCTGACCGGGAATCGAACCCAGACCTGCGTGATCGGTAGAGAAAGCTCTAACAAACTGGGCCACAGCAGGCGACAAATTTATTAGTGTTGCTTTTTTTTTAGTTTTTCTCAAAATGGCTTCCGTGTTAGATTGTTGTCTTTGCTTTTCGGCCACTCATTAATACTTACATAAACAGTGATTTTAAAAAAAAGTTTAAACCAATTCATTAAAGTCATCCATCAAAATAATATTTCGTATATCATTTGCACACAAACAGATATTTACAAACATGTCAAAATATTATAAATTCTTTTATACCAATAAATCATTTCTTGTCGCAAGTTTCTGTAAAGAAATAATAATGTCTGGTTTTAACGTGTTGTCTTAATTAATATAATATATTCGATATGAATATATCATTGAAATTACTATTTATATTAGTGAAATAATAGTAAAAAAAACTTTTAGTGACATAGCTAAACTATATTGTGCAATATTAAAAAAAGTTAAGTCATGTTTTGGCAAATGAATGTCGTTTCAGTATAAAAGGGCTCGTTGGGGTTTGAAGAGGCACAGTCCACTCGAGTCTTAGTCCTTTGAGTCTCTTGCCTCAATAACCACTTAAATAATTTGAATAAAACAAAAACAAAATGGCAAACATTCATTTGGCATGTGTTTTGATGGGTGCGTTCTTCTTCATGAACACGGTAAATATAACACAAATTATTCTATTTTTTTATATTTATACTGCATTAAATTAATGTGCTTTTTTATATATTTTGTCAGTATTGTCTTTCTCCTTTATTTGAGTTGAGTGTTTATTTGATAAGAGGTCGCAGGTTCAAACAAAGGTATGGGTGTTTGCGATGTCTATTCCTTCCCACAATTCCAATCCTAAAAAGCTTTTCCTTTTCCTACCGTTCTATCTTTACTACTCTCTTTGAAAAAGGATATGTGAAGCTACTGAGTAACAAACAGTTCTATTAGAAAAAAAATACTCCCGTTGAGGTGCCTCCATAAGTAAGCAATATGCTTTACATTGGGAGCAGACATGGATTTTTAAAAAAAGGCAGAGGGCGGTCAAAAAATACCTGTATTTATCAAATGAATAAATTTTATTTTTACAGATTGACAAAAGTTCATGCGTTCCAAGCTGTGGTTATACAACTACAACGACAGAAGCCCCAGCGACGACAACGACAGTAGCCCCAGCGACGACAACGACAGAAGCCCCAACGACGACAACGACGGAAGCCCCAACAACGACGACAGCGGCTCCAACGACTACGACAACTGTTCCAACGACTACAACTCACAAGTTTGACTATCCTCCGTATAAAGGCTCTAACTTAGGCAGGAAAGGTCTAGTTGCGGCTCGCGGTAAAATAAGTCCGCCAGCTGCCATCAGTTCAATTGGCAAAAAAGTGTTAAGTACCACTGGCACTGCCGGTCCAACGATCAAGAGAGGCGTCCTGGCAACAGCACCTGCAAGTCTTATAAAAAAAGCTGTTATTCCTCCAGGAAAAGTTGAGTTAAGTGCGAAACTAGCAGCAGTACAAAACCAAATTAAAAATAAAGTGGTGAAAGCTCCCATTTCCAGATTCCGATAGTAAATATCTTCTACTCCGTAGAATTTTAGGCAAATTTGCATATTTATTTTCATTCCATTTCATATTATATAAAAATATTTATTTTTAATTATTTATTTTACTTTCGTTCTGTGAATAATATTGGATTTATAGATATCGATGGTCTGAAGATGACTACATGTAACCCAGTCGAGTTTAAGACGCCATTTTCTCTACTTTACAGTGGAAGTATTAAAGAAAACTAGCTATAAGCCCGTTGCCCACAGCGGGGGGGATTTCTGTTGCATTTTTAAATTTAAAAAAAATACAAACCTTTTATTGAATTAAGAAAACAATTTTTATTATTAATAGAAAAGGGTAATACAATAAACTGTTTTTTTTACACGATTTTGAAATTGCACAGTACAGTAAAAAGAATAAATACTATATTTTTACGTCAACTATTTGTTATTTGTAGAGTCCATAGTACAGTGATCAACATCGATATACTTCCATGAAGGAAATCAGATGTTCGAACCCCGATACAAACAAAAAATTTCAATTAATTTAACTATGCGAAGGCATGGATGTTTCAAAATTCCCACACACTATTGCAATCCTTCAATAACAGGGTGTAGCGAGAGCGATTAGCTAACAACTAGTCCTGTGTTTACCTTATCTCTTATTTTCTTACACTCTTCGAAAAAGATTGAGCGTCTGAATAACAATTTTATTGTTATACCACCTTTAGGAGACCATATGCTCCACATTGGTAGCGGAAATGTTCGAGAACAATTGCTAGATACAAATAAACACAGAGGCGATAGCAAATTTAAACAAAGTAAAGTCAATGTCAAATTTAGATTTTTTTCAATTCAAATTTGAGACCTAAGACGCGGGTGTTTGTGATTTAAATTCTCCTCCAGTTAATCTCAAGTGAATGAAATATTTGGCGCATTGGCATTAGCTGTAATGCCATTTGTTTAAAAATTTTACACAATTCTGGGTTACAAGAAGTCAACAGCCAATCGTCGATGTACCATACTTATTGTTCTCGTAATATATTTCAATTGTATCTTGTGGTATTGTTTTATTATTTAACAAGTGTATTTATTAATAAATATAAGAATGTGTAGTAAAAAAAATGATTTTTCTGTAGCTTAGTGTTCAACGAGACTAGCTTTGGTTGTTTGGTTCACCGGTTCAAGTCTCAGGACTGACTGAATCTACAAATGGATTTGTATTCAAAGATATGGATGAGCTAACCGGTAGTTCTCTCCTACTATATATGAGAAAATATAGATTGAAGCGTATATGGCTATATATATTATATTATATAAAACCAGGCTGTTGAAGTACCTTGTTATACGAGGTTCGATTGTGTGATATTATAAACACACTTCGTCACACCTTAATTGTAGTATTGTACATCATAAATCTCAGGTAAAATTAATTCATTGGTGATAAAAAAAATAATTATTCATTGACATCTGTCAACTAATGAATTTAACCAGGTGTTTTATAATTCTTTGGTTTGTATTCGATAGTATTGAGCTAGGTACCTAAAGTGCAGTGACGGTTCTAGGTACTGGGCTAGGTGGGCTAAGCCCGACCTACATTTTTCACCCAAAATGTGTAGAAAAAAAACTTTAGATGGCTAAATAAAAATGAACAGCAATTCGGCTGCTTTGAGTGCAATACCTCCATGCATATGGTCTTCTATTTAAATATAATAATGAGTACCAAACATGACCATAATGTATATGGTGAAGTGGAAACATGCACAATTTCGTAGATAGTATACAATGCTAAAATTTTTTTTAGCCCACCCAAGATTTTAGGTCACGAACCGCCACTGCTAAAGTGTACAAATGTGTACAAAAATATTCTTTTGTATTGTAAGAGATTTCTTAATACCAAAAAAGTAAAAATCGATCGTGTACTTTTGTTGTTTATGGCAGCGGTCGACAAAATGGTTTTCCTCAGAGAAATGTGTTTTTTTTTTTCATTTTTCAATATGTGTCTTCTACGAAAAAAAAATGATCTTGAGAGACTTACAATAAATTCTCATCTTGTCTTTCTCGTATGATCTTTCGACTTAAAAAATATTTGGCGCATTGACATTAGCTGTAATTCCGAATATTCAAAATTAAAAAAAAGCTTATCACTTTTACTACGACCTGATTATACGTTATTCATTAACAAGGACTTACTTAATCTCAAAGCAATTCTCGGTGATCTGAGAAAGGAGTGTTTTTTTTATCACTCCTATGCAATACCAGCTTAACGACCGTGGACGCGTATTTGAGTCTTTGAAAAACAAAGGTTGCCGGCCGGCGGACACATATATGCGTATAGGCGAAGTATCTGGAAGCTAAGAAAATTTAATTTTGTAAAGATATATCAATTTGCTTACAAATTATATTGAATTTAGTAAAATTATAATGTTAAGCTGTTAAATAAGCAATCTATTGTTACTTAATGCACCTATAAAATGAAAAAATGTGCAATTTACTGTAAAATTATCAACGTAAATGGCTAAAAAGCAAGAGTGGGTCTAAATACCCATTCATGATGATGATATATTTGTATCTTAACTGAAGTAACTGAGCTGGAATTTGAGCCTGTGGGCACTGGAATTGAATAGGATGAATGCCCAAGAGCGAACGCTCGGCGAAAGGTTCAACAATGATAAAGAGTTTTTCAATAACCCTGGTTAACCAAGCAAAATAAACCGGTTTTCGGTTTTTTTAAAAACAGAAAATAAACCGACTAACCGGTTATGGCTTAAACCTTGTTGAAAGTCTTAGCCACTGCTTAATATGAAAAAAAAAGATTTTTTGTTAAAAATATGTTTAAATTTATTAATACGATAAATAAATAGTTTTATATGACAAGCGACAGACATATTAAATTCCGATTCACCAAATAAATACAAAAAAAAAGTATTAAAAGTGAAATCAAGGTAATATTGAGATTGAATTGCGTCAGACATTTTGAACAATCAAATCTGTCTTCGCTGTGTTTGACTCTTGGTAACAACAGTATGTGTCATTTTGTTTTGATTTCGGTTATTTCCTGAAGCCGTCGGTGCTGCGTTCGATGCACTGCCGCCCGCCGGAATGGGAGCTGCTCTTAGGAGACTTGCAGGTTCCAACGCCAGGCTGCTTATTTTTCCAGCCGAACCGAGTGATTTCCTGTTAAGGGCTCTTTGTCTACGATTGCTGCGCCTGCAGGCTGCAGGCCGTCCTCCCACTCTGTTGGAAATACCTGCCGCTGCGGCTGTCCTGAGACCTCCTATTCTGCTTGAAATGACAGGACCTGTCGCGCTTAATCTGTTGCCGGAAGAGGTAGAAGGAACGGCCGCACTTCTCCAATATGTTTTATTGTAATGGCATTCAGGTTTTGGAGTGGATGTCGTCGCTGTGGTCGTGGTCGTTGGAGCCACTGTGGTTGTAGTTGTAGTCGGAGCAACTGTAGTTGTAGTTGTAGTCGGAGCAACTGTGGTTGAAGTTGTAGTCGGAGCAACTGTTGTAGTTGTTGTCGTTGGAGCCATTGTGGTCGTGGTCGTTGGAGCTACTGTAGTTGTAGTTGTAGTCGGAGCAACTGTTGTAGTTGTTGTCGTTGGAGCCATTGTGGTCGTGGTCGTTGGAGCTATTGTGGTTGTAGTTGTAGTTGGAGCAACTGTCGTCGTTGTAGTCGGGACAACTGTTGTCGTTGTAGTCGGGGCAACTGTTGTCGTTGTATATGATGGAGCTACTGTGGTTGTAGTTGTAGTCGGAGCAATTGTTATCGTTGTAGTCGCTGGAGCCATTGTAGTTCTTCTTTTACAATAACAACGACGTGGAGAGGACAAACTTTTGTCGATCTGTCAAAAATAAAATAAATAACACTTGGCAAATGGTATTATACATGTTTTAACCCTCCAGAGACGAGAGCTTTTTTCCGATAAAAAAAATATTTTCTAAGCCATATTGAAGTCACGAATAACTTTTATTCCTACCCAAAATTAAAAAAAAAAAAACGCAAAGTCGATGTATAGAAACCTCGCATGACTATATGGTCATGCTCATCCTTTTATTAGCGTGTAATATTGAGTATGGACAGTAGCAAGGACAAAAGCGACCGCATGGGCTCGCAAACATTCGGGGTTGAAATATAGCTAAACGTGATTTTTTTAAAAATATTTACAAATTGACATCTTTAAATCAACATAATTTCAATACGAATATATTAGCAAAATAACTGTTAATAATTTGATGTTTTTATAAAAAAATAACTAACAGTTTCAAAAAGTAAATTAAAAAAAAACGGAAATTCAAAAAATCACATGTGCTTTTGGAGGCCGTTCCTGTCCCCACGGCTGATGACTAACTGTAGTCCGTACCCTTCTTAACAAAATATGAGCGATAGCAACGATATTCAGGTAGAAAAAGTATGAATAGTGGGATCAATAGACAACGGTGTTTTGTGTGACCATATGGTGACGCTCGTCCTTGGAGGGTTAAGCGACCAAAAACAGATTCAAAGAAATTTACTATTTCTTCCTTTCTCACTGTCAGCACATTTCATAGTTCATGCAGTATCTCAATAGAGGTTTTTTTTTTCTTCGAGAACTGCTCAACCTCTCTTTTTTAATAGAGTAGGGATAGAAGGATAGGGATAAGACAGGAGTCCTATCTCTTTGTGGTTAACTAATCAATACGCCTTTTTATTTTAGAAATGTAATGTTGAGCGAGAATTTTTTAGAGATCACTAACACCCGTGTCTTCAAACAGAAGTCGATAAATTTACTGAAAGAACGTTGTCCAGACCTAGACTAAAGCCCGTGAGATCCCCCACCGAACTCGACGACATGGACCACTGGCCCACGGATCCGACAAAATCATTTATCGTCTTTGGGTAGCTGTAGAAATATGTTCAGCTAAAACGCGTTAAGTTACAAATAGTTTTCTGCCAGTAATAACTGCCAACGAAATATAGTTTTTATTACTTAGCGTAAGGAATTAGATGTACCGCTTGAAGAAAAGAAAGACCTCTCTCTCATATTGGATCTTGGACATTGCTGGAAACAAATAGACTAGATATAAAGAGTGTTTAAATTTAAAATACAAAAAAAAACCCAATTTTAGACTTAACGTTTTCTGGCACTATAACAACAATATGAAACAGGCAAACATTTTATTTATATAGCACCAAAGAGAACTTGTGGATAGATATTATAGAATAGTCAATAGCTTAAAGTATCACAGGCGCTCAGCCCTTGAATACAACTTCTCTTGTCAAATAAACATTCAAATTAAATAAAAAAGAAAGCTGATACTAACAATACATTAAAAAGAACAGTATAATTTAATTTAGTCGAAATATAAAAGGAGAAAGATAGTTTTGTTATATTTACCGTGTTCATGAAGAAGAACACAATCATCAGAACACATCCTAAAGGAACCTTTGCCATTTTGTTTTGGTTTTATTTCAATTATTTTAATTCTTAATTTTTTTTAAGGCAAGATACCCAAAGAACTTTAGACCCGAGTGAACTATGTCTCTTGAAAAAATAGCATGTCCTTTTATACCAGCAAGACTATCATTCACAAAATCACAATTCATCCAAGTTATTATAAACTAATTCTTTAGTAAATTGATTGAATATAGTTTAGAAAAATGAATGAGAGTTTGTATTCTTGTATGGGAATGATTTTTTTCTATTAAGAAAACAAGTTGAAACCAGACTTTATTATTTATTTACGGTCTTGCAATGATAAATGATTTATTGGCACAAAAGAGTTAACAATGTTTTGACATGTTTTGGAAATATCTGTTTGATTGTTGATAAAATACATATTGTTTGTTTGATGGATGACTTTTATTGATAAACACTCATTTTAGCAATAGTTAACAATTTCCAATGAGTAAATTTGATGCACAAATAATCCAAACATACTGCTTGTGCAGCAATCTGACATATTTGATGAATATGTGGCGACCGAAAAGGGACAGTTTTAGGAAAATTAAGTACAATGTAATATAACTAGAGATGCAAAAGTCTGGGAGTTTTGTCATGGCTGAAAAAACCGGTAATAAGCCTGGAAGATTGGGGAAAAAACACAAAAAATCATCATTTGCTCACGGGATATTTGGCATTGTTTTATAAACGGTCGTGCAGGACGGAATCCCATTGATCGGAAGAAGAGACATGCAGGATTAAGAATTTCCAGATTTCAGTCCCAATGTCTCTCCATAACCACTGACGTTACGGGGCGCTGTCATGTACGTTCCATGATCTCCAAATTCCTCACCCCCATTATCCGATGCAAGCATCTGTTCACGATCCTCAGTATAAGGTTTTCAGAGTCTTCGTCAGGTGCCATGATTCGCAACCGTAAAAAAGCACTAGTAGAATGAAAGCGTTTAACAAATAAAAATATCAGTGTGATATTGTTATGTTATTTGTACAATTTTCCCAAGTAGCTTATTCCCAACCAATTTTCCCGTCTCGCATCATAAAGCAAAAACCTGATCTACCGTTCCCGCATGGATCGTTTATTTTCTTGGTCGTAGTCCCGTCACAAATGTTTTCCCGGTTGACCATTTTTGTTTAACAACTTTTCTTTTTTTTTTCAAAGATTAGGGATAGAAACGATAGGGCTAGGACAGGACTAGCGGTTACCTAATCGCTCTCACTGTGCCTCGTTATTTTATAATTGAAAGAGTGGGAGGGAACTTTTAGATATCAAAAACATATGTTTCATTAAACAGAAATTAATAAATTCATTGAAAAAAATCAATCTTCTTCCATTTCATTTATCTATATCCATCTCTTCGTTCATTTATCTATCTATCTCTGTTCGGAGGTACAAATGTTCCGATCGTAAAATTATCAGTATTAGTCCTGTTCTAGCCTTATCCTTCTATCCCTACTCTCTTCAAATAAGAAAGGTTGAGCAACTGTGTAAAAAGCAGTTGAATTAGAAAAAACTTCTGTTGAAATACTTCCATTAGTAGTGCGCATTTACTAAGCTCACATCACTTAAACAATACTTTAAGACAGTGGTTTCCAAACTGTGGTAGTACCCCTCCCCTTGAAGACAAAAAAAAACAAAAGGGTAAGTTGTTCATACCTCACTTTGCAACAGTCCACGCCTACCAGTTTGGGAATCTCTGCTTTAAGACATGTAAAATATTATAACGCATCTCACTTATTTTTTGCTAAAATACCACTTGGCTCACTTCACTTTTTAGGGACTCAATTTAAATACATTAAACATCTGTGCAGCTGTGTGAATCAGTGGCCAGCGTTGTAAACAACAGTGTTACGTTCAGTCAAAAGAATTCGAGTGCAAGAGACTTGATTAGCATACTCAGATCATTGTTAGCAAGCACTTCAGCCAAAACAACATGTGCAAGTTTCTCTGTTCTTCTACTGTTTCCTTACTGTTGTACTTCCCATTTTTTTGTGACAGACAGACAGAATGACAAGTATTTTCCGTTTGATAATATATTTAGATAAAATCCAGTTGGATAAATGATCACAAAGATTTTTTTAGATTGATTGAACATCTAAAAAAAGAATTGTTTGTTTGACGAAACGATTCAAACATGTGTTTTGTATTTTTTTTGTGCTTAGCTGTGTCGTTGGTGAGATCTTTGCTGAGGCGCTAGTCTACAATTAACGCCGAAAATGTTTACCATGAAAATTAGCTATCGTGCTTTCTTTATCACGTTTGACATAGACACAGGAGCACTGCGTGTAGCGTATAGATCAGGCGTGGGGAATCTGCAGCCTGTTCGCTACTCTGGTGCGGCATTCTGGCCAATTCTTAAATTCTATAAATTCCTGAGATTTTAGATTTGAAAATTCCTGGAAGACCTAAAAAAAAAATTGCCTCGCTGCTGATTTGGGCAAATCCGTAAATTCTTAAGATTTTCAATGTCAAAATCCTTGAAAAAACTAAAAAGAAAAAAAAAGGTCCCACGCTGGTAATTTTGGAAAATCCGCAAATTTCTAGGCCTTAGAAATTGGCATGAAATTGTCTCCGGCCAAAGATTACCTAGTCAATGTTTACAGCGGTCTTATGTCGAATCAGAAAAATGAATGCGGTATTTAGATAATAAAAGGTTCCCCACCCCTGTTGTAGATGCCAAATGCCACGTATCTAGTATTTTTTTCAAAAAATACAGCGTGTAAAATCAATCTTTTTGCATTCATAAATCAAAACAGCCAGTTTTGGACTTAACTCTTTCTGCCTGCTATCGACGATTACAGATGATTTCAGTTCAGTGCATATTGCATCGGCGTCAGCTGTAATGCCATGTACTGTCTTCTACATTTGCGACAAGAAAAAATAAAATAACATAACAATTATACTGTCTGAAAAGGAAAAACTTTAACTTTATAGCATAAACTACAATCTTCTTCTTCTCCGCTTCTTCTTAAAGCTTATTCGCCCGCTATATCTACTCCATGATTTCCTGACCCCTTCTAAATGCTTTACTTCCTCACAAGACATGCCAACATCCCTCAATCTCGCACAGTACATCCAATAGATAGTGCCCAACGATCGTCCAGGATGTCAAAATCCCATAGGTTCGAAGAGAAGGCAAACATGATTGAATCTTTCTGGATGCATCGACAGCATGTGACCCAGCAAACAATGTAACAAGGCTCTGTCTCTAATCTCATCAAACTATCTCACCCACATTATCCAACACAAGCATCTATTCTTGAAGTTCATTAATCGGTTTTTTTGGGTCTTCGCCGAGTGGCATGATTCGCTTCCGTAAGCAGCACTGGTGGAATCAAACAAATTGCATTAAGTTTTAACTGGATGGCTGCCACAGACACGCCAGTGACGAGTTACCTCGTCAATAACTAATTAAATTAATAATTGCATAATATAGGCGGTGCTAGGTACAAACGTCCTTTTTTCTACGGCAGCCAAAAGGTTAATTATGAACATCTGTGCGTCAGACAGTCTGCAATTAGTTAATTGTGGTTGCAGCTATTCCTAAGTTAATAGCGAGCATCTCTCCTTGAGCTAAAAATTTGAAAAAATGACTACCACCATTACATTAAAATGAGCAATGAAATGTTTGACTTTCTTATACTGTTCTAAATAACGATGCTCTCAAAATTAATTCACATTTTCATCATTTATTACAGTTTAAAATATAACACATTATTTTTTTTTAAATTTATTAATAAATACGTTTCATAAATAATTTAAAAGTATAATTAACTCTACAGAGACCAGACATTTAAAAAAAAAAGGTCGGTATCCTTTTTAACCGAAATCGACTGGATGTAACAATATTCAGGTAGAACAAGGACCAATAGACAACGGTGTTTACTGTGACCATATGGTCACGCTCGTTCTCGGACGGAAAATTTCATCTCTTTTTGTATTCTTCTGGCTCCGGCAGACTTTGCGCCTTTAACTTGTTCGGCTGCCATAGGAGCGAGTTTTATTTCTGAAGATGCCGAGCCTCCGAAACTTGACACTGCCCCGCTAGATCCACTTTTCCTTCCTGGTTTCCCACCTTATTTGCTAGGACAGATCTAATTGTCAAGCTTCCGACTTCGCTTCTAGAACTACTGCCTCTTTTGGCCTCGTACAGGTACCATAGCCAAACTTTCAAGTTTGCTTCCGGGAATACTGCCTTTTTTGCGAGGACTGGCTAGTTCCTTTGCGGAGCTTCCAGGACTATTGTTTATTTTGTTAAGACTTACAGTTCCCACTCCCCAACTTCCTTCTTTGCCGGTTAAGTTAACAGAACTGTTGGTTATCGAACTACCGTTTCCTTTTACACCGAAACCAATTTTCCCAGTCAAATTTATCGCTCTTTGACCAGGATTGATGAGTTTTCGTGCTTCGCGATTCTTTCCCATTTCACTAAAGCTAGCAGCGCTGGATTTGCCTCCTGGAGCCGAAACAGTGGTCCGACCTTTGTGGTACCATTCCTCAGAATCAGTCATTGTAGTCTTCGGAGCTATCGTGGTGGTGGTTATGGTTATCTCCCACCATTCATCAGCTATATTCGCAGGGGTAGACAGACTTCTGTCAATCTGTCAAAACAAAAATGTATTCAGTAAAAATATATATATACATTTGTGACAGCAACACATTTAAACATGTGACTGTATTTTACCGGTGGAGCGATAATATTAGTATATTGATTGTCCAGTTCATTATTCAGACAGCTCCAAATAGCCTGTTTTGAGAGTGTGGGAAAAGCAATACTCAAATGATCATCATAAATCAATTAGTATTATTCATATGTTGCCCAAGATATATACATTTTATCAACGTGTGCATACAGATTAGGTACTCAGGTTCGGTTCAATAGTAGGACATTAAAAAATATTCATATCATGACCCAGACAATGCCAACATTTCGATTAATTCCTTAAAAGTTTATCTGCATTAACAATATTCTTTTTTTGTGTCATTTTTAAAACAAAACTCAGTTGCTCAACCTTTCTTTTTCAAATGGAGTAAGGATTGAAGGATGGGACTAGGACAGGACTAGCAGTCAGTTAATCGCTCTCGCTTCATCCATTTTAGGTTAGGATGAGTGGGGGGGAATTCAAGACATCACATCATAAATCAATTGAAAAATTATTCTTTAAATACGGTACTGTTATTCGAACTCATGACTTCTGCGTTCCACTCTCTATATAAAAAAGAAGTTGAGCAACTGAGTAACAACCAGTTCTTTAAGAAATTTTTGAAAAAAGTTAATCCCCTTATTAATTTATATTTAAGTACGAAAAATGCCCTTGATATTTTTTCATGTTTTGGAACATTGGTTTGTGTGGTACTAAAAATGGTATTGTCGCATGCTGCGGCCCAGTTGGTCAGAGCTTGCTCTACCGATCACGCAGGTCTGGGTTCGATTCCCGGTAAGATCACAGTGAATTTGAGAATTATTCAATTCAAAGTTGTGATCGAACACTAGATGTTTGTGATGTCAATTCACATTAATTCCTCTCCTCTCATCCGTTCAATAACTGGGTGTAGCAATAGCGATTAGCTAACCACTAGTCCTGTTCTAGCCTTATCCTTCTTTCCCTACTACTTACTCACTCAAAAAAAAGAATATATAATAATAAATATCAGTCAAATGTATGTCAAAATACTTTCCATCGACAAACCAACTAGAAGTTATTAACCACATGAATACCAAGCGGACACAGGTGTCCGGAACATATGCAAGCGAACACGGATGTCCAAGACATTTAAAAAATCAAATAATTGGTATTCTAATAGAATATAAGCAATATTTTGATGAATATGTGTAGTGCTATCTATACTGAGTCAATATAGGTTTTTAAAATATCGAATTCGAGTGTATATTAGGCAAAATTATTTTTCTCTAAAACACGCAGTATCTCTGGGACATATTAATGATTTATTTGCGCGGTATTCAAGCGGTTTAGATATACTCAATTGATTTAAAATGTATTATTTAAGAGAGGAAGTAAAGAAGTCCAGATTCTAAAGTAGACATAAAATTCTGTTATATTTACCGAGTTCGTGAAGATAAACACCATCGTCAGTAAAAGTCTGAAGTGAAACTCTGCCATTTTATATTATTCTATTATTAACATAGTAAGACTACGGATTTGAGACTGTCAAAATTAAAAAATAAACCAGTCGTTTTATACCAAAATTACATCAAGTTCATAAATAAGCAACAAAGTCGTCTGGTATCAAAGCAGAACTGTTCCATGCGTCATGTATGGAACAGTTCTGCTTTTGATACCAAGCGTATCAATTGTTAAGTGACTTATTTACAAACATTCATGTCGACTGTGGAAAGGAAAAAGGACGTAACCCACACATAACAAATTTTACAGGAGATAAAAAACGTTTTTTGGTGATTTTGGGTAAAAGGCAAATTATGAATTATACAAAACCTTGAAGTACAAGGAGACTGATAAACTAATTTTTTGATTGATTTTATCTAAAACCTTTTGAGGTCTTTTTTTCTGATCGCAATTTCCACGTGCCCTTTTTTTACAAAAAAAAAAGGTAAACTTAGATAGATTTAGGCTAAAATTTTACTATCAATTTGTTACTTATCAACTTTTGCCAGTGCTGTGACGATATACATATATATATATTTCGAATGTATTTTATTCAAAGCAAAGACATAATTTCTTTACTTTGACAGCCAAAGAATAAATGACTAATTAACAATGCTTATGAAAAGTTATAAGCATATGTTTGTTAATAAATAAAACATAAATAGTGTATTTGATTTAGAATTTCAAGTTTCCTATTCAATTGGTTAACCCTTTCCGGTCCACAAAAAAACAAACAAAATATTCAATCATGTCTCCACAATAGACTGACAGTATCAAAAGCGAAACTAATTTTTTAATTTAATAAAAACAAGCCCGATTTATGCTGCCAATAGAACTTATTTTCGAAATATATACAAAAGTGACCCTATTATTTATATTTTAAGAACTTCTAAAGAATGATGAGATTGAAAACTGTCTAAACGAGAAAAAAATTGACACTTGTGGGCGCCTCACACTTTCATACAATACAATTGACAAGATCAGCGATACGCAACCCTTTTTTTGTCTGGGCCGCATGTCGGGTTTCGCTACATTACGCGTGCTGCAGCTTATTAATAATAACACATAATAAACATAACATAAATGAGTCGCACATTTTCAAAATCCATCGTGTCAATTTTTTTGAACATACTAACAAAAGAACTTGTAGAAAACCTGTATATTAAAATAACTACTATGTTTTTCTGAATCAAATTAAGAATATATTATCTATTTCAATCTTTCAAAGTTGTTAGCCTTGGACTTATGACGGTTTGCAGTAGCGACTAGGGTATCCAATCCCGGACCCTTTTTCCAATCCCGGGATTTCGGGATTGATTAATTTTGAATCCCGGAATCCTGGGATCCCGGGATTGAGATTTTCTCACCGAGGAATTTGAAATCCTCAATTCGCTATACTTTTTCCTTGGATTCTCACAGAAACTCGTTTTTTTTTTTTTTAGCTTGCCGACGAATTTTAAGTCTTCAATTTATCAATTTCGTGTAAATTTCGGAATTTCCTAAAAATTTCTCAATCCCGAAATCCCGGGATCGCGGCCATCTCTCAGAAAATTGAACGGGATCCCGGATTTGGATGCTCTACTAGCGACCAAAAAAATAACATTTTCTCCTCTTCTACACTCAATCTTCCGCGCTCCTATGGAGCCACTGACCTCCAACACTCGCCGGTTCTGTGACACTCCATCCATCCAGGGAAGTTGTGGTCTTCCAACGCTGCCTCCTCCCTCAGGGATATTATATGTGAGACATTGTGTTGGTTTGCATTCATCCAAACGTGATATACATATTTTTTCATATTGACTTTTAGTCCAGTCACTTGCCGCTTATTGCAAAGCTACAGAGGCTTTGATAAATACCGTTATTTGAATGGTCGATGAAATCAGTGTCTATCTAGAATCTAGAATGACTTTGTGAATGTCGACTCCGATAAGTCTCGAATGACTTTTTCAAGGGCGATGTTGAATGATAAACACGCCAGTGCATCATCCTGTCCAAGACCATTGAAGTTTATTCTGGATCCTCCCTTAACACTCAACCTGTTTCAATGTAAGTTTGGTAAATGTGCCATATTCCGCCATAAAGAAATTTGAGCGGTAAGCTGGTAGAATAAAGTACATTTATGTGTCTCTTGAAAACTTCTACTTTTATAAACACCAGGTTGTAGAAAATTACTGACGAGATTTTGTATGAAATTTGACTTACGACCAAAGTTCAAGAACCAGGCGACATGTGGCAATATACAGTAATAGTGCTGGACCAGTCGGCCATTTTGAGACAGTATTGCTAGGTTAAAAATTACTACAGATGTTTGTCAGTTTATTGCCGTAAAAAGTTGCTTGTCGACAGGTGCCTTTAGTGTTAATTGCTGAATTATGACCGCGGCCAATTACTATCAGAGGCTTCAGTTTTGATTCGACTCGTAAGAGCTTAAGATTTTCTAAGAGGTTGCACCATTTCCATATATTTAGCTTTCCAAACAAAACAAAAGCGCAAAATTTGAACAAAATGGACTGGCAATGGAATGAGTAAATTTTACGTTGTAAGACTATAATAAAACTCCAAATAGAAAATTCTTTCTTGGCTCTATTGACAAGTACCGATTATAGACTTGTGTCCTATTCTTTTCGTGCACTGATACAAAATTTAAATTATTTAAATTTTGTTAATCTGAATCATGGCATCTGACGAAGACTCATGATAGATGGTTGCGTCAGATAATCGAGACGAGGTGGCATGATTTCGTGAGGAACTCGGAGATTAAGGAATGCACAAGACCCTGTCTTGTCAGCGGTTAAGGAGAGACACTGGAACTGAAACTGTCTCCAGAAAACCTAAATTATTCCTGCCTCGTTACTATTGTCGGATACTACCCGTGGATGTACTCGACAGAATTGAAGAGTGCTGGTATGTGAAGGAAGAAAGAGCAAAATAATGGGCAGGAGACAGGATAACCTGGAGGATTATGCTACACAAAGGGAGCGAACATGGTCGAATAAAATGCTTTTTTTTTTGGTATTTTTTAATTTTCGTCATAAACCATTCACACAGCATCGTGAAAATTTACATTTTTTCATTACAGTTTGACTAGAAATCGACATTTCTTCCCATTTTATACAACTTTTACACGAATCATAACACTCCGACAACAGTGTCGCCCTTTCTAAGTTAAAAAATGATTAATAAAGTCCGCATTGTCAAGCGCCGAGTGGGCATCTGCATTCGAGACGAGCTGTAGAGCATAGTTTCATAACGGTAAAAAAGCCACCGCCCTTTCACCACATTAAAATTACTCAATGTAAACAAACTAACAAAACTTAAGTTTCCAGTAATGTTTTATTCATATTTCGGTATTTTAAGTTCTTGAAAGTTCAATATGTTTTATTGCCTTGTTAGAAAATAGTTCATACGCGAGTTTTAATTGTTTAATAAAACATCGTAAACACGTCTGCTATTATTTAAATAAATCTTTTCTAATAAAAAGGACTCGCATACACTGACGCAGAGAAATATGTAAGTAATAAAAAATATTTAAATTTACAGCCAGGGCCGGCCCGTGGATTCTTGGGCCTGTGTGCGAGGCAAATGGCATGTATTTAATTCTGGAGCGATCCACCAATCTGCGCCCCCCTGATCATTCTTAGAGCCGGCGCCTGTGTGCGCCGCAAACGCTTAGGGCCGGCCCTGTTTACAGCTTACAGTAGACACGGGTCAACTCGAGAACGAAAAAAGAAAATACACTACCGTCAGTTTGCTGTATTCTTACCTAAGTTTTGTCGATAGTTCTTACTTACCGACTTCTGCCAGCGCGGTGACGAGATGTAAATGTTAGGCCATCTTTATCCTGTTCGCTTCTAACGATGATTAACAAGTACAAAGAATTTATATTGAGTCGGCATCCTGACTGGACATCGAAAAGTGACCGTTTTGATTTGACATTCACAATAATTTCCTGCCCCGCAGTAACCCACCGTGTCCTTACCAATGCGGGTACAAAGTTGCGAGGGATGGTATGATCCGCGCAAACAATTCGGAAAATAATTAATTATAAAATTATTACTAGATTTACAAAAAATTATACAGTATAAAAAAATAGAGAATCAAAATAATACGGCACAATATATATATATTGGAAATAAATTCACTAACCCCTTCTTGGATCTAAGCTTTTTTCCGAACAAGTGTCAATGATCTGAATCGAGACAATTGCCTGCCGATTAAATATGCATTAACAATAAGCACATATAAAATAAATTCCTGTTTTTGCAAAAAAACTTCTATTCCGAGTACTTCCAGATGAAGGATTTATATCCAAGAACCTAATTGCGCACTTGTCTCATTTCGTTACTTAGCGACTTCTCCCTTTACGGTGACTCTTAATTTGAACTGGGTACTACAATATACTTAATAGCTTTGTAACCTTGTTTTTTTATTACTGGTAAATAAAAAAAAGGGTGCGCTTGTAATCGAGAAAATAGAGGCATACTTTTTATTCAGGGAATCAAACGAAGTTTCTTTACCTACATAATAATGTATGCGTAAATGCTGTCGTAACGAGATTTTATTTATAATGTAGTACTTTGTACAAAACCAACATTACGGTAATAATAATAAAGTTATCATCCTCTCTGCTGCATAGTGAGAGATACCTCAAATTTTAAATGTTTGATAACAAGTCTGTACACATTAATTGTGGAGCAAAATTTAATTAGTAATAATTAGGACATGGATTCGTAGATTTGGGTAGACGGTGCGTCATAGGAATAAGTGATTATTACTCGGGGATTTTTGTTTCCGACTGCTGTGTAAAATCAAGCGTCGATCAAACTTATGAACATATACGGATACATTGTTTATACCCGTAATCGATCATTATTCCCACGATAGTACACATAAAAAATAAACTTTCAGAGCGACAACAAACGAGAAATGGATTAGTTGCATCTACGGAAAATACAAGGTATTGCAGGTGAAATTTCGAAAAGCAAATAATGCCGTTACATCTTGTGAGAGAAGCGTCAGGCTGAAACGGGCAGCGTTAGGTTTCGTTCATTGATTACAGGGACGGGTCGAAGAATGAAAGAAGTGTTTCAGTCTCCGATGGGAAAATTTAGTTCTGCGGTGGCAGAAGCAATAATGTTGATATTTTTTTTAATAAAAATGGCTTCTAATTTAATTCCGAAAAGGAATTGAAAGCGTACAGCTGCGCCTATTGTGTGAATTCGAAACATATAACCTCACAAAATTTGCAATGGATTCATTAAAACAAAAAGAGTACATATTTTTAAACAATACATATTGTATGCGATATGTACAAAATAAAACAATTTTTACGGCACGGCACGGCCACATCTTCGGTTGCCGTAGATAAAAAAATAATAATTAATATAATACATTTAAGTTTGTTTCAGTACGGTAATAAATCATTTCGACAATACAATAAATGGAATAGTCATATTTGAAAATTTAAAAAATAAATACTGTAAATTTACATTTCCTATTTTTGAAAAACAGTATAACATCGATACAATGAACTATTGCCGGCGAGGGCGTGTCCCCATTTTGATTAAATTCTTTTCCTTTGGTCTATATTTTAATGGTGGTATTAATAAGGTGTTTGATTGTAATTTACAATTCAAATTTTTCAAGTAAATAAATTAAACTAATGTCCACCTGTCTGAATCAGCGGTCAGCTTTGTAAATGTCAGTCTACGAGAGCAGTAAAGCAATATGACTCGAACTCGAGTGTGAAAGTTGCAAAAGGTGCGTGATTCGCATGCGCACAAAATTGTTTACAAGGCGCGGCATTTGGATTTAAACCAATGGCGGAATGTTTGCGACTTTCTCCTTATTTGACCGGATGCTTTGTTCATTGTATCAACGTTCTTCCATAGTATATACTCACTTAATTACGGAGAGATCCATTTGCTAAAGCAAAAAGCGACGGCTTATTTTCAATACTTCAATCGTTTCGTTAAAAAAATAAATAATAAAAACTCACTGGATAAAAAATTATATTTACAATATAACCAAAGTGACCAGGCACAAAGGGGGCTTCGGTCTCGAACGGATTGAATAAAAAAAAATTATACTATGTACGTATAAATCACATTTTATTCGATTCAAATCCTTCCGATCTGAGTATCTCAAGTCATTATTAATCAACACAATTTGATCTTTAATCACTCAATCTTTTTGTTTTGCAGTGTGTACAGACACCGAGATAGATTGAGATAGGTAAATAGACAAAAAAAAGAGTTAAAAAAAGTGGTTAAACGGCTGAATGACAAGCAGTTCTTGTAGAACAACTTTTGCAAAGATAAACTACATGAGGGTTCCATAAGCTTCACTTTGTGAACTGATATGGTTACAAAAAAAATGGTAGGTGGATTTGGGCAGAAAAGAGCTGGTGTTTAGGCAATAGGTGGGAACGAATATAATCATGACAGACTAAGATGCCTTCGAAAACAATTCAGGCAAACTTTTGTAGCTTAGCATCTAGTATCTATCTATTGCCATTCTCATAGTTTTTATTGAATTTTTATTTCTTCAGATATGGTTACTAGACACATCCACCAGTGACTTTTGGCCGCCACATTTTTTTTATTGTGTGAAGAAAAGGATTTTTCATAAAGGGTAACATTTGTAAACAAATCGTTAGCCATATAATATTGAGCGTAAAATTCTATTCGGGAACTATTCCTTCCTGGAATCGACGTCTGTAGAGCGTCACGTGTAGACAGGTGAGAGCAAAAAGATCATGATGCAAAAGCGAAGTAATGGCTTCTAGAAAAATATTTAAAAGTAATAAAGAACTAGCTTACTTTACATTTTTAACTACGAGTTTTATAATTTAAAAAAAATATTCACTTCTTGAAATAATAACTAATATTCTTCCCAGATTGGTCTGTATCAAAAAAAAAAGGTTTTTATATTTTTGTGTGCGGCAACACTACAACTATATAAGAAAAAAACATAATTTTGTAAAAATTAGCTCACCGCTCAAAGGGTTAAAGAGACGAAACGCGTTACACAACCAGTAATTAAAAATGAAGTATTGAAACAAAAGTAACAACCGGTTCTATCAAAAATATAGGTAGTACAGGAGAGACATCCGTTAGCGTTGACCAGTCAGCCGCAGGACCGGTAAAACATTTCAAATCGTGGAGTTCTAGTGGACATATTGCGAACCGTTTGAAGATAAGTTTTGGTTGAAAACGGATGGAATTCGGTTTGTATATTTACCACGCAAGTAAATCAAATCTTTGTGACTCACGTCAGTTACCCCCTTCGAGCCTGGCACACACAGCATAATAATAAACATTTATTACAAAATAAAAATATGGCATATCTACGATAATTCTTCACGCAGTAAACAATCGTCAAAAATAAAATTGCGTACAAAAAGTTCGATAACAAATAAAAATATTCTTTTAAGCCTATGGTCACAATATTGGGTAACTATTATTTATTCTTTTTCTTTCTGTGAATTACGGTTTCACAAAATGGCTGACACAATTCAAAATGGACGCCACAACAACAATTCTCACTGTAAAAATTAAATCTGATTTTTTTAATAGCATTCAATTCGTGTGCGCTTTTTGATATTATGAATTGAAAAATATTCATTCATACATATCGCCGTCGTTTCTAACATTTCTTATTTCAATGGTTGGCGAATCGAAACATAACATTTTTTGACAGAGCGACAGTGACATATAAGTGGAAAGGTTACTTTTCTAAATAATCACAATGGCATTCGAACTAAATCAAAAATACTTCAAACTAAAAATATATTACATGGAAATTATTTAAATATTATACAGAAAAATAAATTAAATAAAAAAATTCTATCCTATTTACACGTTTTAAAAAAAATATAAAATAAAAACACTTAAAATTATTTATTTCTTCATTCATTTTCATTAACTTAAGTTGGCCTTTTAAATAATGTTATATTTAGTACATGGTTCAATTCTTCTTCTTTAATGCTACTGAGCAATTATTCTCTTTGATATTTTTCACTCCAAATTGTCTATGGTATTTGATTTTTTATTTTTTTATTTAATATTATTATTAAAAAAACAAAGAACGCTCACAAAATATTATCGCATCGTAGATGAACTACGGTAGACCAGAGAGAGCAAGCGCCTCAGAGGAAATTGTTTGCGGCAAGTAAGCAGCGTGGGTAAGGATAGGATGCGGAAAGTGAAAGAGTTGAAGAAGTACGCGACGTAAACGGATGAGGCATTGAAGGATGACACTTGACACGGTATCCAAGAATCCCTGATGCGATCAAAACACCTATCCGAGAGGCGACCCTTTGCTCTGATCTACCGCACGTAAAACCTTCAACGATAAAATCCAAAACGAAATTCGAATCCGAAAAATCTTTGTTCTTTTCATTTAAATGGACGACATTTTAAATATAACTAATGACGCTAAATCCGACACTCGCAGAAATATAGACACACAACATTATCAAAAACAATAATTATTAATATGCGTTAATACCCGCGCACGTTTAATTTTTTAAAAAAAATTGACAACCTTTGGTAAAATGTTTCATGTAAATCTCGGGCAACGGGATGAATAATACTTGATTTATTATTTACTTCTCAAAACAGGTTATTCGGAGACGTCTTACTAATGAACTGGGCGATCGATAACGCCCACTCAAGGTAACAGTATAGTAAAAATATTTTTTTCAAAATCGAGTAAAATATTCTTATTATTATAGGATTGTCGCTAATCACTTGCGTTCCCACTCTAACACCACCCAATCAATAGCAGGCAGAGTGAGACAGCGAACGACTCGCAGAGAATCCAATTATGATTAGACCTGTTTTATCATCCTAACACAGCGTTGTCGAATACGGCGAAATAAAAATAGATAACGCAAACGGATAATTTGCGCAATCGTCACGGTCTATTTATTGAGTCAACGTTCATTTCGGTTTTGGAACAAACACAATTGTCATTATATACACGGCGCGTACGTATTGCTACGGCAAAGCCAGCACGCACACAACCAAGTCCGGCCAGACACAGGAATACACGACAGCTCTTAAAACACTACAATACCCAAACGAGTTCAGGAGCCGTCGTTGACACAATCAACGGAACAAACAAAATTACCAAAAAGCTCGATACAACAGACAAATGTAGGCGCGGGAGTGTCCCGAGGACGACAATCACTCGAAGGACTTCTGGTGGTTTATTTCATGCTAAATTAATCGAAAGTGGTGTGCACCCGTTGTATCGGACATCGCACAATTTGAATGTTCTGTATTTTCAGCAATAGATGAAGGATGTCAAGACCTCGCCCGCAATAATCATCACTAGTCTTCAATTCCTTAAAAATTTATGGGTAGAATACGGCGATGCTGTAAGCACGCGATCCGGCTCCGCTTCGCAGGCCGACGGCATTTTCAGTACGCGGCGTCCAGCGTTGCCGCGCGGCGACAGCGTAATCGATACGGTCAGATTTCCTTAACGGCGTCAACACAATGTCTATCTAGTATATATTGTTCTCTAAGAGATACTGTAATCTTCTCTCCCGAGAAGTTTGCGCCTCCCGCGTGATGTTCAGGCACAGGTCGTGGTCTCTGAAACACAGTTTGGAAAAATATTACAGATCATTTTCATGGAACCGATCGATGGTGTCACAATATTGTCATAATTTTGTTACAAATATGGCTGGATATTTTTTTTTTCTTTTCTAAAATACTAATATTTTACACTTGGGATCTTTACACTAATACATTTGGAAATGATTCCCTTCCTGAAGCCGACGTCTGTAGAGCGTCACATGTACACAGAAGAGAGCAAACAAAGATCTAGACACAAAACCGCAGTAATAGCTTCTAGAAAAAAATATTTTACATGAATACTATGAATATAACTCCTATATTTACTTCCTACATCGTCATCTTCAGAAAGCGTCCAATAAGAATTATTATTGAAAGAATTTTACTGTTTCATAAGATAAGACATATTTTTTCATTATCAAACTCGTGCCATTGGCTATAAAAAGTTCATTCATTGCTCCACTATTGTTTATTGTAAGCTCACCTAGTGTCGCCCCATCCTCCGTTACCCTTTCTGAGTTTGGGTTTCTTGGGCGCGGCTGCGACCTGCAGGGTCAACCCGGCGGGGAAGAGGAACTGTTTGGCGCCCCGCACCACCTTCTGGACCTTGCTGATCACCGCGTTGCTGTCGCAGTTCGCCTTCTTGTGGTGGACTCCGCTGTGATAATACCAAGATTATTACTGAAACACATTCGTCGAGTACAATATGCAAAAAACATGATAAAGGTGATTTTCTCCGTATGCAGAGCCCGTGGCTTCCGTGATTCCGTTTCCCGCAGATTGCTTTGCTTCCTCTCCGATAACATGCCAGCATCTTTCATTTCCAACGAGTATAACCTGCGGATAGTAATCGACAATCGTTCATGACGCCGGAATCCCGCCTGCAGGAAGAAGAGGCAAACAGTATTGATGCTTTTTAGAGACATCCTAGCCTGTTTCAGATCGTTGTCTTGTAGGTTCCCTGAGTTGTCGAGTTCCTTAACCGTCTATTCTCGAAGCTCAGTATCTGGTTTTTCTGAGTTCTCGTCAGGTGCCACGATTCGCTATCGTAAATTGACACTGGTAGAATGCAAGTGTTGATAAAATGACATTTGGATATAATCGTGAACTTAATGTTCCCACTCACCATTCTCCTATGTGAAAGACCCGCGGGCCCCTGGAGACGAGCGCTCTCAGCCTGACGCCGTGCCTCGGCGCCAGACACTCCTGCGCCACCCTCTGCAGCGACCAGTCCCAGTTGTAGTCGTCGTAGTGGCAGAAGGCCTGCGCGCACGATGCCAGGAGCCGCCACGTCACCCTCCTGATCGCCATGCCCATGTTGTGGCGGCTGGACTGCCAGGGGCAGACCTCGACCTGCGATGCGCACACATTACAGTACGGTCGATCTATAAAATATCTTGCATACTCCATTTGGCAACTTTATTTGACAATTCTAGATGAAAATTTGTAGATGAAAATTATTCATACATCATATCGCTACCGTACGTACTGGCAGAAGTTGGTAAATACTGAAATTGACAAAAAATAGTACACGACAAAATTCTTGTATATATTATCTTCTTTGTCCCAAAAAACCAATTTGTTTATCGGAAATTATTATCAACTCAGATTCAAAGGTAGGCAATTGTCCCTGCCTATCGATTCTTAATTCAATTTGCGTCAGACCACCATAAATCCATCTATACTTTGATATTATCAATATGGTACTTACCAACTTCCGCCACTACGGCAACGATTTGTATATAAAAGAATTCGCAACCAATCTGTGACGGTTGCAGCACGATCTTCAAAAGGGGCGTGGAGCAATCCGCTAGCAGCCAGGCTTGATAAAAATACCTACCGTGTAATAAAACAGTTATACTCACCGTTTCGGTATTCCATCGCTTCACTCAGATAGAGGACATGATATTTATTTAGTTTACTAGAACTGGTTGTACAATATACACTATTGAATAATATCTCTAGCGGCACAGCTTCCATTCTGTGGTATGAATTTAAATTTATCAATGAACTTATTTAGAGCTCGTCTAGGCATAAAACGATTAACCGACAAACAGTCCAACTAACTGCATTGTTTAATCGTCAACCACTCTGTAAGATGAGTATATATTGTTAAAATACACCGTTAAAATAAGAGTACACATACACAAGGGAGTGAAAATAATACAAAAGTTCACATTTACATGACACGTGAACGAAGGGACAATGATACGACACGCTAAGCGTCAGCAAACGTGTCAATAAAATATTAAAGTAACAGACAAAATAGATCCAAAAGGGGCTCAATCGGGTGGCAACGGGACAGTGTAAATCCGCCGCCGTCGAGTACCTTTTGATAGTATCCGTAAAGGTGCGGTAGCAAATGGTACCCCCACGTCTGGGAGTAGGATACGCCGCGAGTCCTACCGGTCTTCTGCCCCTTCTAACGCGGCGACGATGATTGATGATGGTGGTGATAGTTGGTGAGTCGGATAGCGCCAGACAGACAGAGAAACACACAAAAAACAGAGACGGACACGTGACAAACGACATAACCAGCGTGAGTTACATAACATGTACATATTATTTATAATAGCATAGTAATTATAGTAATTATCGTGGCGCAATCTCGTTCTACCGAAGCGTGGATTACAACTGGTTTTGAGCAACTGTCGTCGCGATCTCCGGCAAGGGTCAGAAAGTCCAGAGACAAAAGAAAGTCACTAATCACATAAAATGCTTTTCAATATCAAAACACTTCTCTATCTGTTCAATCGACGATTGCTAGGAGGTAGTTTTCCACAAAAATCAGATAAAAACGACCATGTAGTAATTGGTTTCTTATTTTTTGTTTTATATATTTGGCTTGCTATGCCAATGCACCAAATATTTTTGTAAATCACTCTACTCTGGTCAATTCGAGAAGAGTCGACATCGAAAAAACCCCACGTCATAGATCTCGAATTCAAATAGAAATAAATCTAAATTTGTCATCGAACTTACCGGGAATCGAACCCAGACCCACCCGACTGATAGAGACGAGCTCCTGCCAACTAGACTACAGCCGGCGACACCTTCTTCGATCGGACATTGATTATGTAATCCGTACCCAAAAGCATGGATGTCTGTGATGAAGAGGTATTGATTGGCTGCCAACCTCTTGTTAAAAAAATTGTACTTAAATTATGACGGCGGTTGGTGACTTTCCGATGTCTGCCTGATTGGATACGTCTAGAATCAAATATGTACAGTGCGTTCACAATCCAGTATGGAACGCAGACGGTAGAACAGACGAGTGCCTCCGATGTAATCAATTTTTACAATAGATATACATATATAAGGCTGCAATAAATGGTTACGATAAATATATCAATTGTTCGATGCCTCGAGACTCAGCGCTCTGCCAGCTTATGCAGTTATATTACAACCATCGGGGCTATTATCATCTGCGTAATGACCTATACTCTTTTTTTGACGTTCCGAAATATGCGACGTTGATATAACACAGTTGCACTATATTTCATCTATTAAACGCACACTAAGTCGAAAAAAGAGGACAAAAAAACTCCTTGGACAAAAAAAAAACAATATTCTATTAATAAAAACACAATATTCCTTTGTACTTTTTTATTCCACTTTATTAAAAAGGTCAGGACCGGTTTCGCTCATTCCGAGCACTGTCAAATGATCAGTAGTATTGACAGTGAACACCCTAAAAGTAAACAATATTCTGTTTTTCTTTACCTAATACTGTATGCGTTTGACAGATCGACCAAAGCAACAAAGTATTTTTTTTAAATCCAAGTCCGCTCCTAATGTGGAGCATATGGCTTTGTAATAGAGACATCTTGACAGATTTTTTTTCTACGAGAACTGTTTGTTACTCAGTCGCTCAGCCTCTCTTATTCAAAGAGAGTAGTATGGGGTAGAATAATAAGGACAGGACTAGCGGTTAGCTAATCGCTCTCGCTACACCCAATTATTTAAGGATGTGTGAGGGAAACAACAATGCCTTTGAACGGAAATTGATTGAAAAAATGCTGTCCGTACTGGGACTTGAACCCGTGAAGTCCGGCACGGAAGCCCACAACGGCAACTGCTGCGCCATAGAACCCGACAATGAGCCGCAGCTAATACATTTGTGTTATACCAACCTTCAAAAGCTAATAAAATAATATTTTCGACTGTTCAAAATACGTTTCTAAATCTCCATACAACTGAGAATAGCCCCTGCATATTTCGGTGATATTCGAAACAAACTACTCCACGATGAACGGCGATGATTTTTTTGCCGTCGTGTAACTTTTCAGCGAATAAGATCCTCCTAGTCGCCGAGTCTAAAGGCATCTCGAAGCGTTAACAATAAATAAAAAAATAGTTTTGTAACCGAGTGTTCCAAAATTTGCCGTCATTCGATGTCACGATACGTCAAAATTAATGTAACTTAAGTAATGTGTATCAAAGCGTTAGCAATAGACACGAATTCAATAATTTGTAAGAAATAAAAGTTATAATTGTGTTACCAAAAATTGGCACACAGTCAGCGTCAGCCGTCAATTTGTTACGACAATTGTATTCATGCGGATGTGTCATAATATTGTTATTAGTAAAATTGACACTGCGTTAATATCTTCCGAGATACCGCCAAAAGTTTGTTAACTTAAATTCGTATTTAAACGTTTATTGTCACAATGGATACTGACGGATTACAATTCCAGACGAATGTGCCTATTACCAGTATTACAAAAAGAGTTTGAATGCAGCAAAAATATACAACCAATTGGGATCGCAATCTCACATAAGATGCCGACATTGACTAGTAACACGATATGCGCACTCGCGGCAGAGATGATGTCAATATCTAATGCAGCACTCGATTATTTTTGAAAAATGTATATTTTTATTAGTTACCAACTTTTGGCAGTTCCTCGAAGTACATAAACAGATTATAATAATGTATGTGTGTATATATAGATGTGTTGTATAAACATTATGTAACAATAAGAGGCACCTCGTCGCACAAACAAAAACGAAATATAAACAAATCATCGTCGTACATGAAAAAGTGACCAAGTGTGAAATAGTACAACTCGTGCAGTATATCAATCTTAAATATAAGAATATTGCGATCGTAATTATGATTGAATTTTTTAGTACTTTAAATAGCCACAACAATGCATCAGCCAACTTATAAAAGACGCACAATGTGTTTTGTTGAGCAACTTTAATGTTTTACAAAACCTCATTATTTAGTCAAATTTCGCGTGAAATGCACTTGGCCACTTTTTCTTGTACGACGACGAAATATATTTATTATTGCTCGTTCAAAAAAGCAAATATTATATTAGCATTTATTAGTTTTAATAATAAGAACGCATTTTAAGATCTGCGTGTGACAAGAGTTGCATGGGTCACCAATCACAGATGACGTTCCACACCGCGTGGATTACCTTTTATCAATAATAATCAACGCAGAGCTGGAACAAACATTTTTTTAACGCTAAATTGAATACGCTTATAGGCAGTCGGCGCATTCGTTGTTACATCATTTTTTGCAAGAAGTCACTAAGTGCGGTAACTTACCATTGAAAACTCTTTTGCAATCGAGAGAATAAGTATTTGTCAAACTTTTTGGAAACTTTCAGATTATACACGGCGAAAGACTTTTTAATTATTTGAGTTTGGATATAACTCAAGTTTTGTCACCAACGACCCAGGTTTCGCCTTTCGGCATCTTCAGGCGTTGAAGTTCATCCGTGCACTCGGACGCATGAAGATGCCGCATGGTGGAAACCCGGGTCGTAAGTGACAAAACTTGTGTGAATGCACATAATTTAAGCGATTCAAATTTAATAAAACATAGTTGAAAATTCAAAGTCGATTATCAACATTTCTTCACTTTCGGCGGTAAGAACCGACGATACATCCAATCGCGTCAGCTAGTGGACGATATGAATTGATCATTTATCCACCGATAAATGATAGATTAGTCAGTTTTAAGACATGACTACCTCCTCCTGTCACACGCAGAGTCACGTACCAACATGAATATTACACTTGGTCATAGACAAGAGATTAGATTATAAAGCTACTGGTAGAGCTGTTAACCAATACACAAGCAGGAAGCACCATCGTGACTTTGGCAAGAACCGATCGACGATCGATTCTGCCCGACAATGTCTGCGCGAAGGCTTCGAGGGAAAATGTTATTAGTATAAAATTAGTTCGATCATCAGCATTTGTTATTCGTTCAAATTAGTATGAAAATGAACGCGCCTAGTGTTTGCGTCTTAATTTTGAATACAAAAAAATTAGACATATGTTGTTTTTTTGTATCTGCCGTTTTTTTAAATTATGACACGTGTTTCGCCTCTTTATATCATCGGATAGAACATCAAAAGTTTTAAAATTAAAAATTGATTGTAATTGTACGTAATAAACTACATAATAACGGTTCTTTATCTTTTATACTGAACGCAGGGAGGGAGTAAGATACAAACTTTATCTATCCCTACTACTTTCTTTGGAAAGAGATAGGTCGAGCGACTGACTAACAAACAGTTCTCGTAGAAAAATCTCTGTTGAGATACTTCCATACGCTGGGAGCGAACGTTCTTCCGATATTCTGTCTGACGATGCTTCTTAAAGAGGCGAAACACGTGTCACAATTCGTCACACGACAAGTCGAGTTGCAAAGTTATCAAAAGTAGTTTGATATAAAAAATGAACTTCCACAAAGTTACCGTCGAATTCTTAGAAAATTGCAAATTGTCTTGATTACGCGCACAATTTCATTCAGTTCAAATAACTGCGTCAAAACAGCATTCGTAGTTAACAAGCATAGCAACAAACGTCGATGGCGTAAATTTTCAGCTTTGACGGCGTTGTAATGTTGTATGAATGTAAAATAATACAAAGAAAGATGGGCCAAACAAAAGCAGAACACTTTTGCTCGGTATAGCAATTCATATTTCATGAACCGTAAAGCCGCCTCCGCTCAACAAAAGTAGCTTTCGATAAGCAGCAGTTTGATACACGATTTTTGTATTTTGTTTTCACGGTTGGTATAGCTAAAGATCTATTTATATAGTCGATTTATTCGACCAGACAAAATTACTTCACTATAATAATGTAAGTAATTTTGACAGCAAACGCAAACTCGTCGAGTTTCTATCGGAGTCATTCACATTGCGAAATTCTTCCTATATCAACCATTCGCTGAAAACCAACAATATCCCGCTGATATCTCAATGATACTTCAACGAATGCAATCCACAGTCACTTTGTACCCCGTCGCTCCTCGGTCCAATTTATGACAGTACTAAATACAAAAATCGTGTTCGAGTATAATGAGACAACCCTCCATTATTTATTGTCTACTTCGTACTTTTCCGCTCTAGCATACCAGCAACGCAGTAATAGCTTGCCTCAAGCAATGAAAGAACAGATTCCACCACCAAAATAACAAGGCGTCGGCACCGAAACCAAACATAGATAAAAATCAATTCAACCATAATTAACATCACGCGCGTGAAAGGTATCGATACTCTGTCAGGTCGAGAATTTCGATACGAAAGAATATATCGTAAGGCGGAATCATTTTGTATAGTTAAAACGATAATTTCCTCCCCTCGCCTTTGTGGAACTTTTACAGTTTCCGCGGACGTCAGAACCTTACTGAATACACCGTTCTAGCCGCCAGAATACTTGCAACCATTTGTTGTCATTTTATTATAACAACATGTATTTTGTATGATATTTATCTTCGACGAAGATAGAATACTGCGCCTTCAGTTAAACACAATTCTATCATTTTGCACGATAGCCATTATTGAAATTATCTACGATGGATACAAACTCTGCTCTTGTTCAAACGAAAACAATATTTTTGATTGAATTTTACGGACGGAAAATTTATAAACTGATTATTAAACAAAATAACATTTGAGAATAATTCAATGATTGAATTTTAAGGAAAAGCTTCAAATATTACAGATGCAAAACACCTCTCGTCGGTCAAATAACTCTCTGTCTCGATTCAGTTTTCGACATGCCTCATACCTTATCGCCGGTCGCGTAATAGTTGTAAGTCTTCAGGTATGTGCCGAGGCACAGAACGTTGCAGTCGGGACAGTGCCTCTCCACCGACTCCTCCATCAGGTGGAGGACGTGAAGGAAGTCCTCGGCCACGTAGTGGTCTTCTTCGAGGAACAGCACCAGACCTATCGATGGACAGAAATGGGTATATATATGCTTCTATGGATTTGTGTTTACGGACATTTTTTGCCAGCTTACGTGATGCCAAAATGATAATTTAAAATGTTCAAGAAACATGTAACATCATTTTTGGTTTCTAAGGCCAGGTAATCGCTATGGCAACGGCCTCTTTTTAGAATCGAATGGGTGGAAGAGGAAATTGCAAACGTCACAAAAATCATTGATTGAAAATCCGTGACCATCAAGAAGGTAACTTCTCGAACACGAACCTAACAAATATATTAACCTTCTGTCTGTAATTGACTTCAACCGAGTGAATCATTACCATGTATGGATTTTTATACAAACGATAATTAAAAATGAAATATATGTATTCCAAGAAAAGGAATATGTAGTTTACTGGCTCACCGTTGTGATCCTTGGTGACCTGGAGTCCGTCGAAGACCCGATTCGTTTTCCACCACCAGTGGTGCTTGGTCTGCGTGAATTTAGCTTCTCTGTAATGGCCGTACAGATCAGGATGAAGGGCGTTTATGCACTTCCGCCTGATCGCTCTGGTAAAGGGAAAAACAAAATCAGTTATCCCGCAGAAGCAAGCAAGCTAGAAATGATAGCGTTACGCTGAAATATGGTTGTTCTCGTGAAATATTAAGCTTGAAAAATGTTACAAAGTAAATTAACCTTCAAAATAACTTTTTTGTATAACACTAACTTTCTTTCTATAATACCTTCATTAAACCAGTTTTAGAATATGGGTCAGAGGTGTGGACGCTTATCTCATAGGACTCTCAGACGGAGGCGAAAATTGCCAGCTTGTTATTTTTAATTCTGTCTGTAGATGCAAGACAGGGTTTTTTCTTCTTCGGCCATGTTTGCTTCATATATAGAGCATATGCCTCCCACCAATTGCTCCGCTCCCTCCCTTGATATGCCAGCATCCGTCAGTTTCACCGAGTACATCCTACAGACCCTGACGTCATCCAAGACACCAGAATCCAGATTGAGGCTCTCAGGGAGGTATCTGCACCATGTAACCAATCCAGTTCCGACGCCTTTCTGTAACTACTACGATGTAAAAGGGCACTGTACGTTCTCGTCGTTGTAATTTCGCCATAAAATCAAACCGCCGACATCTGATGAAAAAATCCATTCTCAAAGCTTTTGCGTCAGGTGCCGTCGTGATTCATCGCTGTAAAGCAGCACTGGCAGAATGCAAACTTTGAACAAAAACAATGGCTTTCGTTTGCGCACAGTGCTGTGTCCCAGGCAGTCCGATTTATGTACAATAGTCAACATAAATATAGCATATTCAACATTATGGAGATTATTTATTCATAGACAATGCTGAGAAAAAAGTTGAATTAAATTATAGGAAACAATCACAACTCACTCTTCCTTTTTGACGTCTCGTGGACAGTCGTTGGGATCCTCGCCAGGAAACTGATTTGGGTGCGTCTGCATCGAGTGCGGGTAAAATATCTGCATAACCTAAAATTTAAACATTACAATCAAAAACAATACTCAAAGACAGTTTTATTTTGCCAATGACATTTGCATATGGCATCCCACCAAAGGTTGTAGCCATTATCGGATCATTCCGTGGGAACAGTGCATGGTGTCTCACTGACAGTCAAAAAATCATCAATTTCAAAGGGCCCAGTTTAAAGCCGTCACAATTGACTAAAAGCTGACGTTCATATAGAAACAACCGACAGTCAAAATTGACAATACAATTAAGGTATTCAAAAGTATTTTTACCCTTAAATGCATAGATGACTACGAAAAGTACAACCTCTTGTTTAGGCTTTTACGCAAAACAGAAATCGATTTTACCTTTCATTCTAATACCCAACGGTAAAATACATATTCACTCTTCATATTGTTTCAATAGATGTCTTGTCTACGCATGGTAAGCCATTACAACCTTCATTCGAACAGAGCACGCTGGAGTTTTGTGCGGCCATTGTTTTTCGACAGCTTTCAAATACAAATTTCGCAATAAAAATAACATAATTCATCATGATAGCGTTGGGCAGTTTAGTTTTGTATTTTAATTGTTGCATTTTTATTTACTGTATATTGGATAAAAATATATAAAAAAACTATTGAATTTGTTTTTCCTGCAATCACAAATGTACAGCGGAACCTCTCATAAAGAAATCGTTATGCGAAACAATTTTCCCCATATAAAACCATGTAAAATACAATAATGCGTTCCATGCCGGAAAAAAAAACAATTTTTACATTTTTAACGTGTATTAAAGTAAAATTACATACTTATAAATTGTTAAGGAGCGTAACAACCACGAATGCGATTTCGATTTGCAAAAAACGATAAAAAAATCGACTAGTTTATTATCTATGACAAATAATTAATTCTTTTTTACTAGCAGACATTTGTTTTTGCCGACGCTTCAAAATTTGATGAAAATGTGACATTGAATAAATTTGTAAAACGCATAGCCACCTCTCCTTATTAGGGTGATGCTTCTCAATGTACGATGCAACAGTTTCACATGCTTTCAGCTTTTCTCATATTGCGCCAGAAGATTGTCGCTCGGCTACTTCCTCCTCCTCCTCCACTAACAAACTCTCCTCCACAACTTCTTGCTGTGAAAAACAATGCAACGCAATAAGCTTTTCGGTGGTCAGCTCTCGACTGTACTCTTTCACAAGCTCATCAATATCGTTGTTATCCACCTCCAGTAACACGGTATTGGCCAAAGACACAATTTCGTTGACAGGTACTGTTTCAAACCCCTCAAAATCACATTCGACAACGCTCCTTGGCAAAGCTTCTTCCAAGCTGAAGTGAGGGTTCTCTTGGTAACCCCTTCCCACGCCTTGTCAATCATCTTGAGGCAAGCAACGATGTGAAAGTGAACTTTCCGTCACTCGTTATGCGAAATATCGCTCGTTAAGGGAGCATTTTTTTCACAATCAGTTTTGCTCGTTATGAGAGGTTCCACTGTATATGAAAATATTATTATTTAAAAGAAGAAAACCATGCATTTAAGGGTTAAATGTTGTAATTTGTCAACGTTGGGAATTACCCCATAAACAAACGAGGCGAGCGCAACAGCCCAATCTTTGAAGACTCAAAAAAACATATATTCTAAAATGAGAGCCTCCAAATTTTATTGCTCCTGGGGCTTTGCCAGTTGCTTAATCCATCACCGAACGACGCACTGGCAAGTTTTTAAGTATGTAACAAATTGATCGTTCCAAATAATTAGCTAATGAAAATTTTTACGTGTTTTAAGATAAAGAGTCTATATATATATAGCCTTATTATTTTATGTTGCATGCATAATTATAACAAAATAAAAATGGATTTACGCAGATCTAAAACAAACACATTTAGAAATTAATGGGCAGTGACAAATCGCCTGCCTTGAAAATTTGCAGCAGTAATAATTGTGGTGCCTACAATGCAAAACGTACTATTTCCAAAATGAGCGACATTGAGTTAAGTATGCAGATACGGTGATTCAAACCTAATGAATCGACTGGTATTTATTAGTTTTACGATAACATGTTTAGAACACCGTCGTTTTTCAACTTGGAAATCGTATTTTTTTGCAAAACGTACTATTTCCAACGAGAAATCGTCTACTTTTTTTTTGCAAAACGCACTATTTCCACGTTACGGCAAAGTGCACTATTTCCAATAGAAATTTGAGCAGAGCAACATTGAGCCGTCAAATGGTGGCAAATTTGACTGTACATATATTAAACACTGTGATCTGCTCTGAAGACAGTAAAGGAAAGGATAATATTTTTGTTTATTCCTGTTTAAGCCAAATCAGGAAGAGGACCAAACGAAGTCGATCGGACGTGCGCGGAAATGATTTGTTCTTTGGCCTACTTGTGAAATTTGACAACCGTATACGCATACATATTGGTCGCTTTCTACGGACGTTCAGGAATGACTTGTAATAATTGAATGTTCAGGGATGAATTGCAATTGATTTGTGCAGTCATGCAGCTAGAGCCGAGTCGAAAAAAATACTTACACAGACGCATTGGTTGCAAAAATAGTCTCTTTGCTTGGGATAAAATAATATTATTTTTCATATTTTGTTGAAAAATAATTTCTTTTATATTTTTTTTCCATTTTTTACTAACTTGTTTTCTTAAATTCATTTTCTTAGTACACATAGTACACATCTCTTTGGCCATGTTCGCTCCCTATGTGGAGCATATGGCAGCCACGCGGCACCTCCATGTTTCCCGACCCCGCCAACTGCTTTGCTTCCTCCCATGACATGCCAGCATCCCTCAGTTCCGCCGAGTACATCCTATGGACAGTACCCGACGGACGTCCGGGACGCCGGAATCCCACCGGTCGAAAGAAGAGGCAGGCAGGATTGAGGCTTTCCGAAGGCATCCGCAACACGTGACCCAGCCAGTTCCAACGTCTCTCCATAACCACTGACGTGACGGAACGCTGTCATGTACGCTCCCTTATCTCTGAATTCCTCACAAAAATACATTAAAATGACGAATTTAAAATATTTTTTACCATATGCCAAGTATATGAAGTAGGTCAATGATTTCAAAATAATTTATTGTACGATTTTTAATTGATTCAATCATAATATTATGCTTGTGTTGTTCGCTATATGTAGTTTTTTGCCTCTACTGAAGTTTGATTTTTGGAAATAGCACGTTTTGCATTATAACCCTACAATTGCCGATGGCAAAAAATGTTTTTTTTTTTACCAAACTCGTACAGTAAATGCACCATATTCCAGAGAAAGAATAGACGGACGACGTCATCGAAAGCAGTACAATTACCTTGCAGAAGTCGATGCTCTGAACAAGCTCGTTGACGTCTTCGTCGTAATAGTCGTGCGAGAATACCAGAAGCACGTTCTGGATGTCCCGCGCCTGCGCCAGCGACACAATCAGGTGACGCAGGTATGTTATCCTCGTGTGGACCTGAAAACATGACAACATCATTAACATTACGGACTCCTGATGCAGAGTATTTCAACAGATATTCTCCTACGACAACTGCGTGGTACTAGGATGCTCAATCTCTCTTTTTTCAAAGAGAGTAAAGATAGCGCAGAATTATTTTTACTATCCATGTCTACTCGCAATGTGGAGCATATAGCCTAAGTATATAGTATAAGTATCCCAACAGAACTTTTGCAGTCGATATACAAACCAACCGATTCATAGTAATTCTTTTTTTATGTATATATATATCCATGTCCTCTCCCAATGTGGAGCGTATGACTTCTTAATGGAGGTATCGCAACAGATATTTTACAACGAGAACTGTTTGTTACTCAGTCGCTCAACCTCTCTTTTCCAAGGAGAGTAGTAGGGATAGAAGTATAAGGCTAGGACAGGACTAATGGTTAACTTATTGCTCTCGCTAAGCCCAATTACTAAAGGATCGGAAGGGTGGGAGGGATTTTTTAAACATCACCAACACCCATGCCTTTGAACGGTGATTGAAAAAATGCTATTCATATTAGGACTCGGAAAGCTACACCATAGGACCCAACAGAACTAGTGATTAGCTAATTGCTCTGGCTACACCATGTTTTTAGGTTCAGATGGATGAGAGAAACTTTGAGACATCACAGAAATCTACACATATATACACAAATTTACAAAACCATCGATTTATGAAACTGTCTGTACTGGGATTTGAACCGATGAGAACCGCAACCAAAGCAAACGCCACTCAACTAATGGCCCGGTGCCGTTCACCGCTAACTAATCCTCTTCTTCTCGGACCGTTTCCACTCCCAATGTGTACAATGAGGCCACCACTAGGCACTCCCAACAGTCAATCACTTTTTTCCTCGTGCGTCGTGCTAAAGTCCTGCCTACGACGCCTTAATACTCGGTGGTCACCAAGACACAAGAACTCCAACAGTAGCAAGAGGATTCGGGCAGGGATGACTCATTCATTTACAAGACTGCCGCCCCTGCCTTGTTTGTTTCCTAATCTCAGATTTCTTCAAGAAATCAATACCATTTCATATCTCGATATCTGACGCAAATATATTTACTCAAAGCTCAGTAAATGGTTCTCTTGAGTCAATATTCCCTAATATAAAGTACCACACGTAGTCTTCAGATAGGAACATATCTGCGATGTATTGATTTTTAATCAATCATTACGAGGGGTATAGATTGTGTCCACCATGCTGTGCTGTTGAATCCACGTTACAAAAAATAGTTTTGACAAACGCTCGGTAGAAAATTGCAGCGAGCGACCGACCTGCACGACGATGACAACCGAATTATTCTGCAGGGGGCCGAAGATCTCCTCGTTGAGGACGGTCTGCACCAGATTGTACCGCCTGATGTTCCTCACGATGTCGGAAACGTTCATCGTCGTCGACGCCGACACGTCCGAGCTGGTCGATGTCGAATTTTGTCCTGAAAAATTTAATCAAAAATAAGGAAACGGTAATCAATACCGGAGATAGACTGGAGGAATATGCTACGAGAAACTTAATTCAAATATGATTGGAGGACTGTGAAGTCGGAGTCGTTTATTTTACTAGACCCACAACCCGGTTTGACCTCTCAATAAAGTGTGTTTGTTCAACCATATCCGCTCCCATTTGGAGCATATGACCACCACGATAAGATGTGTCCCCTGCCAATCTTTTTGCTTCCTTCTATGTCATACCAGTGTCCCATAGCCCCGCCGAGTACATCCTATAGATGGGCATCAGTGACGGCGGGATCCATCCGTTTGGTAAAAGAGACAGGCAGAATTCACGCTTTCTTGAGGCATCGGCAGCACATGTCCAAGCCAGCTCCATCGGCGTGACAAAGTGCTGTTTAGTCCGTTCTCTTACATACGTGCTCTTGTCAAAGTCAAACCACAGCACTCCTAGTATTCGGCACAGGTGTCTGTTTTTAAAGTATATGGTTACTCTGTATTTTTGTAAGGTGCCATGACTCGCAACCGTAAAACAGCATGCGTAACCTCTCTATTTTCGTAGAGTAAAGATGGCACTAAAACATGAACCAGTAGTCATTCGATCGCTTTTTATTATTGGATGGGCGAAAGGAAGTTTTATAAATTCATGATTTCAAACACAAATCTATGTATCTGTAGATGAGAACTCTAGTCAGTAAGCCGCTCTTCCTAAGCCCTATTTTAAAGATTAGATTGTTGGGCGGGAATCAAGATATCAAAGACAAGGGCATATCAAACACCACAACCAAAGTCGATCATTCGACCGCGGACAATTAGTGAAAGAAAACGTACCCGGTGTGGTGGCGTTCTTCGGTTTGGCCGTGAGAAACTTGTGGAAGACGGGCGGCACCATGGCCAGGACGGCGGCGGACGTGTCGTTGCTGAGACCGTCATCTGCAAAAGGGGCAATGTAAATTACGATTTCATTTCATGTGCAAGCGCCGAATGGACCATTGCTTCGCTTTTTTACTTATTGACCATATCAAAGGCTTAGTTAAATTCGAGTGGTATTTATATGGAACTGTGAGATTGTAAATATTTCTTTATTACCGTTATTTAACCACATGAGCGGTTAAATAATGACCGAGCGGACACAGGTATCCGGAACGTATGCAAGCGAACACGGATGTCCAAGAAATTTAAAAAATCAAATACTTGGTATTCTAATAGAATATAAGCAATATTTTGATGAATATGTGTAGTGCTATCATTACTGAGTCAATATAGGTTTTTAAGATATCGAATTCGAGCGTATATTAGGCAAAATTATTTGTCTCAAAAACACGCAGTATCTCTGGGACATATAAATGATTTATTTGCGCGGTATTCAAACGGTTAAACAACTGCCAACCAAGAGAAAACTATAGCAGAATGAAGTGTTCGACTTATTCATCTATGGAACTGGGCAATCGAATTATCGACTCTATAAATCTTGGCAGATTTCGAGACAAATAAAAGATCTTCATCACGTCAAGTCAAGCACGCATACTAAACACCAGTATCCATATTGATTAAGAACTAAAAATACAATTAAAGTTCAAACAACTTTAACCTATTAGGCACATGTACCTAAAATATATTTTAAATAGCGGCACATTTATATATTATATACAAAGAATAGCAGAACGAGTCAATCAGCGGCACGTGAATTTTATTTTTTTTGTACTGAAAAATATACCTGTCGACATTCTAAGCGAAAATATTTGAAAGGGCTTTAACTTGGCAGTGCAGCTAAACCATCTTTCAAAAAATGTTAAGTCTTTTGAATTTAAAAAAAAACAATTAAAATTATTGAAATGAAATAGGTGACCTATATAAATGGACATCCAAACAGAGCATTTTTTAGCATGCTGTGCAACTCCATACATGCTTGAAAGGTTAACAAGTATTTTTGTATTTCTACAATGTGAAATGAATTCGCATTAACTTGGTAGAACCATCATCGATAGATTCGGCGATAAGTAACATTGTGAATTTTAATATAAAACTAAATTTGACAACTTTAAGCATCATCTGGGGCAGGTGGTATGATGATGCTTCTCAAAGAGGCGAAACACGTATTACAATCTGTAACACAAGTAGAATAACAAATATAATTGAACAGATGAACTTGAACTGATGGTTCCCTTGACGGACAACTTGACTCAGTTCAAGTTCATCCGTGCACTCGAACACCTGAAGATGCCGAAAGGCGAAACCCGGGTCGTTAGTGACAAAATCTGTGAGAATGTACATAATTTGAACGATTCAAATTTAGAATGACAAAGTTTTGATTTTATATTGGTAGAACTACATTACGAGGCGAAAATAACAAAGTATTTTGTTCAACGAGAATTGTCTGATAGCTTTCATCGCCAGATCTGCAGTGAACAGTGTGTACTGCAATAAAACAAAACACTCGTTTACTGATATTCTGGCAGGGTGCGCGAATTGAATTGTCTATCGCACATAGTGTAGTGCGATGCGTTTGTTTCCTCACCTTCGGACAGAGACCTCCCCTGGTTGGTGAGCGATATCTCCAGCCAAACGACGCACACCAGCAGCACGGAGGCGGCCAGCCGCAGCACAGCCGAGCATCGGACCCTAGGCATCTCAATCGGTGGGCCTCTGCCCGGTCAACGAGACGCCCCCTTCGGCGAGAGCACTGCGCATAGTCCAACCCCTACGGCGAAACCATTCTCAGACATTTCGGATGTTGACGCAGTCCAAAAATTGCAGTAATTTTCGGCATTTCAGTCTGTTTACGGTTCCCCTCTACGTTGCACAATATATATTTTACAAATTCATTTTCGCATTTCGTTGAGAGCGCTGTCGAAATATTTTTGTCATACTTAATTTAAAAACAGCAATTTAACTGTTGATTTAGTGATCAAGTCTTGCTGGAGAAATATAGATAATTTTTTTTTTTTGGTTGAAGGAATATGACAATCTCAAAGTTGAGGTACGAGTTAGTAGAAAATTAACGACGATATATATTATATAAATGCACACTCATCCCTCGATTTACGCGGTACCCATTTTACGCGGTCAGAAAAAAACACACAAACGCATATGTTCATAGCAGTCTTAAGTTCCAAGCAGTGCTGTAGGAAATCAGCAAATTATGAGCGGTCCGTGAAATCCCAGCCTTTACTAACAAATTGTATGGCGGTTATACGTAGAATGTATATATCCAACCTCATATTCTGTATTGAAATATTGTCAAAAAAATAGTTTAAATAAAATGATTTCACTTCTTTGTTTGCTTTTGTTCTCCGAGATTTTTATTTAAAAACCTTAGAAAATGTAATTTTTTCTTATTTTTCGACGATAGTAGCGATTTCGAGTTAACCAAAATGAGAAAATTGGTTGAATTAGAATATAGGAGGCGAAATAATAAAATTACAATTATATAATTATGCTTTTAACTATGAAAATGTTATAAATTTATGTCGAGCTATTTCTTGATAAAATTCTCTTGTAATGTTGTACATATGGACTCCTAGTGAAGTAAATCTATACAAATATTTTATATGAGAACTATTTGTAAATAAAAATATTTGATTAATTCATGTCCGCTCCCAATGTGGAGCATATGGTCTCCTAATGTATGAGGTATCTCAACAGAAGTTTTTCTACGAGAACTGTTTGTTACTCAGTCGCTCAACCTCTCTTTTTTGAAGAGAGTAGTAGGGATAGAAGTATAAGGCCAGGACAGGACTAGTGGTTAGCTAATAGCTCTCGCTACGCCCAGTCATTAAAGAATGGGAAAGGGTGGGAGGGAATTTTCGGGACATCACAAACACCCTTGAACAGAAATTGATAGATCGATCGAAAAAATGCTGTCCGTACTGGGACTCGAACCCGTGAGATCCGGCACGGAATCCCACAACACTAACCGCTGCGCCATAGTACGCGACAGTTTTTCAAAGCAATAATGCATCATTGACACTTGCTATGGAATGGAAGGTATGGAAAAAAAATGTAAATTAATTGTAATTTTTTACTATTTATTTAAAAATTCCGAAAATTTACATACTATTTTAGAAATTATGTATTATTTTCTGTCGGTAGAAAGCAGAAAAACATGTTTTTATATTTATTCTGCATAGTAAAAATATTCAAAATGTATATCAAAAATTATTCAAATATATTCAAATAGTTTTTTGAAGCAAAAAAGATTCGGAACAAGAACACATTGTTGATTCTTCGCATCATATGTCAGATGTTCAGCCGATCGGAGTTAACACCGACGTTTGCATTTCACGTGAATTCGATCACGTAATTTTTACGATATCTAGTTATGCGCTCGACGTCTATTCGAATATACTTTAAAAATCGTCACCATACCGGCAGAAGTTGGTAAGTGACATATTGATAGTTCAGAGAAACAAGCATGTAAAAAATTAAGCCTCTAGGTCAGAGGAGGGAAACCTGCGGCCTTTCGACTTGATCGGCCAACTCTGCGATTTTTCGTAAATCCGTAAATTCCAGAGATTTTCGATTCGAAAATTTTTCGAAGAGCTAAAAAAAAACAGATCCATGCAGGAAATTTTGTGAAATCTGCAAATTTCTGGATTTTAGAAGTTGGTGTGAAATTGTTTCAAAAATCCCGTGATTTCAAAATCGCCGGCTAGAGGTACCCTAGTGCAGGGATGGGGAACCTTTTCTTGTCTAAAGGCCGCATTCCTTTTTTTGATTCAACATTGACTAGGGAACTTTGGCCGGAAACAATTTCACGCCAATTTGTAAAGCCCAGAAATTTGCGAACTTCCCAAATTCCCAAAGGACAGTTTAGACATCCGAAATCCCAAGAATTTACGGATTTGCCGAAAAAAGCTCTTCCAAAAATTTTCTTATCCAAAATCTCAGGAATTCACAAATTTACAAAAATTCGCAGATTTGGCCGATCGGGTCAAAAGGCTGCACCAGAGTAGCCAAAAGGCCGCAGGTTCCCCACGACTGCCCTAGTCAACGTTTTCTTTACTGATGCCTTATGTTGAATCAGATAAATGATTGTGGTATTTAGAACATAAACGGTTCCCCACCCCCGATCTAGGTTGAAGCCGTCGATATTTTATGTTAGATAGATAATCATAACATGACCAACTGAGTTAGTACAGACAAAGAGCAATTAGAGCGATTAGTTTACCAATTAGTTCTGTCCCAGCCCTATAACTCTATCTCTACTCACTTTTAAAAAAAACATGATTAACAAGCAGTTCTTGTAAATAGCTAGATACGAATATTAATATCTTTTATCATTAACTGTGAAAGAAGCCAAGTTCGATTATCTCAAATCGAGTATTTTCAGCCAGAACTGGCCGGGTCACGTGTTGCGGATGCCTCTGGTAAGCCTCAATTTTGAGCACAAAAATTAAGCACACAAGTTTTCTGTCTATTGACATTTTGTCAAAAAACACTCTTAAGCCCCACATAGATAATAGCATTTGCGATAGATTATTTTTACAATATGGAATTTGCGTAATATTTGACGACGATTTAGCTTTTCCATCGGAAAGTCAACAGCGAGCCGAGTTTATTCGTTCACACGTGCAATGATAGTGTTGCCGGTGTCTTTTTATTTTATCCCTCCAAGATTTTCTATCCCCCGCCAGTCTCTTCGCTTTATCCCAGCGTCCCGTAGCTCCGCCGATTACACCCAACGGATGATCAACGGTGACCTTCCACGTCACGAAAGATCAATCCGGTTAAAAGAAAAGACAGGCAGGGTTCAGAGTCGTCTCTCGGGGCATCAGCAGCACACATCCAAGCTAAGACCATTGCCGCTTTTATTTATTTTGGACGTAAAAAGGTGCTTGTTAGTCTGCTCTTTTATCTACGTGTCCCTGACAAAGTCAAGCCTCTGCACCTCTCGCAATCGTTTCCGAAGGAAATGTTTCGTAAGGTGCCATGGCTCGCAACCGTAAAGCAGCACTGTCAAGATGCATGCGCTGACCACGTTTATACGTGGGAAAAAAAAGTAATAACAAAATCTCATCGCAATAAAAAAAAATCTTCAAAATTTTATACGTATTTTATTTTAGAAAAAAATAATACTATCGATGATTGATAACACACGCGCACCTTTACGAAGGACGTAAATCGCTTCCATCGCTAGAAATGTCCGACACGTCCAATGCAGCATTTCTCGACAGATGGCCGTAAGACTTTTGAAGGGAAAATTATATTTAAATTAAATATAAAACTGAATTTATATTTTATATCCAGGTGATTTGTATTAAGCCTGGTATATAACAAAAACCAAATGCCATTTGCTCAATGCTTACATTCTACCGGTGCTGCTTTGCGAAGCAACTCATGGCACCCAACGAAGAAACTGCACACTAAGCTTCGAGAATATATGCCTGCGCCGGATAGTGGGGGTAAGATGGTTTGTTTTCGAGCAGAACAAAAGGAGTCGACAAAGCAATTAAGTCCCAGCGAAATCTTGTTTTTACGGATTGGCATTTACTTGGTAGAACTCCATTGCAATAAGGTTGAAAATATCACAGTATTCAGTTCTACATTTTTTTTATAAAATTATTTTATAGCTATTTCGGCATATGCCATTGTCAGAACTATAGTTCTGTAGATATTTTTAGCCTTGTTACAATAACTTTAACCCTTCAGGCTCGGTGACTTGAAAACGTTTATTTTTTCAATATATAAAACCTTTCCGCCAAGTATTTACAGTGAACACCTTAAAAGTGAAATTAAACCAGTTCATTTACATATTTTTCAAGAAGCTATGCCTTCCGATTTGACCCTAGATCAGTATTGCGTTTCTCTCCGGACACGAGGTTCTCTACTGACATTGATTCCAGGAAGGGCATCGTACCGAAATGAAACTTTATGATCAATATTGTATGCTTACATATTTGTTTACAAATATTTACAATTTTTTCAAAAACTCTTTTGTTCATTTGCAAAAGATAATAAAAAATATTGTGACACGATAGTACGTCCATACTCTAGAATAAATAATAATAAATCAATCAAAGAATGTGGCAATAGATAAAAAAAAAAAGATTACAAAACACACGCACCCTGACACTAATCAAATAGTAAATAACGAGTAACAAAAGTAAAGGGATTTCAAAGTTCCCGGAGTATTACTTAGCACAATAGACGTGAATCGCGAAGGATCGCCGTGTATTGATAAAAAAATGGTAGTCGTACGATTACCTAGAAACTGCGACACCGCGGTCTCGCCGAAACGGTATCACCGCGAAGCCGCGCGATGAATGAAAAAGATACACACACTCAATACAAATAAGTGACTAAACTCCGATCATATAGCGGAAAACATATGTAACATCTTCATGTTTTTTGTAAGAATATATGTCTTTCATATGTTATTCAGTAAGATACGGATATTGTGTTTACCTTGTGTACACATTGCCAACTGTACAAATTTAAATACGCCATTTTCCGTTAGTTAATATTAAAATATTTAACTTTAAGAGAGTTTCCGCTATAGGTATAGTTAACGTACGGTATGCATTCCAGGTCGGGTCCTGTGGCCGAACGGTCAGCGTGTTTGACTTCATTTCACACAGCATTTTATCGATTTCTGTTCGAAGGCATGGGTGTAATGTCGAATATTCCCTTCCACCGATTAGTTAACCACTAGTCCTGTCCTGGCCTTGTCCTTCTATCACTACTCCTCCTCTATTCAGAAGAGAGGTTGGGCGACTGAGTAACAAACAATTTTCGTAAGTTTAAGTTAAAAGTTCTTTTTAAATACCTCCATTAGAGGCCACAAATTGTCCGATCCCAATGTGGAGCATATGGCCTCTTAATGTAGGCATCTCGTCTGAAGTGTTTTCTTTTCAGTTCAGTTCAGTTTCGGAGACAGTTCTATCTCTGCTCTCTTCGAATAAAAAAAAAAAAATCTTGAGCAAACGGTTAACAAGCAGTTCTCGTAGAAAAGCTTCTGTTGAGATAAACTAATGTTGTTTTTTTTCTGGAGTCGGAGTCGGAAAAATCTTACTTCTCCGACTATGATTTAAAAAATTATTAGTCTTTATATCGTATTGATTGGTGAAACGATGACTACTAACCAGATTTATTATTGTAACTAGAACAATCCGATATCGGTATACAAATATGTAAGCTATGACGAAACAATTGTAGCCATTTTTATTTTACCCGGTTCCAGTCCTGGTTGTAATGGAGTTCTACCAATTCAATGATAAAACCGATAGACCGACCACTAGGCGACAGGTTGTTTCATTACATGTCCATGCCCTCCACCTAGATTGTCAAAGCGTCAAACGATGAACGGTAATTATTCAGTGTGCGCGGCAGATTTAGATACCTGGCGCGGAATGTGTTATCAAAACAGTAATTGACGGGCAAGGTCAGCAGATAAGGGCCTAGATAAAATCGTATCATCTCTCTGTTATCTATATCGAAAAGTTTTGACAAACTTGACAACATCTGGCTCACTGCGGCAGTTTTTAAGCTGATGTGGACGTCGCCAGACGCCGTCCTCGCAGACGTGGCCGCGTATCTTATGCAGGACGGATGGCCGGAAATATCATCAGTAATTTTCCAGAAATTGAATATCCACACTCTCTTGTATGCTTAAAACAACAGCACTAATAGATACACCCAATCCTTTCTTACGCGATACATTGCTTCCAAAAACTGAATATTGAGTAAAAAGTATCAAAAGTGTATGAAAAACTAAAATTTTGCTCGGGAAATTTGCCGAAAAAAGCTGTTTTTTTTACATACCAACCATTTATTTCTTTATTTAACACTTAAATACAATGAGAAACGGATACATATCGACTGTGGAAAGGAAAAAGGACGTAACCCACACATATATATACAGGAGGCGCAAAAAAGCGTGATTTGATTATTTTGGGCCAAACGCAAATTATGAATTATACACAACCTTCAAGTGCACGGCGACTTCTAACTGGTGTTTAATTGACATAATCTGATATTACTTAAAGAAATTGTCTAAGGAAAACCTTTAATTCAGTCTTTTCTTGGTTTTAATTTTTTACAGGCTCATCTTTTTCAAACTTAAAAGTTAAATTTAGATACTAATTCGGCATTTGCAGCTTGCGTCCTTTTGATAGAACGTGTGTCAAGTTTGATACATTGTGATTATCGAAAAAAAACTGTGGGTTACGTAATTTTTCCTTTCCACAGTCGATATGTATACATGCATAATTGTATTAACTTTTTTATATAATATATATCTCATTCGTGTATTTTTTAAGGAAAGTGTTGAATTTTGTTTGGACTGATGATTGGTTTGATAAAATGCTGTTTTTCCTAGATTCTTGATCCGAATCGATTATTATTACATTGGATTTGTTTTGATGATCTGACGGTTGATTATTTCTCTTTTACAATAACATTGCATTTATTTAATAGATTTAATAAATATTCAGCTCTCTGTGTTTGGATAATATTTACCGCCGAAATATGCTATTTTACGAATTGAACGTATTTCAACAAGTTTCAGAGCAAAGTCATCAATCTAAAATTTTGCGAAAGTTCACCATTTCTTCTGTAACACATTTCGGAAGGAAAAAGTTGCATAGCAACGTGTAAATCAAATTTAAAAAAGAAACGGTGCTATCCAAAAAAACTCGCGTAAAAAGAGAATTGGGTGTATTGAAATTATGAATTCATTACATTAAAAGAACTCAAAAAAAATGATAAAAGTTGAGATACGTGTTTATGGAACAATTAACGATATGTCACGCGTTGATATATATACTGCGGTGACACGTGACTTGTGAGTGCTGGAGGTCAGTGACTGGTATAGGGAGGCGGGGGGCTGAACTGAACGGAGAATAATTATTGAAGCGACTAGGATAACCAAGGACTGTAGGAAGAGTGCTTTTTTTATCCATGTCCGCTCCCAATGCAGCGCATATGGCCTCTCAATGGACGTAACTCAACAGAACTGTTTGTGACTCAGTCGATCATCCTCTCTTTTCCAAAGAGAGTAGTAAGGATAGAAGGGTAATGCTAGGACAGGACTAGCGGTTAACTAATCACTCTAACTACGCCAAGTCATTGAAGGATCGGAAGGGTGGGAGGGAATTTACGACACCACAAAAACCCATATGTTCAAACAGAAATCGAAAAAATGCTGTTCGTACTGTGACTCGAAACCCGTGAGATCCGGCATGGAAGCCAACAACGCTAACCACTGCGCCACAGTGCTTACCATTCAAATAAATCACTTCTCAAAGAGTTAGTAGAAATCAATTATTTAAAAATACACTCAATTCTTTTTTTACAAGATGCATTCCACAAAAAAGGTGATGGAATCTATAGAAAGATTGAAGATTGGTTCCTCGATTTTAACCTTTAGAGGAGTGAATAGATTTACACAGACCTTACTTTAATTTACTGCCTTTTCTTGACATGACAACTCTGTGACTTTTTCCCAATGAATATATGTAATTCATACTTAACTCATTCGCATCGGGGCATTTTTGCGAAATTTTGCAAAAAATTAGGTACTTTTGAAAAAATAGTATAACTTTAAAACTATTTGACATTCAAAAAAATAATTTGGACACCAGTTGTGCAACACTTTGTTGCATAATACTTTATATATTTTAGCCTGCTTTTATTAGCGATACTCATCTTTTGTATTTTTTAAAATAGAAAATCGGGTATTTGACATAGAATTATATATTTCATCGAAAACGTAATAAATAACAAGTCAAATAAACATTTACTCCTGTTTATTTTATTTCAAAACAAAATTAGAAAACATAAAAGCCTATTTTTAGCCTACAATTGCTTATATTTTGGTGGCCTATTTTTTAAAGTTTTATTTTAACTGTCTGCTGATTTTTCATCGCCGAAATCACCGAATAAAAAAAATATTTGTGCATATATTTTAATATTTTATTTTTTAAATGATGCATCAATCATTTGTTACGCCATCTGCATAGAGAATCTAAAACATTTGTCGCATTGGATGTATATATTTCAACGCGTAAGTCAGACCGGCGAAAAGACTCGTATACGAGTCATCCGTAACCAATGTGTTAAGAGCATATATATGCTTACAGACACTCCTGGGTTGAGTTTAAAGTACTTCTATACTCATTTACAGAAAAAAGGCACTAACGTACATGTACGTCCATACTTCTCTAAAGGTTAAAGAGCTGTGTTATTTGAAAAAAGAACAACATTGCTGTACAAAAAAAAAAGTTTTGTAAAAAAGGTCACAATGAAGACCCAAATAAGTCAATTACAAATTATAGCAGTGCCTCCTTCCCCATGTAACGCGGTGGGACGGAGTTCCGGCACCTATTTTCTAGGCATTTCAATATTTTTTCAAATCGTTATTTCACCAAAAAGTTACGAAAGAAAAATTTGAGCTGCATAATACAAATAAGCCAAGGAAACTCAATCTTCCAATGCGTTGAAAAATGAAAAATATATCCAAAAACTAAATGGGTCACATTCTGGATTCCACAAACGCGAAGATTCTGGTTCAGGTTAAGTTGGAAGGCATGGGTGTTTGTGATATCTAAATCCTCTCCCACCCTTCCGATCCAAAAATCAAAGCGATTAGAGGATGGAGCTACTAGTGGTACTAATCATGTCATAGCCCTATCTTTCTATCCTTACTCTATTAAAAAAGGAAGGTTGGGCAACTGATTAACAACCAGTTTTCGTAAAATAATGTTATGTTTGTTTACCTCAATTAGAAAGCCATATGCTACACTGGGAACGGACATGGATTGTAAAAAGTTTTTTTTCAGAAAAAAAAGCACTGCATTATTGTATTCAAGCAATGTCTTTTTTCATGTCCGCTCCCAATGTGGAACAGAATTTTTCTACGAGAACTGCTTGTTACTCAGTCACTCAACCTCTCTTTTTTTTCGAAGAGAGTAGGTATAGAAAAGATAGGCTTAGGACAGGACTAGTATTAGGCTAATCGCTCTCGCTACGCCCCATTATTTTAGAATTGGAAGGATGCGAGGAAAGTTTTACGGATCAGAAACATACATACCGTTTAACAGAAATCGATTGAAAAAATACTATTCGAACCCGTGGCGTCTGACATTGACAACTGTACCATAGACTTGAAAAACTAATACTATTCATCGCTACTCGCTTATATACGGGGACTTTTATTATGAACTGGACATAAATCTAAAGAGTTCATATTGTAAATATTTTTTAATATTTCACGTTTAGCTATATTTCAACCCTCTTACACAGTGTTTCTATACAACGGTTTTATGACTTTTTTTGTAAAAAAAAGTTATCTGTGAATTAATATGGCTTACAATTATTTTTCTTCTAGAAAATAAACTCATCTCTGGGGGTTAATATTAGATGTTTGAGTATTTATTTGAAATTGCCAGTTTTATGTTAACAATTAAACCTCACTCAGCATAACAACATTTTTATAATCATAACTTTTTACAAAATTTTATAAATATAGTTAATACTGAAATAAAATATATTTTCTAATCAAATATTAGATTATTACTGACCAAATAAATTTTGAAAACTGTCAGTTACTGGCAAACGAAATTGGTAAGAAATTACTTTAAAAAATTGTAAACTGATATTTAAATAAACTAACAATTGAATAACGTATATAACTTGTGTTTAAAAAATACTACACTTAGTTGATTATATGGCAAAAACGGTATATGTAACCTAGGTAACAGTCAGAAGTTTTGAAGGAAGTAATAATAAATAGACCAAAAGTGATTTTCGTAAAATATCTACATCACTAAAAATCGTATAATAACATCTTGAAAAGTAAACAATATTTTGGTCAAAAAAATAGTTTTAGGTGTGTATTATTAATATTTGGTCGTTATGGAACGTTTTCGGAAGCATTTTATGTATACTTGATTCACTTTTTATTGATATTAATTGGATATTAAACAATTTACGACGTCCAAAATCGATTGTATTACTTTTCAATGACACTTCCCTAAATTCGTCGCTCGTTGTCCAATTACGGTTTAATTAATGGTTTATTGATTTCAATTGTTTATAATAGATTTGCATCACTTAATTTAAGGTCGAATTCACTTGTTAAGTAACGAGAATCAATGCAGCACAAATTTAATAACGTCACGAAAACAAAATATACATAATATGAACGGAAACGGTAGGCACGTACTGTTATATTGCGAAAAATTTGCATAATTTAAACATTATCGAGTGTATTAAAAGGCGACACAACTTACAATCGTAGAAATTAACATTACTATCATCGCGAAACGGAAAACAACAGCATTTTCGCGTTTTTTAAACGAAAAAATTAACAATCGATAGCTGGAACACAACTGACACCCGCATAAGGCGAACAATTTAATAAAATTAAAATTCGAACACACTCGACTGTGGGCCGCGACGACTCGATTTAGTGGTCGGCTAGAATTGTTTTTAATTAACGCTGTCACTTCACATTTTTGCGTCAAATGTGCCGTCGTGCTGTGTTAATTTTATTAATTAGTGTGTACGGCACAGACGCAGCACGACCCGCGGATTGGGGCAGCGCAACTGTCAAACCAGTTTTGCCAGTTTCGTTTGTCAATAGAAATGATACGATGAACGATTTCAAAAAAATGGAAGGGGTATCCGGTGATACTTAAACACTCACTATACATGAACATACATAATTATTGATATTTTCATTTTTTTATCGTTCGTTTTGAAGTGAATCATCATAATTATTGATTATTATTAGCTAAGCCGATTAGTTTACTGACAAAATTGTCATTACAAAAATATTATTTAAGATGCTATTTTCATATTTTAAATTAAAAATCTATATATTAATAGACGATAATTTCCGTCCGTCTGTCCGTCTGTATGATTGTCCTCGATTTGCCCTCACCCTCCCCCTTCCCAAGCCCGCTGTCACCATTTTTTTATTCATACTAAAGACATACTTTTTTTGTTTGTATATGGTCGCGATTTCGCCTTTTCGATGACGTCAAGAAAGACGGTCCCCTAACAAAAACCCCAAAACAAAAATACCCCCGTTGAGGTCACGGCTTGTAATTTGTCAATTATGTCAGCCAAATAAACTTGGTTGCAAGGCTAAAATGACATAAAAAAAAAGTCAAAAATACCAGCAATCTAAAGGATTGTGAAAAAACAATCTACATTTTAAAACTATTTTTAGTCTTACACTAATTTAGAATGATATTATGGATGTTGTCAAGCCATGTTTGACACTGATTTCTAAAAATACTTTCAAAAATTATTTTTATCTACTAATATTACATCCATGGTTCATGTTTTAACAATTTTGTAATAAGCCGGGCTTGCAAATAATACCCTCAAATACGATGAGTTTGAGAAGAAATAAAAAAAATAATACAGTTCATACTTATATAAAAAAAATGCTAAGAGAACTACTTGCTACTCAATTGTTCAACCTTTTTCTCTTTTTTCCAAAGAGAGGTAGGGGATAAAATAATAAGGCCGGGACAGCACTAGTGGTTAGCTAATCGCTCTTGCTACGTCCCGTTTTAAGATCGGATGGATGGGTAGGGGAACCTACGCCGTCGAACCGAAATTCATAAATCGATTGAAAAATCAATTAAAAAAATTGTCTATACTGGGATTCAAACCCTTGATCTCCGAAACTGAAGACAACGACGTTTTCCACTCGACCAAGCACCCGGCAATGATTAAAAATATCGACCATATTCATGACTTAAGTTACGCTGTAAAAATGCATACAAAAAATTAACAGTAAGTAAGTAGGCTTAAGCTTTTTTTGTAAAATAAATGTTATTTGAAAACGATGGACTTCTAAGGTAATTTTTTATTATTAATTTATGTATCGAAAAGCGAGACCTTAATCCATTAGACACTAGTCTGACAGAAGTTGTCAAGTAACAAATTCAATAGTAGTAAATATCAATTTATGTATATCGACTTTGGAAAGAAAAAAGGACGTAACCTACAGTTTATTCAAAACAGATTTTTTTCGATAATCACTATGTATTCAATTTGATACACTTTCTATCAAGGGATGCAAGCTGCAAATGTCGAATTAGTATCTAAATTTAACTTTTAAGTTTGAAAAAGATGACATTGTAAAATTTTAAAACCAAGAAAAAACACCGAAATAAAGGTTTTTCCTGTACAATTTCTTTGATTGATATTAGATTATGTCAATTGAACATCAGTTTGGAAGTCTCCGTGCACTTTAAGGTTGTGTATAATTCATAATTTCCATATGGCCCAAAATCATCAAAACACGTTTTTTGCACCTCCTGTAAAATTTGATATGTGTGTGTGTGCGAATTCAAGACATCACATACATCCATTTCTTTGAACAGAAATTCATAAATCGATTGAAAAATCAATTTATAAAACTGCCCGTACTGGGATTCGAGCCCGTGACCTCCGTAGCGGTAGCCAACGACGTTGACCACTCGACCACACAGGCGGCAAAATACAAACAAAAATTAAAAAAATTACAAAATATATTACTTTACCATAACGAATTGATTATCCTTCTTAAAATGTCATTTATTAATGATTTATTTCATCGATGTTTAAGAACTCTAACCTGTTTATTTTCAACCCCGTATTATTTACTTGTTGGAGTAGTTAAAAATATAATACACATATGACATGTGTGATCATTTTTTTAATAAATAATAAGAATAATCTGAAAAAATATTACTATTGAGACATATTGCGTGTTCCGTAATTCGTTCGTTTAATTTTTTACCTGTCTGTCCTACATAAGAAGCTTGACAGCATCCGCAGGAGAGGCGATAGATGCCACTCCGAGAAAATTCTTCTCAAAGCAGCAAAATCAGGTTACAATTTGTCACGTCAACTGTGGATTAACAAAGTTATCAAATTTAATTTAAGATTTCGACTGAAGGTGCTTGGTGGAATTTCAATATTAAATTTGAATCGTTCAAACTATGTACATTCTCACAAATTTTGTCATTAACGACCCGGGTTTCGCCTTTCGGCATCTTCAGGCATTCAAGTGCACGGATGAACTTGAACTGACGCTTAGTAAATGAAAGTTTCGTGTTTATATAAGATATAAATGCATCACTGAGTCCAAAGCCACTGCTGGCAAAAAGGATAAGCCCATGGGAATGCCAACAGATTTGACTAGTGAGCAGTTTCAAGAATTATATAATTTGTTTGTCGGCAAAGGTTTTATGATTATATGATTTTATGGTTATATAGGGTATAGAAGAGGAGATGTGGGAAAATTTGATATTTCGTTTAAAATCGGAAGATTTTGCAGCTGTGCTTTGTTGATTTCTAACATTTCTTGGAAAAAGAGCTTATGACTGTCCGTATTTGGGTGTAACATTTTTATTAAATATTTATTATTAAAATTGGTATAAACCTGAATCTATAGTTAATATCTATTGATGAATAAACCTAGATGTATTAATTTATATTTTTATCATTGTTGATAATGTTCGCGGTGAGTCAAAACCGATCAATCGTGTGTTTTTTTTATAATACAAAATAATGCACCTTAAATAATCGAAACATAGTTACGCAACCAGTGGAATAATAAATTTGTCAAACTTTTATTAAGTTTTCAATAATACTCAATCGTGCGTTTAGTAGAGTCAATTTTGTTGTTTTGAATTACATCTGTATTTAATTTACTGTATTTCTACTCATGCACCGAAATTATTTATTCAGATTAGTGGAAACTTATCAAACATCATTGTATTAATTCTATAATCGTGCGATAAGATTGACTAACAACGTTTAAAAACATAACTTAAGCCGTTAATCTATAATCGATCATCAAAGTAATACACGTTTATGACAGTAAAAGCCAGCTTAGGAGAACAACAATAACAAATAATAATTACTGAGATTCGAATTTTAAATATTTGTAAAGATATGTTTCAACATAAAAAAAGAAACAAACATTTATGGCGGTTGTGTGAAGTATTTCAATACACACTTTACTGTATCATTTATCAATAATGATTGTTTATAAACGATGTCCTACCTTGATTTGGAATTTATAAACGGCCTGTATTTAACTGGTCTCTATCAATGACAAAAAGTCAGCTGTGCGGAAAATTCAAAAGGCTGCGTGGGTCAATATAACAAATGCGCGGCATAATTTATCATATTTGATATAGAAAGATACAGGCCTATCTTTTTTCAAACTTAAAAGCTTAATTTAGATACTAATTCGGCATTGACGGCTTATTTCCTTTTGACAGATTGTGTATTCATTTGTTGACATTGTGATGATCAAATAAAACGACTTAAAAAAAGTGACACATTCGATAGGTTTATATATAACACATTTGATGTGTTTATAAAAAGGTGGCGATAGGCAACTGGATATCTATGGCAACTGGATATCTATAGCAACTGATGAAAAGTATTGATTAGGTTAATGAGAAAAAAAAATGTTTTTATTTCGACAGAACTTTTGCATTATATATCGACTGTGGAAAGGAAAAAGGACGCAACCAACAGCTTTTTTTATAATCACAATGTATCAAGCTTGATACATATTCTATCAAAAGGATGCAAGCTGCAAATGCCGAATTAGTATCTAAATTTAGAATTTAAGCTTGAAAAAGATGTCCTTGTAAAATATTAAAACTAAGAAAAAAGACTGAAATAAAAGTTTTTCCCAGACAATTTCTTTAATTAACATTAGATTATGTCAATTTAACACCAGTTTAGAAGTTTCCATTTACTTGAAGGTTGTGTATTATTCATAATTCACATATGGCCCAAAATCCTCAAAACACGTTTTTTGCGCCTCCGGTAAAATTTGATGTGTGTGTTAAGTCCATTTTCCTTTCCACAATCGATATTATGATTTTTCTGCAGTAAGTACTAAAGTGGTATTGTTGCTTAAATATGCAATTATAAGTAAATATACCTAGTATGTAACAAAACAATTCATTTATTGAGACTGCCATTTCCTTATTAAGTGAATTTCACGGAAAAAAAACCTTGACTCCAAACTCGCCGTTACGGTCAAGTAAATTGAAAACACAAACAAAATAATATTTATTCATTGTTTTATGCAATTTTTGTATGACGTTTATTGGCTCGTTCTTAATTTGAATTTTGATTATGCAAGCATGACGTAAATACTCAAGTAACATTTCACTAAAATAATAACGGAAAACAGATTATTTTTAGGTAGGTATTCTAAACTTTCTCCGTTATATATGTATTGGTAGCGTTGCCTGACGTCTAAAATAATAATTAAATTATGCAATCAAATTGGCTTGGTTAACGTCACTATAAGGTAAAAAAAACAGTCAAACTTTCTTCAATTTTTAAGAAATAAACATCATGCAAAGTGACAGCAATAACTGTCGTCATCTTTTACGGCACGGCACATAGTAATTTAACGCAGTAATGGCAGTGTAAAATGTTCAATAATTTTAAACGTTAATAAATGAAAATAGATTATTGGAATTTATTTTTAATTAAGAAAGGCTTTTTTATCCACAACAGCTAGATTATCCAATCCCGGGATTTCGGGATTGATTCATTTTCAATCCCGGGATTGGGATTTGCTCACCGAGGAATTTGAAATCCACGATTTGGTATACTTTTTCCCAGATTATCAGATAACTTCGTTTTTTTTTTTAGCTCATCGAGGAATCTGAAATCCTCGATTTGGCAATTTCGTGTCAATTTTCAAGATTTAGTCAAAATTTCTCAATCCAGAAATCCCGGAATCGCAGCCGTGTCAATCCCTGAATTTCGGGATCAGAAAATTGAACGGGATCCCGAGATTGGATGCCCTAATAACAGCTGCTGAAGTAAACAGCGACGGATCAACATATAAAATATGCATATGAGACGCGCGCTTGGGGCCTCAGAATCTTATCCCATACCTCAAAAATAGCTTATACCTACCATATAACCAGTGATTTTGTATTTAAAAATTGTCGGAAGTGCTAAAAAAACGTCCTGCGCTGATAATTTTGGAAAATACGCAAATTTCTGTGTTTTTCAAATCGACATGAAGTTGATTGAAAAAATCCATGATTTCAAAATCACCGACCATGCGAGCCGGTTGATAAAATTTAGTACCACGTCACTGCATACAGAGGTGGGGTGGAGGGGGCTCGGAGGGGTTCGCGCGAGCCCCTTGTTAGATTTGTTTACCACGGCCAGAGAGCCCCTTGTTAAATTAAGAGAAAACAATATTCTCAAATCAAATTATTACATAACTGCAATATCTGACTTATATATTATCTACGACAGCTTCCAGTATACACAGCAGTACATTTTTAGCCATTTACATTGATTAGCTTATAGTGAACTACATATTTTTGCATATTATAGGTGTATGAAGAAACAGTCGTTAGATTATTTAAGTATTGCATATAATTGCATATAAGAGATAAATTGCTTTGATATTAAGCGAGCCCCTTGTTAACGTATTGGCAGCCCACCGCTGACCGCATATAACGCATATAATTTATGTTTAGATTTTGATATATATTTTTATTATTTTACTTGGGGTTTCTGACGTTTTTATGCTATCCAAAAAACAGAGCCTCCAAATTTTGTTGCGCATGTGGCCCACCATCAGTGGCGGGTTAAGCATACGAGAGGCCCCAGGCGCAATAAAATTTGTAAGCCCTGTTTTTCTAATAAGATAAGATCATCAAAATATTTCATGTAAAATAGTAAATATATATTAAAATCTGAACATAGAGTATATTGGTTTTATAGTTTAAGCCATTTTTGAGGCCCCTAAGATTCGGAGGCCCCGAGCAGGCGCCTCATGCGCTTATAGGATAATCCGCCTCTGCCTACCATGTCTTTAATTCGCCCCTGAATTAAGTGCGATCAGTAAAGGTATCTGAGCAGAAGTTTACCTTTAAGAACTTAAGGATAAAATTAGGACTGGATCAACTAGTTGTCAGCTAATCTCTCTCGTTGCGCCCCGCTATTTTACGGTTGGAAGGTTGATAAAGAATTTAAGGACGTCTTTCGATCCTTAGTATAAATAATGCGAAATTAATTGCAATTCGTTGCTAACATATCGACTGTGGAACGAAAAAAGGACGTAACCCTCAATTTTCCAAAACAGTTTTTTTTCGATAATCACAATGTATACAACTTGACACACATTCTATCAAAAGGATGGAAACTGAACATGCCGAATAAGTACCTAAATTTAGCTTTTAAGTTTATAAAAGATGACCTTGTAAAAAATTAAAACCAAGAAAAAACACTGAAATAAAGGTTTTTCCGAGACAATTTCTTTAATTAATATTAGGTTATGTTATTAAACACCAGTTAAGAATTATCCGTGGACTCCAAGGTTGAGTATAATTCGTAATTTGCGTATGTCACAAAATCATCAAAACACGTTTTTAGCGCCTCCTGTAAAATTTGATATGTGTGGGTTACGTACTTTTTCCTTTCCACAGTTGATATTAATAAAATAACTGTCGTTTGGCATTGAAAAAAATACCCCATGTTGTAATTATTTATTTTCCATTGGCATTTCAAAACACGTGCCAAGCTGTTAATTGATATGTTTATAACTGTTTTGTGATACATCGTAAAAAAAACACCGATGAATAATTAATTTAACGCCTGTGGCGTCCGATTTCGTAACGACTGGAGGATAAATCTTAAGAATATTTTCAATCGATTTTTATTGATTTATTTTAAAGGCATGGATGTATGTCACAAATGTGGGATTTTTTAAGCGTCAAAGTTGGGTTAAGCATTCCTTATCATATGGCGATAAAGTTTGTTTGTAAAAAATGGACAGGGAACCAGTGGCGTGCTTGAGCAGGGACCTCCTATTTTTTTTCATTAAAAAATCGCATCTCAACCAAAACGCACTATTTATTTTTGAAAAAAAATATCAAACAATAACAAAATTAAATAGATCAATAATGATATTATTATTTTTTTAAGCATTTTACAGGACATTTATATCTTATTCAATTTTGAAATAGTAACTGTTAAATGGAGAATTTCCGACAGAAAAAAAGACTCCTATTTCAGCCAAAATATCGCTACTCCACGACTCCGACTCCGACTCCACAGCCCCGATAAAAACTTTGAAAAAAACGGTATATTTATACATTTTAAAAACTCTTGCCGATAAAAGTTGAGCATCTAGCGTCCATTATTAAAATGACTTACTGAAATGAAAAAAAACTGCTTTTATTTGGTTTGAGTACTCACTGAGCTGTCGAGTATATTTGACGATTTGACAGATGTCGTAAGCAGTATATTAATAATTTACAGGTAATAAAAATACGCAACTAATTATTAATTAAGTTACGTACTGAGTTGACCAAAGATATGTTATGTTAGAAGATATCAATAAACCAGTGGTGTAGGAAAGTGCGGTCCTTGAGTTTGCGCTCCCAAAACTTCCTCTATTTTTTTTTAAACCACTTTACAAATACAACGATAGCAATCTATTTGCTTCTTAGAAAAAAAATGCATTAATTTGATTTCTGCTAATTGCACTTTGAAATAAATGGGTTGAAAGAAACCTTCTTTTCAATCTAACGTCGTCAAATCGCAACAGATTGCTAAACAGATCCGCGTTATCGTCTTTACAGATTTGTGAAGACGCTAACGCAGATCGTCGTTATTGGTTTGGATTTCTCAATTCGACATTCACTGGCGACGTCATCATCATCATCATCGATTCGAGGGTTAGTTATCAACTGATCTGCTCTAGAATTGATCTGACATTCCCCACCTCGTAATGTTAATTATGCATTGTCCAGAGTAAGCAGAGAACATAAGAAATCTGAAAGCCATCCTAAAATTCTCTGAAACAAACATGGCATTCATAAACTACAAAAAAAGTTGTTTATTGTAATGAAGTGCTGAACCCCCAGCGCTGGTTAGTACCTATTTACATTGAAACTTATTATTTACTGTGCGTGCACACCTACGCTTTCATCTACTAGATTAGATTCTACCACAAAGATTGAAGCTGTGTTCGCAGACGAGACGGGGAGAAAATTGTGTCACATTGTGTATACTGTATTGCTTATTGAATAAAATCTGACCGCTTGAGCTTAGTTCACCCTTTCTCACTATTCTTATTATCAAACCACTTGGCTTATTTCACTTCTCAGAGGCATACATTTAGTATGATTATAAAATATATTTGGCGTAACACAAACCAAATCATTTTATTTTACTTGTGTTTAAATCAGTGGCGGCCGGTCAATATGGCATTGGATCAATGAACCTTTTGCGTATGCAGGGGCGGTTATATTTCATGAAATAATATTCAAACATAACATTTATACCATTCACTCATTTTAAATTCTTCATTTATTTATTGTCTAAAATAAAATAAAATGTTCTACAATATTTATTACAATAATGCATGTGTGCATTGCTATGAATAAGGTTGACTGGTACTTACTTTTTTAAAGTAATAATAAAATTATCGTATTAGTGTTTTGCAATTTGTTATTGGAATAAAATTTCAGTGATTACATAAAATAACATCACAAAATTGTAGACAGCATTTGTTTTCAATGTGATTGTGCGACAATGCATCAAATTAGATATGTACATAACAATAAAAAAAAATGTAAAAAAGTTTAAAAAAATATTGCGTAAAACTCATTTTTTCTTTATTATTTACCTATTAAATATCGAGGCAAATATTCAAACATATTTGGATGACCAGCTGACCAACTATAATTGTATTGAATCAGAACGAGCTTTTTTATCTGGGGGAAAATAATAATATGTACAATACCACGTCAAGTATAAAGATGAAAATATATAAATGACTATTTTATGACTGCACATTTTAATTCAGAAAAATTGTTTTTTTATTTTTAGAACCAATTAAAAAAAACCAAAAACATTCGATTTGTTTCTTATTTCATAAGTTCTTTGGCTCTGACAGCTTGCATTTTTTTCTACAATAGATTTCACAACACGTAAAACTTTTTTTACATTGTTAAAGCACTTAATTTATAATTTTTGTACAATTTAAATAAATAAAAATATTGATCGAATGTTCTGACATTGAAATAAGCAGTAGCTTCCTACCAAAATAGGCTTTAATACCGTTGCACTACAGAATTGGCGATGTTTTCCCTTCTTAACAATGCAAGAAAGTTAACGAAATCTATTTTGAAATATGAGTTTTAATATAAATGACATTTTTACATTTTGTGGGTAGATTTTATATACACATCTCTCACGTCACTAATTTGAAAATAAGTTAAATTCAATGTAAAATATACAGAGCTTCATTTTAGGTATACGATACTTCTTCAAGATATGTCAGACACGAGAGCATCAAATATAATCGTAAAAATGTTTGTTTTTTTCATACAGAAAAAGACATTTTATTTTGGATTGTTCTCTTAATTATATTGTCCCTTTTTTTAAAAACAGACTTCCTTGCTGCAAGACAGTATTGTAGCCGATTTCTTTTTTTTGTAAGCATTACTAAAAACTGTGCCCAACACAATATGTTGCTGTTGCAGACAGTGTCGGATTAAGCACTTTGGAGGCCCCAGGCGGTTTTGAGGCTCTTTTTTCGGATTGGATTTTTTCAATACCGAAATAAAGGTTTTGAAAATGCAAAAATAAGGGTGTTTGGTTATGTCCGTGTGACTTGCGGTATTTGAAAAATAACTTTTGCAATAAATATTCTCAGTGAAAAGTGTCATATAAAATTAAAAACAAATAAATCCCTGTTTTTGAAAATTTACATGAAAATAATAAAAAAGGCATTACAATCTGAACAAAAAGTGGATGAGAAATATAATAAATAAGCTAGCTTTGAGGCCCCTAAGATTCGGAGGCCCCAAGCAAGCGCCTCTTGCGCTTATGGGTTAATCCGCCACTGGTTGCAGAGCTTTCTCGACCAACGTAGCTTTAACGATAATCCAAAATGCATGAAGTTCTTATTTTTATTTCAAAATTGTTGTCATCAGACAAATCTTCTTCCTTTAAGGAAAGCCTATTTTTAGTGAAATCTTCTGAAATATATTACAGAAAATATAGAAAAATAAATGTAATCATATTTTTATTTCATGACGAAATCTATCTCTCTGTTTTATTATGTGAAAATATTTTGCTCATCACATTCTTTTCTATCGATAGCGTTGAGAAAACCATTTATTATTGTTATACCAATCTGAATAAAAAACCTCGAATATGTCTATTTTTTTGGCTATTTCCAGATTGAGCTATGAAAGTATTTCATTTTTTGATCTTCACTTTTATTTCAAGAGACGACATTGGAAAATTCATAGATTTCAGAGGCATAATTCCAGTTCTTAAATAACGACAAATATCGTTATTTAACAAATAAGCAGTTAGCAAAACACACATATTCAGAGGAAGGAAGGACTTGTTAGAATAGATATGTTGGCAGAAGACAAATGACCGAGTGACGACGTAATAGTGTTCTGAAAAGACCTGCTCATCATTGTTACCGGAATAAGGAATTCTCATAGAATATTATTAAATATGTTGTCAACAGTCTAATATAGGTTATGCATTCAACTCTTTTTGGAAGGTTATTCAAAAAAGTGTTTTTTTATTAAATTTCAAACATTAAAACTTTGTATATTTCCTTGTCACTATAAAATTATATTATTAAATAATTTTGTAAATATTTTCAGTCAGAAATGTAAATTTATAAAAGCTTTGTATTCAGGAATGTAATATAATGCTCTTCCGTTTAATATTAAAGGGCACCTGAAAAAATTATGAGAAAATCCAATTTGTTTTTTTCGTGTAAAATTTTCAGGGTTTGTTCAAATATATCTATAGGTATTTTTTTTTCATCGTGTAGAAATAACCGTGACAATTTTAACATCATCTGAAAATTTCTGTCACTTCAAAAAACTTGTTACTTCTTTTAAAGATTTTTTTCTCACCTGCGCCTTACCTGAGGAGACTTTATCTTCGGTGTGATGCATAATGCATAAGAAAAAAGTACATATATCGAATAATAATAAAAGAATAACGAAGGTATTAGCTAATATAGGAAGTTAAAAAATAATAAAACAATGCCCTGACAGACTACGTGTTACTGACTTATTGTAATACATTAATTATTTATATTTTGTGGTATTATCTATTTAAAAAAATTGTTTCGTACTTGGCAGTAATTGTTTCAATACTTTTAGATTCTTTTTTTGTTTTAGGAATTCAATTAAAAACAAATTATTAATCGGTTCTCTGCCAGCGACGTGCTAACACGATAATGAAATTCCTCCTCTTCCGTGTTTCATTTCGACATCCCTGGATTAGTACTGTCGCAATCCCGGGATTTCGGGATCACAGAATTGGACGGGATCCCGGGAATGGATACCCTATTCCTGATCATAGTACATTGAACATTTTTCAATTGTTTTTTTATCACATCAACCTGTATGTAACCAGATGTAAATTGAAAATTCAATCTAGCAAAATCAAAGTAATTAACGATAGACACCCACTTTCTCTTATTCCAGAAAATTCGCCCTAAAAAGGATCTACAATGTCACACATTACTGGGATAAAGGATGCGTCAGTGCTAAAGATCATTTTAAACCAGGGGTTCGTACAAACCCCTAGGGGTCCGTACAAACCCCTAGGGGTCCGTGAAAAATTGAAAATAAATAAAATGGTAATAAATTTTACGTCCTATATTTATAATATAAGTACATAATAAAACAAGTAATGACAATTATACGTAACTAACGTGAACTATGAACGTAACTAAGGAGATCAACAATGACATTTTTTGGCGCATGCGCAGTGTTATATAAATTTGAATATATACCCCCCCTCGCCACGAATTCGATTATTCTTCATGTGGACTGCTAATAGGTAGGATGGTGTGTTTTTCTGGTGATTTTCCTTGGTAATGAAATGAAATACTAGAATAAGAAAAGTTAAAAAAAATATTGACGGAGCAACGGCGACTGTAACTGTAACCACTGTAACTGTAGCCAAGACATCTTATTACGACTTGCTGTTAGTCTATCATAGGGTTGGCTTTTTAAGTAACTGTTTGCTTTCTATATCGTATCACTTTATTGAAAAAATACAATGACTTTGAGAGAGTAACGATAACTTGTTGTAAGTCTATCCCTCTGAAGTCTTTGCATACTTATGAAATAAAGTATGCAATGAGTTGAACGGTTTTAATACTGAAAAAAAATACAGAGGACTACCTGTCAGTCGATCACATGGTTGGTTTTTATGAATATGCAAGATATCGTTACACTTGTTCAATCTCATAAATAGATTTTGACGGAGCAACGAGAACTAGTTGATAGGCTTTACTAAGGTTATACTCTTCAATGACTTGTTTAGTAGAATTGTTTACAATAGTAATCAACTGTTAACAGATTTAGACGGAGCAACGAGGACTCGCAGTTAGTGTTTCCCTCTAAGGGTCCTACTAAAGAGGAAAATATACTGAAAGTCGCAGGATGCTCCACTATGGACTGGTATTACCGTATGTTTTTTCTCAGAGAACTATTTGAAGTCCTGCTGATTACCCTCTTATTTTGAAGAGAGTAGGGATATAAGGAAAGAGCGAGAATAGGAATAGTGGTTAACACAGTTTGTATTTCTTATAAATATTAAAAGAGAAGTTTTATAATCTTTTTGTGAATGTCCGCTCAAAATATTCAACATATGGCCGTTTGATTTTTTATAAATGCATTAGGCGCCTCTTAATACTAAAACTAAATGAGATGATAGTGTTAAAATCTAAGTGCCTCGCCTGTGCGCTTGTGTGCGCCGCACACTTCGCACAAGCTACGAGCCGGCCATTCACACAAATCTTCTTCCGTCTTGCCTGATAATACCGGTGTTCCGCATAACATAGCTTGGAAAGCCATGTCTATACTTTTTCTCACCACCAGACATTTAATATACAGCGAATCAACCCGTTTCAAGTAATATCAAACCACGGCAAAGATTAAAAATATATTTATTTGCAAAAATATGACCAAACAAGCGTGAGGTCAACAGGTTGCCATAAGAGTTAATATTTGTTAACCACCAGTCATGTCTTAGCCTTATTATTCTATCCTAACTCTCTTTGCCAAAAGGGGTTGAGCAACTGAGTAAGAAACAGTTCTCGAGGAAAAGCGTCTGTTGACATACCCCAATTACGGACCATATGCTCCACATTAGAAACGGACATGAATAAAAAAATCACCATTCAAGGTGAAACTAAATTTATTATTTCACTTGGGGGTCCATGGTCCGGTTTTTGCTTTGAATAGGGTCCATGAGTATAATAAGTTTGGTAACCATTGTTTTAAGCCAACATGCAACGATTAGTAGACGTGGGTGAGTTCCGACTAGGGCATCCAATCCCGGGATACCGTTCAATTTTCTGATCCTGAAATTCCGGGATTGAGATGGCCGCGATCCCGGGATTGAGAAATTTTGAGCAAATTCCGAAAATTTACACGAAATTGGCAAATTCAAGATTCCTCGGTGAGCTAAAAAAACGAGGTTCTGTGAGAATCCAAGGAAAAAGTATAGCGAATTGAGGATTTCAAATTCCTCGGTGAGAAAATCTCAATCCCGGGATCCCGGGATTCAAAATTAATCAATCCCGAAATCCCGGGATTGGAAAAAGGCTCCGGGATTGGATACCCTAGTTCCGACGAATACTATTTTTTATGTATTAAAGTAGAGTTCGCCGGAGCTTACTCAGTTGACTTGCCATTTTTTTTCTACTGCTTTTAATATTAAATTGTACTATTTTTTTTCTTCATTGTAAAGGTTTTAAATTTATAATTTGTCTACCTTATCCAATGTTAATAATTAAATAAATAAATAAATTATCGCTTTTTCAAAGGGAGGGGGTGAAAAACTTTATTTTTAATATATCTTCAAATCACAACAGATTGCAAAAAAATGCAGGGCTGAAAAGAGTATAACGCGGCAGTCAGTTCGATATGTAACTCGATAGGTTTGTGTCAGAAAAAAACAAGGTGACCTCGATTTTCTCAAAAAATAAATAAAATATCCAATATCTTTGCTGTAAGGCGACCTATCGTTCTGAACCAAACTGTGACAGGATGTGTCAGTGCTACAGCTCCTTTTGCTCCTTTTGGTGCTGCAGCTACACTGCCTATGTGCCCAACAATTTGCAGCATGACACGCAATACCAAGGAATATAGACTTTTAGTAAAGCCAAGACGTGTAGGGAATGTATGGCAGTTTTCATGTGGTCCAAGAAAGATATTTTTCATCTAATATCACACCGAGGTTTCTCAAGGTTCTCTGGACCGGAACTGTTATTGTATTAAACTTGATTATCGGTTTTCGCGTCAGATTTTCTTTAAGCATTATGCTACATGTTTTATGGGGTGCAATTGTAGTTTATTATAGTCTCTACATGCAGCAACGTGCTGATAGCTGAGAATGCTTATATTTTTACATTGAATAAGCATTATTGCATCATCAGTCTATGTTTGTATGTGCGTATTTTGAGGGAGAGGGAGGTCCAACAGGTCATCGAATAAAATATTCGAAAGAAGTGGTCCAAGGATCGATAACTCGTGTAATGTTTCTTCGGAATAATGAATTTCCGGCTGAAATTATTATCTCTCGTTTTGAAAAATAGCTTACGATAACTTTAAATAGATCAGATGGAACCTTTGTCAGTTTTTGTTTAGTTAAAATCATTGGCCACCATGCACTGTCGAATGCTCCAGACATGTCGAGGGAAATAGCCAAGATATTGACACCTGCTCATTAGTTAATGATTAAATAAGCAATAGAATTATCATGTAAAAAAAACGCCTTGCATATTATAGATCAGATTTCTAACTAGTATTCATTAAAGAAACCACTTTTAAATGATCATTAAATAAAACTGTATGGGAAAAGTCGTTAAAAAAACGTTAGGTCGACCGTTAAAAAAGTCGAAGCCAAGTAGACGCGGACAAATACAATCACGGGATATACAATAAGATTGTAGATGACGGGAAGGTAAAATGCACTGATCACGCATCGAGACGTGCTTCTCTAAGGGAAAAAAACTTTCGATCACGTGTTAACTGCCCGTCCTGGGAATATAATGAGAGTGCCATCTTTAAAATCGTGATCCCCCCTCTTCCCCGTAGATTAGTATAAACATCCCTTCCCGAATTATAATTAATTAGTCCAGGGAGGATCTTGATTGATATGTGTCACGTTTGATTGCTTAAAATTCGCTGCCGTTTGGGGAGGCATAGGTATTAATAATTATAAATTCAAACTAACGGTGCAAAAGAAAAAAAAACTTAATAAATTAAATATAACTAAACCACTCGGGGTTCAAGCTTGATGTAACCTTTTAATTTTAGTGTCAGCCGAAATATTCGTTTGTGTGAAAACCTGAGATCCTATACTAAAGCATTGTTACATTTGCGAAGTATTAAATATTTTGAGTTGGCAGTATAAAAAGTTTTCTTATAATAATTTCTACCCGAACGGCAGCGAAGGGCGAAGAACAGTAGCAGAAGAGACGAGACTACTGAATTAATAAAGCTAAGTCCTAACCTTTTTTTTGAGAAATTGTGAAACTAATATTTTCGTGTATAAAAGATCATTGTTTTTTTTTTTTTTTTAACTTCGATCTATTCGTGTAATGGATTTTTAGGTAAAACTATAGGGTAAATATGGCATATAGTAGCACGTCGACTACTGCGGCGCAAAACTTCACAACTACGCTAAAAACAACGCCACGATTTAAAGTTATTTTTTGAGAACTTGATAATCGTGTTAAAACCACACGGCCAAAATGGAAAACAGTGGCGCTGTACTGAAAAATATTTCGTATTTCGCATAATTTATCAGTGTTCTTCGTAATAATGTGTGGTTTTAACACGATTATAGAGTTCTCAAAAAATAACTTTAAATCGTGGCGTTGTTTTTAGCGTAGTTGTGAAGTATTTCGCGGCATTAGTCGACGTGCTACTATATGCCATATTTACCAACTATAGTATAGCTAGTCATGGATTATTACGGCGAAAAACTTTACAGACTAAAACTTTACAGTCCGTGCTCGGAAGTATGGCAATTTTACCGTTTTTAATAAAAGAATTTTACTGAATAGAATTAGATGTTTAAAAACACACAAGCAACTATCGTAGAAAACTTGTTGAAGACAAAATGTATTTTACTTCAGGTGTTCCAAGTACTTAGTACGCCACTTATGCCTTTATCTAAAAAAAAAATATTTATGATAAGATTAAAGATTATCTGACTGATAAATATGAGTAGACGAAAAAAAGTTCCTCACTAACTGGTGAATATTTGGTAAATCGCCTTTTAGTTCAAAAATTATTTAATATCGGCTCTAGTGACAGAAGTTTTAGAGCAATACCTCATTCGCTTGATCATTCTTAGGGCCTGTGCATTTTAGTGTTTTGACTTGTTATAGTTGGAACCCTGGTTGAGAAACGCTGATCCGGAGAGCTGAAAGTAGTCAGTATAATATCAGGATAAGCCTTGACCATATATTTCTATTTACCAACCGGATTTAAATGAATTCTTTTATCGAACTTCGTACGAGAGTAATAACGTAACATTCTTAGTTACGATTTTCTGCCTATTCCAGTTCGATATATTTTTGTTCATTTTATGATATTGAATATAAAATATAGTATATGTAAATAATAATTACGTTATCAATACATATAAATCATAATCGTCAAGTCAAACATATTTTCAATATTTCTATGAGCTTGGCCGGTTAGTCGAAAGTATCTTTATTGAGTTGATAAATAGCTCACGAAAAAATGTTGAAATTTAAATAAAGTATTTATGGTATTAATTGCAGATTGATTTATTTAAATATGTTTATGTCTTATTTAATGTAATAATACTGTTGTCATACGTTTTGTTACTTCTTTTTCAGAATCAAAAATGAAAGAATCGTATGAGAAAATATGGGCGCAATTCAAAGCATTAATATGGAAAAACTTGCGTCTTTGGAACGTTATTTTTCTTCTCCCGGTCCTTGCAATTATCATATTTTCGATCGCTGACACAGACACATGGCACATCCAAGAATTTCAATCCAAACCAACTTCTTCGCTTCTTTATCGAGAAAAATTGATACATGAGATTTATTATTCTTCAAATGAATCAGAATTTATACAGAGCTTGATGGAGAAGGTTTCATATAAATTAAATCACCATTCAATAAGTGAGTATAATTCTTTTATCAAATAGGACTTGACGAAATTTCAATTTGGAATTATGAATTGGTAAACAATTATACATTTCCATATGTGTTGTCACTAGCGGCCGGTTTCGCCGTTCGGCATCTTCAAGCGTTGAAGTGCACGGATGAACTTGAACTAACAAAATATGACTAGTAATTTTACTCCAATGTTCATAATTTACAGAATTTAGTTGATAGCTATTTTGGATTCATGCCATCGTCAAAACCAATATGAGTGTAAAAAGCTATTGAATGTTTATTTAAAAAGTAACAATAAGGTGTTACGAGCATTATTGTCCAGACTGACTATATACTATAATACCTGTTCAAATTAAAATTTGATGAATCAAAATGTTATTTTTAATATCATTTGGTGCCAAGAATTTGACAATATTAAGTTTTTGTCGTTACCATTGTTTTCTTCATGCAATTTAATTTTTATATTTTTGTTTCAGGTATGTCTGCATATTTAGATGAAAAGACCCTTTTGGAAAAACATGAAAAAGATCTCAAAACAAGCCGGAATAGTTATGCTGTTATATTTGAGGTAAATTTTTCTATCGGCTTATAATATTTAAAGTATAAATAATTGACGGCTCGTTGTTGAAATATTATTTTTAGGATTTTAATATCAGATTTTGCTCACGATTTATTTAGAATATCAACAATTCAAGAAATAACACCATCAGCTTAGACATACAGATTAAGACGAAGGAAACACCTTGTTACCTACAACAAAATATAACATATTTTGTAACATATTATAACATATTTGTAACGTGATCATGAATGAGTTCATTAAAAGTAGTCTTTTAGAAAAGCTAATTTTAAAAATATATAATACACAGTGTATTTATTCTATTAATGGTTTAGTTCGATAGTGCTACAACTAGAAATTTGTCATCTGAACCGAGTTGGTGACAAACAAAGTGATACTTATTATTTGTTTTGTCTTTATAGTGAATCATTAAGTCATTTATCTCAATTAAATACAAATTAACGACATTGTTGAAGAAGTCATAAAACGATATTTCGACTTGCATTTATATGAAATTGAAAAAAGATTGTTTATATTTCTTTATTTAGATATGCAAAGAAAAGAAAACTAGTAATTCTTTCTTGGTGTACTTTTGGGAAGCTATACAATGGGTAGTGTTACTCAAAACATTACATTTTTCACTAGTCTTCGACTGTGGAAAGGAAAAAGGACGTAACCCACACATATAAAACTTTACAGGAAGCGCTAAAACCGTGTTTTGATGATTTTGTGACATATTATGCAAATTATGAATTATACACAACCTTGAAGTGCACGGATACTTCTAAACGGGTGTTTAATTGACATAAACTAATATGAATTAAAGAAATTGTTGAGGAAAAACGTTTATTTCTGTTCCTTTTCTTGGTTTTAATTTTTTAGAAAAGGTCATCGTTTTTAAACTTAAAAGCAAAATTTAGATACTTATTCGGCATTTTCAGCTTCCATCCTTTTGATAGAATGTGTGTCAAGTTGTATACATTGTGATTATCGAAAAAAAGCTGTTTAAGAAAATTGAGGGTTACATCCTTTTTCTTTTCCACAGTCGATATATAAATTAAAATGAAATTATTTAAAAGTTGAAGTAATGACGTCGTCGGATGTTCCCTTTACGGTTTTTGTTGTATTTAACTATATTTTGATTCTAAGAAAAAAAGTTCGAGGGCCGCAAATACATTTCAAACGAGCTGCGCGTTGTGCATCTCTCGAGATATAAGATAATCAAAAAGGCCACGCTGAAACAGCGTGTTTCTCCACTCCCCAGCACAACGTGCAAATGATTTCAACGTTAATTATTGACATTGTCTGATAAATAATTATATATAGTTATAAAAAAATTATACAAGGGAGCTTATATGATGTCTATGAATTATAAAATTTTCTCAATTGGATGTTGCAAGCAGTGGCGGGTTAAGCGCACGAGAGGCCCCAGGCGCATTAAAGTTTAGAGGTCCTGTAATTTTGCATAGTATATGTATATATAAAATGTCAGGAAATTCCGCGTGAAAAAATACAAACACATTAAAAGTATATGAGTTTTATAAAATAAGCTATTTTTGAGGCCCTAAGCGCTCACCTCATTTGCGTATAGAGTAATCCACCACTGGCTGAGCCGCCACTGAATACAAAACCATTACACCTGGAAACCTTTTCGGTCAATAGAATATTTTTTACCCATTATGTTGATTATTTTTCCAGAATACTGAAGATATATTAAAGAAAATAAATTACACAATACGTAATTCAAACGAATATCAAACGAGCCGTATTTGGCAATCACCACTAGTTCTCGGACTCCATAAAAATTATGGTAAGACTACTTATTCTCATTCTAAAATATGTAACATGTTAAAATCACCAATAAAAAACTTCGTGTCTATTTCACAAGTAACACATTTTATGGTATTCTACAAAATTTTAACAATTCCAATGTAGACTGGATATTAAGCGTCCTTTTTTGGATATGTTGACTCTTAGTTTAATAGTTTGCTTTTTACGTGATCGCCTGCTCTCGTGCTGCGGAGATATTAATTCGGAAAAAGTAATAAACACATAACGACTACACAGAACCAATGCTTGCTATATTCCTATCACCGTACATTCTTTTGTCCAATTTGTGCTTTGTGACTTGCCTAAAAATATATTTAAATTTGTGAATGAATAATCACAAGATATATTATTTGATACTGAATTGTATAAAGAAATACTTTGATACGTGGACATAGTGATACGTGAAATATCGTTGATAGATTCATAATCTTTCTGATAAAAATACTTTATCAGCGAGATTATCAATAATAATATTTTTAAATATACCATAAAAAAAATGCATATCAAACTGACTCACTACCAACTGTAGGGATTCTGTGTCAAGCCTTCCCGGGACTTTTAAGGTTTTTTACTGTCTTAAGTCCCGGGACTTTTTTGTTAAATGTCTCAGGACTTAAGACAGCCAAATTGTACATTTTAATTTTGAAAAAACAATCCTAGCAAAATAAAATTGGATGCATGTGCTAATGTGGCCTAAAAAGATAATTTTGATTTAAAATAAATTTACATTGGTGTCTGTCGTCGAGATCAGTTTTGAAAAAAATGCATTATATTCAGGCTAAGGATTAAAGGCCGGGGTTTTAACAAAATTAAGTATGCATATATAAAAGGGATCTTATAAAAGAAACAGCTGTTTGGATTCACAATTGTAGAAGTATCAAATGACATCTATTTATATGACTATTTATAGACATGCAGAAATACAAAAAAAAACTTAGACACGTGCTCGCTTAACTATTGTTGTAGCATGGGATAATTGCACAGAATTCCAAGAAATAATGGAACCGATAGTTATTTCTAGAGAATTATGCTATACATCTAGGCGGTTTATTAGCAACGGTTCACCTGGGACTAATTGTTTTTCGAAAAGAATACACGAAAGATCAGTGTTTTGGAAAAACAACGTTGCAACAACGTTTATTACAAAAATGAGCAATCGGCTCTCTGATTCGTCATTAAATTCATTATTATTTTTAAAAGCATGTTTATTTAATTTTAATAAATCTATAATTTCATTGAAGGGGAAATAAAAGTCCCGGGACTTTGACTTTATCACGTCTCGAGTCCCGGGACTTCAGAATCCCTACTACCATGGGTCAAAGTATTGCAGATTAGGCTGCTGGCTGCATTACAAAATGACTTATTTAAATGTAAACATTTTTAATTAGACACCTTTTTATAAAACAAAAAAAAGTAAAATATAATTTACAAAAGTTGTGGAATATTCAATAAACTTGACATCATTTTCGGTTTCCAAATCTTAACAATGTTGAAAAATATTCTGGAGGCAGTAGTGTAGCGGGGCGGGGGCGCGTGGGGTCGGTGCTCCCACACTTTTTTCTATACTTTTGGAAATTTTACGAAACATGTTTCCTTTACGTAAATATAACAACATGACTGTTGTAACTATTTATGAATTGAAAAAACGTTTTGTTGAAAAAATTTTGGTAAAATATTATAATTAATGAACGATACGAATTTAAACGATACGATTGTTAGAAAAATAATAGCATAATTAGTACATGTGATGATAGCATATTATTGTTACTATCAGGTGATGTTTATGCTGGGTTTGCCACCCTGCAGCTAGCAATTGATTCAGCCTACATCGAAAAAATGACCGGAAAACTAGTTACCCAAGTAAGTGCAGCATTTATTTTCTAACACCTGTACACCGAAATAAGAACTGAGCAGTGACGTATTATCCTATAAACAAATGAGGCGTGCGCTTGGGGCCTCCGAATTTTCATTTTCTCAAAAAATAGCTTATTTTATTTGGATTTTTACACATTTTATTCGAAATTTTCTGACGTTTTTTGGTATGGGGCCTCCCATGTACTTAATCCTCCACTGTGACTGAGCTGTTAGACTTTTGGCCAATTGAAGAAAATGTTTAATTTCCATTTCCATCGAAATATTTAAGTGATAATACAAAAATTAATTTGATAACTTTTTTATTCTACGGATTGATGAGAGAATAACAACGCAATGAAAGAGATAATAATTTTAATTTTATATAATATAAAAATGACCACTTTTAATGTGTTCACTGCCAATGCCATCTGGTGGAAAAGTATTATACTGATCAACAAAAAAGACTTCTTTTATGCTTATTCCACATTTATCGTACACCAGCGATTTCCAACCTGGGAGGCGCGGACTATTGCAAAGGCAGGTGCGAACAGTCCAAATAACTGATAATTTACAAAATAAAAGTCGGGGTTATGGGTTATGAATCATTTGATAGAAAATTATCATAATTAACAAATTTAATTTTATATCAAAAATGAACTTCCGCAAAGTTACAACCGAATCCATCAAAAATATTAAGGAGAATTAGCATTGTTGAACCATATAAACATGCTTTAAGGTTTAAATATATCGTCGATGCACATCAAATATGGTATATGTGACACTGGGTACATTCTGAGATAATCGATAAAAACTGTTCCCCATATTGGGGGCCGTGGAATTTCTTTGAGATGCGGGATTGGGAAATTTTGAAATCGGAAGAGCTAAAAAAAAACGAGTTACGGAGACAATCCGGGGAAAAAGTATAGCAAAACGGGGAGGGCCGTGGAACGAATATTGTTGGGAAGCACTGGTCTATGTGACTCTGGGTTCATTCTGAGATAAAAACTGTTAAAAAAAACGGAAATAACACTTCTATGGATGCAAAAATTAGAGGAAAAATATTTTCTTAGGTATAAAAATACATTTATTGCAAATATTTACTATTTTGAACAAGAAAATGGCATTTTACTGCTTTTTATGCACATGGTTCATATTGTATGCACAGTTTTCGTCACATGAACCATTTTTAAAACTAGATGTCAAAATATTCTATCCAAAATAATTCAAATTTGATAACTAGGTAATAGTCTAGTGTCAAATTAACAGAACTTAATTATGATATTCTATTATCAAAACATGTATCTGAATGTTATGGAGATACTATGACATTTTAATTATGAATTGTGTATGCAGAAGATATGATTTTTTTATTATAAAATAATTAATCTATTTTCTGTTTTGACAAACATTTCATTTGACTCTAGCTGATAATGTTTTTTCTATCTTCCCATGGGGTATTAACACTTGCACCCAGACTTGTTCAGCGGGAATCAAACCCGTAACCTCCAGACTCAAATTCAAATGAGAAGAGAAGACCATTATTGTACGTAGGCTGTCATTTATTTATTAATTCTTTCATTATGTATAAATGTTACTCTGAAAGCATTAATATTCATTATTCTCTATTGAAAAAATAGTCACAAGATCATTGTTATTTTTATTTCAAATCGTTCATCAATCAAACAAAAAATAAAATCTATAAATAATAGCAAGATAACGAAGCGTTTACAACACTGTCATTATTAAATGGAACATAATTCGCAACACAAAAAAAAAACTAAATTAACATTTTTGCTCTTACAACTCTTACACGAATGTTGAGGAATCACAAAGAGGGTGATGATCTTTTTACATGTTTTTATTCATGAAAAGTCCCAAAAAGGCAAAAAGTCTGTTATACTGAGACAACATAGACAATCTCTAGAATACCTAGTCAATCCCTTGACTGATGTAATTTTTAAAAAATATCCCCCGATGGTAAATATTTTAGAGCCTTAAATCTGTGACAGAAAATCAAAAAAAATGTATTCGAATTGATCAGTTGCCGCCCCTAAGCAACTTCTTACTCGCCTATGCTCACAAGACGTTCTTGTCCACGAGGGTGGTACCGCGTCTTAGGAAATAGGCGCGCAAAAAATTTAGTTGTAGACATTAATGGCTGGAATTTCATTAAATGATGCAATGCCTTACTCATTGAATAGACTAGTATTTTAATTCTTATTATCTTCAAAAATTAAATAGCAGCTCAAACTGGCTATTGGCAATGTGCTTGAAAAATCTCATCATTCACCCATGTCGATTGCAGAATCGCAACGCGATTCATAATACCTACGCCTCGCGCTTTCTAAAGGGAAAAAATGTTTGTATTGGACAGGCGGCGCTGGCGAGGTCTCGACTTACCAACTCTTATGGTATGCGTACACCTAATACGTCATCGTCCGAACTATGCTCGGTCGTCGTCGGCTGAACTCGTCCGATCGAAACAATCGTACATATGTGAAGAAATGAGAGCTACACTTACACTACTACAGACGGCATCGTACGATGACGGCCGTCTCTGACCAATCAACTGACGAATCCGAACGTGTTGGGACTTGTCGCCAGTCCACCGGGTACTTTCAATGTACATATATGACAGAACATTTTACTGCTACTAACTTCAGGTCGTAATTTAAATACTACTCGTTCAAACCCGGTCGGCTGACAACGGTAGCGGTGAATCCAAATGAACGGCCGAGACTCTACGTCCGAATAGGTTCGACACAAAGTCGGCCGATGGTTCGGTTTTGGTGTGCGCGTAGCATTAGGCGAGCGGCACGCAAATATTTTTTCGACTGCGAGAAATTCTGCGGTTTCTCATTTCGCTTATAACTCTTTACATTGGTGCAATATATCGGTTATTTTTGTTTATCTATATTCAGACTATCATCCTATACATCTATTTTTCTTATTTCTCTACTGAGGACCTCGCTAGCGGTGGCATATGGAAATGGTAGGAAAATCGGGATTCCTAAAAACAAGAAGATCACACCATGTGACCATAAACCCGGTGCTAGCCGTGTATTAAATATGGTGCATGTGCAGTAGGATAACATGTTTTATACTTAAGAAGGCGGAGAGAAAAAAAAAGAAAAGCATAAGCCCCAAGCGCGTATCTCATTTGCTTATAGGATAATCCGCTACTGATTAACAATAGTATTCATAGTCATGTAGGTGAAAAAGTATCTCTTTTCCTACCATTTGGCGGTACCACGAATAATCATTTAACAAATGAAATATTGTCTCTCATTTAAATATAAATTTAATTTTATCAAAGGTTTCTTGAAAATGTATTACAATAATAATTATTAATTGGATTTTTTTTATTATTTTTCAGAACTTTACAGTGCAGGCATACCCTTACCCATCGTGTACAGATAATGATCCTGATAATATAAATTACAGCGCTCTATTGCCAATTTTCACAAATGTTTCCTTCTTCATTATTTTCCTCGTTTATGTTTCAAAAATAATCAATGAAAAGACTTCTGGACTTTGGGTAATTAATGTCAGTTGATGCTTTTTGGTTTACCTGATTGACAAAAACAACAACTCTACAATTTACTTATTCTTGCAGGAACTTACCAAAATCCACGGAGTGTCGTCAGTGTTACTGCGGGCATCGTATTATGTACATTCTCTTTCAATGCAAACACTTGCAGTGATCATTTTTGTAGTCATCCTCAAGAACGGCGATGAACATTTGATTCCAAAAACTAACATTGTGATACTTGTAATTGCACTATTGATGGTAGCAAATTATTTTTTATTGATGAGCTTCGCTATATCCGCCTGCTTTCACAACGGTATGTCCATACAAATTACGTAAGTTAATTAAAAATTGCATCCGTGCAGGAAATTCGTTGTAGCTTTTTGGTAAAGAAATAACTATAACGGTGCAAACATCTGGCGAAGGGAGAACGGTTAGTTAATCACTAGGCCTGTCATTGCCTTATCCTTCTAACTCTACTACTCTCTTTGAAAAATAGAGGTTGAGCAACTGAGTAATGAGCAGTTCTCGTAGAAAAAGCCTCTGTTGAGATACCTCCACTAGTAGGCCACGTGCTTCACATTGGTGGTTAAAAAAACAATTAAAAACTAGTTAATCAGTCTACTTGCACTTCAAGGTTTTCATAATTTCATAATTTGCCTTAGGCCCAAAATCATCAAAATGCATTTTTTGTGTCTCCTGTAAAATTTGTTTTGTGCACAGTAGAATTTATACAATATATGTATTATTATAATGTAAATTAATAATATTAAAATTTATGTCACCATAAAAATCGCCTGACTGCGGCTAAAAAAAGTACAAATTAATTACACACCGCAGAAAAATTAAGCGGAGTAATTAATTACTTTCGAAAGTACGTATTTGAATTTTTAAAAATCTCGTTCGCGTAAGTGTAAGTAGAGAGAGAGAGAGAGCTTTTAGTGTCGATTAGCCAAGTATAGGTCAGTGAGTGTGATAGCTTTGAATAGGAGTTTTTTCAACCATAAAATTATTATTTTTACAGCCCTGATGACTTGCATTATTTCTATACTATTCGGGATTTTGTTTCAAATAATTTCTACAAATTTGAATATGGAGTCGGCGAGCTTGCTAAATATTTTAATTGCATTATGCATGCCATGCAGATTAATCTTCTGGATGTTTGAAATAATTGGCGCTTACGAAAAAAAAAGTAAGCAAAGAATTCCTTCACAAATTTTATCGCTTGGATCGTATAGATTAAGTTTTCAGCAAAGGCGCAGCAAAAGGTAAGGAGCAGACCGCATTTTTATATAGGAAAAATTAAGTACAAGTCGACGAATAAAAATTGTTATGTGTATAGAACAGTGGTTCTCGCGTGAAATTTCATTGTGGCCGCATTATAAGCATCGGCGGTCCTATGGAAATGTCTCGTGGCCGCACCAAATGTAATAACAATAGCAGTTGCATTTACTTAAAAAAAAAGATTAATTTCAATTGGTATTTATTTATTTAAAAGCAATTCGAATGGAAATTGTTCGACAGTTCTCTCTTCCAATGCAAGCCGCATCGCCGCTTCTAAGTTTGCATCTGTCAGCTGGTTTCGATATTTATTTTTTATAAAGTGCATTACGCTGAATGATCTTTCACAGTATACAGTTGTAGGAAAAATCGACAAAATTAATAAAGCAATTGTTGCTAATTCTTTATATTGACTTGATTCATGGTCAACGTATAACTCCGACCAGAATTTTTGAACAGTATTATTATTAAAACGATCCTTAGGTATTTGATCATTACCTATTTCTAACAATGCATATTGAACATTATCCCAGTTAATTGATTTGAATATTGAAAATGATATTAGTCTTTTTTGTAGTATTATAAAATTATCATTTTTCATCACTTGAAAAGGGGACGATATAAAGGTAAAAATTTTAAAAAATTTCAATTCTTCGAACCTTTTATCAAGTTCCTGATTTAATAATTGAAGACACTGTATTATTGTATGCTTTAATTAAAATTTAGAATTAGTGTCTGCCAATTTATCTAGAAAATCACTAAGTGAAGATAGAATCGAAAAATTGTCATTTTCAATTTCTGTCACAAGGCTTTTCTCGGTGTTTTTTAATTAATCTATGATGAACACAGTTTTTGTTATTGTTAAGTTGCTTTTTTGTAATTGTTTATTAATCAAACTAATACGCTGCAAAAAAACATTCAGGAATAAAATTGACCCTTTTATATAATTATTTTGAAGTTTCTCACTTAAATCTTTATGGTTTACGGCTAAAGCAGATATAACATAATCATTTAATTTACAAAGACGTTGAACACTACTATCAAAACATAGCCATCTAATGTGGTTGTAATTGAGTAAAACATTGTGTTTTTCGTTTTTGATTTCACAAATAGACCTAAACATGTTAGACAATTTACTACTGGTATTAATTGCATTTAATAGTTTTCTCACTATTAATTCCACTTATTTCCACACCTTCCATGGATTTAATAACAGTTTTGCTAACTAACACTTCTTGACGCACAATACAATGCATACGAAATATTTCATTTTCAGAGTCTTCGTTGAACAAATTCAATACGTCCCTTCTTTCGCTCTTCATCAGCAGTTACAGCACATAAGCTGTGCGTTGATATGTTTAACTTTATCATGTCCGCTTTGATATTATTATCTATATATTAATAGCCGATAAGGTCTGAGTGTCTGTATGTTTGGACGTCCATTTCACACCTTCCAGTCTCCACTTTTTTATTCATACTAAATTTATATATTAAAAGTCGATAAAATAATCACTCGCTTTTCACTTTTCACAAATGTGTGCGTACTGATGATGTCCTCGAGACATCTTCTTCTTCTACGAAATGTATTTTGTTTGCGTACATTTTCAAATTAATAGATAATGAAATGAAATAAAACATAATTCAATAATTTGCAATTTAAAAACTGCAGGGCTGTCGATATATGCGCCGTGGTCGATTTATGGTACTATGAAAAATGATTGTTAGCAAACTTGAGCATTATTCTAAATATTAAATAATTTACGAAATTTCTGCTCCTACGAAAAATGGTTGTTAGCAAACTTAAACTTGATTTCAAAAATTGAATATTTTACGAAATTTATGCTACTACGAAAAATGGTTGTTAGCAAACTTAAAAATTATTCCAAAAATTAAATAATTTACGAAATTTATGCTACTACGAAAAATGGTTGTTAGCAAACTTAAACTTTATTCCAAAAGTTGAATTTTTTACGAAATTTATGCTACTACGAAAAATGGTTGTTAGCAAACTTAAACATTATTCCAAATATTAAATAATTTACGAAATTTATGCTACTACGAAAAATGGTTGTTAGCAAACTTAAACTTTATTCCAAAAATTGAATATTTTACGAAATTTATGCTACTACGAAAAATGGTTGTTAGCAAACTTGAACATTATTCCAAAAATTCAATAATTTACGAAATTTCTGCTACTACGAAAAATGGTTGTTAGCAAACTTAAACTTTATTCCAAAAATTGAATATTTTACGAAATTTATGCTACTACGAAAAATGGTTGTTAGCAAACTTGAACATTATTCCAAATATTAAATAATTTACGAAATTTCTGCTCCTACGAAAAATGGTTGTTAGCAAACTTGAACATTATTCCAAAAATTCAATAATTTACGAAATTTCTGCTACTACGAAAAATGTTTGTTAGCAAACTTAAACTTTATTCCAAAAGTTGATTTTTTTATGAAATTTATGCTACTACGAAAAATGGTTGTTAGCAAACTTAAACATTATTCCAAATATTAAATAATTTACGAAATTTCTGCTCCTACGAAAAATGGTTGTTAGCAAACTTGAACATTATTCCAAAAATTCAATAATTTACGAAATTTCTGCTACTACGAAAAATGTTTGTTAGCAAACTTAAACTTTATTCCAAAAGTTGATTTTTTTACGAAATTTATGCTACTACGAAAAATGGTTGTTAGCAAACTTAAACATTATTCCAAATATTAAATAATTTACGAAATTTATGCTACTACGAAAAATGGTTGTTAGCAAACTTAAACTTTATTCCAAATATTAAATAATTTACGAAATTTCTGCTTACTATAAAAATAAAATAAATTAAAATAAAATAAAATAACATAAAATAAAATAAAATAACATAAAATAAAATAATATAAAATAAAATAAAATAAAATAAAATAAAATAAAATAAAATTAAATTAAATAAAATAAAATTAAATAAAATTAAATAAAATAAAATAAAATAAAATAAAATAAAATAAAATAAAATAACATAACATAACATAAAATAAAATAAAATAAAATAAAATAAAATAAAATAAAGTAAAATAAAATAAAATACAATGCAACAAAACACAATGCAACAAAAATCTCACGTTGCTGGGCAACGGGCTTACAGCTAGTATATATTAATTGCATTCGAACGGTCTGTCAATGAAGTTAGGCACAATAATTTTTCAATAAATTCACTTTTGTCAAAATCGAAATATCTTGCAAATACTAAAATTTGGTTAGTTTTTGTTACATCATTACTTTCGTCCAAACATAAACTATAAAATGGGCTTTTATTGCGGGATCTGCTTATTTCAAGTCCTATAAACTTTCCTATTTCGTTTATTCTTCGTTGAATCGTATCATTACTTAGTGGCAAATTACGGAAAAGTTTATTTTGAGGATCCACTCCCAAAACTACAGATTTTATAAATTCACCTTCTTTGAATGGTTTTCGATGTTTTCCAATTAAATAACTAACTTTGAGAGATCCCAGATATAAATCATCATTTTGTGATAGAAATGTACTCAATACTTTTTTTTGTGAAGAAAGTTCAATTTTAATTTTTTCGTCTCAAAATCAAACCACCTCTGTTATCAAAGCTCAGTATAGGGTTTTTCTGAGTCTTCGTCTGGTGCCATGATTCACTAACGTAAATCAGCACTGGTAAAATGCAAGCGTTCAACAAATGAAATTTGGTTTTAGTCAAGTACAGCTGTCCCAGACAGTTCGCATTGAGTTGAATGTAGCTCCAGCCATTCCTAGACGAATGGCGAGCTCCTTTTTTTGTACTACCGTCTTCGGGGATATGTACGCCGAGGTATCTGAAGCTGCCGACCCTCTCAATGATCTGTTCAGACTAGAACCAACAGCTACAACTCGATTGGGCGGAATTGACCTGCGAGGTATGAAGTTAAGGATAATAAATAATAAACAGCAACGGTGTAAGGACGCAGCCCTGTCTCACTCTGATTGTGACCTCAGCCCGTTCGGTATTTGAGTCGCCGATTCTCACACAGCATGAACTATTCTCATGTAGGGCTCATTTGATAATGGCCACAATCTTTGGAATATTCAAATCTTTTTTTATAATAATTACTACAGTCTCGAGATTTCCGGAGACTCGACAATTTTGTGAATTGAGTAATGCAACAAATTTTATCGCATTACTAGGGGGCTTTGTCATTTATATATGGATCTAGATCAGTGGTTATCGTGTGCGGCCAGCAGAGAAGTTTGCTCCGACCATCAACAGCTTCATACTAAATATTGATATTTAAACAAAATGTGTTTTTACAAATTATTAGCTGCTATTTTTCACATCGACACATCGAAATAAATACTTGGTGGGGCCACGAGACATTTTACGTGAGTACTATTAATCTACACCAGAGGTGGGGAACCTGCGGCCTTTTGGCCAATTCTGAAAAAACGAGATTTGGAGATATATGGGGAAAAAGTATAGCGAATTGAGGATTTCAAATTCCTCGATGAGCTAAAAAAAAAAAAACCAGACTTGGAGATTCTGGGGAAGAGGTAGTCAATGTTTACTGCGGCCTTATGTCGAACCAGTAAAATGAATGCGGCCTTTAGAGAAGAAAAGGTTCCCCACCTCTGATCTATACACTTATTTTTTACATTCTGAAATATAGAAAACCGTTTAGTAATCTGCATTGACGAGATTGCAGGAATAAAAATATTTCGTTTTCATACTTTATTTTTTTTTATACCGTAGTGTAATCAATTGATATAATTTCAGACCAAGGACTTCGGTGGAACAATTTGTTTTCCGCCCCATCCGTTGATGTTCCCATTTCCTTCGCATCTGTATTCTTTTTACTATTGCTGCATAGTGTTGGATCTGCCATTTTCATATGGTATATGGATCACATAAATCCTGGACCATTCGGATTTGCAAAATCCAAGATTTTCCTGTTCAAGGTGAGAGTGATTATACTATTTACGAAGGCAGAATTGCAGGTTGCAACATTGCCACGAATATAAATGTTTAATTTCACATTAACATCAGCCGGCTTTTCATTAACTCTTTTTTCGGGTATGACCTATACAAGTGTCATAGCTGACATGCCCTTGCCTCGTATGACGCGCATAGCGGCATTGCGCTGAATTTTAAGCCTCATAGCAGCCATCTCTTATGTTTTGAGGTTCAAAATTGGTTGAATATATTACCAATGCCATCTATTGGATTAGATCAAAAATATTTTAATATTCACGGAAATAGCGACATCTCAAACGTAATGAGGAAACATTCGTTGACATTTTAGTTTATGATATTTCCAAACATTTATTCACTTTTTATAACGAGCTATTTCTCGGGCATACCGAGCAAAAATATCGTGAAACTGTTTATGTGTCGATCGTTTAAAAACAACATTTTCGACCCCAAGCAATAAAATCCGACCGGGCAGTTAACTAGTTAACCAATGCCGCTAAGATCGGATCTCGTTTGTGACACTAGAAAGTGTTTGTGACACTAAAAAGTACCTAATTGGTGTTTTCGCCGACAACATTGAAAAAGTATCCACGCATGTGGTTGGAATTGTAATATGGCAGAAAAATTAAATATGTCTGTAACGGGTGTGTAAATTAATTCTTATTGTGTATTTTTGTTGGAACTTCGACTTTTTGTGTTGTGTGACCGCTCCAGATACTTCATGTGATGGGTATGTTTGTGAGCATTTAAAAATATCTATTCTCTGATATTGCGCGTAATTCTTATAACGAGCAAATTCAGTCGGTCCCATCTTCTTCGTAATAAATAAGTTTGACTGTATTCAAATGTTTTTTATTTTAAATTGAAATAAACCTACTTGACCAAAATAAATGATTTATCGAACATTTAGATAATTTAACTAGAATTAAATTCTTATATTTCATCACAACAAGATATTGATTTAAATCGAGGAAAATCATAAATAACAGTGTATTGGAAAAATATGGCTTTAGTATGAATAAAAAAATGGCGAAAGCGTGGCTGGGGTGGAGGGGCAGGGGCAGGGGGAGGGGAAATCGGGGACATCCTTCATACACTCATACAAACAAACGGACGGACCTTATCGACTATTCATATATAGATTACCTTATTTTATTATTGTTTATGGGATTGCGAATATACACTACATTAATAACTTTACTGCAATCCAGCTGATTCCAGTTGAGTAATTTTTTGATAATTTGAAATAAAAATAATAATTCAATATTTATGCAAAGTAAAACGAACTTCTTCATTGGCCATGTTCGCTCCCTATCTGGAGCATATGGCCGCCACGCGGCACCTCCATTTTTCCCTGTCTCCCGCCAACTGCTTTGCTTCCTCCCATGAGATGCCAGCATCCCTCAGTTCCGCCGAGTACATCCTATGGATAGTACCCGACGGACGTCCAGGACGCCGGAATCCCACTGGTCGAAAGAAGAGGCAGGCAGGATTGAGGCTTTCCGGTGGCATCCGCAGCACATGACCCAGCCACTTCCAACGTCTCTCCATAGCAACTGACGTGACGGGACGCTGTCTTGTACGCTCCCTTATCTCTGAATTCCTCACAAAATCAAACCACCTCACCCCCATTATTCGACTCAAGCATCTGTTCTCGAAGCTCAGTATACGGTTTTTATGAGTCTTCGTCAGGTGCCATGATTCGCAACCGTAAATTAGTACCGGCAGAATGCAAGCGTTGAATAAGTGGCATTTGTTTTTAATCGAGTACAGCTGTGTGTCTCAGACAGTCCGCATTGACCAACTAGCAAAAACCAACTATCAATGGAAAAATCAGGCATTTTCAACCTTTCACGTCATCAAAAATCATCAATTGACTCACTTATTGTTTGTGTTTATGGTGTATTGTTTGTTTATTTGTTACTTAGAAATCTTTTTGGTATCCAAGAAACCTAACCAATAATGATAACGTGGAAGGAGAGAATTTAATGCCGGCAGACATCGCCTTGAATGTAAATAAGGTCTCCAAAGTGAGTACTTAATTGTTATTTTATATTGAGAAATCTCTGTTTAAGTGTATTTAGTTGATATGTACATATCGACTGTGGAAAGGAAAAAGGACGTAACCCACAGTTTTTTCTAAACAGCTTTTTTTCGATAATCACAATGTATCAAACATGATACACGTTCTGCCAAAAGGATGCAAGCTGCAAATGTCGAGTTAATGTCTAAATTTAGCTTTTAAGTTTGAAAAAGATGACCTTGTAAAAAATTAAAACCAAGAAAAAAGACTGAAATAAAGGTTTTTCCTAGACAATTTATTTAATAAATATTACATTATGTCAATTAAACACCAGTTTAGAAGTATCCGTGCACTTCAAGTTTGTGTATAATTCATAATTTACATACGGCACAAAATCATCAAAACACGTTTTTTGCGCCTCCTGTAAAATTTTATATGTGTGGGTTACGTCCTTTTTCCTTTCCACAGTCGATATGTATAGGGTAAATCATCGAGATGTGATGGGTTTCAGATACGTATTTTGGAGAATAGTAGTTGACTAAGCCAAGGTAATAGTAGCACGTGGTTCGTTGTTGTAGATTTTGAAATTCATATTTTTTAGTGGCCTCTAAATGGGGGTATTTGATGGGGGGAAAGTTCTGTTAGATGCCGAATTGACACGGTATCCTTAATTAAATTTCACATTAATATACCTTGAAAGGTTAAGTTAACTTAGTTTGTATAAGTAACTTTGATCTTGCTTCTTATTATTTTCCATCGACTGTCCTTGCGAGGACTAAATACATGACTGGGCAATTGTGCGAAAATTTGATAGGCTTTGAAAGATTAAGGTCTCGAGATATAAAAATCAAAACCAGTTTTTTTAGAATCAAGATCAATACACCTTATTTCCAGTCAAAGCTCCACTTGCAATAATCATTTAAAATATTTAAAAAAATAAATTTCCAGGTTTACAAAAATTGGGGACATCCAAAACAGGCTCTGAAAAATATATCTTTTTCCTTGAAAAAAGGTACTACCACAGTGATAATTGGTGATAAAGACGCCGGAAAAAGTACTCTGCTGTCAATTGTAGCTGGTTAGTTTTAAAGTTTATTTTATGTTTCTTAAAAGCTAAGAAGCGCTTAAAATTGTTCATTTTTCATATCATTGGCGGATCACGGAGTAGGAGCATGCCCCTCCCCCTAAGAAAAATTTTCCATTTTTCTAATTTATACTAAAACTTTATTGTGAAATAGGCTCTTCAATGGCTTAGTTTACTATGTTTTATAGAATAAATTCTTAATTATGTATTGAATATTTGTATGTAGATATATGATATTATTTTAAAATCATCCATTTTTTAATGTATTATTTTTGAATTTATGTATTCAAATTGAATGGCCCCTCCTGGCACAATTTCTGGATCCGCAACTGTTTCATATGAATAAAAAAATACAAATTTTAACATAACACTCGCAGGACAATACTTTGTGAACCCTCGGTATAGTTAAACTAAAAAATATTTATATGACATGTATTGTGTGTTCCGATGTAATGTCCAAGATCCAATATGAGAGAGGTCTTTCTTCTTTTCAAGCGGTACATCTAATTCCTTACGCTGGCAATACTAATCTCTGCTCCCCCCGCTCCTTCCTCCTTACCCACGCCACCCAGGAGACGACATCTTTGATTCATTATGGCCAGAGATAATGATTATGGCGCTGTTTTCTGACAAGCGTACGGTAGAATATTTCTTATCCGTTTATCGGGCACTAGAATTGCATTATGTGTTGATTCAAATGACACAATACCGATAGCTTATCTTATGTTTTCTTTTCGTGAGTTTTAAGTGAACAAGTGCGAGATATGTGACAAAACGGTAGTTCGCTGGCATCAGAGAATTCGTTGGAAGATATCGCCCGCTGTGGGCTAGTTGGTTAGAGCTTGCTCTACCAACGTTCAATCTCAAAATTAAATTTGAGTTCGACGGGTTACAGTCAATTGTGGATTGGGCCGCAGAGAAGACGGTCGCTCCGACACCTTCAGAGTTATACAAAACCGCAGGCTGCCCTTTCGAGGACCGGTCCCTGTTCTAAAGCTTAGAAAAGGGAAGGAGAGAGGGCTAGCCACAAACTCCCATACAGAAGAGAAGTGCGCAAGGAGGCACAGAGAGGAAGAACCCTTTGTAGAGGTCACCGCCTTAGATGACTTAAAACCGCCCTAAGTGGGTTGCTTTCGCCACTTCACGGAAGTGTGGAGGGCGTAAAAGGCACAAAGTCCCTCCTGAAAACAATAAGAATAACTCGCATACCGTTTACGATGAAGCGACCGCTACTTTTCTAACATTGAAACTACTGTGTCATTTCCAGTTCCCAATGACGGACGTCATGCGGACCCAGGTGAGTGCTTAAAAGCAAACAGGAGTATTAGGACGGACCGACGACCAGTGGCGGTTCCTGACCTGAAATCTTGGGTGGGCTAGAGAAAAGCATAGCATTGTATACTATTTACGAAATTTTGCATGCTTCCACTTCATCTTATACATTAATCTACAAGCAAATTAACAAATACTACGAAACTACTGCAAAGCATAAATTACTATATAATAAAATCAATACTAATGTAAGTAAGAAATAATAAAGTAATAACCTTAAATTTGTCTTTCAAAGTGAAATAACAAGTACAAAAAGCAATACAAAGCTGTCACAGAGAGCTGTCACTTTTATACAATACATCGATTTGGTATTTGTGTATTAGTATTTGTGTATGGGCCATGGACTAAATCGTTTTTAGCCCCCAATGAATGACAGAAGCCAGTAAATTTGAAACACAGTCCTGTGTGTTTGATGACGTTTCCGTACATACAAATACAAACAAAATCGAATCGTGCTAGATTGCGTTCCAGTGTAAAGAAATATTGTCTATGTTGCGGGCTGGAAAGCGTTAGCCCCTGACCAATAAAATGTACATAGGTGTTGCCAGACTGACGTCACGTTGAATGTTCTCTATGAATTATTTATAGGGTTTGTTTTTTTTTATGCCGGCTCAGCTTAAAATTGTAATACAAAACAATCGAGAATATTATTGTAGGTAGACATGGCATTGTCTTATATTGACAGGAAAATTTAAACAAAGATATTATATTCATTTGAGAAAGGTTAGTTACGCTTATAAATGTATTTATTTTGTTCAGCGGCCGAATTGCTGTTCATTTTTATTCAGCCATTTAAAGTTTTGGGTGAAAAATGCAGGTCGGGCTTAGCCCACCTAGCCCAGTACCTAGAACCGCCACTGCCGACGACAGAACACCAAGTTACCTCTTGCAGTTTCTAGTGAAAAAGTGACACGGTGGACAAGGCCATGTGTTCAACTTGGAGTATCTAATGGGTTTTTTTTAAGCTCGAAACCTTTTAGACTATTCAATCACAATTGTGCTCTACAGTTTATCCAGAGGAAAGATTGGATGATCAAGATAGACCTGCATCAGGCATACTTGCATCTCCCTATTGCCAAACATCACTTTCAGGGAGAGCTTCTCTAAGTCACGAGCTTTCCATTTGGACTATCAGCAGCCCTCGAATGTTTGCAACCTTGACAAGCTGGGTAGCCGAACGCCTTCAAGACAACAGTGTGTGGATGGTAACTTACCTCGACGATTTTCTAATTGCAAATCAGTCCGGGACGAATAGCCAAAGAGATTGTAATTTTTTTTTTAAAAGGGGGATAAAGGAGGATTTTCTGGACAGTCAATTTCAACAAATTAGTCCTCATTCCCTGCCAGAAACTAAATTCTTAGGATTATGTACCACAACCGCATAAACAGCAGGAGTATATTCAAAGAGAAAAGCGAAGCGCTTTTCAACACAATATTGGAGACGACGGAGAAGGAACAGAGGTCCCTCAAGTCAGTTTAACGCCTTCCGGGTAGACTGAAAACTGCAGTTTGTAGTTCCACGAGGGAGATTACACTGCCACCAACTTCAACGGAGAAGTTGCTTCTTCAGCGAAGTCAGTTTCGAAACTTAGCGCCTCGTATTATGGTTCCGATTTCAGGTCCAGCCGTAGAGGAGATGAAATCACCTATTCACAGACCCATCTTCAGCCACTTTTGACAACCGACGCAGCCGACTTAGGTTGGGGGGGCCCAACTAGACGACATCTTCATGTCAGGGCAGTGAAAAAGGAGTCAAGAATCATGACACTCAAACAGGAAGGAGATGAATGCAGTTCTGTCCGCTGTCAAGCTACATGCCTGGAGTATGAGAGAAACAGACTCCTGCAAATGGACAACATGACAGTGGTAGCATATGTGAACAAAGAAGGAGGTATGAGATTGCTGGACAGATTCAGTATCTCACTAATCGTGCAGTCCTTCTCCGGAGCCTACAAGGGCCCCGCCGACCGCCTATCTCGCGGAACACAAGTTCCCGAGTGACACTTTTTCAGCACAGACCTTCAATCAATGGAGCATGCGAGAAAACCTACAATGGCACCGCTGACCGCCTATCTCGTGGAACACAAGTTCCCGAGTGCACTTACTCAGCGCAGACCTTCAATCAATGGGGTATGATTGAGAGCCTACAAAGGCACCGCTGACCGCTTATCTCGCGGAACACAAGTTCCCGAGTGACACTTTTTCAGCACAGACCTTCAATCAATGGAGCATGCGAGAAAACCTACAATGGCACCGCTGACCGCCTATCTCGTGGAACACAAGTTCCCGAGTGCACTTACTCAGCGCAGACCTTCAATCAATGGGGTATGATTGAGAGCCTACAAAGGCACCGCTGACCGCTTATCTCGCGGAACACAAGTTCCCGAGTGGAACTTACTCAGCACAACAACAGCGCAGATCTTCATCAGATCGATGGGACATGCCAGAGATCGACCCGATTGCATCAGGAGAATCTTGAGTTACGCCTCATTCACGACGCATTCGGCCGCTCTTGGGACTACGAGCTGGCATGGTTCTTCCACCACCAAACATGATCTCGCAAGTGTTGGCCCATCTAGACACAGCGAGAGGAATATATATATACTTCCTTATAGTGCCGAACTGGAAGAAACCATTTTGGAAGGCGAACCTTCAATTGAGAGCACTAGATCCACCGCACACAATAATGGACCTGGCAGCAGTACTGTGGACATATCAACCGGCTGACCATCTCCAAAGATACAGAATCTTTCCCTTCTATCGTGGAATATCTCGGGAAAGAAGACTTAGTACGCAATAGGAACAAGAAGAAATTAGATTATTGGCGTCAATCCACTCTGAACACTTATCAATTGGCATGGATGAGATGACCCTTTTGGTGCAGTAGACATTCAGTCACTGCAGACAACTTCCGATCAGAACATGTCACCAGATATCTGGAAAACCTCTTCCTTCAAGAAGGTTTAGCATACTCTACGATACTGGTGCATAATACAGCCATCGCGACCTTTGTAAGCTGATACAAGATTAGCAGCTATTCAGTTGTGAAACACGTTTTACAGGCAATCTCAGTGGCGATAGCAAAGCCTCTTAAGCCACCTATATGGGATGTGAGAAGGGCAGTTTGTCAAATAAGCGACATCACGCCACCGATGATGAACCTATATGAGGTATCCCGTAGGACTGCATTATTATTATTACTAACATCGGGGCGAATGGTATATGATCTGACATTGTTGAGGTACTTCACAGACGGCTTAATGACAATGAGGACTACATAACTTTATGACCAGCATTTATCTCCAAAATGTCTTCGCCAACCATCGGCAATCAGGATGGCGAATTCAGAAAGGAGAAATACAGAACGTCGACCCGGTTTACTGGCTTTGCAAACTTATAGAGACCCCTCAGAAGACGAGAGAAAGGTGATGACTTGCAGTAGATCTTCATTACGTCAATGGGCTTAGAAAATGCAGCTTCCAAAACCATCATAGGAAATTGGGTAAGATCAGTCCTACTGGAAGCAGGAATAGAAACTCCCCCGGTAGTATACGTTCAGTTGTAGCATCGTTGAACTGGCTAGAAAATTACACTCTTGACAATATATTAGCAAGGGGTAACTAGCAGAACGAGTCTTCTTTTTGGAAACACTAGACAGAACGTCATAAGGAATGAAAGTGAGCAAACCCTAGAATCATCTCGCTAACCCTTTTCAACCAATTTAGATAGATACGATGGCAGGTCTTAATTTAACTTATCCATTGGTTGAGACCTCACATTAATGGCGCTTACCCTAGCCACCAGGCGATCGCAAACAATTCACTCATATTGGATCTTGGACATTGCATCGGAACACACTATAGGAGTCTTATCTACAATTAAAACTCTTATTGTGTTTCCAGCAATGTCCAAGATCCAGGTAACCTCTACCTGGTGCACATGAGCAATAATGAAGCAAAGATGGCGTCCCCTGGGTGGCGTGGGTAAAGAAGAAGGAGCAGGGGGAGCAGAGATTAGTATTGCCAGCGTAAGGAATTAGATGTACCGCTTGAAAAGAAGAAAGACCTCTCTCATATTGGATCTTAGACATTGCTGCAAACACAATAAGAGTTTTAATGGTAGGTAAAACTCCTATATTTTTTTCTCTTTCTAAAACAGGTATGTGTCCTCCAACTAAAGGCGTCGTCGAGATAAATGGAATAGAAATGCAGTATTATACAGGTTCTGCATATTCACCAATCGGATATTGTCCACAGCGTGTTATGGGCTATACAAATTTTACAGTTCGAGAGGCAATAGTATTTCAAACAAAGGTAATATTAAATTAACTTCTAGAATTGAGCATCATGCTAAAATCAGTGTGTGTTTATAATTGTTCGAGTAGCTCGTACATTACAATGAGCAGCCCGAACATTCTAATATTCTTGAGTTGATCTCGAGTGAGTAACAATAAACTCTCATCGAGTTTTTCTCGTATGATCTTTCAGCTTTAAAATATTTGGTACATTAGGTGTAATGCCAAATATTATTTTAAAATGCCTGGATTTCCCACTGGCGACCTAATCATTTCGTCATTTTCATCCTCTAAATCAGGGTTTCTCAACAGGGTGAAAAAAACAGTAATGGTGGACATGCAGGAATGAATGACTTACAAATAAATATAAATGAGTATGTACATATATTTAATAAACATTATCTTAATTGTCGGGTCCTATGGCGCAGCAGTTAGCGTTGCGGGTTTCCGTGCCAGATCTCACGGGTTCGAGTCCCAGTACGAACGGAATTTTTTCAATCGATTTATCGATTTCTGTTCAAAGACATGGGTGTTTGTGATGTCTAAAAATCCCACCTAACTTTTCCGATCCTTTAATTAAAAAATTGTCCTGTCCTAGCCTTATCCTTCTTTTGCTACTACTTTCTTTGAAAAAGAAATGTTGAGCGACTGAATAACAAACAGTTCTCGTATAAAAACTTATGTTGAGATACCTCCATTAAGGGGCTCCATTTTGCTCCACATTGGGAGCAGATATGATAAAAAACTTAATTATTCATAGTCGACATCAATATGTACAGTATGTACATAGAAAATCCGGCAATCGATACTGTTTTCCTCTGATCCGATATTGTGAAGTGCATAAAGTGGTATCTTTTCATAAAACACAAATATAGAACTAGATTAAATGCAGCATAGCATCGCATCATTTAAGCCGTATTTTAAAAAAAATGTTCCTCGAAACAAGCAGAAGGATCTTATTCAATTTATTTTGTAAGAAAATCTTCTTAAAGAAAGCTATATTGGCTTCAAGCCATCGCAGCAGAACTATAACAAATCGATAGTTCTGAAGAGAGCCCGAAGCTGATATAGCTATCAACCAGTGGTGGCTGGTCAATGTGGCATTGGATCAATGCACCCCTTGTATATGCAGGGGCAGTAATATTTCATGAAATAATATTCAAACATATTTATACCATTCACTCATTTTAAATTCTTCATGTAATTATTGTCTACTAGCTGTAAGCCCGTTGACATCAAGGGGGGGGATTTTTGTTGCATTTTTAAGTAGTCAAAAAATTTACTGGAGTGAAAAATAAATTGTAAATAATGTAATTTTAAGAATAATTGAAATGTTTAAGTTTGCTAACAAATATATTTCGTAAAAGAAGATATAGATCTCGGGACATATATATCGACACCCCTGCAGTATTTAAATTGTAAATAATATAATAATATTCAAACATAACATTTATACCATTCACTCATTTAAAATTCTTCATGTATTTATTGTCTAAAATAAAATAAATATATAGACAATAAGTACATGAAGAATTTAAAATGAGTGAATGTTATAAATTTTGTGTTTGAATATTATTTTATGAAATATAACCGCCCCTGCAAATAAGGGGTGCATTGATCCAATTCCACATTGATCGGCCGTCACTGCTATCAAGTTACCTACCTCATTATTGTAGTAATTAATGTTTATAATTTTATAATAGTTGAACAGGTTGAATGACTCCAAAGTCGATGAAATCTTGAATACATTCAACATATCCAACAAAGCACACCTTAAGATTGACAAGCTTTCAGATGAGAAAAAAAAAATGACCCAATTGGCAGTAGAATTTGTCAGCCGACCATCTTTGCTGGTTTTGGATGAACCCACAGCCGATCTGGGAGACGAAGCTCAAATGAATTTCTGGAGTGCACTCGAGGTTCGTATGACAGTTTTCACATATAACACTTTTAATCTATGTATATATAATAGCGGATAATGTTTTCATTTCGTAGAATGTAATAATGATAGTTTTCACGGCCGCCATTTTGTTTTTTCTTCTTTCAAAAGGTATTCATTTTCATTATTCACCGACATCTAGAAAGATAGTTTGTAGCATCCTGGATTTACCTGGGTGTACGCGGGTGCGTGGTCTTTGGTTTTTGTGGTGGTATTAGTTCTCATTTGTAGGCATTACATGTGACACTGGTGGTTGATTCAGTAACCTCGAGCTGCAATTAATTGAGTTTATGCTTATCTGATCAGATAATATATTTTTTTGTTATTTATCCTCGAGAGGAGGTCAAACCAACAGTGTCTGCGGCAGTCGTTCAGGTTTTGGAGATCGGGGTTTTAGCAGATGTTGATAACCAAACATTTTTATCTGGAGGATCAGGGGGGGGGGAGGGCTAAGGAGGTATTAATATATTTATTTAATGGTAACTTTTCTTTGTTATCACTAGTAGACAAAAACACTTTTGTCGTTAATTTTCTACACACATTTAAATTTTTGTCAGTATTGAGTTTTTCATTTAATGATTTTAGAATTTCAAAACACACATTACATTAACTCGTATCCTAAAATATATATATATTTTAAATAACAAATAAACAATTTGATGAAGTTATAGCGATAGCGGTAGAATAAAGTACATTTATGTGTCTACGGAAAGCTTGTACTTTTTGAGATATTAATATATTTATTTAATGGTAACTTCTATCTTAAAAATAACTTATTTAAAATTTATCTGCGATTTTAGCTTATATTTTCATTCATTAGAATCTATAGCAAAATGCTAAAAATACTTAGTTTCTAGTAATAATGGGTTGAAGGTTTTTAGGTAGAAAGTTTCGGAATATTATCCATAAGCAAATAACAACATATTCTAAAGTATTCTCGTTGCCTGTGCTACTGTTTTCAATCGCTGCCTCGAGAAATAAATACAGTTCGCAAAGGTTGCTAGTTTTTTTTATTAATTTATTTAATTAACATTGCACAAGGTTGACAAATTATAAATTCAAAAATTTTACAATGAAGAAAAAAAAAAGTACAATTTAATATTAAAAGCAGTAGAAAAAAATGGCAAGGAAGTCAACTGAGTTAGCTCCGACGTACTCTACTTTAATACATAAAAAATAGTATTCGTCGGAACTCACCCACGTCTACGTGGAATATGTTGACATCCGAAGCAATATTGTTGAACACCGTTAAAGCTCTCCCCAGTGGCATCCCCATTGACAGGCTGGTTCTACACCTTGGGAGAACAAACAATTCATGTCCACGATTTCTCAAAAAATAATCAGGAACATTTAGATTCACATTCTCAAGAATGGTGGAATTCTCATTTTGGCCTCGTATAAGTCGAAAGAAATATATGGCCAAAAAAAAAGTTGAAAAATTGCCAAATATAGAAAAAATGTCTAAAACTATTTTTGGATTCCCAACTGATGTAATATTAAGGCACACATAATAATAATACTCTTTTTATATCTCTTCTATTCTATCTTCTATATATATATATATATAAGAAAGTTGGGTTATTTACACCACTTATAACTCAGGAACGACTGAACCAATTTGTATGGTCTTTGATTTGTTGAATTTTTCTCCGACCAGAATAGCGGGTAAGATATTATGAATAAAATTCTTTCTCGCACAATTTGTATGGAACAGCTTCAAATGATGAAAATGTCGTATGCTGGTTCCGGTTAATCCACTCAATGTCGTTGTTTATTAAATTCATTTGTTTCTGCCGTCATTGCATACCATTGTGAAGTAATGTGAATACAGCTGTGAAGACGTTTTCATTAATTTTCATTCAGTTTTCATTCCGATCAATCATTCTGGTGTGGAAATTTATTTATACAATTATGGTCTACCACGAAATTCATGTCTAATAGCGGGAACTGTGTATTTTGATTAGTTTATGGTGTGGGCCAATTTGTTTGAAGCGCCGCAAACCGGCTCATGGCTCACAAATGTGTTCTTTGAGGGTAATTTTGCTGCCAAAGTTGTTGCATTTTTTTGAAAAATATACATGACTTCTATCGATTAGTAGGAATTTTTTAAATTTGTTTCCCAATAAAAAAAATATAAAATTGAAGGTTTTGTACGCTTAGATGTTCTTATAGCACAGAGAAACTCTCGGTATCAATATGGACACGCTGGGCACTTACTAGTACACTTAAAAAAATACGCAACAGTTATAACTTACCTTTCTTTCATATTATTGAAATATAACTATTTATTTAAGTTTTGAAGATACGCGTCATACTTGTGAAAAATAATCGATTGTTTAAATGGCATTAGATATTCTGCAGGGTGAAAATAAAGATGGAGATTTGAAGATGTCTATTTGAATAAATACAAAACACCGTATCGACTGTGGGAAGGAAAAAGGATGTAACCCACACATATAAAATTTTACAGGAGGCGCAAAAAACATGTTTTGATGATTTTGGGCCATATGCAAATTATGAATTATACACAACTTTGAAGTGCATGGAGACTTCTAAACTGGTGTTTAATTGACATTATCTAATATTAATTAAAGAAATTGTCTGGAAAAAAACCTTTATTTCAGTCTTTTTTCTTGGTTTTGATATTTTACAAGGTTATCTTTATCAAACTTAAAAGCTAGATTTAGATACTAATTTGGCATTTGCAGCTTTCATCCTTTTATTAGACCGTGTGTCATGTTGTATACATTGCGATAAAAAGCTGTTTTAGAAAAACTGAGGGTTACCTCCTTTTTCCTATCCACAGTCGATATTCAAATACTAGAATTTCAAATCATTCCACGGGAGCAAAATTACCCAAGGATGTACGAAATCATTTAAAAGAAGGAAATAAAAGCAAACGAATATGTCCAGGAGTAGGTTGTAAAAAAGCAGTCTGCAGTCAGAGCGTAATGCGGAAAATGTAACGAAAGCCTCTGTATTTCATGATTTAAAAGATATCATATTGTATAATATAATATATTGTAATCTATATAATTAATAGCCGATAAAATAATCACTTTTTACTTTTCACAAATGTGTGCGTACTGATTGTCCTCGAGAATTTTTCTTCTTCTACGAAATGTATTTGTTAGCGTATTTGAAAATTAGTTGAATAAAATATATATACTACAAAAAATGTTTGTTAGCAAACTTGAACATTATTCCAAATATTAAATAATTTACGAAATTTCTGCTCTTACGAAAAATGGTTGTTAGCAATCTTAAACATTATTCCAAAAATTAAATAATTTACAATTTAAATACTGCAGGGCAGGGCTGTCGATATATACCCCGAGATATATTTCTTTCACTATCAGAATTTCTGGCTTATTCAATAAATATGTTTGTAATTTATTTTTCACGCCAGTAAATTTTCTGACTACTTAAAAATGCAACATAAATCTCACGTTGCTGGGCAACGGGCTTACAGCTAGTAATGTATAAAAAGCGCAATATTTGTGACTACACTTTCAGACTAGTGTTTTTATTTATTTTAGGCGACAGAATTTTATTAAAAATAGTTTGTTTTTTTTGTAATGTCATTCTCTATTCATTTCGGCGATGTTGATTGTTGTAATTTAAATCCCATTTGTATTTTTTTTTTTTATGATTTTAAATAAAATGTTTGTGAATCCCTAAATAATAGCATAATTTCGTAAAGCTGAGTTTTTTTTCTAATTCCTACCATCACTGGGTTGCCTTTCGGCGAGTACGGCAGTGTGTTTCATTTACTTATTTCACACAAATTAGTTAAGTGCACTCAGAGGAAAATTACGAGTCATGTCACTAGTGGTTAGTTAATACCACATGCGCTGTTTTTTTAAGCAATAGAAGAGCGGGAGGAAATTCTCGGCATTACAAACATCTATACCTACGAACAGAAGTGACGCAATCAGTGGAATAAAAAAATTATCAAATTATTTATGATTCATTGAAAATATTGAAATGTTTCTGTTGCAGGCATTACAAAACACATGCACAATTTTGATAGCAACGGAAAAGAGGGAAGAAGTTATGATAAACGTAGACCAGGAGTTGATGTTGAATGCGGGAGTGTTAAATAGAGGGTTAGAAAATCAACTTGAAGAGATAAATAGTAAGTATTCAATTTTAACTCTGATTGACCTTTCCAGCCCTGTTGACGTCCCTTTTGAATGTGTAATTTTTCTGTGGTTCCTATTTCATTGTTTTGTCTTCCCATAAAAAATCGAATTTCAAAAACCTAGGAATTTGCAGATTTGCCCAAATGAACAGCGTGGGACTTTTTTTTTAACTCTTCCAAGAACTTCAAATCCAAAATCACAGAAGTTTAGGGATTCTGGAAAATTTTCCTGTTAAAAAATAATTCGTTTCATAGTAGAAAAAATGTTATTATTTTATTTGTAGTTTTAGTATAAACAAAAAAATAATGTGACAATAAGCCTTTGAGATAGCAGGGGTGTCGAGTCTCAAAGTGTTGGGAAACCATGTCACGAAAGTTACATCAATGCAGGAGGTGGGGGTGTCAACTCTTAAAATGTTGAGAATCCGAGTCACATATGGAATGACGAAAATCATCAAGACAAGGGGGGGTGTCGACTCTTAAAATGTTGGGAAACTGTGTCACATATAGGATGGCAAAAATCATTAAGATAGTGAGAAGCGTCGACCCTTAAAATGTTGAGAAACCGGCTCACATACAGGATGACAAAAATCATCTAGACACAGGGTGGGGTGTCGACTATTTGAATGTTGAGAAACCGTGTCACATATATGTAGGGTGACAAAAATCATTAAGACAGTGAGAAGTATCGACTCTTAAAATGTTGAGAAACCGGGTCGCATGTCGGATGACAAAAATCATTGAAGACAATTGAAGGGGTTCCCTAATATTTTTTCTATAAAAAATCATGTTTGATATAAATAGGAAGATTTTCTCAAAATGTCCAAAAATACATGTCACAAAATATAATCAAGGTTCGAAAAACTCCAGAAACCAAATGCAATTTTCACATGTAAAATAATTGAAATTAATTGCACATTTTATCAAAATGTTTGAATAAAAGTCGATATGTAATTGTATAAAATATTCATACCGTAATTAGAATATTCCCAATGCATGTAAGAAATCAAAAAGATTTTCAAGACCGGACGCGAAATATAATCAAATCATACCTTCCAATAATCTGACACTGATCAAAATCTGTCAAATAAGCTCCAAAAAATCTTCGTTTCCCACTGACTAAAAATTCACCTAGTTTATAAAACAAAACTATTAATTATAATTAAATTATGAAAGCTTTATTAAAATTTAATGTGATGGATGTTCCTGGATATTTGAAATGATAAAAATTATATTTCGCTCCAATGATGTAACTAACTAATGTGATAAGACTAACTAAATGTATTTCAAGCTGAGGTTGATAACGTGTTTTGATTGCTGTGACAAATAAAAAGGCTTTTTCGCATAAATATGTTATGGAGAATTGAATTAAAATTTTCATCGCCTCTCAAAAGGAATTTACTTTTTATAGAAAACCAAAACTGGGGTCTTGCTAAGGATAAATGAAATTTAACTTTGAGAGTGTTGTCGGATGAAAGATCGATGAGGCTTTTTTTCAGCTTCATGCGTAAACTAGTATCTTGAATATGTTCGCTCCAAATGAATCTAATATCTACATATTATATTACCATGTCTAAGACTTTTTCTGGTGGTAGGATTAGAAAATTTAAATAATGTCAGATTTCTCTGCTGACCGCCAAAATTTTCTCGCGGACCACACTTTGCCGACTTCAAGGCCGGATGCAAAATATAACCATACCTTTCAATAATCGAATCAATGACACTGATCAAAATCTGTCAAATCAGCTTCAAAAAATCTTCGCCCAGCCCTATAATTATAGCTTCAAAAAATCGAATCGGTATCTTTGATTATTTAAAAAACTTCGTAGCGATGCAAATTTTCAAATAAAGTTCTTTCGATATTATTACAATGCCTTAGTTCTAAACCAGGAAATTTGAATTTTGAATATAAAAGGATAAGACAACGTCAAAAATATGCGATTCAAAATAAACCCTTATCATTGGGCGAAAAGGACAATGTGACAAACATATTTGTGATTTGTGATTATTTTATCGACTATTAATGTGAACATATTTTTATTAAGGTTTCAAATATTTATGTATGGCCCATCAGAGACATGCATTATTTTATTTGGCCCACCGAGTGCTTTCAGTTGGGTGGGCATCTATGGTGTAAACATTTTGCATGTATATTTTAATAAAGATTTTATTTTCATGAAAAATCAACATATTATATTCTTGATTGCACGATTTTATGAAATGATCGAGACCGATTTCGCTTTGAGCTATTTCAGTCATCATTAAAGTCGTTTCAAATCAATGCAATTTTTTTCAATAATTAGTACGAGTTTCATTTTTTCTTTGATCTTAACATCCTAGTTCATTGCAGTATCATTCGAGAAAACTCAGTTTACACATTAGAGGAGATATTCAATACTTGATAAAAAATGATATCGATCTATTGAGTGCGATGAGATTCGGTTTGGGTTTATACCAGAATATAACATATCGAATCAAAATATATGGTTTTAAAATATAAAGAGAATTTGGCAATTGGTGCAAAAAGAATAATGTAGTTATTAACAATAGAAACGAAAAAACTGGATTTCTTCAGTATACAGAAATAATTCCCATTGGTCGTCATTAATAATTATTTTTGGAAGTTGTTATTCTTTGTTCTTCGTCTTTTGTATTATTATTTTCTCTTTTTAGTTTGACAAAGCCGTCTCTTGTTTTCCTTTTTTATATGAATATATTTAAAAATCTAGCTATCATTTCTGTAAATTTTCCTGTTCTAAGCTCAAGAAATGCGACCCCAATACCCACATTTTCTTAAATATCTATTTTAATATGGGTGATACAATGTTTATAATTGAGGTATTCTTATATCACAGTTTTTTGGACTTTTTGTATAAGAATTTTTTGTTTTCGATCGCTTGTTCCATCGCCATTAAATAAAACAGAAAAGAAAAAATTCAACTAAATAAAAAAGATCGTCAAAGTAGAACAAAAAACGGATTGATGTGTACGAAGCTAAAGATAATAATTTAGGTATCTTTGAATACTATTCTCAAAAAAAACACAATATCTTACTTACATCGATGCCTCATTTTATATAAGTTCTGGTAACATGAGAAGGCACGATAAGCGGTCGCTCGTAAAATAGCATTTGCAATTATTGGTGGGATAAATCTTGTCAGTTGCGATTTCATATGTGTGCTGGGATGACGTCTTTTTTTATGCGCAACTTAAAATATGATTATTTATTAAAAAAAAAATACGGATTTGTATAAAAAAAATCTATGAGGAATGATGCAGAGAGATATTTTAAAGCCCTTAGACTATTTTTTTTTGAAATTCATAAGAATAAGGCCAACAATGAGGAAACCACTGAGGTCCCTAAACGACCCTCCATCGGAAGAGAGGTATTTTTCTAGTCTCCGAGCTGCGAGTGGTAACTATGCCAAATAACGTTTTATTTCAGAACTCGGACAGTACATTACATACATAGAAATTTCGTAACAAGTACCTTGTTTTCGACATGAAAAATATATTTTCAGCCATTGTAATGGAGATGAAAAAAATACGAATTGATTTCTGTCGCAAAATAGTCACCAGAAAAAGCTCAGTTTGAAAAATATTCCATTTTATTCCCCAATTGTTAATGTCAATATTTTTTGTCATCTCTATCAGAGGAATCATAAGTTATATATTTCGATCGGCAACAATGAGGCTACATTAATACACAGCATAATATTACAAGGTTTTAGTGTGTGGTTGATTTACTTAAAAACCCTTAAAACAAAGCCAGCATAGTATGTATTTTTTCTTATATTATTTCAATTAATTGATATATTACATTTGATAATTAGCCGACGAAGATCCAGTGGTGCATCGAATACCCTTGCAAATTTCAACGCCTGGTGTCAAAAAGGGAAGTACCCATGTTTTTTATGGCAAAATTGTTAGGGACAACACCCACCCAATTTTCTTCTTTAAATTTTGTCATCCTACATATGACCCGGTTTCCCAACATGTTAACAGTCGACACTTCTCTTTGTCTTTATGATTTTTGCCATCCCATATGTGACAAGGCTTCTCAACATTTAAAAGTCGACACCTCACCCTCTGCTTTGATGATTTTTGTCATTCCATATGTGACACAGTTTCTCAACATTTTAAGAGTCGACACTTTTCTTTGGCTTTATGATTTTTGTCATCCTATATTTGACACGATTTTTAACATTTAAAAAATCAACACCCCACCCCTTGTCTTGACGAAACCTCCCTCACGCTCAATTCTCCTGCTACAACTCTCACATTTTCTTGATTAGTCTGTGATTTTCCAGATATTTACCATTCGATTGATATTCATAATATCACTTAACTGAACATTAAATTTGATATTGTTTAATTATTGTTTTCTATGTGTAGATGTGGACATGACAAACAATCAGTTTAAAATAAAAAATACTCACATCAAGGAGGCATGGCCTTTTATGTGTCTAATGGTAATTATTTTTAATTTTTAATAAAAAAAAATGTACAGTCTATACTTTTTTACGCGATACATTGGTTCCCAAAAATGGTGCGTAAAAAAACTTTAATTTCACATAATAATTTGATAAATTGGTACCAAAAATAAAAATATTGTGTAAGAAAGTATCAAAAATGTATGAAAAACTAAATTTTGCCGTTCAAATTCGCACAAAAATGATTATTTTTGAATACCATTGTTTTCTATATTTCATATAAAATACAATGAGAAACATATGCATATGAATAAGTATACCCAATCCTTTTTTTACGCGATATATTGGTTTCAGGAATTGACGCGTATAATTTTTTTTCGAAAAAACCCTTATTTTTTGATATATCATATATTCTCTAGCCAGCCCTGGTTGCCATAGATAATATTAAACTAGTGAACAAAAAGGGTGCATTTGGTATGAAAATGGCAAAAAAATCATATCAAGTTTAAATATGAAGTATACACTCTTTTCTAAATTCTGAGTTAGTCTCGTAATCAAAATCCTGGCGCAAGAGTTATTTTTTTGGGTATTTTAATATTGAGTCTTTATTTAATTATAAGTAATCAATGTTTATATCAAGTCCAAAAAAAATAATTATGTAGGTATTTGTTTGAAACAAGTCCCCTGACCAATCAGAAGTCAGTACAAACCGATACCTTTACAGTCTAACGGAAATGTCAAAAACATAGATAACAAGGTAACCGAACTAAACAAAACATGACTTAAAAGAATACCAGTGGTTTTTGTGTTTAATAAATTATAAAGTTTGCTTAAATTTCGTAATTTTAATTTGAAGAAATTGAATTAAAGCACCCAATTGTATGAAAAGAAGTGTGACAGTTTTATTGTAGAATGTTTTTTTTAAATATTTATTTAAGGATTTATCACATTTGCAATGTTTGAAATATATCCAGGCAGCTTAAAACTCTTTGCCTTCATTTGATTCAGCTAATTTGTTCATTTTATTGTCAGTTGTGTAAATACTATGAAATATTGTGAGGAAGTAATTGTTAAAATCCTCCATGTATGGTTAAATATTTCAGTTTTTTTTTTTTTGAAAGATTAGTCGTCATGGCAACGATTTATATTTTTACTTTTAGGGTGTTCACTGTCAACACTTGGTGGAAAGGCGTTATATTCATAAAAACACAATATTCCTTTGTACTTTATTCCACTTTATTTAAAAGGTCAGGACTAAAATTAACTTCAGCAATGTAGAAGTTTATATCACTTTGTCGAAAATTTCTCAAATTTTAATTATGTTAGTAATTGCCATCAGTCACCACTTGAAATTTATTAATCTTTAATGATTTTTTAGTTATATGTTAGGGGTGTTAAACATTTTAATTTTGTGTAATTATATAATCACTTATACTGTAATTTGTAAATTCTTTTCAATGTAAATTGTTGGCTACACCTTTAAATTTTATTTTATTTTTGCATAAATAGCACTGTTAAATAACATTTCTTATCAGTTGACAATACTCGCAGTCCTGGCCTTTTAAATATAGTGGAATAAAGCACAAAGGAATATTATGTTTTTATTAAGATTCATTTTTTATAGATGGTTTGCAGTGTGGCATATTCGTGCATAACAATTTTTCTCGTAGGAAATAATCAAACGTTGCACAATGACAATTCCATATTGAACCTTAACGTGTTGACATATGAAAAAAAACATCCTTTGGTATATTTTTCAACAAACAGTACGGCTGTGAGCTTTTTGACGTCATTTTACGACGGCATATTTATAAATGTTGAGAATGCCTATAGTGGTGAGTAGGTGGTGAAATTAATTAATACTTTTGCAACTTATATTTAAGTAATCCCTTGAAAATTATAACAGCTACGTACATATTTGCTATCCATTTTCAGGGCAAAGTAGACACCTGTCTTTTCTTTGACAAAGGCAAAGAAAAGGCAGGCAGATTATTTAAATACCCCTACTACGCTTCTCATATGAAATTTGTGCTTTACCCAACGGTTCCTTTTTCATATAGACTGTGAGTCATCAATTCACCATACCTAGTCTCAGCAAATAGATTTTTTTCTTCGCGTTTACATACAAAAATCTATCATTTGAATGAGTAGGAACTAACTAGTTCTTCATTATAGAGTGGCTTTTACAACATGACTTTTATGAATAGAATCAAGCAACTTGACTGATCTCTTAAATCATTTCAGCTGTACTCGACGAGGGTTACAAAGACATTTTAAATTATTCGAATAGGTTTCCATTTGCATTATCTTTCAACAATGGCACCTTCAATGGCTTGTATTCCACATCTGTATACCATGCGTTACCAGTCGCGGTTAATATGCTTTCGAATATTTTACTGGCCGAAATGACCCCTGGAAAGAACAGCACCCTGTCAATATTTGTCAGCAACCGTCCAATCACAGAACCATCCCAAACTATGGAGAATTTTGATGATGTATTAATGAACATCTCTTTTTGGTCAATCTGCCTAACATTTGGTAAGTGTAAATATTTTTTGAAATTGTGTTTACTTCATCTTCTGAACTTCTTTCCAACTGAACTTAGAAAATATAGAATAAGCACAAACAATCATATTTTACTGTTTAGATAAAAACATCTTTTTTAATTCACAGGAGCTTTTATGGCGCATTTCATATCTATGCCATTACTAATACACGAACAGAAGTCATTCTCTCGGAGGTTACAAGAGATGACAGTGCCAGAGAGGTTGCTCTACTGGACTATAAATATTTTATATGACGGGACAATATGCCTTATTTTAAATATTGCTATTATTGGGTGTATGTGCACTATAAGACAAGATATTGTTGAAATTACTAACGAAGGTAATTATTAAATTATGTTTTTTTATCATCTTTTATGTTATAAAAATCATTTTTGGGGGGAAAAAGCGAGTCTGGAATATCTGTGCTTTTAAAATGTGCAATATAAATTATAGTAATCCTTGTTTTAAGCTATATTTTTCCATTTACCAGATGATCATTTCTAAGCCGTCTCTGCTCCCATTATTTCATTAAAAAATATGCTCAAACTATAAAGTAATCATTTTGGAAACTTATGCTTTATTGAGTACAAGAATACTGAAACTACATAAAACAAAATTTTAGGTTGAGAAAAAGAGATTTATGTCTTTACTAGCTGTAAGCCCGTTGCCCAGCAACGTGAGATTTTTGTTGCATTATAAAAAAGTCAGAAATTTACTGGCATGAACAATTGAATGCATATTTATTATTATATATGTATATAATCTAATAACATATAATTAATAAACTCCGTTTTTATTTTTCCCTAGGGTACTCAACGTTGTACCCACCACCACCCGCTACGGCTTCACACTCTTTTATAGGGTGTATTCCGTAGAGTAACAACGTTAGTCGTGTTCAAAATTTTGCCAGAAATGTCCCGAGAAGAAATTCCTCAAGACTTGGTTGCATGCACTACAGTGTGCAGAAATTAAAAGTTAATAAATAATTAAGAGCAGTTCAAAATATTAGATTTTATCTATTTAACTCAACTATTTATCCAAGAATTCTTTAAATGCCCTATAATTTGCCTTAGATGCAACCAAGTCGGCATGACCGACGGGGCCGACAGATCCATATCCAGATAGCAAAAATTTTGTAAATTATTGAATTTTGTGAATAATGTTTAAGTTTGCTAACAACCATTTTTCGTAGTAGCAAAAATTTCGTAAAATATTTAATTTTTGGAATAATGTTTAAGTTTGCTAACAACCATTTTTCGTAGGAGCAGAAATTTCGTAAATTATTTAATATTTGGAATAATGTTCAAGTTTGCTAACAACCATTTTTCGTAGGAGCAGAAATTTCGTAAATTATGTAATATTTGGAATAATGTTCAAGTTTGCTAACAACCATTTTTCGTAGTAGCATAAATTTCGTAAAATATTTAATATTTGGAATAATTTTTAAGTTTGCTAACAACCATTTTTCGTAGGAGCAGAAATTTCGTAAATTATTTGATATTTGGAATAATGTTCAAGTTTGCTAACAACCATTTTTCGTAGTAGCAGAAATTTCGTAAATTATTGAATTTTTGGAATAATGTTCAAGTTTGCTAACAACCATTTTTCGTAGGAGCAGAAATTTCGTAAATTATTTAATTTTTGGAATAATGTTTAAGTTTGCTAACAGCCATTTTTCGCAGTAACAGAAATTTCATAAATTATTGAATTTTTGGAATAATGTTTAAGTTTGCTAACAACCATTTTTCGTAGTAGCCGAAATGTCGTAAATTATTTAATTTTTGGAATAATGTTTAAGTTTGCTAACAACCATTTTTTGTAGTAGCAGAAATTTCGTGAATTATCGAATTTTTGCAGTAGTAGCAGAACAGATGTCGGGATCCCGTTCAATTTTCTAATCCCGAAATTACGGGATTGAGATGGCCGCGATCCCGGGATTGAGAAATTTTGTGGAAATTCCGTAAATTTACACAAAATTGGCAAATTCAAGATTTCAAATTCTTCGTTGAGCTAAAAAAAAAAACGAGTTTCCGTGAGATTCTGGGAAAAAGTATAGCGAATTGAGGATTTCAAATTCCTCGGTGAGAAAATCTCAATCCCGAGTTCCCGGGATTCAAATTAAATCAATCCCGAAATCCCGGGATTGGAAAAAGGCTCCGGGATTGGATACCCTAATCAGTACGCACACATTTGTTGGTTGTGATTTGTGATTATTTTATCGACTATTAATATATAGATAATCATTAATAATTCTCCAATATTGAAGGATGGGAAGGAGTTTTCAGTCATCACAAACACCCATGCTTACGAACAGAAATCAATAAATCCACTGAAAAAAACGTCTTAACTGGGACTCGAACCCGTGAGGTCCGGCACGAAAGCTAACCGCTATACTACCCAACATTACTACAACTTGTAAAATTTAATCAAGTCATCTATATATTAATAGCCGATAAAATAAGTTTTCACTTTTCACTTTTCACTTTTTACTTTTTACTTTTTACTTTTCACAAATGTGTGCGTACTGATGTCCTCGAGCGTATTTGAAAATTAGTTTGATAAAATATATATACTACAAAAAATGGTTGTTAGCAAACTTAAACATTTCAATTATTCTAAAAATTATATTATTTCCAATTAAATAGTGCAGGGGTGTTGATATATGTCCCGAGATCTATTTCTTCTTCTACGAAATATATTTGTTAGCAAACTTAAACATTTTAATTATTCTAAAAAATATATTATTTCCAATTAAATAGTGCAGGGGTGTTGATATATGTCCCGAGATCTATTTCTTCTTCTACGAAATACGTTTGTTAGCAAATTTAAACATTTCAATTATTCTAAAAATTACATTATTTACAATTAAAATACTGCAGGGGTGTCGATATTTGTCCCGTGATCTATTTCTTCTTCTACGAAATATATTTGTTAGCCAACTTAAATATTTCAATTATTCTAAAAAATATATTATTTCCAATTAAATAGTGCAGGGGTGTTGATATATGTCCCGAAATCTATTTCTTCTTTTACGAAATATGTTTGTAAGCAAATTTAAACATTTCAATTAGTCTAAAAATAACATTATTTACAATTAAAATACTACAGGGGTGTCGATATATGTCCCGTAATCTTTTTCTTCTTCTACGAAATATGTTTGTTAGCAAACTTAAACATTTCGATTATTATAAAAATTATATTATTTCCAATTAAATAGTGCAGGGGTGTTGATTTATGTCCCGAAATCTATTTCTTCTTCTACGAAATATGTTTGTTAGCAAACTTAAACATTTCAATTATTCTAAAAATTATATTATTTCCAATTAAATAGTGCAGGGGTGTTGATATATGTCCCGAGATCTATTTCTTCTTCTACGAAATATATTTGTTAGCAAACTTAAACATTTTAATTATTCTAAAAATTATATTATTTCCAATTAAATACTGCAGGGGTGTTGATATATGTCCCGAAATCTATTTCTTCTTTTACGAAATATGTTTGTTAGCAAATTTAAACATTTCAATTAGTCTAAAAATAACATTATTTACAATTAAAATACTACAGGGGTGTCGATATATGTCCCGTAATCTATTTCTTCTTCTACGAAATATGTTTGTTAGCAAACTTAAACATTTCGATTATTATAAAAATTATATTATTTCCAATTAAATAGTGCAGGGGTGTTGATTTATGTCCCGAAATCTATTTCTTCTTCTACGAAATATGTTTGTTAGCAAACTTAAACATTTCAATTATTCTAAAAATTATATTATTTCCAATTAAATACTGCAGGGGTGTTGATATATGTCCCGAAATCTATTTCTTCTTCTACGAAATATGTTTGTTAGAAAATTTAACATTTCAATTATTCTAAAAATTACATTATTTACAATTAAAATACTACAGGGGTGTCGATATATGTCCCGTAATCTATTTCTTCTTCTACGAAATATGTTTGTTAGCAAACTTAAACATTTCGATTATTATAAAAATTATATTATTTCCAATTAAATAGTGCAGGGGTGTTGATATATGTCCCGAGATCTATTTCTTCTTCTACGAAATATGTTTGTTAGCAAACTTAAACATTTCGATTATTATAAAAATTATATTATTTCCAATTAAATAGTGCAGGGGTGTTGATTTATGTCCCGTAATCTATTTCTTCTTCTACGAAATATGTTTGTTAGCAAACTTAAACATTTCAATTATTCTAAAAATTATATTATTTCCAATTAAATAGTGCAGGGGTGTTGATATATGTTCCGTAATCTATTTCTTCTTCTACGAAATATATTTGTTAGCCAACTTAAATATTTCAATTATTCTAAAAATTATATTATTTCCAATTAAATACTGCAGGGGTGTTGATATATGTCCCGAAATCTATTTCTTCTTCTACGAAATATGTTTGTTAGAAAATTTAACATTTCAATTATTCTAAAAATTACATTATTTACAATTAAAATACTACAGGGGTGTCGATATATGTCCCGTAATCTATTTCTTCTTCTACGAAATATGTTTGTTAGCAAACTTAAACATTTCGATTATTATAAAAATTATATTATTTCCAATTAAATAGTGCAGGGGTGTTGATATATGTCCCGAGATCTATTTCTTCTTCTACGAAATATGTTTGTTAGCAAACTTAAACATTTCGATTATTATAAAAATTATATTATTTCTAATTAAATAGTGCAGGGGTGTTGATTTATGTCCCGAAATCTATTTCTTCTTCTACGAAATATGTTTGTTAGCAAACTTAAACATTTCAATTATTCTAAAAATTATATTATTTCCAATTAAATAGTGCAGGGGTGTTGATATATGTCCCGAGATCTATTTCTTCTTCTACGAAATATATTTGTTAGCAAACTTAAACATTTTAATTATTCTAAAAATTATATTATTTCCAATTAAATACTGCAGGGGTGTTGATATATGTCCCGAAATCTATTTCTTCTTCTACGAAATATGTTTGTTAGCAAATTTAAACATTTCAATTAGTCTAAAAATAACATTATTTACAATTAAAAAACTGCAGGGCTGTCGATATATGCGCCGAGGTCGATTTATGGTACTTTGAAAAATGATTGTTAGCAAACTTGAACATTATTTCAAATATTAAATAATTTACGAAATTTCTGCTCCTACGAAAAATGGTTGTTAGCAAACTTGAACATTATTCCAAATATTAAACAATTTACGAAATTTCTGCTCCTACGAAAAATGGTTGTTAGCAAACTTGAACATTATTCCAAATATTAAACAATTTACGAAATTTCTGCTCCTACGAAAAATGGTTGTTAGCAAACTTAAGCATAATTCCAAAAATTAAATAATTTACGAAATTTCGGCTACTACAAAAAATGATTGTTAGCAAACTTGAACATTATTCCAAATATTAAATAATTTACGAAATTTCTGCTCCTACGAAAAATGGTTGTTAGCAAACTTGAACATTATTCCAAATATTAAACAATTTACGACATTTCTGCTCCTACGAAAAATGGTTGTTGGCAAACTTAAGCATAATTCCAAAAATTAAATAATTTACGAAATTTCGGCTACTACAAAAAATGGTTGTTAGCAAACTTGAACATTATTCCAAATATTAAACAATTTACGAAATTTCTGCTCCTACGAAAAATGGTTGTTAGCAAACTTAAGCATAATTCCAAAAATTAAATAATTTACGAAATTTCGGCTACTACAAAAAATGATTGTTAGCAAACTTGAACATTATTCCAAATATTAAATAATTTACGAAATTTCTGCTCCTACGAAAAATGGTTGTTAGCAAACTTGAACATTATTCCAAATATTAAACAATTTACGACATTTCTGCTCCTACGAAAAATGGTTGTTGGCAAACTTAAGCATAATTCCAAAAATTAAATAATTTACGAAATTTCGGCTACTACAAAAAATGGTTGTTAGCAAACTTGAACATTATTCCAAATATTAAACAATTTACGAAATTTCTGCTCCTACGAAAAATGGTTGTTAGCAAACTTAAGCATAATTCCAAAAATTAAATAATTTACGAAATTTCGGCTACTACAAAAAATGATTGTTAGCAAACTTGAACATTATTCCAAATATTAAATAATTTACGAAATTTCTGCTCCTACGAAAAATGGTTGTTAGCAAACTTGAACATTATTCCAAATATTAAATAATTTACGAAATTTCTGCTCCTACGAAAAATGGTTGTTAGCAAACTTGAACATTTTTCCAAATATTAAACAATTTACGACATTTCTGCTCCTACGAAAAATGGTTGTTGGCAAACTTAAGCATAATTCCAAAAATTAAATAATTTACGAAATTTCGGCTACTACAAAAAATGGTTGTTAGCAAACTTGAACATTATTCCAAATATTAAATAATTTACGAAATTTCTGCTCCTACGAAAAATGGTTGTTAACAAACTTGAACATTATTCCAAATATTAAATAATTTACGAAATTTCTGCTAACTATAAAAATAAAATAAATAAAATAAAATAAAATAAAATAAAATAAAATAAAATAAAATAAAATTAAATTAAATTAAATTAAATTAAATTCAATTAAATTAAATTAAATTAAATTAAATTAAATAAAATAAAATAAAATCAAATTAAATAATATAAAATAAAATTAAATTAAATAAAATAGAATAAAATTAAATAAAATTAAACACAATGCAAAAAAATCTCACGTTGCTGGGCAACGGGCTTACAGCTAGTTTGCTATAAATGCACAATTTTCACCAAACTGTCATTTTTATGGAAGTGTGATTTGTAAGTATTGATTGTTTCTTTTTCTATCAGCCACCATTGCCTTGGGCATCCATTCAAGCTGTTATGTAATAACAGGACTTTTGTACGTGTATGTGCTGAGCCTCTTCGCAGGAATATCGGACATAGGATTTGTTTTGCTATTTGGCTCTGCTAATATAGGTGAGTTCATCCAGTAAAATTGTTTAATACAACGCACGTCTTCACAGAATGAAAATTCAATGCAAAGTTACCGGCGGTGACCGCAAAAGACCGGGTTGAGCCACTAGCTGAGTTTATCCGTAGGAGACATAGAAAACTACTAACCCATTGAAATGGTAAAAGTGTTAGTGTATTTTAACTTTGTATCAATATTAACGGGTTTTCTGATCGATTAGACTTTCAACGACGTATTATTATATATGGAAATCACTTGTTTATGGCTATAATATATTTTTAATTTTGCAATACTAATTGAACTAAGTTTTTTGTTGCTTTATTTAAAAATCTTTTGCAATATACGGGTATTTTATATGAAATACCAAAATACCGGTAGTGATATATGTATTCGTCTGGGAATTGGGTACCCTAATGCAATTAATGTCTTTCAATTACAGGTACAATAATCTCATCAATCTCATTCGACAATCCGTCGTCTTTAAAATTTTTTAACTACGACTTTAAATATATATTTTATATATTCCCGAGCTATTCCTTTAGTCATGGATTCAAGAAAATTGCAACAATTGCCCGCCAGAATGGAAATTGTCTGCGAAGTTTTCATAACTCAACTTACCCAGAGTCAAATGAAGACTTGTACTGTGGTATGCTTAAACATATTACTATATTACATTTATTTTTTCCCTTATTCTCTAGAAATGGGAACAGAATGTATGAGGATATTATTTGCAAGCACAGCTTATTCCAAAATGGTTAAAAAATGAGACTTGAATTTCATATATTTACATTTCAGAAGTATTTTTAGTTTTACATTACTTTGGAATGATACTTTGTATTTTATTAATATTTATTTACTAAATTACGTTCATGTTTCAACAATTTTGAAATGATCTGGGCTTTCAAATAATAGTCTCATAATATAACCGATCTTTTCAGATTTTTAATTCATATTTGAAAATGTACTGCAACTCACAACAGCTGTCGAAGGATAAGGATAACGATAACGATAACGTTATTAAAATTTTCACACAGTCCTTTCTCTAATCTATTCATTTTGAAGTAACATAATAATTTCAGTTAAACAATTTTTTAACTGACATTTCACAAATTACTCTGTCAGCTTTAACAAAAGTGACATATTTGTTATTAAAAAACCTTTATGTTATACCAACAGTAAAAACAAAAATCATCTTGACTTTTAGAGATACCTTTTAATTAGTGTCTAGTTCAAGGGTTCTTGACCGGTGGGGAATTTCAGAGCTCAATGAGAAATCGTTGAATCGCTAGATTTTTGTTTTTTTGTAAAGTTCACATGGACGACATTTTTGGATACCCTATAATTCTATTGATGTTTTTTTTTTAATTTAAACATCGACACATAATCAGCAAAATATCTTAAGTGACACAATCAAATAAATTAAACACAAACACTTTCATTCTTTGAGTGGCATTGCAACGCTTGCCGGCTAGTATTTAATATATTTTAAATATGCTATCAAAACCATCTGTGCGTATTATATTTTATTTTAGTTAAAAAATAAAATATTGTGGCCAAACTAAGTTCTATGGGGAGCAGGGTTGCCAGGCGTCCCTATTTGAGCGGGACTGTCCCGAGTTCAATAGACAAATCCCGAGTCTCGCATTGCAAGTCCCTTAAAAATCCCGACTTCAGAAAATGTGTACAAGTATAAGAATCTTCGAAATAGTGAATGTCCCGATCTGTGATTTTGGAAATCTGGCAACCCTAATGGGGAGCTACACTACATATAAGTGAAAATGATCTAACCGAAAGTTCATTTAATTCTAAGCCTGTTTAATAAGGTATATTAATATACAATATGTACTACAAGGTTATTCAAAATTTTTTTTTTTTATTTTAGTTATATTTCACTCCATCACTCATGATAAGTATTCTCAACTGATTTTAAAATGATAAATGTGAAATTAGTATAAAGAAGTGTTTTATTATTTGAAAATACCATTTATAAGCTAAAGGATTAACCAGCTAAACACCAGAAAAATCATTATTTGATGACACTTATATGACAAGATTTTTTAAAAATAAATATTTTATTTCAATAAAAATATATTTTTTAACCATGCCCACTTCCAATGTGGAGCATATGGACTCCTGGTGGAGGTTATTTCAAGTGCTTTCACGATAGCTGCTTGTTACTCAGCTGCTCAACATTTCTTTTTTCCAAAGATAGTAAAAATTGAAGGGTAGGACTAGAACAGGACAAGTGACTAGCTAGTCGCTCTCGTTACGCTCCGTGCTCAGGGTAGAACGGGTCGGAAGGGGGAATTCAAGACATCACAAACATCCATGCCTCCAAACAGAAATTCATAAATCGATTTATAAATTTAAAAAATATATATATAACTGTCTGTACCGGGATTCCAACCCATGACCTTCTTAAACGAAAACAAAGATATATTTTATCTACTTTCTAATTGTATGCACTTATTGACTGTTTTTAAGTAATCAAAATACCTTTTTTTTGAAACATGGGTTAGTGTGGTATTAAAATTGTTTTTTTGAAATTAAATCCGGTTTAAACCAGTTACCCGATTTATTTATTTGAAAAAAACCGGTTAGATTAAATGTCCGGTTAATTGGAAGCCCTACTACCCATGAAGCAATTGAAGACTAATTGAAACATTTCAGAAAAAGATGAAATGACAGGGCGCTGTTTTTGCCTCAAGAGTTTTTACAGAGATGAAGAATTTGGATTAATGGAAGAACTCATTACCTTTCTTGTGGCCACGATGATTTTCATAGTGAGTTATTTTGTCAAACACTTCTTCTGTCATCACCAACTGTAAGCGATAGGATTTCAGTTTTGTGATTGGATGGTTCAAGATAATCACTAAATTATCAATTTTGCAAATATGAGCATGCTATTCTATGCATGTTTTTTAATCCATGTCCGCTCCCCGTGAGAAGGTATAGCTTTCTAATGGATTTTTTTTTAACTGGGACTGGTTGTTACTCGGTAACTCAACCTATATTTTCTTTAAGAGTGTACGAATAGAAGTATCGGGTTAGTGGTTAGCTAATCGCTCTCATTATACTCGGAATACATATCGACTGTGGAAAGGAAAAAGGACGTAACCCACACATATCAATTTGTACAGGAGGCGCAAAAAACGTGTTTTAATGATTTTCGGCCATATGCAAATTATGAATTGTACACAACCTTGATGTGCACGGAGACTTCTAAACTGGTGTTTAATTGACATAATCTAATATTAATTGAAGAAATTGTGTAGGAAAAACCTTTGTTTCAGTCTTTTTTCTTGGTTTTAACTTTTTACAAGGTCATCTTTTTCAAACTTAAAAGCTAAATTTAGATACTGATTCGGCATTTGCAGCTTGCATCCTTTTGATAGAACGTGTATCAAGTGTGATACATTGTGATAATCGAAAAAAACCTGTTTTGGAAAAACTGTGGGTTACGTCCTTTTTCCTTTCCACAGTCCATATAGTGGTTGAATGGAATTTTTAGACATAACAAACACCCATGCCTTTGACCAGAAATTTGTTCATACTAGAACTTGAACCTGTGAGGTCCGTCACTGAAGCCAATGGTGTCGACCTCGGTCAGACATATACTTATTCAGCTTTGGAAAAATCCGTAAAAAAAAAGTGGACCAGTAATCGCAACCCATATTAACTTTGTAGGCAGTTTCTTAAGAAGGGCTCCTGCCGCCCCCAATATTGTGTGTTCCGATGCAATGTCCAAGATCCAATATGAGAGAGAGGCTTTTCTCTTCAAGCAAAACATCTAATTCCTTACACTGGCAGTACCCCGCTCCTTCTTCTTTACCCACGCCATCCAGGGGACGCCATCTTTGTTACATTATTGGCGCGTTTTTTTGACAAGCATACATCAAAAAGTTATATCCGTTCTTTAAGACACTTACTTCGCATTATTTGTTAATTAAGATTGCTCATTACTGAGATCTATCTTGTGTTTACTATTTAGTCTAAGTGAAATAAGTGCAAAATATCTGATAAAGCGCTGGCATCAGAGAATTCGTTGGAAGACGAGGGACACATGTTGGAGACAAGGCAGGGCGATCGCATCAGCCAACTAGAGAGTCAGATGACTCAACTGTCCAGTTCGTTGATATCCCGATGGGGATGCAAGACGCCGACCACACCGCCAACTGACGCTAGACCGCATGAATCGGCAGGAGAGTTCCTGCGGCCTCCAGTAGAACCAAGACCTTCCACCAAACTTCAACTGAGGGAATTTGGCGGGACAATGAAAGAGCCCCTGATTCCCAGGGCTGAGGCTGCTAGAGTAAAAAAGGTTGGTGGCATACAGAGATTCGGATCGAGCGAGTGGGCGGGTTTGCGGTGACCCAAAAAAAGTACGCAGCTAATCCGGTATTCACGGATCTGGAGGTGAATGAAGAGTTGCGTCAATACGATCAGGGACCCACAACTTCACAAATGACAGAAAGGACTTTTGCAGAGCAGGAAGCATTACGCGACGGTTTGCAATCGATTGTGGATTGGACTGCAGAGAGGACTATCGCTCCAACTCCTTCAAAATTGTACAAGACGATTTTGGGACAGTTCGAAGGAAAATCCACCCACCACATGATATTGGAAGATATCATGCAAATTGTTTGTGGTAGAAGGGCAGAGCAAGTTCAACACCGTCAAACACAACTACTAGCCAGAGTTAAGGAAACACGTATCAGGGAAGCACTAGCAAAGGTTCCCCCAAGTGTGGAATGCCTTTTTGATAAAGAAAGGTTAGCAGCTTACTTAAAAACGATCGGCGGTATAGAAAATATCACTAGAGGAAGGGCACATGAATCCCAAGAGCCCCAGGAGTGCCAGGCGAAGGCAGGTCCTTCGTCCAAAAACCGCAGGTTGCCCTTTCGAGAGTCCCGGGACGAATTGGCCCTTCAGGCCAGAGATTTTTTTTTTTACAGAAACTAGGTTGGACAGTAAACTTCGACAAATCAGTCCTTGTTCCTTGCCAGAGACTAGAATTAGAATCTTGGGATTGTGTGGGACACCCACACAAACAGCAAGAGCATATCCAAAGAGAAAAGTGAAACACTCCGCAACACAATATTGGAGACGACAATGAAAGGACAATGTTCCCTCAAATCAGCCCAACGCCTTCTGGGTGGACTAAATTTTGCAGCCTTTGTAGTTCCACGAGGAAGACTGCACTGCCGCCAACTTCAACGAAACAGCAGTCAGTTGTGAAGGTTAGCGCCTCATCTTATGGTTCAGATTCCAGATCCAGCCTTAGAGGAGATGAAATGGTGGGCCAAAGCAGTCGGAGCGACGACACCTATTCACAGACCCACCTTGAGCCACTTTTTGACAACCGACGCAGCGGAATTAGGTTGGGGAGCCCAGCTAGACGACATCTTCATGTCAGGACAGTGGGAAAAAAGTCAAAAATCATGGCACTCTAACAGGAAGGAACTGCATGCAGTTCTGTCAGCTGTCAAGCTACAGGCCTGGAAGATGAGAGGATCAGAGACTCTCTTGCAGACAGACAACAGGACAGTGGTGGCATACTTGAACAAAGAAGGAGGTACGAGGTCGCTGGACCTGCTTCACTTGACGCAAATACTCATGGGGTTAGTCAACAGATTCAAGATCTCACTAACAGCACAGTACCTACCCGGAGTCTACAATGGCACCGCCGACCGCCTATCTCGCGGAACACAAGTTCTCGAGTGGCACCTGGTCAGCGCAGCAACAGCACAGATCTTCAAACAATGGGGCATGCCAGAGATCGACCTGTTCGCATCAAGAGAATCTTGAGTAGTTCCAAGGTACGTATCGCACGACTGCAACGACTGTTACGCCTTGTTTTACGACGCATTCAGCCGCTTTTGGGATTACGAGCAGGCATGGCTTTTCCCACCACCGAACATGATCCCGCAAGTGTTGGGTCACCTAAGCACAGCGAGAGGAATATACTCATAGTGCCGAACTGGATGAAACCATTTTGGAGAGCGGACCTTCAGTTGAGTGCACTAGATCCACCGCACACAATAACGAACCTGGAAGCAGTACTAGTGGACATATCAACCGGCTGACCACATCCAGAGATACAGAAACTATCTCTTCAGTTGTGGAAGATTTAATACGAGAATGGGATCCAGAAGAAAAGAGGTTATTGTTATCAGGGTGGCGTCAATCCACTCTGAACACTTACCGATTGGCATGGGTAAAATGGACCTCTTGGTGCAGAGCCCATTCAATTGCTACAAATAGCCACCGACCAGAACAAGTTGCCAGATATCTAGCAAACCTCTTCCTCCAGGACGGCTTGGCATACTCCACGATACTGGTCCATAAGTCAACCATAGCGACGTTTTGCGACCCGATAGGTGGAGAGCAGATTAGTGGCAACTCAGTGGTGAGACATGTTTTACAGGCAATCTCAGTAGCGAGGGTAAAGCCCCCTAAACCACCTATATAGGATGTGAAAAAGGTAGTGTGTCACCTAAGGGACACAACACCACCAACAATGAGCCTATATGAGGTATCCCGTAGGACTGCAACATTGTTATTACTAACATCGGGGCGACGGGTACATGACCTGACATTGTTGAGGTATTCCGCAGACGGGTTTAATGACAATCAGGACCACATTACTCTACGGCCAGCATTTGGCTCCACGACCGACTCCGCAAACCATCAGTTATCAGGATAGCGGATTCAGAAAGGGGATATACAGAACGTTGACCCAGTTTATTGGCTTCGCAAGCTAATAGAGACCTCTCAGGAGAGGAGACAGAAAGGTGGTGACTTGCAGGAGCTCTTTATAACGTCAAGGGGCTTAGAAAATCCAGCTTCCAGAACCATCACAGGAAATTGGGTAAAATCGGTCCTACTGGAAGCAGGGATAGAAACATCCCCCGGCAGTATACATTCAGCTGTAGCATCGTCAAACTCTTGACAATATATTAGCAAGGAGTAACTGGCAGCACGTGTCTACCTTTTGGAGACATTATAAACGAGATGTCATAAGGAATGAAGGCGAGTAGACCCTACCAAACAATCATCTCGCTAACCTTTTCCAACCAATATAGATAGATACGATGGCAGGTCTTAATCGTAACTATTCGTTGGTAGAGACCTCACATTATTGGCGCTTACCCTAGCCACCAGGCGATAACAAACAATTCACTCATATTGGATCTTGGACATTGCATCGGAACACACAATATAGGAGTTTTACCTACCATTAAAACTCTTATTGTGTTTCCAGCAATGTCCAAGATCCAGGTAACCTCTACCTGGTGCACATGAGCGATAATGAAGCAAAGATGGCGTCCCCTAGGTGGCGTGGGTAAAGAAGAAGGAGCGGGGAAAGCAGGGATTGGTATTGCCAGTGTAAGGAATTAGATGTATTGCTTGAAGAGAAAAGCCTCTCTCATATTGGATCTTGGACATTGTTGGTAACACAATAAGAGTTTTAATAGTAGGTAAAACTCCTATATTTTCTCTAATATTGTTTTGAAGTTTAGAAACTAGGAGTTTTTACTACAGATGGCTTCATTTTTAATGTTTAAATGTAATGTTTTGAAAAATATTGTACTTATTTTTGAAAATGAAGCCCCCCCCCCTTGCTATGCCACTGTTTGTAGGGGTACAGTTATATCTGCAAATGCTAAGTGATTGACTTGTTGCTTCGTCGATAATACTGTTTTGATTGAAAAAAAAATAAAGGTCAACTGTGCATTGATACCTGTCAAATAGTTGATTGAAAGTTGACATCTTGTTCATTAGATCTCATGCTTAGCGGGCAGAAAGCGAGTGGAATTACAAGGTCGCAATTTGTAATTTTTTATTTGCTTCAATAAAAATTAATAATTTTTCAGGATATTCTGATGGGAACGAAATATCTAGTACAATTATGGAATACTATCAAAAATTGGATTGGAAAAATTTTAAACAACATTCGGTAGGTAGTTAGTTGTTATTATTATTTATATCAGTAGGATTGTTTGTTTTTACAACATATTTTTTTTTATCCATATCCACTCCCAATATGGACCATATGGCCTACTAGCAGAGGTATCTCAACAGAAGTTTTAGATAGAAAAGATGAGGCTAAGACAGAGCTTGTGGTTAGCTTCTCGTTACGCCCAGTTTTTTAGTATAGGATGTATGGGAGGGGGGAATTCAAGACATCACATACATCCATGACTTTTTACTTGCCCTCCTGCACCCTCCTCCACCTCTATCACATCCGTTAATTTTATACAGCAGTATCCAGTGGCGTAACCAACGTTAAGCGTATTAAGCTTTTTTTCCCTCGGCTTAATGAAATTAATATGTTGTAATAAACAATTGGTATTGAAAGGAATTTACAAATAATAGTGCTAAATCTGAATAAGTGGCCATAAATTGACTTAAAATTGATTAAAATGTTAAATACCCTCTAAAATGTAATGACAAAACTCGTAAAGAAGTAATTAATGCACTCCATATTTGGAAAAATAAAAAAAAAATGTATATCCTGGATATTTATCGTCCATCATAGAGGTGGTATTGAGTGTTAATTAATCAATTGCTTTTACATTTAGGAAGCACATAAATTATTTAATGTCTAGACATTTATGGACGTTTTTAACAAAAACCACCACAAAACCGTCTATACATGGATCAATACTAAAATTTCACACACAACATTCAAGAAATAAAAGCAAAGATGTTTTCTGACAAACACACACATTTATTCGACTTAAATTCCAATTTATGATTATATCAGAACACAAATGTAGTATGAATGATTGCCGCCAACTCAACTATTTTCGTAAAAATAAAGAACTATAAAGCTTAAATAATATGATACCCCGTGCACAGTCATTCTTGAACGGCGATAAGGTGGGAACCGCGCAATCACAAGATTTGTCGCCATTTTTCAAAGTGGTCAATAATAAAGCGACGAACACGATAGATCGAAAGGGTATGAAAAACCGATGGACGTATATAATATTTAGACCTAATTGTTTTGACTACTGTAGAGAGGCAACAGTAACAGGCCAAATCAGGCGATATTTTTATAAAACAATGTCAGCGAAATCTTTGCATTAACAAAAAATTAACAAAATATCTCCCTAACCACAATGCCATTTTTTTTCAGCCAATCTTGTAACAGGCAACCAGAGGCGTAACGAGGGAAGGTGATCCCCCAGTTTGCAGCCCTCCAGTGGCGAAGGAAGGGATCCCGCCATCTAAGGCGTTTCTTGAATTTGCCGCTCCCTGCAATAATTCCTTCACTTTTTTTAAAAAATTACTTTTATTTTTTTAGTTATGAGATTATAATACAGGTGGCTTTTTTATTCATAAATATAATTTCTCTAAAAATATTGTATTTTGTTATTTTTTTGAGTGTACAAATCGCTCAAGTCCAAAGTCGCCACTGGTCAATCTGGTATGAATTTAAATTAAATAAGAAAGAGATTTTTTAAATTAATTCCAAAAGTATAAGAGTAAGTAGGAGTATTTCAATTTTCCTTCACATCTCTGTTTGCTTAGCAAGAACGGCAACATTTTTTTTTAATTCTTCCCAAGCAATGTCATCATGATCTTGTTTTTAGTGTTTTACAAAGAATAATCACGCGAGACAAAAATGGTGAATTAATTATTGCTTGCCTTGATTCTTTATACGAAACAATTTTTTTTTGTTGCCTCTGAAGTTTTTTTCTATATCTTAAAAATTCGTCCCCCAAAAAGTTGTCTTTAATCAGTAAGTAATAAAGCACAAATTAGACTAAAGAGAGCATAATATTGAAATAAAGCTCGCATTGATTCTATATCCAAAACAATTTGTATTTGTTTTTTTACCTTTGAATAATTCAAAAATGTCGCCTCCAAAAATATATCCATATAATATATTGTCAGTGGGCGGAAGAAAATAAAGTGAAAGTGATATTGCTTACATTGGTTCTGTATACATATCTATCTTAATTTTCATATTACTTTCAAAATTTTCTGTTCAAATGACGCCCGGGGCGCTTCCACCGTCTGTCGACTTTCAACTGAGAAGAGCCAAGTTGTCAATAAAACAGGACAGCAAAGGTATCTATGTATTAATAGTGATGAATTCAAGAGTTGATTTTTGAAGAGCCGCAAACGTCCGAGCAATCTCATTAATCAACTTTTAGCACAATCAATGTATGTATTTCTACCCAAAGGCATGTCTAGAATGCACCTTCCCCTCTTCGATTCTAAAAAGGTATTGGAAGCGATATCCTTAAACTCTTCGGAAGTGAAGGTTTAAGCCAGCAGTGGGGAACCTTTTATTCTCTAAAGGGCGCATTCATTTTACTGATTTGACATAAGGACGCAGTACACATTGACTAGGGAATCTTTGGCTTTGGAGACTTTACGGTCAGAATATGTCAGCAATTTACGAATTTACATAAATTTACAAAATTGCAGAATTGACCAGAAGGCCGCACCAGAGTAACCAAAATGCCGCAGGTTCCCCACGCCTGGTTTAAGCCATGTGTGTCCAACCGGCAGTTTGCGATCGACCGGTCGATCCCAAAGCAAAATTTGCTCGATCCCGAAAGCTTCCGTGAATTTCGAAAAAATATTTAATTCAAATATAAAATATAAAAAAATTGAATTATTTTGTAAGCACATACCTACATATGTATCTAATGATATTATGTATTTCACATTTAAAATAAACATTTCTCAGTTTGAAGAAGGGAAAAAAATCCTAAATTAAATATCTTATAAGAATCATGATAGAAGTCGATCTTGAGAAAACTTAAGATTGAAAAGTCGATCCCAGGGAAAAAAAGGTTGGACACCCTTGGTTTAAGCAATTCCCACTGAAGGGCTAGTGTCACGGTCTACAGAGACACCTATAATTAAGAGAAAATATTAAATTATTTATTTACACAAAATCGTTCAATTGATAGAATCTAGGTTAATAGCATTTTCAAATCATCCCAGTTGGGATAAGCATTCCTTATTATCATATTGTGAAGTTTGTTTGTAAAAAATGAACAGATCATACATACATGAGAATCCATTTTAAAAAACTCTTGGCGATAAAAGTTGAGCATCTAGCGTCCAATATTAAAATGACTTTCAATAATTTGATAAAAAAAAACTGCTTTTGCTTGGTTTGAATTCTCACTGAGCTGTCGAGTATATTTGACAATTTGACAGACAATTAAAAATTAACAGGTAATAAAAATAAGCAAATAATTATTAATTTGGTCAGTATCTAAGGTATCTTAGATACTAACCAAAGATAATATGTTTTGTTAGAAGATATCTATAAACCAGTGGTGTAGGAAAGGGCGGTCCTTGAGTTTGCCGCCCCCAGAATTTCCTCTAATTTTTTTTATAAACCATTTTACAAATACAACGAAAAACAATCTATTTGCTTCTTAGAAAACAAAATGCATTAATTTGATTTCTGCTAATTGCACTTTGAAATAAATGGGTTGAAAGAAACCTTCTTTTCAATCCAACGTCGCCAAATCGCAACAGATTGCTAAACAGATCCGCATTATCGTTTTTTCAGATTTGTGAAGATGCTAACGCAGATCGTCGTTACTGGTTTGGATTTGTCAATTTGACATTCACTGGTGAATGTCAAATTGACGTGCATCATCATCAATTCGAGGGTTAGTTTTCAACTGATCTGCTCTAGAATTGATCTGACATTCCCCACCTCGTAATGTTTATTATGCATTGTCCAGAGTAAGCAGAGAATATAAAAAATCTGAAAACCATCGTAAAAATCTCTTAAACAAACATGGCATTCATAAACTACAAAAGAAGTTGTTTATTGTAATGAAGTGCTGAGCCCCCAGTACCTACAGAGGTTGGATTTTTTACATGCAATTTCAATGGATACCCTTTCAATGTTGTTGGCGAAAACACCAATTTGGTACTTGGACACTTAACTAGTGTCAACAAACGTAATCGGATCCCGGCGGCATTGATCTAGTTAACTGCCCAGTCGGATTTTAGTTGAAAATGTTTTTTTAAGCGATCAAGAATATTTTTGACGATATTTTTGCTCAGTATGCCCAAGAAGTAGCTCGTTATTAAACTGATCTGTGCCGTGCGGTATTAATATGGCCGTGATTTTCTTTCAAAAAATAAAACCTAATAAATATATACTTTTTGGACATATAATAATAGTACATCACAAACAACTACCATATAAATGCACGATGGTTCATTTCCGCCATCATTTATTGAAAAACGTTTCAAAAACGTAAATTACCACCAAGAAATTATAGCCCTGCTAGCAACAAATTTGAACACAACGAAAAAACTTTTTTTAAAATCATATTATAGATTACAAAACAATATCTTTTAATCACTTTTAAGGTGTTCACTGTCAATACTTGGTGGAATGGCATTATAATAAAAATAATAAAACATTTTTAGTACTTTTTCCACATAAAATTTATTAGATCAGGACCGGTTTCGCTCATCGCGAGCATTATCAACTGATATCAGTTGATAATCAGTTGATAATGCTCGCGATGAGCGAAACCGGTCCTGATCTAATAAATTTTATGTGGAAAAAGTACTAAAAATGTTTTATTATTTTTATTTTAATATCTTTTAAGTTTAAATATCACACTATGCTACTATACATTCCATGAGATGTCACTATATGCATGATATTTTAAAATTATTAAATACGTTTATTGTGGCCTTTAAACCGCGTCTTAAGTACTGTTTGTAAACACGCACATTTTGTATGGCCGGCCCTACGAGCACGAAATTGTATGCCGTGTTAACACGTCGGTGGCAGAGAACCGGTTAAAGTGAATAAATGTATGGAGAAAACCATAAACTAAAATTTCAACAAATGTTTTCACATTACATTGGAGATCTCGCTACTGTCTGGTCACATTATGTATACTGTATTGCTTATTGAATCAAATCTGGCCGCTTGAACTTAGTTCACCTTTTTTCATTATTCTAACTCGGCTCACTTCACCGTACTGTAGTCTAGTTTACCTCTAACTATCAAACCACTTGGCTTATTTTACTTCTCAGAGGCAGGGCCGGCGCGACCATACAGGTGAAATAGGCAACCGCCTAGGGCGCAAACCATTAGGGGGCGCATAAATGGGGTACTAAAATTATTTTTATATACTCTAATAATAGTAAATAATAAAGTACTTCTTATTTTATTTTGACGTTTGTACTTGTTCGTTGTAATTATGTATCGTATTCTACATATATGATTCGAAAAAGAGACGTTGAGTGACTGAGTAACAAAAAGTTCTCGTATAAAATCTTCTGTTCAGATACCTCCATTAAGAAGCCATATGTAGCGGACATGGATATTTATAACAAATAATATTTTTTTAAAAAGTGGGATGATTTGTGAAAAAGGGGGCGCGCCAATAACCGTTGCCTAGGGCGCCAAATAACCTCGCGCCGGCACTGCTCAGAGGTATACATTTAGTATGATTATAAAATATATTTGGCGTAACACAAACCAAATCATTTTACTTGTCTTTAAATGGCTTAAGCCAATATTCTAAATAAGCCTTATTATATTTCTACTTCTACTAGCCTAACAGCTTGTACACAACTCAAAAAATGCTCACTCACTATTTATTGCAAAGTAGATTTAAATTTATATCTCCTTCTAGTTTTTGCATTTATTTTCCAGGGTATTGGACTTCTCTTTAACTGCTCGTCACTGCAAAATTCATCAGCCAAGAAGTTTTCCATATTAATTTAATTATATCTGTAAACGTTGGTACAAAATATGTGTGAAATGCATCACAATAAAAAAACTTATAATTATTTCATTTGATATAATCCTTCCATATTCTTTTTTGATTGATGATCTGGATTTTATTTGACCGGGTAACAAGAGTCTTTTGGAAGAATTGATCTCCAGAGCCCAGATCTACGGACACATGAGGACTGCTTGGAAGCTTCACAGAGCCGATCTGTCTGTAATTTTTTTTGAAAATAATATTAGCTTTAATTATAAAGTTAACATCTGTGGTCTGTCATTTTTTCACATTATCTCTTTCTGTATGTCGTACGTGGACGAAATCAAACCAACTCGGTGCGGCACGAAAATATCAAATGGTCTCCGCCGCTAAAGTGTCATACGTGACAAAAGCATGCCGCGATCAGTTTATTTTCCATTGAGTCCGGAAAGCTATCGAGTAATCATTCATTTAAGATGAGATAAAAAGAAAATCGAATTATATAAAATTTCGCATCTATTCGCTTCGACAATTTTGCATTTATCATTTATCGCAAAACGCGTTTTTCACGTATCTCTTATAATTCGGTACTTGTTCACGTAAAGTTTTATAAATTTCATTTTTTTATTTAAAAATAAGCGCGTAAAATTTATATTATATTTACAACATTTATATTATAGCTATATTGACTGTCAATTAAAAGATAAAAATCTTTTTTAAATATCAATTAAAACATACATTTTCTATTTGGATTGTAGTCAAATGTTCAACTGGAAAAAACAAAAATTGCGTTATAATAAATAAAAATAAATAAAAGATTATCTTTAATTTTGTAAAAATTCGATTTCGGCAGTGAGTTGAAATAATATGATTTCGTAATAAGGAATGAATTATCTCAAGCACGGCAACACACCTAAATACTTCAATGCGGGTGTCATCCTATATCTACTTAGTGTCATAGTACAAATTGTACATGGTATATTATTATTTTCTTCAAGGATATTCACGTTTTGATTAGCTCTAATTCAAAGATAAAACACCGCGCGCGTCAGTTATCACATAATCTTGCGTGATATCCATCAACGAGAGATTTTACAACCATTTTTCTGCGACGTCTTCGCGAAGTGAAAATTCGCCGTTGGACAATATTTTTTTTAAAGATTTCCTCCAAAATACGTATCGCATATTAATTATTTCGCGATGGATACTTGTCTCGGCTTTGTGTGAGTGAAATACAATGGAATAGTGCGAAAAAATCGACGCGATCGGTCGATATTAGCAATACGTAAGTATACGTCCCTTGACATTTTCTACATTTTATCTTGTTTTCAAATCTATTTACCGACGTCGTTAAAGATCGTTTGGAAGATTTTATTGACTTTTAACGATGAAATATTGTGTACAACACGGTTTATGTATGATAAACTCTGTTTTGTATATAGGTAACCGTTAAAAAACACGAAAACATACTGTCTAAGATCGATTTTCCAAGTGTCACTTTTTGTCGGCTTTCATTATTTGTTATGTTTGGTAATTCAAATTTCGAATAATTATTTATTTCTTGTAATAATTGCCGTTGCTTAATATGTATTATAAACTGGTTGTTAAATCAAATTATAATTAGAATAATATTTTAAAAAGATCTAGCGCTCTTATACTTTCGTCACAAGTAAACATAAAAGACAGCTTACGGTAAAGGAAAAATTACGAGAAATGTAACACAACTATAATGCCAATCTTTGTAATTTATTTTTTACTTATTGTTTTTGATTCAAATCAATGGCACTATTTAAAATGTTTTAAATCTACTCCAATGTATAATTTTTAAAATTATTTATTCATTAAAAAAATAATTGATTTATCTCATCTTATTTGTATATGAAAATATTATTAAATAAAAAGAAAATGAAATCTATTAACACTGTATCTGCAGGTCACATTAAAATCTGTGGTAAATATGGCATATAGTAGCACGTCGACTACTGCGGCGAAAAACTTCACAACTACGCTAAAAACAACGCCACGATTTAAAGTTATTTTTTGAGAACTTGATAATCGTGTTAAAACCACACGGCCAAAATGGAAAACAGAGGCGATGTACTGAAAAATATTTCGTATTTCGCATAATTTATCAGAGTTCTTCGTAATAATGTGTGGTTTTAACACGATTATCAAGTTCTCAAAAAATAACTTGAAATCGTGGCGTTGTTTTTAGCGTAGTTGTGAAGTTTTTCGCCGCAGTAGTCGACGTGCTACTATATGCCATATTTACCAAATCTGTTTTTAATCGTCTGTGAGTTATCAGCAGGACACGGAGCATTCCTTGCTTCTTAGTAAACAATGAAGTTACGTTATCTGCTTGGAAGGCTTATTGTAAGCAATATTAATTATTATTTTTCTCAGTTGCAGCAAACATACTCGGTTCAATTTTGCAAAAAAAAATATGTCTCGATTTATTACATTTAAATCTAAATAGCCGTCGGAATACTTGAAATAAAAAACAAAAGAAGTATTAAACATGGCTTACTTATTAGCATTCAGGCAATGTGTTTGACGAGTGTAAATAGGCCCTTTTGATTTTTTTTTTTACTATGATTCCTCGTCATAACTCTGACAGCACCCTGACCAGCGCAGGACAGATCATCGAGAGGGTTGACAGCTTCAGATACCTCGGCGTACATATCCCCCAAAGACGGTAGTACAAAAAAGGAGCTCGCCATTTGCTTAGGACTGGCTGGAGCCACATTCAACTCAATGCTGACTGTCTGGGCCACACAGCTGTACTCGCTTAAAACCGAATGCCACTTATTCAACGCTCGCATTCGGCCAGTACTGCTTTACGGTTGCGAATCATGGCACCTGACGAAGACTCAGAACAGATGCTTGCGTCAGATAATGGGGGTGGGTGGTTTGATTTTGTGAGGAATTCGAAGATAACGGAGCGTACAAGAAAGCGCCCCGTCACGTCGGAACTGGCTGGGTCACGTGCTGCGGATGCCTCCAGAAAGGCTCAATCCTGTCTGCCTCTTCTTTCGACCGGTGGGATTCCAGCGCCCTGGATGTCCGTCAGGTACTATCCATGGGATGTACTCGGCGGAACTGAGGATGCTGGCATGTCATGGGAGGAAGCAAAGCAATTGGCGGGAGACAGGGAAACATGGAGGTGTCGCGTGGCGGCCGTATGCTTCACATACGGAGCGAATATGGTCAAAGAAGAAGAAGATGATTCCTTTGAAAACATTATGGTTATTGAGATGAAAATGATTATGGCCAGATGAAAATAAATGAGAATTTTTGGGTCAATTTTTTTGCCATCATTTATCAGTCGGCTTGGATCAGATTTCAAAGCTGATTTTTAAAATAATCAACTCATTTTGAATGAAAATAGCTTTTTATTGGTTTGTGATTTAAAAATTGCGTCACCATTTTTTACAAATGAGCCTACCAGCTGATTCTTCCAAGGTCAAGTGTACAATTAACTATGAATTAACATATCGGCAAAAGATATTAAGCGACACAATTCGGTTAATTGCGTTTTAAACTAATAATTGTTGGATACTGTCTAGGGCAGAGGCTCCCAACCTTATTTGCCCCATTCCCTCCTTTCACCATTGTTTGCGCCACGTGGACCCCGTTTGAGAAACGCTCATCTAGAGAACTGATTGTAGTCAGACAATATTATTATAATATCAGGATAGGCATTAACCTTATATTACTATTTATTAACTGCACTGAAGAAATTTCTTTTTCAAACTTAATTTAATTAAACCTCTTGTAGAATTTATAAATTGTCAATTTTCCGCCTATTAAAGGTCGATATCCATTCATTTTAAATACAAATTACGATGATTTTGGTATAATTCTTGGCTCAATTGCGTTCTTCGGTTATATTTGTGTAAAAATAAAAAAGATTCATCGAATTACGACTTGAAATGAAGACGCTATAGGCAACTAGGCAAAAATACTATAAAATTGTGCGAATTTGCAAAAAAAAAATTCATGTTCCGTTCCGCTTTATTTATTGCTAGCTAGTTAATTTTAAAACACTTGAACAAGTAACAAGCAAACACTTGTAATTTACACGTCATTTAATTCCGAATACTGGTCAAACTGGTTTTTTGTATTATTATTATTATCATGTCATAGATTCGTCGAGTGTTGGTTTATTTAAAAAGAATGATTTTTCACTTAGTTTGTCAGCGATTCTATGTGTATCACTATAATGACCCTGCCATCAAACTCTTCCTTATAATAGGGTGCGGCTCCGTTGAAAAATAAATCAGTATTTATTTCTATATGTCGGGTCCGTGGTGCGGTGGTTAACACTGTTGGCTTCCGTGTCCCTTCCAAGTTTTGAGTACAAATAACATTTAGCACAGCTAAAATAGCCGGGTGTAGCAAGAGCGATTAGCCAATCACTAGTCCTCTCCTAACCCGTTCTCTCTTCGTAAACAAGCGGTTCTTGTAGTAAAACTTTCTGTTGAGATACATAGATTTTTCTAAGTTTCTGTTCGAAAGCATGGATGTATGTGATGTCATGAATTACCTCCTCCCACCCACTCCTTTCTAAAAAACGGGGCGTAGCGAGAGCGATTACCTAATCGCTAGTCCTGTCCTAGCCCTACTCTCCTATCCCTACTCTCTTTGAAAAACAAACGCGGTCGAGCAACTGAATAACAAGTGGTTCTCGTAGAATTGAGATACCATTAGAAGACCGTATCCTTAGCATTGGTAGCGGACATGTATTAAAAAAAAATAATATTGAATTAAGATATGTATAAAAACAGTCTTTTTAGATTGATTTTTTATGAATTTCTGTCTTGAGGCATGGATGTTTGTGATGTCTTGGATTTCTGTCTCCCACCCACTCTTTCTTAAAGAAACAATTGGTAGCGAGAGCGATTAACTAACCGCTGGTCCTGTCCTAACCAGTGGCATTGTATCAATGCACACCTTGTATATGCAGGGCGGTTATATTTCATGAACTAATATTCAAACATAACATTTATACCATTCACTCATTTTAAATTCTACCCCTGCATATACAAGGGGTGCATTGATCCAATGTCACATTGACCGGCCGCCACTGGTCCTAACCCTATACTTCCTACCCCATACTCCCTTCGAAAAAAAGAGAGGTTGAAGAACTAGCAGTTCTCGTAAAACTCTTCTTTTGATAAAAACTTTATTAGGGGTCCATATCAACTTTCCCTCAAAGCTGCGGCCGCGCAGAAGTTGAGAAGCCCCCGCGCACTCATTCCGGGCTGGCTCCCACTACAAGACAGTTGTTCAATTGATATTTGATCGGTTCGCGCAGCCTTTGAAATTTCCGCGCAGCTAACCTCTTGTCTTAGAGGAAGCGTTGGTCCATATGCTTCACATTTGCAGTGGACATGGTCAAATTTACCGATTTACAGTAAATATTGAAATTTGAAAACTGCTTTTTTCAAAAGTCGGGTTTTGTATAATGTCCGTTCTGAGCGAGGAATATAAAAATAAACAATGCGCCACTGGTATACACATACAACCTTATCGAACACAGCATCAAATGGGTTCAATGTTTAACAGCATCAAAAGTGTTGACACCGTTAACGCGAACAGAAATAATAACTGCAAATATCGAGTAAACTGCAATGGGAAATGGCTAATCAAACAGCCTATTACTGGTCAGGTGAATAGATACAAAGTGATTACGTTGATTGCTTACGCACACGAATGTGCGTACACACAATCATCGCGACAAATCAGTTATTCATATGTTTTTTTTTATTTGTATTCGATTCGAGATGACTTGGTCATCATTCGATCAATGAATTTTTCACTGTAACATCAAATACCGTACTGCAGATCAGAGGTTTCTCAACCGGGGCCCACAGAGGGAATATTATTTTAGGGCATCCTGAATACGACATAAATTGCGCATTTTGTACTCGATCTAGGCCAGGAGTGGGGAAACTTTTCATTTCTAAAGGTCACATTCTTTTATCTGATTCAGCATAGGGCTGCAGTAAAGAAAACGTTGACACCATCAGCTTTTTTTTTTCGACTGTCGAACATATAATGCAGTAGTCGGCAACCTTTTTTGAGACTGGGTAAAAAAAATGTTTTGTAAAATAAATTTGGTTAGTGGGTAAAAGTTAAAAATATTTTTATACCATTTATTCTTTAAAAAAATCATTAGAAAATAATACATATATTTATATATAATACATAATATATTTGCATATGTGAAAATACAAAACACACATATACTATTGTTATTGGTGGCTTCCTTGGTCTTCTTAAATAAGAATTTGATAAAAAAAATATCATAATTTCTTGGCAGGTAACTCAAAATGCGAAGTGGGTAATTCAATTACCCGCGGGTAATAGGTTGCCGACCACTGATATAATGGGTTGATTACGCTCTTTTTTCAATCAAATACTTTGATTCGAGTCAAAAAGGCGCAGGTTCCCCTCCACTGCATGCCACTAAGTCTAAAAATAATTAATGTTGTGCATTGAACTAATTATTGGGTCATATGGCGCAGCGGTGAGCGCTGTGGGCTTTCGTGCCAGACCTTACAGGCTCGAGTCCCAGTACGAACAGCGTTTTTTTCAATCGATATATCGATTTCTGTTCGAAGGCATGGGTGTTGGTGATGTCGAAAAATTCCCTCCCACCCTTCCAATCCTTCAATAACTGGGCGTAGCGAGTGCGATTAGTTAACCGCTAGTCCTGTCCTAGCCATATCCTTCTATCCCTACAACTGTCTTTGAAAAAAAGAGAGGTCGAGCGACTGAGTAACGAGCAGTTCTCGTAGAAAACTTCTGTTGAAGATACCTCCATTAGGAAGCCATATGCTCCACATCGGGAGCGGACGTGGATTAAAAACTACAATATCGTCCTTGGTTTTCAGAGTACAGTGGAACTCCCAATTACACTACCCCGAATTACGCGCTGGCTTGAAATATTCGCCACAAATCCCCCAATTGAACGGTAGCATTTCATTGTCATTGCTACGAGACAGTCGTCTGTGCGGTGCATACAGTCAAACGCGTGCCAGGCTATACACACATAGCCGGGCTGACTGTCTACGTGTTGGATTTTGGCGCGCTTTGCATTTTATCACTCAGTAACTAAATATTTCGTCCATATATTTTTTTTTGCAAAACTAAGGGAAATCTTAGTTTTGCATTTTTCGCAGAAAGAATTTTTCTACATAGTGACTGGCGTCCTTCATCTTTTACAGAGAGAAGAGCTCTTGCTCTATTTCTCCTTCTCATGTATTTTTATGTTAGTTTTTGATTTTTTTCTTCTTCTAAAAATCTTTTTCCCCTTCTTTAATATTAGATGTGGTCGGCTTCCTTTTCATCTGTCCAGGGTATGGCGCCGTCATTCAGGCAGATGAGATAGGGAGAGGTGGAAGTAAGGGTGGTTTGAGTAAAAGGATCCTCCGTGTCCTCGCCTTGTCCGTATGGGGATAGTCTATGTCAATAGTCGGCAAACTTTAGAACCAAACAAACCAATAAATACATAATTTAAAATCCAGTATAATATATGGAAAAAAATTATCAAAAACATAAATAAATATACGACGTGTTGCTCCACTTGTCCTAAAATACGAATCGCTGTAACTCGATCGATGTCTGTTTCAGGTTGACTGAGCTGCGACGTGTTGTGTTAAGATGAGCCATTCGCCGGCTCTCGAGTCATCGCCGGCCGCCACCACGCCGTCCACGCCGGTGCTGCGGAGCCTCGTGGCCAACGAGAGGAACCTGTCTCGGTCGCCGCCTCATTCCAGAGACGACAAGTTCCTCTACCAACCGGAAAAGGTACACTGCATTTCAACTCGGACAAACGAATCATCGACTCTTTTATTATTGTTTCTGCATATCGACTGTGGAAAGGAAAAAGGACGTAACCCACGCATATCAAATTTTACAGGAGGCGCAAAAAACGTGTTTTGACGATTTTGGGCCATATGCAAATTATGAATTATACACAACCTTGAAGTGCACAGAGACTTCTAAAGTGGTGTTTAATTGACATAATCTAATATTTATTAAAGAAATTGTCTAGGAAAAACCTTTATTTCAGTCTTTTTTTCCTGGTTTTAATTTTTTACAAGGTCATCTTTTTTCAAACTTAAAAGCTAAATTTACATACTGATTCGGCATTTGTAGCTTGCATCCTTTTGACAGAACGTGTATCAAGTTTGATACATTGTGATTATCGAAAAAAACCTGTTGTGAAAAAACTGTGGGTTACGTAATTTTTCCTTTCCACAGTCGTTATAAGTATATCGTCACTGTGTTGACAGATTGATGGTAAGTGGTAAAATTTACTAAGTTAAGTACGCAACGAGATTCTCGATTATCAATAGGGTAGGACTAGGTTAGGATTAGTGGTTAGCTTATCGCTCTCGCTACGCCTGTTTTTAGGTTAAGATGGGGGAGAAGGGAATTTAAGACGTAACTTACATCCATGCCATTAGAACAGTGTCTGCCAAACTTTTTTTATTTTACGGCACACTGGTGAATGGGATTTGTTCCGCGGCACACTTAATAAAAATGTATTAAATATTCTGTCAAAATGTTGCTCTAAGCTAGATAAAAAAAAACTCTTCATCCACCATCTGTTACCGCTCTCGTTTTTCATTATTTCATTTCCACGAGTGCTGAAGAACCAAATTCGCAAAAATACTACGATCCAAACGGCAACAGAAATTTAATTTCTCGAAGATATTGACTCCAAAGTGATATCCAAAATGCTGAGCTGTTTTTAGGATACATTCAAATTTCCTCCTCTGTGAGTGGCAGGTGTGTACCGTTGAATCTTGCGAATGGCTGATGACCAACTGGTGCATTTGATAATCAAGTGATGGAAAAGAAGACTACGCTGCATATATACCAGTGTCACTGTTTCCCTGTGTCGTTTCGACCACTATGGACGAACGTGACAAATATTTATTTGAAGAATATTTAAATGAATAAGTATTATGTAAAATGAACAGTTTTTCCTTCGCGGCACACCTGAGACTTGTTGCCGCACACAGTTTGACAGACACTGCATTAGACAGACAGCCATAAATCAATTTAAAAATACTATCAATCTTATTAACTCTATTGAGTTGAGAAATCAATGGTTTGCCTTTGTAATAATTTTGGTTTGAAAAAATATAGTACCTTTATCCAACAGGGGGTAAAGAAAAGATGACTCCGACTCTGAATTGATTTTAGTCAAATCATTTCTGTTTGACTTACATATCTGTATACCGTCAGATCATTCTTTTTACTAGAATAATTCTAGTATATTTCACCAATCAATATGATGAATCGACCAATTATTTTTCTCTGATTTTTCCGGCTATTTAAAATAATACTTTTAATTCTAGCGATTCAACGATTTCACCCGTTAACAGCTAGAAAAAAATAACGTTTTTTGTACTGTAAGCTAGCAATTTCCTAAAAACTAATAAAGGAAAACTTAATATTCATTTAGTGAGTCCTTAAGAGATGTCGGACCCTTTTTCAATGATGCAACTCTAAAAAATATTTATTGACGTCGTAATAATGAGAGCATACTGGTGGGTAGCGTGTGTGTTAGTAGGTAGACACACCGGTGGGTCGTTAGCTTAAGAGTGGTTAAAAAGGACTCTGAAATTCCCCACAGGCTGGGAGCCCCTGCTTCAGAAGATTATCAGCAGTAGCATATTTTTTGGTGTCATGATCAGATTGTTGGTCCTTACATTTAAATATATCCACGGAAATTCTTTCAGAATCATGTAATGTAATATAGTATAATTCCTAATTTTTTTAGGTAAAAGAGTACCAAGACCGAGAAAACAACTCGAAAAGGGACTCCCACAATGCTTCAGAGAGGGAGAGAAACAGAGATCACCATTCTGACAGGGACAGCAAGCGCGAGTCGACCAATTCGGATACTCGGCGGGAACAACACAACACAACCTCGTCGGACAGAGAGAGCTTCAAGAGAGATTCGTCGCACTACAATCTAGAGAGAGAGAGCAGGAGAGATGAGTTGCATTCCAAAAAAGACCCGCACGAGTCGTACAACAAGAGGGATTCGCACGGCGAGTCGATCGGCAAGAAAGACTCGCACGGCGGCGAGTCTTACGGCAAGAGAGATTCGCACGGTGAGTCGCACCAGAAGAGAGACTCGCACGGCGCGCAGGAGAGGGAGCGGATGAAGGAGCACCAGAACCTGAATCTGGAGCGGGAGAAGTACAGTCTGCTGGGAGAGTTCGGCAAGGAAGACGGCCGACACGGTACCACGCCTGCGGTAAAGGTGATTTTTTATTTTCGCATGGCACGTTTTTTGTTTTTGATCGTCGGATCAAAAAATTCACAGCGTCTTGTGGCTGTCCAGTGGTTGTCAAATCGTAGAAGCTGTTCCTTAATTCATATCTTCTTTTTGTACTCTGTTGTATGAAGTGTTGAGCTAACTTTGTTATGCTTTTTTAAACTATGTTGTAAAGCACGGGCAAACTGAGTCCCGCGTATTGTTCTGCGGCCTGCGAGCGATTTTATATTTTTAAAAAAGATTCACGTTTTTATCTTTTAACGCCTTTTTGAAAAAAGATTGAAATTAAATGTAATAATCGCTATTTTCGGATCAACCTATATACGTGAACAAACATTTGCAATCATGAACCTCAATGAAAACTCTCTACGATTAATCATCACCGATGAACATTTACAAAATTAGCACCTGAATTTTAAAAAATGTGTAAATCGTAAATCAGCTCCATTCCTCTGATTAGATTGTTTTTTTTTTCATGACAACAAATGGTGTACGTATAAAAATGGTATTTTACTTGCGGCCCGCCGCTCATTTTAAATTCCAGAATTTGACCCTCCATCCGAAAAGTTTGCCCCCCCCTCTGTTTTAAATGATTTATATTTCAATTTCACTGCTTAGTATCAGTGAAAACTGTCTTTGACAGGTATGTGTACACAGTTACTAACCTAACCTAAAAGCCTATTCCAGAACACAGGGATTATAAAATATGATTTATTTGCATGTTTTGCAACTTTTGACAGTTTGAGGAAGAATATGATTTCACTAGTGACTCATTGACATAGTATTTTTAGTACTAGACATTACACATTGTTGTCGGTTACATTAAATGCCAGTGAAAATGTGTATATCGATTGAATTGGCATTAACTTGGTAGAAATCAACTCCAATAATGTGAAAAAATATTTCAGCGAAGCCTGCGACATCCTTAACGACCAAACAAATATTAATATTTTTTTTTTTCCATCTAATCCAATAAATCCATCTCGGCTCTTAATGTAGAACATATGGCTTACCGATGGACGTATCTCAAAAGAACTGTTTGTTACGCAGTCGCTCAACCTCTTTTTTATCCAAAGAGAGTAGTAGGGATAGAAGAGTAAGGCTAGGACAGGACCAGTGATTAGCTAATCGCCCTCGCTGCGCCCAGTTATCGAAGGATCGGAAGGGAATTTTTAGACATTACAAACACCCACGCCTTGAACAGAAATCGATTGACCCGTGAGATCCGGCACGGAAGCCAACAACGCTGCGCCATAGGACCCGACTAAATATCAATCAATCACCACTACCAAAACGCCAATGTAACTACACAATTGTGAGGTTATAATGCAAAACGTACTATTTCCAAAATGAGCGATATTGAGTTAGGTGTGCAGATAGGGAACTTCAAGCCTAAGGAATCGACTGATCCTATTAGTTTTAATATAAAATGTCTATAAGACTGTCGTCTTCATATTGGAAATCATATTTATATCGACTGTGGAAAGGAAAAAGGACGTAACCCACAGTTTTTTCGATAATCACAATGTATCAAACTTGGTACAGGTTCTATCAAAAGGATGCAAGCTGCAAATGCCGAATTAGTATCTAAATTTAGCTTTAAAGTTTGAAAAAGATGACCTTCTAAAAAATAATAATAAATAAATAAAGGTTTTTATTAGACAATTTCTTTAATTAACCTTTTGACCGCGGCTCGGATCCAGATCGGTTCAGATTGGGCTGCTATAGCAGTCAACCGCGGTCTAAGGGTTGATATTAGATTATGTCAATTAAACACCAGTTTAGAAGTCTCCGTGCACTTCAAGACTGTGTATAATTCATAATTTGCATATAGCCCAAAATCATCAAAACACATATTTTGCGCCTCCTGTAAATTTTTTCTATGTGTGGGTTACGTCCTTTTTCCTTTTCACAGTCGATATTTAAAATAATATCCGTAAAACTAAAATACTTTTCACCCAATTGAAATGTGTGTGTGTATTTTAATCGGCGTTTTCAGAGGACATCTGTCAGTGCTGATAACAGAACAGAGATTGCAGTCTCCCACCGTTTCACAGCCATTTCTTATCAACGTTTCCAGGATAGTAGATAGAAAGCGTTCGTAATTCTTTTTTGTTAACCGTGTTTCAGGGAAATCAGAGGCTATCCACGGGCCTCCAAGTCTCGATGGCGGCGGCTAATGCAGTGGCCTCGTTTTCGTCGACCCCCCTTCACGGAAACTTTTCTACAGGTACGAATAACCTTTTTTGCAACGTTTGAATCATTTCTTTTTTACCCAAAAAATATCTTCTTCTCAGACCATATTTGCTCCCTCCCTATGTGGAGCATATGGCTGCCAAGCGGCACCTCCATGTTTCCCTGTCTCCCGTCGATTACTTTGCTTCCTCCCGTGACATGCCAGCATCCCTCAGTTACGCCGAGTGCATCCTATGGATAGTACCCAACCGACGTCCGGGGCGCCAAGATCTCACCGGTCGAAAGAAGAGGCAGGCAGGATTGAGGCTTTCCGGAGGCATCCACAGCACGTGACCCAGCCAGTTCCAACGTCTCCATAACCACTGACGTGACGGGGCGCTGTATTGTACGCTCCCTTATCTCCGAATTCCTCACAAAATCAAACCACCTCACTCCCATTATCCGACGCAAGCATCTGTTCTCGAAGCTCAGTATACGGTTTTTCTGAGTCTTCGTCAGGTGCCATGATTCGCAACCGTAAAGCAGTACCGGCAGAATGCAAGCGTTGAATAATTGGCATTTGGTTTAAATCGAGTACAGCAGTGTGTCCCAGACAGTCTGCGTTGAGTTGAATGTGGCTCCAGCCATTCGTAGACGAATGGAGGGCTCCTTTTTTGTACTACCATCTTCGGGGATATGTACGCTAAAAATACCCAAATAATTCAATTTTGTCGGGTCCTATGGCGCAGTAACGTTGATTGTGACCAATCTAATTAAGTTTTTACCGAAGTGTCTCTTAACAACTTCTGGCAGTAAGCCGACGACTCGGCCGGTATTTTTGATGTTTTGTTGTTTTAATAACCATTATGGTATTTCAGATCACCAATGGTATGGCGTGTCACAGCAGACCCCGCCGGGGGGCGCTCCTCACTCGCCGGGCGCCATCAGCTGGGGAGGCGAGGCCCCTGGAGCAACCTCCAGTGACAAGGTATATTCCAATGAACTCACTTGATCGAATAACTTCACGCGCATAGATCTGTTCGCTTCCACCTCGGGAGCACTCGTCGTCGGCCGACACTCACCGTTTACCTGGGACAGATTTGGCAAAACCAGAGAACGCATGCTGGAGTTGACTTGGTTTTTTTTTACTTTAACGTAAAAATCATGCAGACATCAAAATTATTAAATCATCAAAATTAATTTTGCGTACAAATTAAGTGTAGATCAGTGTTTCCCAATCTTATTCGTGTCATGCCCCACTTCAACGCTTCAAAAACTTGCATATTCTCTGTCTCATGCAATCGAACATGTCAATTCTTGTATGAAAGCATCAGGCGGACAACTAGGAATGGCGCGCAGTCAATCGCGGTGGACATCATGGCCACTCATGTTATAGATCAAGGGTTCTTAACCCCGTGTCCGCGGGCGCACATGAGCCTTTTTTGTACGCCTGGCAAAGTATCAAATCGAATTTAAAAAATCATTATAATTTTTAATAAAATTATGTTTAATAGATTTATTGAATTCACAAAATATAACCATATCCATGTTGTTTTAAAGCAGCTAAGGGAACAATAATAAAATTAATACATAAATATACAGTAATACCCTGCTTAGCGCGACCCCGTTAAGCGCGGTTTCACTATAACGCTAATTTCAAATTTAAGCTGAGGTAGAAGAGAAAGTTTTATCTTCAGGGGAAATACAAAATGCACTTTCAAAAATTTATTCAGGTTTGGACATATTGCAGAGTATAGACAATAATGATGACCGTGTGTCAAACAATTAAAAACAGTGTTGGGTGTTATGAACGTATTTTACAAGAACGTAAACAAAACGCTACCCAAAAGACAATAGATGTATTTTTCCGTAAAAAATAAGAGTACGTATTGCATAAAGTGTTCTTAGAATTAAAGTGATTGATTAAAATGATTTGTATTTTTTTGTATTAAATTTTGACTATGTTTAATCATAAACCTCGATATACGCGAATTTCAGTTAACGCGATTTTTTTCAGAACGTATCCCTCGCGTAAAGCGGGGTATTACTGTATACCACTTTTTAATACTATGTATGTTAATCTGTTTTTTTTTTAAATCCGGCTTGCGCCCGCCACTTTTCTCCTAAATTTATAGTGCGACCGTCACCGCAATAGGTTAAGAACCCCTGGAATAGATTATTATTCTTCCGGTATTGCGATCCCTAGTAATTCTCTTTTTGCTCCTGGTACTTTATCCCGGACGTCCGTCGGGTACTATCCATAGGATGTACTCAGCGGAACTGAGGGATGCTGGCATGTCATGGGAGGAAGCAAAGCAATTGGCAGAAACCTGGACGGGCGGCCATATGCTCCACATAGGGAGTGAATATGGTCAGTGAAAAAATTTATTTGAAATACCGAAAGATTGGTATTGATGTAATCGTTCGATATTGCAATCCTTGATTATAATTGTTCTTTTTTTTTTTTTTTTATTGTTTTCGGAATTGACTTCTAATAATATTGCAATTGTAGTATTTTTTATTTCAGTCTTCCGAGACGGGGGCGCCGCGTCTGTCGCGGAAGGAATCCTACAAGGCGCAGAGGCAGCACTACCGCAAGGAGAAGAAAAGGGCGGCGTCGGCGCTGCTGTCGTCCCTCGAAGATCCCGCCGTCGTCATATTGGCCGACTGGCTTAAGGTATGATGCACATTCTTGATCGGGTTCATTAATAAATGCCACTAGCGCAATGATTGTTAGATATTGAAAAGAAATTTATTTATTTTTCACAACACACCGGTATGTCGCTGGTGTGTGGAGTCAATAAGCATACGATACACCAATAAGTCGTTGGCGTGCTAGTGGTTAAGACCCTGTGTGTGTCTACGTTCTAATAAATTTTGAGAATTAGCCCCTCATCAATGTTGGCATTTTAAAAATAAGTTTTCACTTTACACATTCTCAGGTTCGAGGTTCTCTCAAGTCTTGGACGAAGCTGTGGTGTGTCCTGAAGCCTGGCCTGCTGCTGCTCTACAAGAGTTCCAAAGCGAAGGTGAGGTCGTGAGTTATTTTATTTATTTGGATATGCTGAATCAATTTAATGTAATCAGGTAAAAGATAACCACGTCTAGATAAATAACACTTTTTCCAGCGACAGCCAATTTGATAGTTGACAGTTGATTTGTAATAACTACATTTGTAATAACACGATTCCAAGACACAAAGAAAACAGACGCGGATAACGGATTTGCTGATATCAAAAAATTCAACAACACACAACAGTTAATAAACTAAAGGCTTCATTAGATCCTAACATATTAGACATGTCGAGCATTTACAGCGATGAAAGAGATTTATGTCCAGTCCCCCGTAAAAGTAACGTGTATTATAAAGAAGCGGGGAATGTTTTTTTTTTTCTTTTTAACCATAGTTAAAATTGACATATTTTAGAGCAACCATTGGGTCGGCACCGTCTTGCTGAGCGCGTGCCAGGTGATCGAGAGGCCCAGCAAGAAAGACGGCTTCTGCTTCAAGCTGTACCACCCGCTGGAGCAGAGCATCTGGGCGCCCCGTGGCCCGCACAACGAAACAATAGGTGAGATCGACGATGGGGTAGTACTTTTTATTCATTCCGCTGATGTGAATTCGGTCATTCATTAATTAGTCTAGTTGATTTTACGAGCGAGTTGTTTTGTTTTCGTCAGGTGCCGTGGTGCAGCCTCTGCCCACAGCCCATCTGATATTCCGTGCTCCCTCGCAGGCCGCCGGCAAGTGCTGGCTGGACGGCCTGGAGTTGGCCCTCAAGTCCTCGAACATGCTGCTCAGGTCAGAAGAACAACGGTATATTTATTTTTGTTTTGTCCTTTTTTCGTTACTTTTTATTTGTCATTTCTTTTTTATGTGTTAATTTTAAGCATATTCTTTCCGTATTTGTTCAGTTCGTGGTCCAGTAATCAATGTTGTTCTCAGAATCCCCGTACGGAGAGCTTCGAAAATAAACTTTTCAATTGATTTTTGTATATACACATTTGATACTTAAATCTGGGCTCAGCGAGAGCGATTAGCTATCCACTAGTCTTGTCCTAGCGCTATTCTTCTATCCCTACTCTATGCGAAAGAATCAGAGGTCGAGCAACTGAGTATTAAACAGTTCTCGTAGAAAAAAAATTGTTGATACACCTCCATTAGAAGACTTCCATATGCTTCTATCCGGTGCTTTTCTTTCCATAGACGAAAGTAATTAGTCAAACACTAGTGCTGTATCAGTACTATCTTTACTCTCCTTAGAAAAGGGAGGTTGATAATCTGACTAACAAGCAGTTCTCGTATAAAAACTCCGTTGAAATACCTTCATTAGACAGCCATATCCTACACGTAGAGAACGGGCATAATATTTTTAAAAAATCACTGCTTGTATTCTTTCCACTCTTTTTGGAAAAGAGAGGTACTGAGTAACAAACAGTTCTTGTAGAGAATTCTTCCGTTGAGATACCTCCATTGGGAGGCCATATGCTGCACAAAAAACTCTATCGCTCGGTTGATAATTGAATTGGTATTTTCATGGTACAACTCCACTGTAGTAAGACGAGTTCATAGCTATTTCAACGTGCGCCATCGTCAGAACTGTGCATCAGATTTGACACTTCCAGTGATTGTAAATTTGTAGGAATGAGGATTTTATACTATAATTATTTATATAATAGTACGGTGTGGATTAATGTTATTTTTTATATAGAATATTTTGAATATTTCATATTGATAACAAGTGGAGTGCTATCTACTAAATTAATAACAGGTTTTTATATTCAGCTTAGAAAAGTAGTGAAATAATGATGTATTCAAAATGTTTTCATTTTATTATTAATGACTAAACGTCACATATGATTTCTTTGAAAATTTCAGCCGAAAATATTGTTTGGTTTAGAAGTTGTGTCGATTTTAAGAATGCAATATATTTTTGCGCTAATCACTAAAAAACGCCCGCTTACAAAGTGTTAATTTCAAATTTATGCGTAAAATGGTTTGCAAATTGTGAGTCTTACGATCTTACATGGTCTTTGGCTCGAGTCGATAGAGGTAAGAGTTTATATAACATCCACCCCTAAGTGTTTATAACTTGCATAATGCGTTGATAATCATATCTGTTATGTAATTTGTAGATGCGGCACCAGCGGAGTGAAAGCAATCGATGCGACGGTCAATCATGAAGACCTGGAGAGGCACTTCCACGAGCACGGTAAGTGCGCACCCGAGTAACATGATATTCTGATTGCGTGGGACGTAAGTCGTAAGATGACCAACGAAGATAGAGACGTGTCGTCAGAATAATAATGGATCAAGTCCACTTTTTTTTAAAAAATTTTAGATTTTGAAATGTGGCAAGTGTTTCGCCTCTTTGAGAACCATCATCAGACGTAACATCGCGAGGCTTACGAAGTGACTAAAAATTGATTCTAAACCTATAAATTATAAAATAAAGTTGGGGTTTTGTCCTTTTGTACTTGACGCAGGGAAGGGGTTAGATTAGGTGTGGGGAACCTCTCTGGTGCGACCTTCTGGCCAATTCTGTAATTCTGTAAAATTATGTAAATTCCTGTTTCCGGCCAAAGATTCCCTAGTCCAGGGATGGCGAACCAATGGCACGCGTGCCCGAAGTGGCACGTTTAAGAATTTGGATGGCACGTGAAGGATGTTCAAATTTTTTATTTTCAAGTCTTAAAAATTTAAATTTTGATTAAATAATACGTTGTTAAATTTTCCAAGATAAATGTTTCCAAGATAAACGACAATCGCTTAAAAAATTCACTTTTTATTTTTTCTATTTTATTATTTTTTTTACTGTTTGGGCACGCCGGACAGTCGATAAAAAATATTTGAAAATTGTTGGCACGCGGACCCAAAAAGGTTCGCCGTCCCTGCCCTAGTCAATGTTCACTGCGGCCTTTAGAGAAGAAAAGGTTCCCCACCCCTGGGTTAGATACAAACGTTCAAACATTGACTACCGATTACAAAATTAATCACCTACATTAGGTAAGGTCCCAGATAATCCCAGTGGAAATAAATTCAACGACAGTGATCCGCCTATCTCATTCAAAATGTTAATTCAGTTATGTTTCTCTTCTATTAATGATAAAAATCTCCAAACAATTCATTCTTAGCCGTTTATTATTTACTAGATGGAGTATTTCAACATTTTAATTTTTTATTAGCACGATTTCGAATGATTCACAGACAGAAAAAGTATTGCATTTTAGACATCTCACATGTTCTTTCATTTTTACATTGAAATTTCTACCCGTTTGCCCTACATAACTGCAGCTTGACAGTCTTGACAGGTGCAGCGATAGATGTTGCTCCGAGAGAGCAATTTAACTGTTTAATTATATTTTCTATCAAATTCAATTATCTATTCAAAATTAACTTCCACTAAGTCACCGTCGAATTCATCGAAAAGAATTTTTAATTAGAACAAATTTTTCGTTTTTTTTTTTTGCTTACACCTTTATCTTTACTGTAATTGCTAATCAATATATGCTTTTATTTAAATTGTAAAATGCTAAAATTATTATTATCGTAAATTTGGTAAATGTGTGTTTGTCCCGAAATATTGCCCGTAAATATTTTGAACCCATTTTATATGAGTAAAATATTTATTTTGTTCAATTTCGATCAACTGTATTGCTACGAACACTTTTTAATATTGACCGACGTCAGTCGTGAGGTTTTTATCGATCATCGCCGGAGTCGATTCGTCGAGGTCCGTGTGCTCGCCGTCTTCGGGCGTTTCTATCTCTGATTCAGAGAGTCCTCACAAATTGACGCCGAGGAAGAGATCGACGCCGACGCGGCAGATTCAAACTAGCACCGGCCTCGCAGATTTGGAGAGATCCATCGCGAAATGGCGGACTATCGTCGAGAAGTTTGAGAGGGTTCAAGAATTCGACGATAGCTCCGTCGACAACATGGACGTGGTGGAATTCGGTGACGATTTTTGCGATAAGTTCCGTGATGTCAGTAAAATTATCAACGATAACGTATCGATTGACGACGATACATGCTTCAACGAACCGTCGACATCGTCTGGGCTAGAGTTCTTTAAAAAAAACATGAAATACACATCGTCGCTACGTTCAAGAATGTTTAAAACTGAACGTAAAAAAAATAAAAATAAACTCGCAGTGAACGCGTCGAGATCTCTTACGGTGTCGCCGATGAAGAATAAAATCAATATCAAATTGGAATTGAATGACGGCGGCAACACTGAGCATAATGTAGGCCCTTCAAGGACACCCGTTCATGGTAGTAACGATAGCGGACGAAGCTCGAGCGGCCATAGATTTCTCGAAGACAATTTGTTGAAAATTGTTTCTGCTTTTCCACGCAGGAGCTCGACGCCGTCCGCCTTTTTAAAAGTCGGCTTCGGCGAAGGAAGCGCGAGCGTGCTGCCGACGAAAAGCGATTTTTTGTTCGCCAGATACAAAAACGATGTTTTCGATCAAGGGGCGTCAGCGCGCAGCTCGTGCAACGAATTGTCAAAGTTGAAAAACTTCCTGAACGTAGGACCGTTTCATTCCGGCAGGAAATCGGCGGAACCGAGAATCAATTCGTCGACGTACGAAGATAAAAAATCCAAGATAAATTCGACCAGATCCGATTCCGGCAGTAGTAATTTGCTGTTCAAATTGACGAAGCCGAAATCTCTCAGCATCGCAGTGGACCGGCACGTATCCGTTCCGGCTGAAGACGCATCGAAGAGGGCTGACGGGAGACTGTCGACGAACATTAAAGCCGCAAAGAAAACACGCGACGGTAACTATGACACCGTCTTCGGTCAACCCATTACTCCCGAGAGGTTTTCTCTGATAGATCTCGGCCGTTTGCCTTCGAGCGGGCTGTCGAGGATGAAATTGGCAGCCAGCGAAGAGAGGCAGTCTCAGTTGGGTCTGCACGTCGCCGGGAAGGTTCTGTTTTCCAAAAGCGGTATGTTTAACAGCAGCTTTGGCCCATATAAAAGCTTCGACAATTACGTCAACAACTACAGAATTTGTTTAACTTGGTGGTATTGGAATATTTTGCATACAGACATGCAATTGCATACCTGCGGGGCTATTCTCAAATTTATTAGGACCCAAACAATAATAAAATCATGGGGGTCTTTAAAACTAAACATTTATTTATATTTTGTTTTTCAGTTGGTATAATATAAATACAATCTTCTCTGAGTTGACGGGCTTATTTGATCAATCAAAAGAGTGCACCGGAAAGCAATCTTTTAAAATACATTTAACTCATTAAACGTATCTGAACAGATTTTTTCTACTAGGACTGCTTGCTACTCAGTTGCTCAAGCTCTCTTTGAAAAAATCAAAAGGAGACGAGAGTAGGGATAGAAGAATGGGACTAAGACAGGACCAGTGGTTAGCTAATCGCTTTCGCTACACCCATTTTAAGAAACGATGAGTCACGTTTTAATACTGATTGATTTTTCATTTGATTTATGATTTCTGTCTGAAGGCATGGGTGTATGTGTCTTGAATTCCCCCCCCGACACTCAAACTTGAAACAATATAACAGTTTTGACAGATTGACTATAACAACAGTGAATATAGCCGCAGTTTGCTCATTTAAGTTGAAGAAGAAATACTTATATCATATTGAGTATTAAGCAGGGCTGTGGAGTCGGAGTCGCAGAGTCGCGGCATTTTGGCTGTAGAGTCAGAGTCGTGAAAAATGAACGGCTTGAATTTTTTTTGAAAAATATATTTAATGATGTGAATTCAAACAAAATAAGCCAAAGTGTTGACATTTCATGCTTGGCTGACTAAAGATCTGATGGAATACATATATATATAAGATAAAATGAAATAATTGAAAAATCTCCTCGGAGTCGGAGTCATCTTTTTTTTACACAACTCCACAGCCCTGGTATTAAGATCAAATTTGAGCAGCAGAAAATGACAGAATGATTTGTCAGTTGAACGTTGGCAACACTGAAAAAATATTATTCCTTTGGTTGAATGTTTGAATTCATTGGAACATTATTCAAAAAAACTATTAAGAACAAATGACAGTTTGTGTCAGCAGAGTAATGTCAAAAAATTCACTGACCCGATTTCCGACAGCAGCCACTGATCATCTTATTTCGAGTGTCTCTCGGTGTTGAATCGTCTCATAATTTAGGTAGCCCACTACAGTTGTGCCCTCGTTGATTGTTTTCACATTCACCGCTGTCCTGCGTTTATCGTTATTTATTAATTCAATCGCGTGATTGAGTTATTCCCTTTTTTCCACTAAGCAGATCAGATCCTGCCCATGTTCCTGTTTTTCAGTCCCAACGGTTAACAAATGACTGTAGAAAAGGTTCCCGAGTCGTACGAAGCATCCTGAACTCATCGATAAAAAAAATTGGTTACATGGCATCTGACATTTTCGACAGATCGTTACCTCTTTGAAAAGGTTCTATTTGCACTTTACCATGTTTTGAGATACGAGCGTTTGAATATTTGACTGATCATATTTTCAAATTGAAAAGAAAAAATGCACTTTCAATGATAAACATAATTATTTTACTAATTTTAAGCAAAATTTATTTAATATATACCCTATGTATCTGGAGATAATCAGTGCTTAAAACTATAATAAAAACCTTTTTGCTCTGAACTGACAACAATAATTGATTTTGAAAAGGTTGTAACGTCTAGTTGAACTTACTCCACTCGGTCTGTTGTATGCGTTTGAAAGTTGCCACCTATCGATTTATTGTCTAAGCTGAATGTTGTCGCAACTTCGTTCAAAAGATTTACGTTTTATAATAATATACTGAGTTGTAATTACTGTAAGATAAATGTTAAAAATCGATTATAAAAAGTCCTATTGTTTCTTAGAAGCTTGTAAAATTACTGTTTGAAAGAAAGTGTGTAGATAGAACTCTTGAATCCTGCTAACTTCTATATTTAACCCTTTGCCCGTGTCACCAAATGTAGCGAACATGCCCTGTACGCGGCTGCTTTTTTGCGGATTTTGTTATCGCGTTTTCGACTATAAATATTAGTTGTAATATTTTTTCAACTAATCAAATATGTTAATTGCCACCCAAAGTAATTTTTTCAATAGTAAAATACAATATATTTCATGTATTTTCGGTTTAATTCAACAATAATCATTCTTCATACAATTGCGGCGTGACGTCGCCATATTGCAAAATACCGTCACGTGCGACCGAGAACACTGCGCCACCACCATACCATGCTTATAATATTAAATTCTCGGAACAATTTCAATTTCACCCGCACTCGATCGCTTATTTACATTATTCCAAATAATATAATGATATATGCATATTTTGTAAATACGTGGCGCATAGTTCTTACGAGAAACGCCATGAATCAACGGCAGCCATCTTGCATTGGTGACGTATGTTCACGGCGTGTTCCATAAATAAATTATTTTAGCCTATATTGAATCTTTTTTGACTAGTGTAAATTTTTCAAACAAGTTATACAATTTTAATACAATAGATAGCTCTTATATAGGGTTTGAAATTTCCATGACATCTATATGTGTCACGCGTGCTGAGGGCATGTTCGCTAGGACATGCATAGCGGTCATACGCGGTGGAAAGGTTAATAATGCACGAGTCTGAAATTAATATATATGTTAGATTGTGGCAAATACAACATTTTCCGACCAAAAGGTCAGTTAGAACCTTTTCAAAGTAAGGTAGCGAGATCGCAAACACACATGCTCGTATTGAATAGAGTGAAAAGGGAGTACATATATCCCAGCAGTGTTGCCGAATTGTTGATGGCGATTAATATTCAAAATATTGTCAAATCCTGCCGCCGGTAAGTGTGGGCACTACAGGGCAACACGTGGAAAAATACAGTAATAATGGCCATTTTGAGACGGTCGTGGCGTGCGTTGCTAGATTATAAATGACCACACATGTTTGACAGCATGCTGTAAAATCTATGCTCGTTGACAGGTGCTTTAATGGTTTCATACACAGTGATAATAGCCGTTTAAGACTGCAATTCACGGTTCCCGCTTCCGATGTGTCATTTAGTATTAGCTGAGGTAAAATATGCTTAAAGCCCCCTCTGTACTGTATAAAGAAGAGCTATCGCACTCTCCTGGAATTCCCATTCTGTGCATAAAACTACCCCATAGTTAATAGAGCCCCCAACGCTTGTGTTGTCTCCCCCTAGATCTCGACGGGGCGGACGTGACGGAGTCGGACTCGGACGTCCCGCAGGCCTTGGACGAGACTGACCTGGACGGGTCGGTGCGGCCGCTCATCCTGGCCTCCGGGCAGAGGGACCCTTCGGGGGTGCTGTCGTCCAAGGTGATACTGGACCGCGTGATCGCCCGGCTGAACGTGGTGTACGCCGACGAACTGAACGACGACGTGGGACAGGTAAGCTAGCATGTCATTCAACAAGTTTGCATGATAAGAATCTATTGTGTTTTAAGATTTACAGTAAACATTTTTTGAGTATTTTTTTCTCTACCGTTTTATGTAGTTGAGGAGCAAACATTCAAAAAGTGTTTTGTCACACAAATACAAAGCTTGGAAAATGATGATTTAAGTGTTGCAAAAGTGACGGTTTGTATGAATGTGTCAACTTTATGATGTCATTTTAATATGGAAAAAAACCTTTTTGAACACTAATTTTGATTTCCATTCATAGGTTTTATTATGGGCTATTAGAATTGATATAAAACGCCATTTTCAAAATTTGTGACAAAACACTTTTTGAATGTTTGCTCCTCAGTTTTAATCAGTGCTGCGAAAGGGCAGAACGAACAAGATACAGAGATACAGTTTCATGCTGTCAAATAACAAATTGAAAGAAAAGGTAATTCACAGAAAGTCTCTGTTGAAGGTAGTGGCCTGTTTTCCAAAATTCTAATGTATTTTATCCATTCAATTCCACTTTAGTCGAATTATCTGATTAAGTATGGATCTCAGCCTCCATCTTTATAAACTAATCCATATTTAACATTTTGCTGACCACCTTTAGAAGGTTTTCAGCTCCCCCCCAGAGGGCTGTGACCCTATGGTTCTGTTCTATAGGAAAGTTATCCAATCTGACGATTTCGTTTCAGTCGGGAGAAGTTATGGAAGAGCTGGGCGAGGAGAACAAGTCTCTGCTGTGGTTTCTGGTGAAGCAGGTGCGCCCCGGTATGGACCTGTCCAAAGTCGTCTTGCCCACTTTCATCCTGGAGCCGAGATCCTTCCTGGACAAGCTGTCAGACTCCTTCTACCATTCTGACATACTTTGCAAGTGAGCTATGATTTTTATTCAACGTGCCATCATTCAATCGGTGTCGCCGTTGTAACGATAACCTTGCGTATATTTATTATTTATAATCAGTCTTATGTACCAATCTAAAAAATGCGAACCAAAATGTTTCCTCCAGCGCGTGGCGTCTGCAGGATCCGTTTGAACGAATGAAGACTGTCGTGACGTGGTATCTGTCTGGGCTGTACCGGAAGCCCCGCGGCCTCAAAAAGCCCTACAATCCGGTGCTCGGCGAGACCTTCAGGTGCTGCTGGCTGCACCCGGAGAGCAACACTAGGACCTACTTTGTATCTGAACAGGTATCAACAGATTGTATTAAGACACTTTTCGACTGTATTGTGATACCGATGGCATAGTGCAAAGATATTGTATGCCCAGTGTACAGCTAATCACTCTTTCTACACCCCGGGGGGTGATTTGATTACCACTTGGAAGGGTACAAAATATCGACCCGTAATAGGCAGAAAATTGTCCAGTTCTCTAGATCAGCGTTCCTCAACCGGGCCCTAAAAAAGATCAGGCGAATGAGATAACACTCTTAAGCTTTTGTCACTAACGCCTCGGGCAGTATTGAACAATCGTTGGCTTAAAACGCAATTTCATGCTTATTACGGGTCGATATGAACGATTGCAAATTTGATACAGTATTCGAAAACCCGCGGCCGATTATCCTATGTTGTAGTGAACAATCTTTCGATTTGGCCTCCAGGTGTCGCATCACCCTCCAATATCGGCGTTCTACGTCTCGAATCGGAAGGAGGGATTCGCCATTGAGGCCAGCATACTCGCCAAGTCCAAATTTTACGGTAAGCAGCGCCTTAACTTGTTTCAATGTGTCGAGTAGAGACCGAACGAGGTGGGCTTTTGGTGGAGATGCGGGGGATTATCTCTTAAACAAAATGCTGTCTCAGATTCTAGCTTGCAATATAAACACTGGAATGGTTTTGTCCTCAATTTCTTTGAGGAAGTTAATAAGGGGGGGGGGGAGCAAATACGTTTCCATCCATGCCATTTTCATGCTGAACATAGCACAGGATAGTATTATTGACCAACGTTTTCTGTAAAGCATGAAATATTTTTTTTTTCTAATACAAGTCGATTGGAATATGTGTGTACTGAAATTTTGAATTTGTTACTTAAAAAAACTGTCCAAAATTGAGATTTATGCTTGTTAAAGTGGACTAAGCCGACAATGATAACAGAAAGGTGAAAAAAATAAATGAACTAATTTACTATTTCTTTTAAATAGTTTTCTTGAAGTTATTAATTTGAATTTTAACCACTCATCTGCCAGTCAATTTTTTATTTCAGCGCTCCAGGACAGCGATTTCAGAAAAGTTGCATAAAAAGTTGTTTGAATTACGTAATTTATATTCTAAAGATGTTCTAGTGCATAGGCTCCCAACGTTTTTCGGGTGGCGACCCTTTTTATAAAAGCCATGTGACTAGGTGACCCACCGAGGAATTTGAAGTCCTCGATTTGCTATACCTTTTCCCCGGATTGTCCCCGAAACTCCTTTTTTTTTTTTTTTTAGCTCACAGGGGAATTTGAAATCCTCGATTTCAAAATCGAAAAATGTTAGCGACCCCCTAGAAAACCCTTGGCGACCCCCAGGTTGGGAACCCGTGTTCTAGTGTGTCAATGGACTCTAGCAGAATATTTTTTACACGATTGACGGCCAAAAATCACCGATGGTTGGATGTGTTCAGTGTTCATATCTGTAGAAATATTAAAATACACGTGCGTTTGTGAATCGCAATAGATAACAGAATACTTGGACAGTGCTACCAATTGAAGGGTCGGTGCTTAAAATATCCTCGCACTCCATTGCAGTATAATATTTGATGTCTTCTGCATGTGCCAGTGATTGATCGACGCTCTGTGGTGTCGAGTTAGACAGTAAAAAAATACAGCACTCCTCTCATTCTATCAGGGAACTCCACCTCGGCCATTCTGGACGGCACAGCCAAGGTGACATTACTCCCGTTGGGCGAGGCGTACCTCGCCACATCCCCGTACGCCCACTGCAAAGGGCTGCTCGTCGGCACGCTCACCATGGAGCTGGGCGGGCGGGTCACCATCGCTTGCCCGGCCACAGGGCATTCCGCCGATATCGAGTTCAAGCTGAAGGTTTGTTTTTACTTAAAACTTATTCTGATTGAAGAGTCTGAGAACTGAGTCTTTTCTACACACACATTAAGGATTAGAAAAATTTTAAATTTAAAACTTTTAGATTGAAGAAATGTCTATTTTAAATTGGCCAGATAGTCGACTGAGTAAGCTCCGACAAACTCTACTTTAGTGCATACAAAATGGCATTCGTCGGAACTCACTCCCGTCCATGTGGAATATGTCGACATACGAAGCAATATTGTTAAATACTGTTGAAGCTCTCGCCAGTGGCATCCCCATTGGCGGGCTGGTTATACACCTTCATATTCTCAAACTTTTTAAACTTAACTCTTCAGTTTTGTAAGTTACCAACATCTGTCAGAAAGGTGTCAATTTATTAGGACTAGAATAGATTTTAATATTTTTTACGTATGTCGTGAGTCAAGAACTGACTGTTATTCAATTCAACATATTCTGTCATGCGGCATAATCAAACTCTTTTTTTTTTCGTAGCCTTTCATCGGGGGCGCGGACAGCATAAACATGGTGTCGGGGCGCATCCGCCACAACAAAGACACCCTGGCCACCATCGAGGGCCACTGGGATGGCCGGATAGATATCAAAGACCGGAGGAATCAGGTTTGATCATTGTTAATACTGTATCGGCCTCTTATTTTATAAATGCTTCCATTCACTTTGATGAAATATTTCAACTGCTGTACAGCCAGTGTTGCGAATTTCAGTCTAAGAGCGAGGCAGCATTACGACTCAAATTCGAGTGAGAGAGCTACGACACGATTGTCACGTGCAGAATTTTTTTTTCACGTCTTACAATTGACCAGATAAGTCTATTATATTGAGGATATAATGTATGATTCCTCTACGTCAAGAGTTCACAGTTGAATTACACGGGGGCTGTAGAGGAAGGGGGTCTCGGTTTGACCCTGCCCTCGCGCGTTTTGAAATTTAAAAATAATTTATTCACTTGGCAGATTGGTATTCACTGCTATCAAATTGATAAAAATGTTTATATTGCCTCCAGGAGGAATCCGTTTTGCTGGATGTCGCCGAGTTGAAGGGAAGGCGGCTGACACGGCAGCTGATTACCCAGGAATGCCTGGGTGACTTTGAGAGTCAGAGACTGTGGCAGAAGGTCTCCACAGCCATCGCCAACGAGGATCAGGTCAGTCGCTTTCGGTTGAGATCGCATTTGAATGTGTGATTTGCACTTTTCTGTCGCCTGATTCCAAGTGGCTAAACCAAAATTGACATCTGCTTATCGTTGCTGGCTGGTTGCATTCAAACCCTGATAAAAAAAAAACAGATTACGATGTTGAATATGTTCTTCATTGGTTTCGGGCTTCGACGGTTTTACCCTTGATAAGAAAATATGATTTATAATTTGTGTTAACGTATAATGTATAACGTTCACAATCCATTATGAAAGTGAATTGTAAACTATAACCTGTTATTTGTGTCGCGGTAGGTCGCAGCGACAGAGGAGAAGACCATAATCGAGGAGGCCCAGCGGGAGAGGGCGCGGGGCAACTCGGGCAAGGAGTGGGAAGCTCACTACTTCAAGAAGAGCCAGGCCGGCCCGGAGACGCACGACGATCACGACCAATTGAACGCCAACAACTGGCAGTACATCAATCCCGATTTGCAGTGAGTTGCTTGCTATCGTACATCGTATATGGCGTGTCGTAATTGGAACCAAATAAACAGTTGTTTGAAAATTTTTGCATTTCTGGGTCTTCTGTTAACAGACTACACAAAAAACTTCACCAAAATATGCTAATGGTGATAAACTTGTGGAGCATTTGGGGGTATCACGACAGAATTTTTTCTTTTTTTGTTGGATATCAAAAATGGAGCTTTAAGTACCAGGACGCGCTAGCGTCAAGGTTCTTCTAGTCTCCTTCATCGAAAATTATATCCCCTTACCATCGTTTTCAGACGGAAGGGCGTGATCACTACAGAGATAAGAAGTTCACGGGAACTCCATATGCATTATTTTGCAAATCACATTCTATATGCTTTTCCATACTATATCCATACATGTACACACACATGCACATACATACATACACACAAAAGAGTCAAACAAAGTGTCATTTTCGTGATGCTAATTTCGTTCTAAAATTGTCAATTTTAGACGACATAAGATCTATGGAGGGTCGTCGAGCAGAACTGCTCTCGGTCTAAAACGATTCTCAGGCAGTGTCTCGTCATAGTTGTGGAGATTAGAGATCGTTGGGTTAAAATGTTTTCCTACCTCGCTGTGAAACTTTGAAGAATCTTTTGAGATATTTGAGTGCATGCAACCAAGTCTTGAAGAATTTCTTCTCGGGACATTTCTGGCAAAATTTTGAACACGACTAACGTTGTTACGCTACGGAATACACCCTATAAAAAGAGTGTGAAGCCGTAGCGGGTGGTGGTGGGTACAACGTTGAGTACCCTAGGGAATATAAAAAAAAAAAAAAAAAACTCGCGGATGGTAGGTATTTTCAAGTCTCTGTGAAGCAGCGTGTTACGCACGTACCACGGGGCGTTACATATCTGTCGACAGAAGTTTTTCTACAAGAACCGCTTGCTACCAGGTCGCTCTATTTTTTTTTGAAGAAAGTTGGGATAGAATTGATAGGGTTAGGACAGGACAAGCAGTTGGCTAATCGTTGCACTATGGACCTTTTATTTAGTTCCTATAAATCTGATAATAGAAAACCTACTAATTCGCTTTGAATTCAAAGTAGCGAATGAAGGTTATCAATTTTTTTGACTCATTATATGGACAAGCCAATTCATAACTGGTCACTCAAAGGGTTAAATATTTCCACCTGTATTATAAGAGATGTAGTTAGTAGGTAATTCAATTTTATTCTGATCGCCACTCGATGGATTGTTTTCACCGCAAATTAAACTCTTTCCCTTAGGCCTTGGGAAGATTCCGTCGATATATTGGAGTACGAGAGCGACTACGTGATCAGAACGCTCCGCCTGCAGCCGGGAAGCAATCTTCTCCTCGTGCAGCCGGTCAGCGGAAACATCATCAGCGATGCCTCCATCATCCAGGGACAGGACGTGCAGCTGCTGGAGACTGAGCGGTCCGCGTCCGAAACCGACTCTACCAATTCACACCACAGAAGGACACCCGTCGCTCAAGGGTTAGTGTGTGCGACCTAACTCTCGTCTACGAATAGTCAGCCATTATCTCACAAAAGCCTTTCTTTGAAATTTGTATCTATAACCAAATTACTTTAACCACTCGGATGCCAACGACCTGCTGATACATTGCACGCTTATTCACTGCATTCACCAGCGACAGGTCGGTGTGTCGTGATATCTATTTAACATAAAATATCTATGCTAGATTCTTTATACTGAAAGCTGAAATTTTTCATCAGCTGTTCCCAGAACTATCATTCCATTACTAACCGACATCTGCCAGAAAAGTGACGATTTTTGTATACGGGAATGCTAAAAAGTAATCAAAATACATTAAGATCTGATTAAAATTGATCGGGTAAATTTACTTTGCTTGTTGCAGGCAACAGTCGGTGACGGCGGCTCTCCTGCGGATGGAGAGCGCCCTGCGCGAGCAAGCCACAGAGCTGGCCGGAGTCCGCGCAGTCGTCGAACGCCTCGACACGCCGCACCGTCAGCAATACAGAAACACTGTAGCGGGCTCCGCCAACAATCAGCAGCGAGCCCCGCACTCGCAGCCAGGCTGGCCCAGGACCAGCACCACGATTCTGAACGCTCTCGTCGTGCTGTTCGTTGCTTATGTGCTGCAGACTTGCGGGAATTGGGTGCTCGGACGATAGTTATTTAATTCTGTGTGTTCTGCCAATCGATTCTACGCTTCATCGTTGTGCCGATTTGGTCGGTGGGCTTGATTTTTATATACTATGCTAAGAACGCAAAAGGAAAAATATCCACGCCTCGCTGACAAAATTATACAATATCAGCTTTCCTGAACGTAGTAAATAATATGATAGTGACGATATGGAAAAAATAGGATAATTTGAAGCATTCTGGACTAATGACGATGGAAGGTTTGAGAATGAAGGAATTAATTTTTGTATGTACACGGCGCGCGACGTGATCATATTCGTTTTGTAAGATGAACGCATGTTGAACAACGATCGTATGACAAATATTTCTTTATTAATTTAACCCTTCAAGTTCGGATGTCTAAAATAGATTTTGAACTGCGTCCGATTGGTATACAATCTGTAGCAGAAAAAGCACATTTTGCTTTTTGTTTATTTTTTATTTCTTAAAAATGGACTTTATGGAATTTTTAGTTACTATTTTATCAAAACATTAAATTATTTACACTACTGTTACTAATATATTTGTACTGAAATTATGTCGATCTAAAGAGGTCAAATTGTAAATATTAGCTATATTTGAACTCCGATCGTTTGTGTGACCGCACGCTCGTCCTTACCACTGTCCTTACACGGGGCCTATAAGGACAAAGGTGACCGTACGGCCATGCGGCCTTTCCGTACAACAGCTTTATGATTTTTGCTAGACATAAAAGTTTATCTGCAAATACAATATGAAAACATATAATTAGATGTAATGAAAACATTGATGTAATAACAATATTATGTCATGTGATGATATATATATATATATGATCACAGACAGAACAAATATGATCGCAAGCGGCCGGCGCACATACGTGTGATATTTTTGAAGCAATGAACGGTTTGGGACAATACCGCGACGGCGGCGGGTGTTTGATTCGAGATTCCGCTGTTGGTAAATTAGTAATTTTAAATTCCGCCTTTTCCACGTGCTGTTATCGAACTATGATTGTATAAAAATAAACGGCAGACGTGCGGACGCGCTGACAGCGCTTTTTATTAACATTTGACTCGATGTCGCAGAAGGGAGTGTTTTTATTCACACTTTTTCGCGTTGACGTAATTGATGCGAATCGGCGACGCCATGTTTTCTATCCATTCGACAATGTGATTGTGTAGCATAGGGAATGTTGCCGGATCGGTAAATTTATCTTGATTTGAAGAAACGGCTCCTCGATGAAGTTTACCCGGACGGTCTTCAACGACCACATGTTAACATGACTAGAAATCGCAATACCGGACGAAATTCTGTATATTGAATTTCATATAAAATACTGCTGTTTCTTAAAATATTGATACATCAACTCTTCTTCTTTTTCTTTGGCCATATTCGCTCCATACGTGGAGCATATGGCAGCCGTGCGGCACCTCCCCATCAATTGCTTGACTTCCTCCCGTGACATGCAAGATCCCTTCGGTTCCGTCGAGAACATCCAATGGAACAGTCGTTCACTATGCTGGAATCTAACCGGTAGGAAGATGCGGGCAGGATTAAGGCTTTCCGAAAGGATCCTCAGGACGTGAACAGTCAGCTTCAACGTCTCTTAATCTTTAGAGGAGTGAATAGATCTATACCAGGGGTGGGGAACCTTTTCTTCTCTAAAGGCCGCATTCATTTTTCTGATTCGACATAAGGCCGCAGTAAACATTTACTAGGGAATCTTTGGCCGGAAACAGGAATTTATGGTCAGAATATGTATGGAATTTACGAATTTACATCAATTTAAAGAATTACAAAATTGGCCAGAAGGCCGCACCAGAGTACCTAAAAGGCCGCAGGTCCCCCACGCCTGATCTATACTGATCTTCCTTAATTTGACTGAATTTTCTTATCATGACAATTGTGTGATTTTTTTCCAGTAAAGCATATATATGCTGAAAGTATGTCCGTACTCCTTTACATAAAAGTGGCACCAACGTACGTCCATACTCTAAAGCAGGGTTTCCCAAACTATGTTACGCGGAGCCAGAGTAGGTGTTCCGAAAAAAAAAATCTTAAAAATTCAGCCAAGTGTTACGTCATATTTTCCGGACTTGCAAAGTGTTCCATTCCAGAAAATGTTTGGGAAACCCTGCTCTAAAGAATAATGACCACGGTCGACCCTTTGCGAAAGACGCGCGTTTTCACATAATTATCGTAGCAACAGTCGCATCCTTTTAAACGATATTATTATATTTAAGGATTTGTACAATGCGTCGTTAGTAATGCGAAACTATTGCCGTAGAGTTTATTTCTAGTATATCGTCTAGTATATAGTTAGTCAATTTTAACAGTGGATATTTCGAATGCCTCGTTTGGGTTTTTTGACTGGTTAGCTATCATTCGATCGGTCTGGCAATTTTTCGGCAAGCCTCGATAATTTTTTCCACGAGAACGTGTGGCCTCTAAATTGAACGTAGACAGCTGAGTTTGCTTCCAATGTATGTGCAATAATGAGGCGCATCAACAATAGTCGTTCTACAATAACCGCTTGTTACTTAAGTCGATCGATCTCTCGTTTTCGGGTGGAGTAAGATCAAGAGAGGGCTCGGATAGAACCAGCGCTAGATCTAATCGCCCTTTTTTATTTTCCTGTCGTAGTTTGAGGTTAATACATTGTTGACTAAACGGAGCATTCTGCTTGTCTAGATTGTCGTATACGATATCGTCACTGAACTGGCAGAAGTTGGTAAGTAAGAAGAAATTGTACATAGAGATTTTTCGTATATTTTGATTGTTCGTACTGTTGCCGAAATATAAAAAAAAACATTGTTTTTTGGATACGGAACAATTTGGAAAATTTGTTAAAATTAAATTAGTTTATTGTTATTTTTAAATAATTTTCTAGAACCTATTACTTTGAAGTCGGGCCTAGGGCTTCTTTTTGCTTTCATCTACGAGCATGTGACGCTCGACGCTGACAACGATTCGACGGGAAGTGAATCGAATCGAAACATTTGACTAACAAATTTGTTCACAAATATTTAACTTTCTTAAAAAAATCTTTCGTTCATTCGTAACGAATAATAAAAATAATGCGTCATGAGTAGGGTATCTGATCCCGGATTCCGAAATCAATTCTGTGATTGAGAGAATGAAACACGGAAGAGCTTAAAGAAAAGGTGTTGGGAAATCCACAAATTTCTGGGTTTTTGAAATTCCTCAATCCCGTTATTTATACACGATTTTATGTTGAATGTTAAATCGAATGTGAAAATTTTTTAAACCGGGGGTCACGAATTGGGTCTGGGACTGGATGCCCTAGTCATGAGTGTGGCAATAGGTCAGGCGTGGGGAATCTGCAGCCTTTTGGCTACACTGCCAATTCTGTAAATCTATGTAAATTCGTAAATTCCTGTTTCTGGCCAAAGATTCCCTAATCAATGCTTATAGAATATGTTTTGCGGCCTTTAGAAAAGAAAAGGTTCCCCACCCCTGCAATATATATAGTAGACAACATTAAATTTGAACGCACATACGCGGCCATACTCCTCAAAGGGTTAAAGGCAGGCGATCGTTCTTGTCGGTTAATTAACGACTATCCATTTATATTTTGATATTATAATGATCTTTGTTCCTAACATTAAATATCGAGGCGACGAAATTTAATTTTCACTTAAACAATCAATTCCTTACTTACCGACTGCTGCCAGAGTTGTGATGATATGCGGCTTGCCGCCATTGCTATTATTGATATTGAAAACCATCTTCAATACAAAAATTTATCCTCGTCGCTTCCCGTTTTGTTTTATAAGATTTTACTAACCTGGACACATCATTCCGTCGCTTAGATAAGCCGTCATTCTAACAGCAATATAGTAAGTAAAAACGCCTGCTTCAAATTTAGTAATCTCTACGACGCCCACTCGTTAGAGCTGTGTCTTGTCGATGCATACTTCGTGCAGACACTAAAAAGTGGTCCGGGTGGTTGATTCACCATAATGGCAACAGCTAAACCACGCGACGAATGCAAAACAAACAGATTCGTTGTTCGTCTGAGGTAAGTCTTGGAATTCTCACTCGACTGCGTACATTGTATTATTACTCTAATTCAAGAATGCAGTATGTCTGATTTTGTTATTTCAGAATACGTACATTTATCACTTCCAAAGGGAAACCAAGCAGTGGCGAATTAAGCACATGAGAGGCCCTAGGCACAATAAATCTTACAGGCCCTGTTTTTTGGATAACGTAAGAATGTCTAAAAATTCCATGTAAATTGTTAAAGATATGTATAAAAGTTTGATCAAAAAGTATATGGGTTGATTTATAATACAGTCGAGCTCGGTTATTACGATCGCGGAAACAGCGAGATCTCGGATGTAATGAGGAAACATTTGTTGATATTTTAGTTTATGGTTTTCTCCATACGTTTATTCACTTTTATACCGAGCTACTTCTCGGGCAAAAATATCGTCAACGTGAGTGAGAACAATGAAACAAGCATCAATTTTAAATTTTTGGATCGACAGAAGAATTTAATAAGTGTGTAAATAAATTCTAATTGTGTATTTTTGTTTGAATTGCAACTCTTTGTGTAATGTGACTGCTCCAGATACTTCATTTCTTCAAGTGATGGGTGTGTTTGTAAGCATTTAAAAATACCTATTCTCTGATATAATTTCAGTCGGTCCCATCTTCCTCGTAATAACCAAGTTCGACTGTATAAGCCAAATGTTTCATTCGTTCGTGAATTTAAAATCAATATTGTTCTGCCCGCTGTGAAATGTCAACTCCCAATCGCGGTGAAGTATTGCCGTATTCAATAGTTGTTATGCAATTGTTTGATAGTATTATTCAAACGTTAAGGTGGTGATACACAAAGTGCTATTAGATGAAAAAAAAACGTGCTTTCTTAGCCTGAAATATTCATATTTTTTTTATTATTGTATAGGTTGTACAAAATAATCGTAACTTAGTAAAGCTGATGCTTATATTCTCTTTAATTTGAATCTTTTCCACGTGCTTTTCGTCCTAAGTCATTCAATTCAATTCAAAGTCGAAAAGTAATCCATTACAATGTATGTAGGACATTAAAATTACATGTGACGTTGTCGTGTAATGGTCACGGCGTGGGAACGCCTACTGCCAAACTGAAATAAACTTGCCAGTACGTCTATGTAGGTTTAACTCGCAATTTATTAAATAAGCAAATTTGTTCCACATAATTAGTATGATGTCGTTAGTGTAGGACGGTAGTTAGCGAATCCACTCATGCATCGTTGATAATCTGTAGTTTTAAAAACCGATATACATTATTGACACGGCAACTTTGTGGAAGTTCATTTTTAATGTAAAATTAGCAATTTTGTCGTTCCACAGGATTATGTTATTATGATTAGTTTGTCTGAAGATGTTTCTCGAAGAAGCGAAACGCGTGTGACAATTTTTTACACAGCTTGTGGTATGACAAAGTTATAAATTTTAAATTTATATGAACGTCGTGACTTGAATTTTGTATTGGCACAATCCACTGCCGTTTTCCATCCGATTGCTTAGTTTTTTTTTCTAACGACTTCAGTGAGCTACGGCCCTTCACCGTTAATTTTGTGACCCAAAAGTTGAAATGATTTAACAATCGGTGATCGATGACTCTATTATTCCTTTCAACGAATCATTTCTATGAAAATTTAATTAAAAACACTACAAATTACTTACTAATATATATGAATATTTTACCTTTATCAATTATTATTAAGTCTCCAATTTTACAATCTACGCTTTTATGGTTAGTAATAGTTATTATTGTTGTTTATGAAATTCTGTGCTATGGAAAAAAAGCAATTTTTAATCGGAAATGCCTTTGAGAAATTTTAATCAAATTTATAATATACAAAATGAAAAAAAAAACATTAAATCACTATCTCACACATAGATAGCTTTTGTATATATATATACTATATTTTAGGTCGTGTTTAGATTATTTTTTTTGATTGTATTTTAACTACGTTTAAGATATGTTTAGTTGACATTGCGTTATATTATATGTAGTTAAAAGTGGCTATCTCCGGCTGCGGGGACCGACAGCACAACTGCCGCTTGGAATGCCAACGTTTAAAAAATTGTCATGATCATTGATCTGTTTCGTCTAGCGGTGAGATATTTTACATCGGCGATCGAGTGTCAAATTTGTGACGATCTCCGGCATTGACTGTGCGGTTGTTATTTTGGGTCTCCGCGGCGATATCGAACGGCTGTAAGTCGGTTTCGGATCGAGTTGGTCAAAAGTTGAATCGAATTTTAGCTTGCTTTCTTCGAAATAGCGGAAATACTATCTACCAAATGTTGCTATCTGCTGCCACACTTGCGTTTGCCTTTTGTAAACAAAGCGTACATTGTTACTGTTCTGGCAGAAGTTGGTAAGTAAAATGTCATTTAACTAACTTTTTGTTGATTTAGTTTGACGTACCAACTTCGAAAACAAAATACGGTGATATATACTTGGTAGTGCGGAAAGTAAACGAGGATGTGAATTGTCAGGTTTCTACGAGTCGAGGTCAATTCGGTGACCATAGATCTTGTGCTGTAATTCGCCCTGGCACAACAAACTGTCGTGTCAAACCAGGAATATTATACATGGTGAGTTTGTTTTCATTTAGGCTTGTTGACTACGGAGAAACGTGAGATTGATTTTGACCAACTCGAATGACCTTTGAAATGTTAGTATATTCGATTATTTGTCTGTTGTCGAAAAATAGTACACTCGTAGCCTTTGCTTTTTGGTCTTTTAGGAACACTCTAGTAAAAGAAAGAGCTAATATATTGTATAGATATTTCACTTTATTAAAACCTATTATAAAAATGTTATTTTTGGGTTAACGTTCTGCGTTTTTGTTAATATTTTATAAAATTGAAATGTTATCAAGAATAAAATTTATTACTATTAAAAATTCGACTGCGTTTTATTGCGTTTTGACCGAGGTAACACTGGAAGACTGCAATTACTGTGGTGAGAAAATTCCCGGGTTTAAACTGGGGAGATTGGGGTGGAATTATTAGTCCCTGGGAATAGAATAATAGTATTTTAATATCAAACTGATAATTGTATGCAAGTAAGAACATTGTCCCATTTCGACAAAGCCATCATAACACTTCTTCCATTTTCGACGATATATTCATGTGAGTGAAAGTTTTTCAACTCTTGTGTCAATTAAAAATGAAAAGTGGTTAAGGTCGTCAAATATCGAGCCGAATACGAAACTTTTGTGTTCATTGAAACAAGCGCACGATATCACATAAATTAGTCATTTTTTTGTGAATTAAATATCAAATAAAAAATGAAAATTTGTTGTAAAAATTGTGTATCAAGTTAATATCTATGTATTTTAGCTTTTGATGTGCCCCGGAATTCCAGGAAGAACTTTGGTGTGTCGTAGGTGAGAAAAGGTTGCGGAGGGAACACTGCAATAAACGTTGAATAACTAAGTTTTTTTATATTTAATAATTAAGCCCTCGATAGGATGTAATCGGCAGGCTAAGGAATGCTGACGGGTAAAAATAACAAATAAACAAAATCAATTATTTTAATATCATTTAAAACATAGAATAAAACAGAGAATCTGCTGACAAAAGGTTGACTCAATTAAACAGATGAAAAATTAATGAAATCCTGACTGTTTCGAAATCATCTATTTAACAAAGACAAATCTCATATTCGTAATCTGTATTTTTTAGCAAACGTTCCCTGTGGGTCGTATTTCTTCAAAATCTGATCAAAAATGTCAGGCTTTTTGTCAAACAAATGAAAAATCAGTTGCCTCGCTCCGGAACGTTGCTTATCTGAACAATACTCGCAATTTGTATGCATAGCGTCGGGAAGGAGACCTGAAGAAAGTAAGAATCACTATATTACACGTCATCACACATTACGTATATCACACATTACACGTCCGGCAGCAAATACGTGATACCAGACGACTCGATTCATCTTTAGTATTAACACTTTATAAGTGGGCGTTATTTTAGTGATTAGCGCAAAAATATATTACATTCTTAAGACCAACACAACTTCTAAACCAAACAATATTTTCAAAGAAATCATATGTGACATTTAATCATTAAAAATAAAATGAAAACATTTTGAATACATCATAATTCCACTACTTTTCTTAGCGGAATATAAAAACCTGTTGTTAATTTAGTAGATAGCACTCCACTTGTTATCAATATGAAATATTCAAAATATTCTGTATAAAAAATAGCATTCATCCACACCATACAATTATATAAATAATTATAGTATAAAATCCTCATTCTTACAAATGTGTGAAATCTGATGCACTAAATATTCAAAAAACATGTGTCGCCTTAAAAAAATAGAACTATGAGTGAACGAACATTCAGGGCATAATAAATTATGAGGTTTATTGCTTATTGTCAAAAAGGGTCACTTGCCGCGCCAGTTATTTTGAAGAAACCATTAAATTATGAGTCAATATACCAACAAAACTGACAGTACACGATAAATGTATTTTTACGTTTCCTGCCTATTCTGTGTTGATTTACTTTTTTAAACCATTTCTGCATCCATTGTGTAGCAAATTGTTGTCAATTTTCTACAAGCACGTAAATTTGTTTTTAAACACGTAAACAAGTTGTAATATCAATGTTTTATAAACGGATTTTCGTTCAAATAATCATACAGTAGTATATCGACTGTGGAAAGGACGTAACCCACAGTTTTTTTTTCGATAATCACAATGTATTCAAATTGATACACGTTCTATCAAAAGGATGCAAGCTGCAAATGCCGAATTAGTATCTAAATTTAGCTTTTAAGTTTGAAAAAGATGACCTTGTAAAATATTAAAACCAAGAAAAAATACTGAAATAAAGGTTTTCCCTAGGCAATTTCTTCAATCAATATTAGACTATGTCTATTAAACACCAGTTTAGAAGTCTCCGTGCACTTCAGGATTGTCTATAATTCATAATTTGCATATGGCCCAAAATCATCTAAACACGTTTTTTGTGCCTCATAATTTGCTATCCGGGGGTTGCATCCTTTTTTCTTTTCACAGTTGATATGATTTGACCACACCCTTATATCTAATACCCACGTTTTAATTCATCTGCGTCCGGAGTACACTTCCCCTTGTCCAATAAGCAATTAGTATAGTTGGCTACCAATCTATCGCTCTTAATGATCTCATCTATGTCCACATTGTCGAATCTCGTCGTGTACTTGGCAGCTGATGACGAAGACTCAAGAGCCAACACGGCAGCTATGAGGAACACCATATTTCTTGTAAATGAATTCTGTAATGAAAAGAAACACGGACATGTAATGGGTGCAAAATTTCACTTACCAAAGCGTACAGAACTCCTTCCATGAATTGCCAGTTTTAATGGAATATCAGCGTTTTAAATTATAGTCAGACCACTTTAAGTGTGTTCAGTGTGGGTAATGTAGTGGGGCAGGGGCGCTTGGGGCTGGCACTCCCACACTTTTTAGTAAATTTTGCGATTAATGTAAAAAAAATAATTTCGTTACTGTGACCGTGTTATTTCAAAATGGGAACAATTTTTGGTCAGAATAAAAATATGAACGGTCAGATTAAAAACAGTCAGAATATTTTATAACCATTTCGGTTAGGTTAGGTTTTTTTTTTAATTTCATTTAAGTTATGACTATTTTATTCTGACCGATATATATAACCATTCAATATAAATTCTGACCAATGTAATATAAATTATGACCGGAAAAATACGAGCCTTTCAAAATCAGATCAAAAAAACAGGTGAGTTTATTTCTCATATCATTTCACACATTCTTAATTTGGTTTCAATGAAAGTTTTACTAAAAAAGAATATAATTTCACTAGTAGAAATATAATATAATGTATTGGTAAAAATAATTTAGTTTCACTTAAAATACACTTTGCTCCAACGCCTGCACAGTAAAACCTCCATTTACACTTAAGTCGGGACTGTGTAATTCGGGGTAGTGTAATTGGGGGAGTGAATCTCATACAAAATTAGGGATTTGGTTTTTTCCGCAAAAAATGTAAAACTAAGATTTTCCTTAGTTTTGCAAAAAAAATATGGACGAAATATTTAGTTACTAAGTGATGCAAAATGCAAAGCTCGCCAAAATCTAACGCACAGACAGTCGCCCGGCTATGCGTGTATAGCCTGGCACGTGTTGAATACACAGATGCTAGCCAACATTTTACAATGAAGTGGAGTGCGACAGTGCAATTGTGGGATTTGCGGCGAATTTTCAACCAGCGCGTAATTCGGGGTAGTGTAATTGGGGGTTCCACTCTACTAGAATGAAGTAAAAGATTACTTACCATTTTTAAACCCAGTTCTCTGACCCTAAATTATAACAAAAAATCACTTTAATTTTAAATATTGCCTTGTGGTTGGAGTTGAACTGAAATTAATTATTTATTTTCACCAATTTATATATGAAATTGAAAATAAGACAACAATACACACACAAACAATGTCAATGTATGCATAGCGACAGTTATTAGTTGACACTTGTAAACATTGCTTTCGAATTGTTCGACTGCAATACCTGGTAAGTGAAGTAAGGTTCTGAATTAGTTACACATTCTTATCAACATATTACTCATCACTAGCACTATCCTTTTTAAGCCTACTCTATTCGAAAAGAAGAGAGGTTGAGCACCTGCGTAACAAACCGTTCTCATAGGAAAAACAAACTTTGGTTGAGGTACCTCCTTTAACATTCATTCAACACCTTCTTTCTTTTTATCCTTAATACTACTATACTTGAAAAAAGTGAGGTTGAGCGACTGAGTAACATGCAGTTCTCGTAGAAAAACTTCTGTTGATATACCTCAATTAGGAGGTCATATGCTGCAAATTGGGAGCGGAGATGGATTTAAAAAAAAGCTATTTCTCTGATTTGATTGATTATTCAAGCTTTATTTTGTTCTCATGTAAAATGAACAAAAATTGATCTACATCAATGTTCCCTCTAAGCTGCGCGCGGCCGCGCAGCAGTTGGAAAGCCCCCGCGCACTCATTTCCCCTTGGCGCGCACTACAAGACAGTTATTCAATTAATGTTTGATGTGCGGTCAATACGGCAGCAGTCAGAATATATTTGTCTTCATGTAAAATCCATTATAGTTCAGTACATAGGAGGTATTTGTTTTGCAATTCGAAATATTTTATATTTGACTAAATTTCAAGGGAAAGTTTTGTGTACGATCGATTGTCACAATTAAATATTTGTATTTCCGAAAAATCAACCGGGTGTTTATAAAGCGCAAGTACCTATTTTATTTTTATGAAATAATAAACTACAGTCGAACGCATTTCATTAGGAGCTCGGAAATTATGGCACGTACAAGAAAGCCCCCAGTCACGTCAGTGGTTGTGGAGAGACTGGGTTACATGCTGCGGATGTCTCCGGAAAGCCTTAATCCTACCCGCCTCTTCTTCCGACCAGTGGGGTTCCGGCGTTCTGGACGACCGTCGGGTACTATCCGTTTCAATGGATGAAGCAAAGCAATTGGCGGGAGACAACCTATGTACCAACTTTTGTCAGAGCGGTGATGATAAACTAGAACAGGGATGGCGAACGAGGGACTAGCGGGTCACACAGTGACCCGCGTGAGAAATTATCTGACCCGCTTGAACTTTTAGAAATAAACTCTAAAAATGATGATGAAAAACGAGTTTCTATGACAATCTGGAAAAAAGTATACCAAATCGAGGATTTCAAATTCCTCGGTGAGCTAATCCCTATATGTGACCCGTGGTATGATTTTTAAAATCAAATTTGACCCACTTGCAAAAAATGTTCGCCATCCCTGTACTAGAATATAATCAGCATTAGATTAGTCCATTGTTATCTATGCGCACGATGGTTTCACTTGATCAGGAACTCAGAGGTAAGAGAGCGGACTAAGCAGCATTTTACTGCAAAAAAAATACATTGAAAGATATTTTACAAATACATTGTAGTCAATATGGAAGATGTCATTAATTTGCATTTATGTAACAATTTCTTGATTACTTGTTCAAATTGAATGTTATTTGTTTTGGACAAAAGCAGGTGCGACAATTGCATGCCGAATTCAAAATAACTGAGTATCAGTAATAACACTTAGAAAAATTAAAAAATATTTGCATTTTATAAAATTTATCCGTTCATTTTATTAATATATCAATCCGTAATCGGCAGAAAAACGTAAATCCTTTCTATCCCTACTCTCTTCAATGAGAGATTAAAAGAGAAGAGAGGTTGAGAAACTGGGTAACGAGCAGTTCTCGTTGAATAATTCTGTTCTATGAGAGGGCCATATGCTGCCCATTGGGAGCAGACAAAAAAAATAGTTTATAAATAGAGATATTAAAATTTTATGACTATCCAAACTGAAGATTATCTCAAAACAAGGTTATTTTTACTTAAAGCCTTTTGCCAGTGTACCAACGATACTGTTCTTGAAGTTGTTCTCAGTAAACCCTTTTAAACAGTAGAGGTGCCATGATTCACTACTATGACATTTGGTTTTAATCGTGTTCAGCTGTGTGTCCCAGACAGTCCGCATTGAGTTAAATATGGCTCCAGCCATTCCTAGACGAATGCCGAGCTCCTGATCTGAAGCTGTCATAAGTCATAAATAATCAGACGTAAAAAAATAAACAAAATTATTTTTACCAATGGTGTTTGACAGATCGACTATAGAAACAATGAAAATAGAAGTTGAACCAACTGTAAAAACTAAATATAAAATTCATGCCGAGTATTAGACATCACTCATTATCAGTGTCCAGGTCAGTGGGGGGGAACCTGCGGCCTCTTGACTACTCTGTTGCGGCCTTTTGACTTGATCAAAATATTCACTTTGATCAAAAAAATTATACGCAAGCGCTTGGAACAAGAGCAGCGATGGACTGCCAATACGCTAACAAGGGGCTCGCTTAATCTGAAAGCAGTTAATAAAAATAATAAAACATTTTTAGTACTTTTTCCACATAAAATTTATTAGATCAGGACCGGTTTCGCTCATCGCGAGCATTATCAACTGATAAGAAAAATACATAAACAGTGATATTTATACAAATTTAAATTGAAATAAAAAGGTGTAAGCAACTATTAACAAATTAAAGGTTAAATCGTTTGCCACTTAGATTTATTATTCTTTGATGATGATTTTTTAATTGTTATGGGTGTTAAGCATTTTAATTTTGTGTAATTATAATGTAATTTGCTAATCCTTTAAATTGTTAATAGTTGCTTACACCTTTTTATTTCAATTTAAATTTGTATAAATATCACTGTTTATGTATTTTTCTTATCAGTTGATAATGCTCGCGATGAGCGAAACCGGTCCTGATCTAATAAATTTTATGTGGAAAAAGTACTAAAAATGTTTTATTATTTTTATTATAATGCCATTCCACCAAGTATTGACAGTGAACACCTTAAAACTGAAAGCAGTTATCGGTATTCTGGGAAAGAAGTGTTTTTTTTGTCACTCCTATGCAATTATATGCAATACTTAAATAAGAAATCGATTGTTACTTAATACACTTATAATCAACGTTCCCTCTAAGCCAAAGGGTTAGCTGCGCGGAAATTTCAAAGGCTGCGCGGAACGATCAAATATTAATTTAGCAACTGTCTTGTAGTGCGCGCCAACCCGATATGAGTGCGCGGGGGCTTCTCAACTACTGCGCGGCTGCGCACGCGCGCAGTTTAGAGGGAATGTTGCTTATAATATGTAACAATATGCAATGATAATATATAAGTCGGAAATTGGAAATATATACTAATTTGATCTGAGAATATTGTTTTCTCTTAGATTAACAAGGGGCTCGCGCGAGCCCCTACGACCACCTCCAGCCCACCCCTGAACAAGACAGTAATCAACCCATTATATGGTCGGCAGTTGAAAAAAAAGGTGAGTGTCAACATTTTCTTCACTGCGGTCTTATGTTGAATCAGATTAATGAATGTGGCCTTTAGAAATTAAGAGGTTCCCCGCCCCTGCTCTAGATCCTAAAAAAATGAGAATAGCCCTCACAGAGGAAGCAAAAATTATAAATTTGCCCTTTAAAGAACAGTCTGGAACTGCGGAGGTAATTTCATAAAACTTTGACAACATATGCTTGATTGCAAATATTGGTCACCAGTCATCATTAATTAGATTTTGATTGACTATTCAGAAACCACACACATTTGCAAATTGAATAATGTTAATTGTTTTGCGTATTTATTCATGAAATTGTAAATTATTTTTGATAACAGCAATCAGTAGAAATTCATAGATAACTTTTAGGGTGTTCACTGTCAATTAGTGACAGATTAAGCACATGGGAGGCCCCAGGCGCAGTAAAATTTGGTGGCCTTGTTTTACGGATAACATAAAAACGTAAAAAAAATCCCACTAAAATAGTGTAATCTGAACAAAATGTGTATGGGTTTTTGATGTAAGGCCCCTAAAATTCGGAGGCCCAAAGCACGCGCCTCATTTGCTTATAGGATATTCCGCCACTGCTGCCAATACTTCGTGGAAAGCTAAATAAAAACATTCTAAATTATTTTGTAAAAAATTTCCAGATTATAATAACGTTACGCTAACAGTTTAAGTTTAAAATGTATGAAAGAACATTTTGTTTTTTCATACATTTTCAATACTTTTTTACGCGATTTTTTGATTTTTGAAACTGATTTAGCAAATTATATGAATTCTTTTTTTTTTGGATTCGGTGTACTTTTCCTTATCCGGACTTCTACTGTAATCGAATAGAGATACTACTAACGACATCTGTTAAATTATTAAATATACTCGGTAACTAAGTGAGTATTCAAACCAAATAAATGCAGTTTTATTCATAAATAAATGTCGCTAGACGCTCATAGTGTAAATCGGTGGTTCCCAAAGAGGTTTCTACTGACCCCCCAGGGGTCCGTAACAAATTTAAAATCAACGTGAAGGGGTCCGCGGAAGAATAAATATAACAAATATTGTCATGATAAATATAACAAGTGTCAAAACTGTTAATGGTCTAATATATGTCGAATTCTTAAATTCTCTAGAAAAATATTGTATTTCATTATCAACTTATGATACATTCTGACTTGATCAATCCACAAATAGATTAAACAGCAATACACGCAAGCGTAGAGATATTTCAAAATTAATGATATAAAATAATTTTAGTATCAAATATATCTTTGTCTATGTATATCGCTTCTTGAACTAGCATAGTAGTCTATGGTCACAACTGTCAAATCAACGATAAATTGTTTACGTTCGATAAAACAATCTTATCCGGTATATATTAAATAAATTATATGTAAATACAAACGAAAGATGAATCACACATAACAGAAATAATATTCATCTAGCATAACAACATGGAGGATTCCACTGCAATGTACAATAAGGATGCTAATATTTCGAAATTATGCCGGACATGTTTAACGGATCGGGGAGATATGAAATCTTTACGCAAAAATCAAGAAAATATGAATTATTCTATCATCGAAATACTGGAATCCTTTATACCAATGAAGGTATTATTAAAAACCTTCAATTTTGAACTCCTTTATTGTTTCCCCGATTGTCATATAATTAAATTGCCTAAAGAATTGTTTTTCTACGATGAATTCTTGTCACTTAGTTGCTTGACCTCTCTTAGGCTAGGGCAGGACTTGTGTTCATGTTGCAACCAATGTTTTCTTTAAGCTGCGCGCGCGCGCGGCCGCGCAACAGTTTGTTAACCCCTACTCATGGGTTGGCGCGCAATCTAGAATTATTTTTTTATTAATTATCTGAACAAGATATTGATCTAAGTGAAGTAGATAATATAAGGATTAGTTGTTAGAAAATACGTAAAAAACTAGACAATTTATAATATAATAATGAGTGACGAATGCGAAAAACACTATTTTTTGTATAAAATATAGGTTGAGCATTTGAGTGACATACAGTTCTCGTAGAAACTCTTGTGTTGAAATAAACTCCATTAGAAGTTTATATACGGATATTTTTTTTTTTTTTTTAATCCATGTGCGCTCCAAATGTGGAGCATATGGCCTCCTAATAGAGATATCTCAACAGAAGTTTTTCTACGAGAACTGTTTGTTACTCAGTCATTCAAAGTCATTTTTTTTTCAAAGAGAGTAGTAGGGATAAAGCTAGGACAGGACTAGTGGTTAGCTAATCGCTCTCGCTACGCCCAGATATGAAAGGATCGGAAGGGGGGGAGGGAATTTTTAGACACCACAAACACCCATGCCTTCAAACAGAAATCGAAAAATGCTGTTCTTACTTTGACTCCCACAGGAGCAGATATAGTCAAACAATTTATGATGAGATATGCCTCCATTAAGTTGAGCACATAATAGCTGTAATGCCAAATGCGTTAATACAAAAAAATGAAAAAAAATAAATCTGTCCTTTGTTGCAGTTTGAACTAAATCCCGAGCTACCGTGCTGCGTTTGCAACACGTGCTTCACGTTTATAGATGAAATAAACCGCTTCAAACAGCGTTGCATACTGACAGACGCAACACTGCGAACACGTTTATACGACAAAAATGGGACACATCAGAAGTCTGAAAAAACAAGAATTGTAAAAGGGACAAAGCAAGAGATCAAGTCGGAATTATTAAATTTAGTTGACAAAATAAGTTACAGTTCGGACAGTGATGAAATTTTGTCAAAGACTGTTTTAAGCGGCAGTCTTGTATGTAAAAAAATTAATGATGCAATAATTATTCAAGAGAACGATTGTGAAAAAGTTTTAAAAAGTAAAACGTACGTTTGTAAATATTGCGATGAATTCACGTCACGTTTTAAATTGGAGTATATGCAGCACAGAAAAACTACGCACGGTAAAGTTAAGCGGAAGAAAGCGAGTGAAAGATACACGTGCGTGCATTGCGATTACGCCACGCACGTCAAGACGAAAATGGCAACGCATTACAAGACGCATTTCGGGGAAAAACCGTTTTGTTGCGAGCTTTGTAAGTTTAAAACCAACTTCCGAGCTAGTCTGCAGGCGCATATTAGAATCCATACTGGTGAAAAACCATTTCTGTGCGATAAATGTGATTTGCGGTTTAAACAATTGGCGCATTTGAAACAGCACCGTTTGACGCACTCCGACAAACGACCGTGGCCGTGCAATCGCTGCGAGTACAAGGCCAAAGCGAAACGCCATCTGGACAATCATCTCAGAACGCACACCGGCGAAAAACCGTTCATGTGCGATCAGTGTTCGTTCACGTGCGCGAACCATGTAAATTTGCTGTCGCACAAACGCAGTCACAGCGTTGAAAAGATGTTCAAATGTAGTTTGTGTCAGTACGCGTCAAATTTTAAAAAGAACCTGAGCATGCATGTCGCTAAGCATAGCGGCGTCAAAGCGTTTGAATGCGGTACGTGTGAGTACAGAGGCACGTGCGCGCAGAATTTGAAAGCTCACATGATTTCGCATTCACAAGAACGTCCTTTCGGGTGCGAGGTCTGTTCGTACCGGACAAAGACGAACTCCATGCTCAACAAACACATGAAGACGCACGTTAGATAAGGTGCATATAATAAAAGCCAGTATTCATGCAGGGTTGCCAGACGTCCCGAGTCCATCAGACAAATCCTGAGTCCCGCATTGCCTCTGAAAATCTCGACAAAATTTTACACGTTCAAGAATGTACGATTATATTATAGTTAAAGACACTAGATTAATTTTAGTAGATAGTCTGGTGTACCACTTTTTTTTGATCGCTCGAAATAGAATGTCCCGATTGTGTGATTTTGGAAATATGGCAACCCTGTACCTATGGCAGTGGCCAATGTCGTTGGCTTTCATGCCGGGTTGATATTGGCGTTGCTGGGAATTGAACCCAGACTTATTTGATTTGTAATATGTTTAAAATGATGTATATTTTTGAATAGATGTAACTTATCTTTACAAACATCAATTATTCACCATTGCTGGTCCTGGCTTCTCCCGCCAATCCCTCCCACTGTTTCTATCTTCTACTGCCCTGTTAGGAAAAAACAGTGTTTTTGGTTTAAGTGCACGATTTTTGATGATATTTTTACTCGATATGCCCGAGAAGTAGCTCGTTATAAAAGTGAATAAATGTATGGAGAAAACGATAAACTAAAATGTCAACGAATTATTCCTCATTGAATCCGAGATCTCTCTATATCTGTGACCGTAATAACCGAGTACGACTGTATATGTTTATAAAATATATATTTTTGTTTATTTATGCCAATGTTTTTATCAAGTGTCTTACCCTATTATTGCACATTGGTAGTTCAACATCCTTGATTGATTAAATATGGACGGCGTGGTGTCATCATACAGTCAGTAGAGCTCAGCGTTATATTTTTTTTTCTTGTCTGTGGTTAACAATATCAATATGGAGAGTATGAACTCCTGATGAAGCATTTCAATAAGATTTGTTTTAGTGAGGACTGATTTTTTTAAGCACATGGACTTCTAATATATCTCAAAATAAGTTTTTCTACAATAACTGGTGGGAAGGTGTGTAAGCGTAACAGAAGTTTCGTCAAAGAAAAGGGAAGAAAACATCTTTTTCACTCCTTCAATAAGACCAAAGCGAGTTACTGCTTTTTTAGTTATGGGTGTCGAGATATACAATAAACGCAAAAGTAAGGGTAAAAGAATACACATTTGTAATAGTTAAATATAATATAATTTAATAAAATTAAAAAAAAAAAACTAAATAAATAAATTCAACAAAATATCGATCGACCATTATATCTTGGCTGGTGGCGGAATTTGGAACATAAGTTATCAATACAGGGCAAGTAGCAGTCATACATAAGTTATACATTTTTTTACTAGTAGTAAATGTGAAAATAAATAAAAGCCGCCTGTTTTTGAGTACGAAAACTGATGAAGATCTTATCACAGACACACATAAACTGTCACTGTTCTGGCAGAAGTTGGTCAAGTGACAGATTGATAGTTCTGAGTAAACAATGAATAAAAAAATGTCAGCTATTAGTATAAATCCTCTAATATCGATATATTATGTTACATAGACAATTATAACATCAAAATATGGTTGCATTGACGCCGATCTGACACAAAAAAGAGTTTAAAATAAATAGACAGGAACAATTTCAATTGTCTATGAGCAGGTCACGGGCGTGTTTCCTTCTTTCCTTTTCGTCCTCTTCTTCGCCGCCGTGTTCCTCTTCACGTTCAGGTGCACGAGTTTGACGTGCGTGCGCATTGCGGATTTCTGCGCAAACGAACTCCCGCACGTGCCGCAGCTAAACGGACGTTCGCCGGTGTGGGTTCGTATGTGATCTTTGAGAATTATTTTGGCCTGAAAAAACAAAATGAAACAATCAGCTCTATGGATGTTCTATTGACCAGTCAACACGTGAATGAACAGTTTCAAGAACACTCACCGAGAACGCCTTGCCGCAAGTGTCGCACTGGTGATTCCTCTTTTTCGTCTTGACCTTGGGAGTGGGTTTTATGCCGTGCTCCGACGCCTTGTGCTTCATCAACTCTGACTTCTGATCGAACGACGCGCGGCAAATGACGCAGTTCATCCTGCGGACAGAACAGAAACCGTTCAATTCGGCTGCCTAGTTTGAGACTTCTTCAGAAGGAGAAGGACTTCAGACATTCAGATGTTTCAATTTAAATTTGGGACCTAAGACATGGGTCTTTGTGATATTAAAACTACCTCGAATTGAGTGACTTACAATAAATTCTCATCGAGTTTTTCTCGTATGATCTTTCAACATTAAAATATTTGGTGCACTGAAACATTACTTTTGTTTCTTTCCGCCGTGCCTGGGCGATATCTTCAAGTGGGACGTAAGGTACTCCTCGCATTTGAACGAGATGTCGCACTGCTGACAGTGAAAGTTCTTGTCGACGGAGTGCGTCAGGCGGTGCCTCAGCATGGTCCCGCGGTGGCTGAACGCCGCCTCGCACATGTCACATTTGAACTGCTTGAGCCCAGCGTGCATTCTGCAATCGGAAAGCAATCCCTCGGTGGTTAAATCCATTTTGGCCACTGGCCCCCTGCGCCAGAGTACGGAGTCGACATATCGGACTTACCGCATGTGGTTTTTGAAGGACTGCTTCTCGACGAAGGAGGCGGGGCACTCCGGGCATTGTATCTTCTCAGCGTTGCCGTGCGTCAGTTTCAAATGCCTCAAATGAGCACACTTGCTTCTGCAAACCAAAAAAGTAGACATTTTTTTATTCGAATAAGTTATTAAGTTTGAATAGTAAAAAATCTATCTGATCCCAAAACAGTGTCGCTGAGAAAGCGATACTATTAGAGACTAGAAGGGCAGGACTAGCGGTTAGCTAATCTATCTCGCTATACCTTGTTTTTTTAGAGCTATAAGGGCGAGAGAAAATTTAAACAGATTTCGACCCTTGCTGTTTGATACAAATCCATAAATCAAGTGGCATGGATGTATGTGAGTGTGGGAGTGATTAGTCAAACACTAATCCTGTCCTAGCCCTACTCGTCTCTTCGAAAAAGGAGAGGTTGAGTAACTGTGTAACAAGCAGTTCTTGTAGAAGAAAAAAATCGTATTTTGATATTTTTTGCTTTACTTTGAGACATTTCCGCAAAAGTGGCACACCAATGTCAATTTGATGCCTTCGTGGGCAGACTTGTAGTGCTGGCGTGCGCTGTTGCTGGTCGCGTACTTCACATCGCACTGCACGCACCGGTAAACCAGCGAGTGCTTGTACACGTGTGACTGCAGGCAGCCCTTGGCTCTGAAGCGGACTGCGCACAGGGGGCAGACAAAAGACCCGATGGACTGGAACGAGCACAACCATTATTACGACACAGAATTTGACTTTTGTAAATGATTATAATGCAATAAATATGCTTCAAACTACAGGCAATGCCAGTGCGCCAAATATTTTGAAATTGAAAGATCATACGAGATCGTCTCGAGGAGAATTGACATCACAGATTAGGTCTCAAATTTAAATAATCTACATTTAACACATTGACCTTACTGGGAATCGAACCAAGACCCGCCTGATCAGTAAAGCAAGCCCTAACCAACTAGACACACATTTCTAGCAATGAACGTGATTTATGTCCAGTCTCTCAAAACAGTCCCCTTATATCGACCCGTCATAGGCAGAAAAAGATTTTTTTAAATTAAGAAATTACTTAAGTGCGGTTAGTAAATATTAATATATGGTCAATAAATAAAATTTTCAGACTAATTTCAGTTCTCTAGATAAGCGTTTCTCAATCGGGGTCCACGTGGAACAAACGGTAACAAGTCAAAACGCTAAAATGCGCAGGCCCTAAAAAAAAGATCAGGCGAATGAGATAACGCTCTAAAATTTTTGTCACCAATCTACCAATTAAAACAAAGTTAAAGTCCTGAATTACCTCATCGTGCCTCTTCTTCTGGTGCTCCGTAAAACAGTCCTCATAATCAAAGTGCTTGTAGCAGTCTCCGCATTTAAACAGCGCCTTTACATACTCTTCAGATTGGGACCTTTTCAGCAGCTCTGCCTTCTGCTCGTCAAGCGACAGCCTGCACACGAAAAATGGGAAGCAGTACCGGGCATTAGTATTCAAATTTTCACTCGTTTGACGGACAACTATGATATATTGTGATGCTGGGATTTCGTCCAATTGTTTGTTGGATCAAGGCTTCGAAATACATGCATGGAAGTAAATTCAAGATTCACTCGTTCACCCATGGTTTCAACCTTAACCCCTCGAAGGCCTGTTAACAGATTGGAAACCGCTCCCAGGGATGGACTCGCGCAAAAACAATGCCATGTTTTATCTTCCATTTATAAGAGCAATAGTTGACCGATTTCGTTTAAATAACTTGAAACTATAAAGAATAGATTCAAATATGAGTTGTGATTATTATTTATTGCATTTGATTTGATTCTAAGAAGTTATCAACTGAAAAATTAAACGTTGTTACGACGCCCAAATTGAATGTCTGAATGCTGTTTGATCGTCAGCCGACGGTTGACAGTTGAATTGCGTGAACGGTAGACACACAAACATTGATTTTTATATACAAGAACAACTCTAAGTTATAATTTAAGATTTCGACTGAAGGTGCTTGGTGGAATTTCAATATTAAATTTGAAGTTCATCCGTGCACTTGAAGGCATGAAGATGCCGAAAGGCGAAACCCTTAGTGACAAAATCTGTGTGTATGTACATAATTTTGAACGATTCAAATTTACTCTAAGTTAATTTTAATATGCCTATAACCTTCCCGGAAGTGCAAGCAAAAAGTTTGTCAAAGTTTTATTGCAATCGGATCTGCGGTTCGGCAGCCCACAGAGGACGAACAAACAAACATTCATTTTTATATATATTAGATTCACGATAAAACAAAAGACTCACCGAATTTTTTCAATCTTTTTCGGATCCACGACGTTGATACGGGACTTCCTTGTAGCCTTCTCAGTTTGAACGCTGCCGTTTTTATTTTTGACTCTAACCTTTTTCGAATCGTCCGATTCCTCTCCGGTCGATTCATTCTCGTTAGAGACCGATTCGTCAAACTTACACCATTCAGTCTTGTTCACATCACTAATAACTTTATTGATCGATTTCAATTCAGACAGACGTTTAAGATCATCACATTGCCATTTTATAGGAACGTCATCGTGCTTTATCGGTACTGAAGAATCATTTAAATTACTCGAGCATTCATCGTTACAGCTGTTTTCATTATAATCGTAACACCGCGGATCCACATCGATCAGCTCACATTTAACTTCAAACGAATCATTCATTAGATTCGAGATTTTCAACGGATCATTGAATCCTGATTTGATATCATTACTGCAATTTGTATAGCCGTCGTATTCGATTTTTAAGACCTGATTCGGCGACTCGATCGATTCTAATTTGATTGTAGAATCGTCGTGATTCGTTGGATGTATCTGGAAATAGTAAACGAAACAAATTATTCAGCAACCGCAATAGCTCAGTTTGAAATCCCTTGCGTCCCCTGCAGAATGAATAAATCCCGCCTACTTACAAGTAATGATAGTTAACTCGAAAAAGACTAACCACACCTAGTAATCGAACAAGTGGAATAACAAAGTTACTTGTTAGTTAGTTAATAGTCAAAGTAACATTGTAAGGTTTATAAATAAACATTAAAGTCTGATGATGCTTCATAAAAGGGCGAAACACATGTCACATTTTGTTACACAAGCCGAATTTCAAAGATATCAAATTTAATTTTATATTAAAAATAAACTATCACAAAGTTACCGCCGAATCCATCGAAGATTCTAAATTCGTATTTAAATTTAAAAAAAAAAATTACAACCACGACTTGCAAAATAAATTTTGCCATGGTGAAATGGCAAACCAAACTGAGCCCAAATCAGCTGTCGGCTGTCAAATTGGCTGTCGCTGTAAAAAATGTTCGGAGAAGTTTCTTATAGCATATGCGGCAGTCCTCCGTATAGCAGTTGAAAAATGCAAAATTTTCGAGGACAAGTTAGAATTTTCTTAAATATATTAATTTATAAATGCATATTTTATATGCGTGCAAGAAAAATGTTAAATTAGCTGATTTCATTCAATTCACAAAATACAATTGAAAGAACCTAACCTCAAATTTTGTATGGAAGCCTAGTTCCCTATAACATACTATTCCTATAGCGTAATCCCAATCTCTACGCTATAGACAGGTGGACTGTAACAATATTTCTTACTTGTTTGTTGTAACATTGCTGACCGGTGAAATATTCATTAGACCTTTTGCAAATTTCCCTAAACTCGAGGAATCCTTTCAACACGGCGACACATTTCTTACAAATATGCTTAGGAAAGTAATCAATCAGTGTGACCTGTTGAAAAAGAAAAAAATATGAATTCTTCGAAACCATGGCAACCGACTGTACAAATATCAACAAAATACTTTTTTCAGGTACTGTTAGAAATAGTTATAACTTTAGTCAGAGTTGTAAAAAAACAGGCGATTGACTAAAACATTTTTAAAAATTAAATTGAAATACAAAAATTTCTTCTGTGCCAGTAAATTCAGATGTATAATGTCACCTTTTCACATCAATAGACAATGATACACACTAACACACTCGAAACGACTTAACCGTAGGAATCTCATAAGAGCACTGACATGATGAGATGTGCTAGTGTCGTTTTTGAAATATTACACAAATGAACCATAAGAGTAAGGTTGTATACTTTTTTTTCTAAATATATTTAACAGTATAAAGAATCTTCAAAACCTTCGAAATTAACCGTCGAGTTCCTAGCGGGGTGCAGTCACATTGCAAAATTAGTCTTATTTCAACTATTCACTAAATACCAATAATATCTAACTGATATTTGTTGTAATCTTCAATGACACCTCAACAAATGCAATGCAAATTTGTCTGGGGTCGCTTTGGGTAATCATTAACACTAGAGTCTGAAACTATATGACAGCTAATTCGGCGTCATTGCTGCCAACAGAAAAACATACTTTTTTCTCTCTCTCTCGCACTTATACGTAAATATTATTGTTTATACCTAAGATCGAAATACTTAATTATGAGTCAATCAAAATGATTGGCTGTCTTAGAGCAAGGTAATGTATATAACCTAAAGCAATGCTAACCTGTATGTTGGTAAATATTTCCAAAACTTGTTGAAGTCCCTCGTCAACAATATTAACAAGTTCGTTATCGGTTGCTAAGCAAGTTCTGCACTGTGATATTGTTTGGCAGTTATCAGTTACGGTCTGTATCTTATGCATTTTAAGCCTGACGTTAATTTGCTTGAAGTCATATGCAAGGAATAATTTATTTATTTTATTCAACAAAAATATATCATCGTTTTAAGTGAATAACAATATTGTAAACAATTGAATAATGCACAACTGTCAAATCGCAAAATGTCATTTCTATTATTGCCAGTACAATCATTATGTATTTTTTTTTATATTTATTGTACATTTTACAAACAAAAATCTATAATATTTTTTAAATCAATTGTGTTTTGGGTAAATATGGGATTTAGTAGCCCGTCGACTACTGCGGCGAAAAATTTCACAAACTAACTGAAAACAACGCCACGATTTAAAATATTTATTGAAGCATTGTAAATCGCATTAAAATTACACATTAATATGAAGAACACTGATAAATTATAAATATTAATATAATTATAAATAATTTATCCAAAATATGACATATTCTCACTAATCTAAATCTAAATCTTCGCCTCCATTATTCGTATTTCGTATAATTTATCAGTGTTCTTTTTTTTAACGTGTGGTTTTAACGCAATTATTGAGCCCTCAAAAAAATATTTAAAATAATGACGTTGTTTTCAGCTTAGTTTGTGAAGTTTTTCGCCACAATAGTCGACGTGCTACTAAATGCCATATTTACCGCGTTTTGTTACTATTGATCTAGATTTTGTCAGTCGGCACTTTTAATTGAATATTCAAATAAACTAGTCAACTCAAACTTTTTTGAATTAAAAAGCGTAAAAAGTAATATTAAAAGTTTATATTTGGTTTTAACTGTCTAAAGTTTCGTAGCGATGAAGTTCAAACCATTAATTACCAAACATATGTTTTGAATGAAATAATTTCATCAAGCACTATCAATCAATTATTTTTATTATATTGTATGTAGATTGTCTTTGGTATATTATCTATGCTTAATTTTGACGTATGTTATGACATTGAAAATTGAACCAAAATCCTTTTTTTCTTAGACATACGTTCTTGTCAACTGTCATTTAATTTTATCGTACATATATATTAGAATATATTGCACTATTTAATTTAAAATGTCTTACGTCTTCGGGGTTATAAAAAAATAAAAATAAACATAGATTTGAATGCCATAAATAATGGATTTGAAAATGGAACCTGTAGGTATTGAGACTGATCGAGTTGTGAAATGTATGAATGACGAGCGAGCCCCGGAAAATCAATCCCATGAAGTCATTTATCACCACAACGTTTTTATAAAGCAGGAACCAATTGATGATGGAATAAACCACGAACAACAGGTAGAAAATAACCTAAAAATAATTAACTACACTGTGTTGTGTTGCTTAGAAGAAAATCATTTAAAAACTTGCCTTTAAATAGCCAATACGCATTTTTAAAATTTGCTCTATGGTTTGTTCTACGAAGTTTCATTTGGTAATGTGATGTTTTTATACTGAAATTATATTAGGATTTCATATAAATTATCGTTTGCCCTCAAATTCTATCGTATAATCGTACAAATGGTTCTCCATCTCAATCAAACTTAAAAGATATCCATGATATATTTAGACTTGTGTAAATCTGTTTTCTGCTAACAAAGCTTGTCCACAGATGTCATTTATGCAGTGGCGGTTCGTGACCTAAAATCTTGGGTGGGCTAATGAAAAGTTTAGCATTGTATACTATTTACGAAATTGTGCATGTTTCCACTTCACCTTATACATTAATCTACAAGAAAATTAACAAATACTACGAAACTACTGCAAAGCATAAATTATTATACAATAAAATCAAAGATAATGTAAGTATGCAATAAAAGAATTGCTGTTCATTTTTATTTAGCCATTATAAGTTTTTTTTTACTCATTTTGGGTGAAAAATCCAGGTTGGGCTAAGCCCACCTAGCCCAGTACGTAGAACCGCCACTGCATTTATGTATTAAATGACCTGAAAATATTACAGTGTATGTTGTCCATCACATGGTTGTGACTATCGAACACTCATGACCTATATATTAATCGTCTAGCTCAGTGGAGGGGAACCTGTGGTCTTTTTGCCACTCTGATGTGGCCTTTTGACTTGAATGAGCGTCATGTCACCGTCTTATTTATTTTCAGTGTGCATCAAACGAAGATAACATTGTAATAAAAAATGAATTCGACTCTCACTGGATTAATCACGATGAAAACCCACAAACCCCTATCGCAGTGAAACAAGAAAAGGAAGAAGTCTTGCGTAACAATAAGGTATTTGCATTTTTTATTCTCATCGATTGACGTTTGGAACAACAAATTTTTAAAAAATCAATCAGCCTAAACCAAATTATATCACTAGTAATAAAACGATAAAATATAAAAAGTAAATTGGCATTGTGGTCAGTGCTGTTGACTTCCATACTGGACCTCACGGGTACGAATCCCAATACGAACAACATTTTTTTTCAATCAAGGCATTAATGTCTGTGATGTTCGAGAATTCCCTCCCCACACCATTCCAATCCTAAAATAACGTGGTGTAGCTGTGATTAACCATCAACTAGTCCTATTCGGGTCCTATGGCGCAGCGGTTAGAGTTGTAAGCTTCCGCGCTGGACCTCACGCTTTCAAGTCCCAGTTCGAACAGCATTTTTTCGATTGATTTTTGATCATATGCACGGGTGTTTATAATATCTAAAACTTTCCTTCATCCCTTTCGATCCTTCAATAACTGGGCGTAGCGAGAGCGATTAGTTAATCACTAGTCCTGTCCTAGCCTTGTCATTTTATCCCTACTACTCTCTTTGAAAAGGAGAGGTTGAGCGAACGAACAGTTTTCATAGAAAATTCTGTCAAAACATTTGTTCCACATTGTGAGTGCATGTTAAATATTTTTGTTTTTATTAAAATATTTCAATGGACATCCCCAGGCATATTTTCTAGATCCGTCGTAGCTCTATTGTTAGATAATAATTTTTTTTTTTCTTATTTCAGACACCCGACGTAGAAAGTTTTGACAGTGCTGAAATAAAAATAGAATTCGATTCGAGTTCGATTTGCGACGATTCGACGGAAGAAAAAGATTCGAATCAAAACGATAGCAATAAGCAAGCCGGATCGGGTCACGACGATTCGAACGATGCAGCTGAGACTCAGTTCGAACTCGACGATAAATACGACACGCTCGAATCGTTGAAGTCTTCGAAGGTTCAGAAGAAACGGCTCCGCAGAGCCGGCAATAAGACGTTCTACTGCGACCAGTGCAGCTACACGACAAAGAAACATTCGCATCTGGTATCGCACCAGTACGTGCATACCGACGCAAAGCCTTTTAAATGTGACGTTTGCGACTATACGTGTAAACAGTTTAATTTCCTGCACGCGCACAAAAGATCACACAGCGATCACAAGCCGTTTGCGTGCGAGTTTTGCGATTATCGGTGCAAGGTGCAGAACTCTCTCAAGCGTCATAAAGTTATTCATTCCAACAAAAAACCGTTCAGCTGTCAGTTTTGTAAGTTCGCATGTAAAGAGCAACGTCGATTGAAAATGCACACCGTCGCTAACCACAGCGAGGAGCCGTTTCGGTGCTCGAAATGCGAATATTTTACGACAGAATTTAAGCATTTTAAACGTCACAAAATTACGCACACCGATCAACCGTACGCATGCGCGCACTGCAGGTTTCGTTGCAAGGAACGCTCGGAATTGGACGCGCACAGATCGAGTCATTCTTTTAAATGCAACTCGTGTACGTTCGTAACGTGGGACATGTCCGAATTGAAAGCGCACAAAGCGACACACAGGAATGGAATCACAATACTCAATTTCAAATGCGACGTTTGTCCGTTTAAAGCGAAATATTCACGCGAGTTGAAGCTGCATAAGGTTACGCACAGGCCGGAGGAATCGGCCGCCGGAAAGGCGCCGAAGAAGACCAAAATGTTCTACTGCGACAGCTGCGATCATGAATCGAAGACTCTGAAAGAGTTGAAGAAGCACAAAGTGACGCACGAGTCGGCTGTTAGCGATGAATCGAGTCAGCAAACGAGTCAAGATAATATGATTTATATTGACATAGACGAATCTTAGATCTTAGAAAGAAGATAGGTACATTCTTAATTATGATCTGAACTAATTATCAGAAAGGTTTCCAAGAATTTATGTCTGTTTGTTATATCATTATCCTGCAAACATGGAGTGTACAGTCATGGAATGGAGCGTTTTTCCCCTTCTGTGGTTTGCAAACTCCACACACTCGAAACGGGGGAACGTATCCACAAAGAAGACGTGCAGAGTGCTACTGGTTCCACGTTACACGACGCGAGGATAAGAGGAAGTAAAGAAAGAAACTTGTTTGCCTGTCTGCGTGATGTTGGCTTGCGTGCATGACGTGTACGCAGGGAAAATATTAATACGCTGTTAGTATCAAATGATTTTTGATGGCTTGAATCAGCCTCTGCCCTTAACCCTTCATGTTTGCTAACCTGAAATTATCGTTTTTCATTCCCAGGGACGTAGCATATTAAATACGATGAAATCTATTCTTTAAAGTTGTTTGAATGAAATCGGAAGAAAAGCAGGGAATTGTTTTCACGTGCACCTGTCCCTGGGAGTGGCTTTTGATCTGTGTCAACGGTGTTTGAAGGGTTAAATCCAGAGCCCTAGGAGGATAGTAGAAAATAACAAAGATTGCTAGACAGATCTGTGAAAGCGTTCTGGCTGACAGCCGGGTGTAAAATGTGCACTTAAAATGGTGAAATAAAATATTCGTTCCTGTCAATTCTTTTGTTTTATCGGTGAAGATTGTATATATAATTGAGAAAAAAACAGGACCTGTCTGTGAGAACCGCTGGTTGGGAATCGATTACTAAAATACAATATAATATATTAAAAGGTTTTTTGAAATCTTGAATTAAACAGTTTGTTAGAAAATTTGTTTTTTTTTTATTAAAATTTATAAAGTTTTAACAGTGATGACAAAGAGTTATGTTTCTCCTTACAAATACGCAGTGATTTTGTCCATGTAACGCGGCGGAACGACATTCCGGCACCTTTTTTTAATGTATCAAATCATTTTTTTGCAATTACCAGGTCTATATAGACTTTTCTTCAATCGATTTATAGATTTCTGTTCGAAGGTATGGGCGTTTGTGATATCAAAACAAAATCTTTGCCACCCTTCCAATCCTAAAGTAAACGGGGTAAAGTGATTAGCTAAACACTGCTTTAGCCCTATTCTTCTATTATTTTTTTCAAAAAAAAAGAGAGGCGTAGCAATTGAGAAACAAGCAGTTCTCGTAAAAAAAAAATTCTGTTGAGATTAGTAAGCCATATGTTCCACATTGGGATGATATATTAATTTAAAAAAAAGATCGACAAGAAGTGATTTCTGGTACCTTTTTTTTTGTTCTAAATAAATCACTGTAGTTATGAATGTATGGGCCCATTAGAGGTGAAGTGAGCCAAGTGGTATTTAAATTAAATAAAAGATATGTTAGATGCATTCTAATATTCTACACATTTTAAAGTATCGTAAAAGCGCAGTAACCTCAGCTAATACACATTGCAATAGTGTTATCAACGTAAAATAAAAATATGCAATCCACCAAAACACAAAGTAAAGACGTGATTGTACTTAAAAGTCCAAGAAAAAACTTTTAACATTTTACTAGTTGGCTCACTTCACCTCTTGAGAGCTCATATTATGTGGGGTATAATGGAGTCCGAATGAAGCTTATTTCAACAGAAGTTGTTCTAAGATGAATGCCGTTAGTTTCTTTCGTCAAATAGATTAAGATAGGAAGGGTAAAGCTAGCTAAGCAATGGAATAATTTTTATGTATCTCAAAGAAGTAAAACACGTGTCTCACCTCGATGTACAACCAGTGGGATAAGAGCGTTTCGACTTCAATTGAATATTGAAAATGAGTGCACAATCTATCGTAAATATATCGACTGTGGAAAGGAAAAAGGACGTAACCCTCAATTTTCCAAAACAGCTTTTTTCGATAATCACAATGTATACAACTTGACACACATTCTATCAAAAGGATGGAAGCTGAAAATGCCGAATAAGTATCTAAATTTAGCTTTAGTGTTTGAAAAAGATGACCTTGTAAAAAATTAAAACCATGAAAAAACACTGAAATAAAGGTTTTTCCGAGACAATTTCTTTGATTAATATTAAGTTATGTCAATTAAACATCATTTTAGAAGTCTAAGTGCACTTCAAGGTTGTGTATAATTCATAATTTGCATATGTCACAAAATCATCAAAACACGTTTTAGGAGGCGCTCCTGTAAAATTTGATATGTGTGGGCTAAGTCCTTTTACCTTTCCACAGTCGATATGTAACTAAACTGGTGTTTAATTGACATAATCTAATATTAACACATTGGTTACGGATGACTCGTATACGAGTCTTTTCGCCGGTCTGACTTACGCGTTGAAATATATACATCCAATGCGACAAATGTTTTAGATTCTCTATGCAGATGGCGTAACAAATGATTAATGCATCATTTAAAAAATAAAATATTAAAATATATGCACAAATATTTTTTTTATTCGGTGATTTCGGCGACGAAAAATCAGCAGACAGTTAAAATAAAACTTAAAAAAATAGGCCACCAAAATATAAGCAATTGTAGGCTAAAAATAGGCTTTTATGTTTTCTAATTTTGTTTTGAAATAAAATAAACAGGAGTAAATGTTTATTTGACTTGTTTTTTATTACGTTTTCCATGAAATATATAATTCTATGTCAAATACCCGATTTTCTATATTAAAAAATACAAAAGATGAGTATCGCTAATAAAGGCAGGCTAAAATATATAAAGTATTATGCAACAAAGTGTTGCACAACTGGTGTCCAAATTATTTTTTTGAATGTCAAATAGTTTTAAAGTTATTTTTTTTTTTCAAAAGTACCTAATTTTTTGCAAAATTTCGCAAAAATGCCCCGATGCGAATGAGTTAATATAGGAAAAACCTATATTTCAGTCTTTTTTCTTGGTATTAATATTTTACAAGGTCATCTTTTTCAAATTGAAAAGCTAAATTTAGATACTAATTCGGCATTTGCAGCTTGCATCCTTTGATAGAACGTGTATCGACATTGACACATTGTGATTATCGAAAAAAACCTGTTTTGAAAAAATTGTGCGTTATGTCCTTTTTCCTTTCCACAGTCGATATGAAATGCATACAAAAATATATTTATTTTTAATTTCGAAATAAAAACGTTACAATCATTTTTTAATTCGCAAAATTTGATTGTATTTTCCTAAAATATTTATAGCGCCTACATTTGAAGTCGTAATTCAATGAACCTTTTTTATTTTGACTCAAATAATATTAAAAATTATTAAATGATATTTGTAAAAATTGAATAATGAAAATCGTTGAGGTCTCTCAGTCGTTTCGCTGCCTGCTCGGGCGTAAGATCCCTCTGGGCTTGAGCCAGAAGCTCGTAGCCGACGAAAAACTTCCTTATCTCGGCTGATCGTAGCAGTGGCGGAAGGAATATGGCGTGGAGCAGCCACTCTGGAGATTTTTTGCCTATATTTTGTTCACCGGTCGGGGCACCTGTTGATAGAATTGGAAATAATAACGTCATCATTCAATAACACTAGAGCGTTAACCCTTTGAGTAGTGAGTTAATTTTTACTAAATTAGGATTTTTTTATATATTTTGATTATTTTTACCATTGATATACCCAAAAATATAAAAACATTTTTTTTTTGGTGTATTGGTCAGTCTGGGAAGAATATGGAATAATATTTCACGGGGAAAACATTTTATAATTTAATTTAAGACTTCGACTGAACGTGCTTGGTGGAATTTCAATATTAAATTTGAATCGTTCAAGCTATGTACATTCACACAAGTTGCTCAGTTCAAATTCATCCGTGCACTTACAAGTCTGAAGATGCCAGAAGGTGAAACCTGGGTCGTTAGTGACAAAACTTGCGTTTATATTTGCATTATTAAAAATGTAAATACAAAAAATTCATTTTTTACTTTTTAATAATTTTCAAGAAGCTATTGATTCCAATTATGGCCCAAGTCTTTTTTTTGCTTTCATCTGTAGACATGTCCCGCTCTGCTGACGTTGATTTCAGGAAGGGAATCACCACGGTTACCGATTTGTGTACAAATATTAACCTTTTTACAATTTTTTCTGCTAATTTGCAATAAATAATAAAAATAATGTGATTGCTTAAAACACAGATAAATCTCCTCAAAGGGTTAAGCCTAATGTTTTTCACAACATTCGCTTTGGTCGTTGTTAAAAAAGAAAATAAAAAATCAATTAATTACCATGCCAACCCATACTGTATGGGAAGCTACACTTGAACAGGTTATCATAGCGAGTTGTCAGCATTTTGATCGCCTCGGCCAAGGTGTCCCTCTGGCCGTCATTCAGGTCGGTGATTCTCCGAGGGGTGTGACCCAGCGGAAGGAGCATCGTCTCGAACGGCCACACCGCCCAATACGGCACCACTATCAGCCAGTCCTTATTCGAGTAAACTACACGTTCCTAGTAGAATAGATTACATTAAACTCGGTGAGCTATTGTCGTCCGTCGATGATTTAATTTTTTTATTAATTATTATGATTTAGATCAGGGCTGTCGAAACACAGGTAACCCGAGGGCCACACTTATTCATTTAATTACTTTAAAAGTCTAATATTGTTTAAGTTAATTAAGTACTTATACAAATACTAGAAGCGGTGGCGTAACTACTATACATCAAGGCCTATGCAACGCTTAGAGGCACATGGACTCCAAATTCATATCCATATTTAAATTAAAGAAAATTACTAAACTAAAAAAATGAATGATTCAGTTGCACTAGATTTAACAGAGTCCATTCAATTTGAATCGTTAAAATTATGTACATTCAAGCTTTGTCACTAACGACCCGGGCTTAGCTTTTCAGCATCTTCAGGCGTTCAAGTGGGTCGCTAGTGACAAAACTTGTGTGAATGTACACAATTTTAACAATTCAGCATTTTATTAATGTCAGCGTAAGTTGTGGATCCTTTACTCGACTCCTTCTCTCGGCGAAATCACCTGCATCGGTTCAGTCTCGTGGTTTCTATAAGGCTACAACAGTTCTTCTGTGGTGAGTACCCTTCCATGCTTGATGAGAGCAACGACGAAGATGGAAGAAAAAATTGTCAACAAACTGTGACAAATATAGACGTTCTACTGACAGTCAAAAAACAAAATATAAACCTGACAAAAAAACTATGGTAAGTAAGTTAATTTGAATTTAGGTTATGTACCTTGGCAGCCATTTCTCTTTCGACGTAATCAACCAAAAGTGTTTTCTGATGCTTTTTATAATAATCCAATTGGCACCTGGAACATAAATCAGACAATTGAATACCAGGGCCGCAGAGTTGTAAAAAGCGCCACGGACCCAACTTATTAATGATGCAGATTTACAGGCAAGCATAGCAATTTGAAATTGATATGCAGCGACCATGCATATCAATTTCAAGCCAGTGTCTGATTAGCGTGAATCTATCTAAATTTTAATATAACGTCGCCTGCTGTGGCCCAATTGGTCAGAGCTTGGTCTACCGATCACGGAGGTTCGATTCCTGGTAAGATCACAGTGAATTTTAGAATTATTCAATTCAAAGTTGTGATCGAAGACTGGATGTTTGTGATGTCAATTCACTCATCATTTCCTCTCCTCCCGTCCTTCTGATCCTTCAATAACTGGGTGTAGCGATAGCGATCAGTCAACCACTAGTCCTGTTCTAGCCTTATCCTTCTTTCCCTAATACTCAATTTGAAAAAAAAGTGAGTTTGAGCGACTGAGTAACAAACAGTTCTCGTAGAAAAACTCCTGTTGAGATATGTTCCATATGTTTTCAATGTACAGCATATGGTCTCCTAATAGAGGTATCTCAACAGCCTTTTTTTTATGAGAACTGCTTGTTAGGATAAAGGTAGAGGATAGATCTAGGACAGGACTGTCGTTGACTAATCACTCTCACTACGCTGCGTAATTTAGGGAAGGTGAGGGGAAGTTTTTATAAATAACAAACATCAATGCCTTCGACATCGATAAATCAATTGAAAAAATGCTGTCCGTACTGGGATTTGAACCTGCAAGGTTCAGCATGGAAGCCATTGATGTTGGTCATTGTGGCACGGAACCTATACACAATACTCCCTCAAAATGCTCAGTTTTTTTTTCATATTTGATTTGCTTAGATGAAAAATTTGTTGATGGAGTCTACACTTACCTCTGTTTCACAGCTGGCTCGTTTGGTAAGAACGACGACGCCCAAATTTGACAGTGAGGATGAGGATTGGAGCAACCCATACTTGCGCCCTTATTCTCAAAGATTTGCACCCATTGATATATCTGTCCCAATTCTTCAGCTTGCTTTACCCATCTGTAAATTACAACGATAATTTTAAATTGTGACAAACTGAAAATCTGATAATTTTGTCATTTTAATGTAACTTTTTCGGATTATCCAACGTCTAAATAATTTTATATTGGTATCAAAATTTTTAAAAATAAAATAGAGTTTATTGATCAAAAAGCAATGAACAAAATTTAGTTAAATTTGCTTTCCATATGACGTCGCAAACCAGTGGCATAACTATAAAATCTGGGCCCAAATGCTTAAGTTATCAATGGGCTTCTATTTTTTTTTGTAACTAAGTTAGTTGTTAATTCCCAGCTGTCGACGGATTAGCGACAGTATAGTCCTTTTTCCAAGAACCTTTACTCATTAAGAAGGGATTTTTTTTAGTATTATTTTCTTTTTTGGGGCCCCCTGAGCCCAAGGGTCCTTATGCGCCCCGTTGTATGTTGGTTACTCCACTGTATTCAGCCAAGCTGGAAGAGCTCGGCAGCAAAGTGACATTTTTGAATTGACCGGTTCAGAAATTAGGAGACAACTTTGGCTGTCTTCATTCACGACTAAATATTCGGAAACAATTTGTAATTCTGCCTGCCCTTGGAAGAATTTTCAAATCCTACTTCCAGTGTCAATCGCCTTACTACGAGCCGCAGTTCTATGGACCTTAGAAGTGTAAGTATCTGGCGGAGGTGGAGGCAGTAAGATATTTCCCAACAAGTGGTCACCATTACTAATTTTCAGCTTCTCAGGGGGTCAAAGAGGCATTTTTATGACTACGCTCCTATTAAATATATTAGGTGTGCTCAAAAGGGGTGTGTACTCACTCATTAATGACTGCCTTTATTTCACTTATCTTCATCATGGGCAGAGTGACTTTTGAGTTTGGATGAAAACACATAACCCTGAAATAAATAGTAACTGTCAGTTGTGTAAATAAAATAAAACACAATATTATTGCGAATTGTTTTGCCTATTGCGAGCATTTCGATGAAAGGAGAAAACAACAAATGAAACTTTAATGGATCACTTTAAGGGAGTTCACTGTCAATACTTACTTAGTGAAAAGGAATTGTATAAAAAAAAATTAAAAAAAATAAATTAATTAGACATTAAAAAACAAAAGTTTGAAATTAGTCCCTAGTAAGACAAATGTTTTTACAGTATAAAGTAAATGTCCTAATGAAGGTACCTAAACAATTTTTTTTCTACGAGAACTGTTAGTCACTTATTTGCTCAACTTCTCTTTTTTCTAATAGAATAGGGATAAAAACGATAGGGTTAGGACAGGACCAGTAGTAAGCTAATCGCTCTTGCTATGCCCCGTTATTTTAGGGTCGGATGGATGGGAGATAGTTTTTAAGCATCGCAAACAACTACACCTTCGAAATCAATTAAAAAATTGCTGTTCATACTGGGATTCGAGCCCATGAGGTCTGGCATGGAAGCCAATGACGTTGACCACTGTGCCACGGACCCGAAATTATGTTTAAGATAACTCTTACCATCAATTTAGTGTCACTTATTCATATTTTGTACGTTTATGTGTTATATTATACCCTAATAATTTTATTTTGTTCTGTATAAATAAAACTGTAATATTGTATTCTCATATCAGTTAATAATGCTCGTCATGAACGAAACCAGTCCTGATCATTTAAAATAAAAGTGGAATCAGTAAAAATCAGTATTTTATTTCTTAAACTTCACTGTGTATATAGAAAAACTACGCACCTGCAGGTTCCTCGGGCAGGTGCCATTTTAAAAAGTGGGTCTTCGGATTCAGGGGGGGCGGGCACGTCTTCGAAGAGGGCCGGAAAGTCATTTTGGAAGACGTACGTCGATTTGTAGTCGGGGTTGACCTTTGGAAAAATATATTACATCAAAAGATTTGACGGGTATGGAGACTTAGACTTAGAGACTTAGGAGAAACTATCTAGGTGCTGTTCCCAATGGGATCTTAAATAAAGCTACTCATTTGAGCTCTTGAGAAGTAAAGTGAGCCAAAATTTTCACGACAGTCACGTCTTTACGTAGAGTTTTCTGGGTTATGTATGTGTACTTAGGTACGTGTATGTGCAAAATTAATTACCTGCCCGTTCCCTCTGGTGGCACCTGGGCACAGCGGGTTCGATACGACATCTTTTTTGCCCTGGCCGCCCTCGCTGTCATCTTTTACCGCTTCCGTCTGGCCAGACCACGGTCTCAACATGCGATGCGGAGACACCAGGATCCATTCGTCTTTCAGAGGATTATAGCGGAGATGCTGATGCTCTTGATAAGAAAATTTAATACAAATCTTAGCAGCTAGTTAATAAATCACTAGTACTAGTTACACATTTGTTAAATATAACCAAGACCGGTTTCGCTCATGGTGAGTATTATCAACTGATAAAGCATAAAGAGATACAGGGTTAGTATAATAACAAGGTGTGGCAAACAATTTGTAAAAGAACTTTGCAAGAATTTGTAAATAATAATGTTAAAGTGTTTAATTTTTTCATATAATACTTTTCTACTACAAGACAACCTTAAAAGTGAGTGTGTAATCTCCATTTGGAAGCCATATGCTCTACGCTGGGAGCGGACATGGATGTAAACTGAAGAAATAAAATTAGCCACAATCTTGTCGGAAGTCCACAAAAACAACACTAGCAAAACATACTGTGTCAGTGTCATTATGAAATTCGTATGTTTAGGTCGTTTCAGATACGTTATTGTGTATTGATGTGTGTATGAACACCCCTAAAAATACAGTCCAACCCTCCAATAGCGTACTCTCAATAGAAAATTTTCCTCTAGCAAATGAGAAAGTTTTTGGCACAGTGGTTCCTCCCATAGTGAATTTTCTACAAAATATAGAACAAAGTAACAATATAAAAATGAAAAAAATGTTTGATTTATTGATTTAGTTAAATTTGTAAAATATAATCGAAAAAACCTAACCCCAAATTTTTTATAGGGGCCTAACCTCTTATATGGAACTCTCCTTTAGCGTGGTCCCTATATCTACGCTGTACGAGGGTTGGCTGTATATAAATCACGAGCCGCCACTGAATTCACAATCAAACATTGATAATATCTTATTATATCTTGGTTTTTATGAATGTACCGAAAAAGTTAACAAAAAAGAGGAATCAACATCAATAAATTAATGTTCCCATACCTGTTTCTTGAAAGTCGGCGGACATCTTTCTGTAAAGAAGAAATATCAGGTTTTATTTTTAGGTTTATACTTGTAACTTGACAGGTTTATGAATCTGTCAGAACGTAAGAGATGATTGGCAGACTGCAAACCAACGTTCTACAATTATGTATATTACAAAACACACAATCATAATATTCTAGAAGATGATACAGAAATTGTGGAACTGTCTAAAAAACATAGTTGAAGATATATAGCCAAGTATTGGAAAAAATTGTAATATAAAGATGAATTAAAATTAATTATAATGAATGAAGAATCTATCCTGGGCGAAGCCGGGCTGTAAATGACTATTTTTTCACAAATTCCTATTCAATATTATGAATAGTTTTACTAGCAATCATTGCTAAACAGTTTTTTTCTCGATATTTGAACATATCACTATTCTGTTGCTATCTAAAAACTGATATTTCTGACATAACAGTCTGGATAATAACAAAATAAAGTTAACTGAAACATTCAGAAAAAGTCTAGCGGGAGTAATTATATTTTGGAACGAACCATTAAGTTCTAGCCGATTGGCAATCCATTTAAGACAAGCAGAACAATATTGATTTTATTATATTACAATTATTACCTATTACGTGATACGTGCTGTGTTGATCTATCGATAAACTATACTAGCGTTATGTCAACATAACATTTGCTATCTTATCTCAATAAACGTTTCATAATAAATTATTATTAACGGAATTAAAGATAATTATCAGAGGCGGTTCGCGACCTAAAATCTTGGGTGGGCTAGAGAAAAGTTTAGCATTGTATACTATTTACGAAATTGTGCATGTTTCCACTTCACATCATACATTAATCTACAAGCAAATCAACAAATACTACGACACTACTGCAAAGCATAAATTATTATATAATGAAATCAAAGCAAATAATGTAAGTATGAAATAATAGAATAGTAAAAACTGGACCGCAAATTCGTCTCCTTCAAAGTGAACTACCGTGTTTTGTTTCATACAATACTGAATACAACGAACTCTGACGTTTATTTTTTAACGAACAGATGTTGGTACGAGTGTTTTGTATGTATGGGCTAGATTGAATTAGCCCCTGTGACGTAATAACTGCAGGCTGTATACCGAGGTGCAATCGTGTACGATAAGATGGCGTTTCCGTGTGGCCAATGGTTATAAAATACATACGTTTTCTAATCGTGCTTGATTGCGCCCCAGCGTAAACAGAGTGTTGCAAAAAAGCATTTTTTTTAGCTCGGTCTAATTTCAAAATAGTCCGAGCCTCTATTATTATTATTATTGATACGTAGGTATTGAGAGACTGACGTCACGTTGCCTGTTATGTATGAAGTATGTATGGGGGCCATTGCTTTTTTGATGCCGGCTCGGCTTAAAATCGTAATACAAAACACAATCGAGAGTATTGTTGTAGGTAGACATAGCATTGTTTTATATTGACAGAGGAAAATCAAAACAAATATATTGTATAAATTTGGGAAAGGTTAGTTACGTTTAGAAATGTATTTATTTTGTTCAGCGGCTGAATTGTTGTTCATTTTTATTCAGTCATCTTAAGTTTTTTTACTACACATTTTAGGTGAAAAATGCAGGTCGGGCTTAGCCCACCTAGCCCAGTACCTACAACTGCCACTGATAATTATTATTTTTATCTCATTACACAATAGATAAATTTAATAATTAAGATTAATTTGGAACTAACAATAAATTACTGTGATTTATTGTATTTTTTAACCCTTCAAAAAAGTATTGTGAGTAATCGATTAGGAAAACCCCGATAGAACAGACAGCGACGACTCTGCTTCTCGGTGAGGAAACTTGGATAAGTGAGTGACGAAATTTGATAATAATTGGCATTACAGCTAATGCCGATGCGCCAAATATTTAAAATTTGATAGATCATGAATTTCAAAATTTGTAAGTCACTCGATATTAACTCGAGGAGAATTGACTTGATAAACACCGACGTCTTAAATTACACTTTGATTTTTACTTTACTGGGAATCGAACCCAGACCCGCCATATCAGTAGAGTAAGCTCTAACCAAATAGACGACAACGAGCGAGACATGGTATATTTTTTCTGTTTCCAGGCATGGTCGCTATGGCATGGCATTGTCGATCGAATTCATTCAACATTTTTCCTAATTCATCCTTGCTACATGCTATTTTTTTTTTACCATGTCCGCTCCCAATGTGGAGCATATGGACTCCTAATAGAGTTTATCTCAACAGAAGTGCTTCTACGAGAACTGCTTTTTACTCAGTTACTCAACCTCTCTTTTTCCAAAGAGAGTAGGAATAGAAAGAAAGGACTAGGACAGGACTAGTGGTTAGCTAATCGCTCTCGATACGCCCCGTTCATAGGATAGGATGGATGGGAGGGGGGAATTTAAGACATCACATACATCCATGCCATCAGACAGAAATTCATAAATCGATGGGAAAATCAATTCATAAAACTGCCTGTACTGGGATTCGAACCCATGACCTCCGCAGCAGTAGCCAACGTTGTTGACCACTCGACCACACAGGCGGCAAATCCTATATGTTTATATAAAATATATAATTAACTTATTAACCATTCGTCTAGGAATGACTGGAGCCACGTTTAAGGCAATGCGAACTGTTTTGGACACACAGCTGTACACGATTGAAACCGAATGCCATTTTTTCAACGCTTGCATTCTACCAGTGCTGTTTTACGGTAACTAATCATGGCACCTGACGAAGACTCAGACAAATTGTATACTGAGCTTCGAGAACAGATGCTAATGGGGTGCTAGAGGATAATGGGGTGAGGTGGTTTGATTTTGTGAGGAATTCGGAGATTGGGTAATGTACAAGACAGCGCCTTGCCACATCAATGGTTGTGAGTATAAAAAAAATCCGTGTTGTAATCTTTTAATGATATTCATGTGCAATTTCAAAGACCAATGTCGATTGTACTTTCCAGTTTATATCTAGGCGTGGCAGCTTTGATGCCAAGCTCTTCAAGCTAGGCCGGATAGAAGAAGAGACATGCTGATGTGGCGTGACGCAGGATGCTGACTAAATCCTCTGGGATTGTTTTTTCAGGTATTCTGAACAGGAAGAATTGATCAAGTTGATGGGCTAGCTACTAGTGCAAATTTCTTAGGTTTTATTAATTTTGTGGCGTCCTACGGAGAGAGTAGAAATCCACTTTTAGTACCTCTGGAGATTCTTACCGGTAAGCTTACCTACCGTTATTCCTGTTCTAGCTTTATCCTTCTATCACTAATGTTAAAAAAAAGAAAGGTTGGGCAACTGAGTAACAAGCAGTTATTGTAGAAAAACTACTCATCTATATCTCTAAAACAAGATCATCTCCATATGATATTCTGCATAATATATGACTGTGGCTGCGGTAGTTTTCACGCCTGCTGGCTAATGATTTGATGTACGACAAACCAGATCTTGTATAAGTCTGGCAGCATTTTTTTATCATCATGAAAAATTTGTTAGTCTTGCTAAATATCACTTAATCGCATATGGAAAACTAGGGCTTATCGGTTTTCAAAAACTGAGCTCGAAAACCAGGGTTTTTAATTCAATTTACAACATTCGGTGCTAGTTTTTTTTTATTTTTTTTAAATTATTTAATTAAAAACCCCTATGATTTACACCCTTAAATTGCCACAGTTACAAATGAGGCAAAATGAAATATAATCTTATCAATCTTATGCAGATTCAACATAAATCTTGCGGTACACATAAAAAAGTCACGCAGGCCATAAATTGTTCGGGGGACAGACTTGATGTAGTTGATAAAATCAAGTTGAGTTAAGCATTCCTTATTATTGTATTCTAATAAAAATTATCTATATAAAAGGAACAGATAGCCAGTGGCGTGATAAGCAGTGATCTCTTTTTTTTTTTTTTTTTTAAATTTTACTAAATGTGAACATAGCGAGGTAGTTTAAAATATAAATGATTGAAATTTCCCCGCGGCGGGGCATACACTGTCTTGGGAAAAATTGATATGGAGTAACGTATCCCATTGACTGTGTTAAAGCATACACATTAGTTTTATCTTTAAACGATAACAGCCTGTGACAACATTTGACTTTTTTCAATCTGAATGTTTACTGTTTTCCGATAAGTAAACATAGCACTTCTAAGGTCAGATTGCAAGGTAAAATATTGACATTATTAAATTTTAATAAAACATTCTTCTTTTACAGTATTTACTGCCCATGTGAAGCATCACATAGCGCCAGTCACCAATCAATTGCTTTTCTTACCTTCCATGACAAACTAGCATCCTTCAGTTCCACCGAGTAAATTCTGTAGATATTGCCCGACGGTCTTTCAAGATGCCGGAATCCCACAGAACAAAAGAAGCTGCAAACAGAATTGAGGCTATTCAGAAGCATCTGCAGAACGCGACCAAGCCAGTTGTAGCGTTACTCAGTAACGAGTCTCCGAGTTTCAAACGAAATCAAACCACTTCGTGCCCAGTATCAAACGCAAGCATCTATTCTAGAAGTGCAGTATACAGTTTTTATATGGTGCCATGATTCACTACCGTAAAGAAATAGCTTGTAGTAAACAAGCATTCAACAATCGTTACAGCTGCGGGTTGCAGACAGTCAGCATTGGGAGGAAATTTACGGAACATACTCACATCTAAATTGATTAAATGCGAGATGCGAGATGTCAACAAAATTGACTACAACACCAGTGCTTCCCAACCTGGGGTCCGCGAAAATTTTCATTCTTTCAACTTTCTTTGTGGTAAAGTATGAAAAAAAATTTGGGGGTCCGCAGATTATTGTTTTCAGATTTAGGGATCCGTGGCATGAAAAAGGTTGGGAAGCACTGCACTACACCACAGTCTTGACAGTACATTCAATGCTGACTATCTCCCGTTGTGGTCTAGTCGCCTAGAGCTTGCTCTTCCGATCAGGTGGGTTCGATCAATGTGAGATTTAGATTCTTCTATTTAAATTTTAGACTCACGTCTGTACTCGGTCAAAACCAAGTGCCTCCTGTTCAACGCACGCATTCTAACAGTGCTGCTTTAAGGTTGCGAGTCACGGTACCTTACAAAAGTTCAGGGTAAACGTATACTGTGATTTGAAAACAGATACCTGCGATAAAGATAAGGAAACGGACTAAACAGCCGATAATTACGTCCAAAATGAAGAAACGGCGATGAACCTAGCTTGGACATGTGCTGTGGATGCCTCGAGAAAGCCTGAATTCTGCTCGTTTCTTCTACTACCCGGATGGATTCTGCCGTCGTGGAAGGCCACTGATGACGATCTATAGGATGCACTCGGCAAAGCTACGGTACGCTGGAATGACATGGGAGAAAGCAAGAAGACTGGCGGGGGACAGAGAATTTTTGAGGAACCATGTGATGGCTGTATGTTCCGACTAGGGAGCGGATATGGAATAAAAAATTAAGTGGGTTTTTTGATGTCAATTATTCTACTCGAGGGAATTACAATCAATAATAGTTCTCTTAGGATTAAGGGATTAATCGTAAGTAGTTCGGTGACCGTGGCATTGGTGATCTAATATACGGCTGCCTCAGGATAGAGCAGAGAGGGGCAAACTTTTCGGATGAAGAGCCAAATTCAGGAATTCAAAATGAGCAATTCAAAATTTATTTTCAATATTTTTTAAAAAAGCGTTAAAAGATAAAAACGTGTTTTTTTTTCAAAAATAATATATTGCTCGCGGGCCGCAGAAAAATACGCAAAGGGCCGCGGTTTGCCCGTGCCTGGGATAGAGGAACATACTCCGATTCGGCTGCCAACTTTCCATAGAATAAGGCACCGATAGAGGTAGGCAATGATACGTCCTCAATATGTTTGTCAAAGGAGATAAGACGTCATTGAAATATTCACTTGTTCCAGTATGCAAACAAAATGTTGTTGTTAACTAGAAAAAAGGTCAGTTCAAATAAGAGATAAGCAAACCCGAGAGAAGGTTTATTTAATACAGGGAAATAATTCTCATAATAAAATTATAGGGCAGTGGTTGACAACTGAGGTTTATTTTAGGTGACCATAACATGCTAATGGACGTGGTCCCTTTCGGTTGCACCGGAACACTTTCATTTTTCAATCGGTTGATGTAAGTTCGCAAATTGCTGACATATTCTGACTGTAAATTTCTGTTTCCGGCCAAAGATTCCCCAGTCAATGTGTACTGCGGCCGTATGTCAAATCAGAAAAATGAATGCGGCCTTTAGAGAATAAGAGGTTCCCCACCCTGCCTTAGACTTTCGTGACGGATCTTTATGGTTCCATTCCGAGTACAAACAGCATTTTTTCAATCGATTTCTGTTTGCACGTCCGTCTCAATTTTTCTTTTTTTTTCCATTCCATCATTAGCTTATTACATTATTGCATGGTTAAAAGATTGGTCCCATGCAGCTCCGTATAGGAGCGAGAAAATTCGTTTCTTTGCTTGATCGTTATTGCGTTATGGAAGGCGGCCGTACACGTAACAGGTGATGGTGGGACAATCAACGACCAACTTGTTGTAGTGATAATTTTAGATATACCTTTAATTTAATGTGAGTGACAATTCTTACCTAATTGTCTTTTAATTGGTGCTGTGGAGTCGTTAAGAAATAAGACGACTCCGACTCCGACCTTAGCTTAAAACACAATTAGAAATATTTCTTTAGGCTTAGTAGCATGCAGCGGCTCTCTCTTTTGACCGTAACAATTTAAATAAACAATTTTTTTTAAAATGGTTCGAAGTTTTTAGATTACTCCGACTTCACATCCTTGCCTTTTAATGCAATTGTTTGTTTTTAATCCACGTCCGCTCCCAATGTGAAGCATAGGGACTCCTAATGGAGGTTTTTTCGAAAATAATTGTTTGTTACTCAGTCGCTCAACATCTCTTTTTTCGAAGACAGTAGAGATAACTAGGACAGGGCTAGTGGTTAACCAATCATTTTCGCTATTCCTGTTTTTAGGATAGGATGGGTGGGAGGAGATTCAAGACATTATCTACATCCATGTCTTTGGACAGGAATTCATAAATCAATTGAAAATTAGTAGTATTTATTTGTACAAAGTTTCAAACATTTTAATTTTATCAATATCAAAAAATTCTTTGTATATTTATATTACCAATTGTTTGTTACACCTTAAGTATTTTTTTTTTGATTTTGCATAAATGACCCTGTTTCAATGTATACTTATATCAATTGAAAATTCTTGTCATGAACGGAACCGGTCCTGATCTAAATAATTAAGCGAGATAATATTCTAATTTTCTCCGAAAAAATATTAAATCCCACGAAAACAATGCAATTCCCTAGAATATTTGAATGCTGAGAAAAATAAATAACAAAAGACAAAACAAAGTTCGAAAAAAGAAAACCGATAATATTACTCTATGGATTGTTTTGAAAAGTTCCATTTGACATACCTAATATTATGATGACCATTTCACAATAATATTTTATTCGTATTTGCGTAAATAATCGGTTTCTTTAGTAAATTTTGGAAATAACTGCATTGCTATTAACGTTATTTAGTAAATTTTCAGATAGAATAAGGTAGTATGTTGCGAGAAATATTACTTTTTAAAATAATGTATCAACCGACACACTTAAAATTAATTCCAGTCTGATTCTGATTTGAATTTATGAGTAATACTTAAATATAATATTATGGAATATGTGAAGAGTTTAAAGAGGGACGCACGTTCAAGTTAAATCAACGGCTTTATAGATCAAGCAAAGATAATTAATTACAAAAGACGAACGAGTAGTGTTTCAATTGATAATTAAAATAGTCAAACAAGAAATTTATACGAATTAAAACTGTGTAAATACTACAGAAAAATTATTAGAATTCGATTCATATTAAAAGAAAATTTAATTTTAAAGCGTAATTGTATTGATTTTCGTTTCACAGTTACTGACACTTGGAAATATAGGTAAGATAAGAATGTAAAAATCGTGAAGTTATCGACATATTTACATACAATTTTTTGTACTCCAGTTTGACACTTTGCAGTACTTATAAATTCCGTATGTCGCTGACATCCCCAGAATCATATGGAAAGTGATACGATCACCGGGTTACGATTTTGATGCATTAAATGATCTCGATGGAAACTCGACAAGGCAATGCGGAAAACTGTTATTAATTATTTGCATGGAAATTACTTATACATGTGGACCACTTTATAACTGAACATATATGCAAATTCATTCACTTGTACCTAGTATATATATTTTTTGATCAGGTGAATGATCTGTTTTAATGTAATGATACCCATTATTACTTAAAGCAAATTTAATTCTATATAGTATGCAAGCATATGATCAATTCTCAATACAACTCATTTTATAATGTAGACAAATTTATATTAATTGTTTGTCACAATTACTATTATTAAAATACATTATATAAATTTAGTTAATTATTGATCATAAGGAAGTATTTCGACTAAAAGTTGGTAGTTACTGCTGTAATAACCTATTATGAATGTATTGACGTCTATTCCACGTTGATGTGTATATTTTTTTTGTCTTGAAATCATTGCTTTGCGAAATTAGGTTACAAGAATTTTCACGATTTTCATCTGATATTTGATAGCTATTGATATTTATATGCAGTGAGCGTAGATCTCGTCATATGTTTGTACACTAGCGCCTCTGTAGGATTTTTCTCAAACTAAGACAATAAGCGGAAGACTTATTTTTGTACTGAAGCGCAGACATTTCCGCGCAGGTCTATTACAGTATCGATCCAATGGGTGCAAAAACGTACACAAGTCCACCAAAAACGTGTGTCAAAATAGACCTAACCGTCCTTATTATTCAAGGATATTTTCCCATATAGAAATTAGGCGCTTGTACTATTTTAATATTGACGCAATGCAACATCACGATAGATAACTCGAGTATCTTACATTGTAAGCAAAAATAGATCTTATGTAATGTGAGTTGTGATATTATTATAGTGTGATTAAATATTTTTTTTGTTACATTTTGGATTTGTATGCCGTATTTAGAACACCGTGAACTTTGTCACAAGTCATTCGTTTGTTATACGTTTATATCACTTAAATACAATTGCGATACGGCATATTTTTGCTTGTTTTTTGTTTGATTTTGTAACGTATTCGTTAGGAAATATACGGATGGAAATAGATTGCGAGAGTCAGGTGCCGCCACCTGGCAAAATTTCTACAGACCGGGCATAAATGGCCGCTCGCGCAGCAAGGCACACGCGACCCGAGATCGCACGGAATACGTTTTTAATTAGAAATAAAAACATTGCGGATATGATTTTGTTAATAAATAACTAGCCGTGTTGACCGCGGACGGCTGCACCCCTCCCGAGACCGCTCTCCGCAAGGGGGGGTATTATATTTTTACGAGAAAATTTCTCGAAGACATTTTCTACGCTGGCTCTGTGCGAACCAGAAAATACCACATCTAAATCGTAATTTCACAGTTTCTAAAACGAATCAAAATGAAACGATAAAACAGTGCTTTTTTTACAGTGAATTCAATCCAGTGTGTTGTGCAAATAATTAAAATTAACCCAACAATAATAAATTGAAAAATACTCCGAGATCTGTGTGAAATTTTCCAGTGTTTTTTTCTACGACACCAAATCGATCATTTTACACATTTAACTTGTAAAAGTATAGCCGAATTGTGTGCATATGTAAAAAATAGTTTCAATAATAACATATACACTATTATTTTATACAGTATTTTGAATATATAGAACAATTCGTCAATTAGTAAGATAAAATACCACAGAGGTAAAATCAACGACATATTTCCACCATACCAAAATACCTTTACTTCTTCGGTTTCTTTACCATGCTTATGAATTATTTTCAACATTATTTAACAGATTTACTATACAACATTAATTTTTTTTAAAATATAATAACGTATAATAAAATGAATACAAACCATTAAATTCTATTTAACCAACAATTGTTCAATATATATTTACTTCAACATTTACTTAAAACATTTTAACGATAGCACCTATGCTATCAGTTGATTTAAATTTATCACTTATTCTACAGTAAATATTTTGGTATTTAAATGTTGTCAGATAATAACTTGAATATTTTAACAGCATTTAAAGCGTTTATTCTATTCAATGACGTAATTTCAAGATCAGGACCGGTTCCGTTAATAATAATAAAAACTATAACATTATAAATTGATGGCGAAACAAATTGTTTTACATTGACTAAATAAATCGAATTATTTTATTTCGCAATACATTTACCAGTTAAATAATATGAAAAAAAAAACATCGTTTACATCGTACTCGACTAAAACGTTTATTACTATTTTCAAAGTGTTACGTTTTTATGTTCACTTGTTATTAGTTAATTAACTTTACTGTGTGAATGAAGGAATTTGTTAAAAATTTTATAGTAATATAATAAATGCAATATTCTACGCGATTTAAATCATACACAGTTTCTCAACCTTTTTGAGCATGTGGCCCTTTTTGAGTTGGTTGAAAGATTCCAAAATAATTATCAACTGTAACAACTTGTTTTGGAAATAGCTCGATGACGTTTAAAAGTTTCTATTATTAAAAAATGTGAAAACATTTCTTTTTAGCTCATTTAAAAACCTATGTTGAATGCCTTTATTCGAATACAAAATGCGCAATTTCTGTTTATTGTATTGAGAATGCCCCCCCCCCCCTCTCCCAAAACTGTGCTGTGGCTCTCCTAAAAAAGTATTTTCTCTGTGACCCCCTGGAGCACAGAGACAGCCCTGATTTAACCTGCTGCCCATTCAGCTTTCATCAGTGGCCCAAAACTCATCGAGGGTATCGCGTATTTGTAATGTCAAAAAAATCCCTCCCACATTTAGAATCATTAAATAACGGGGCGTAGCGAGAGCGATAAGCTAACCACTAGTCATGTCTTAGCACCATATTATCCAGACCTATTCTATTTTTTTTAAAAGAGCGATTGAGCTATTGGGTAACAAGCTGTTTTTGGTAGAAAAAAAAATGACGTTCTAAAAATTTTGTCACTCATTGATCAATCATCGCTTTATAACGCAATTTACCTAATTGTGTCGCTTAAGCTCTTTTGTCGATAACGTATTAATTACACTTATATTTTATAAATGCCTATGACCGGTTTCGCTCATGATGAACATTATCAACTGATTAATTACTGAATGACTCAATGTATGTAAAGTTTTTTTAAAAAAATGGTGTGGCAATTTAGCAATGCGCTCCCAATGCGGATCATATAGGCTCTTAATGAAGATTATCTCTACATAAGTTTGTTTTACGAGAATCGCTTGTTACTTACACAACTTTTCTTTTTCGAAAAAAGCAGGGATGGAATGACAAATCACTCTCGTAACGCCCCCTTTTTTCAATCGATCGGGTGACAGGATATTTAAGAAATCACAAGCATACATGCCCTCGAATTAAAATCCATTTATTAAACGATTAAAAAATGAAACTTTACATTCTGGCACTCGAACCCGTGAACACGAAAAAGGCATATTAATTTTTCAGTAATTTGACACCCCCCCCTCTTTATGACATTTCGTCACAAAATTATCTAAAGTAAAGAAAAAATATTTATTTCTTAATTTTTTTAAGGTATTTTAATAATGCGCAACATTTAAGGGGTCGTCCACTCTCGCAATGAAACACAAATAACAGCTGATTTGACCACACCCCCAATGTAACATTTCGTTACAAAAAAAAAAAATCGCCCGCTCATAATAAATCAGAATATAGACTACCCCCCCCCCCCGTCGATGGTTACGTTTCGTCACACAATTTTCCGGTCACCTGTCATTTTTTTTAAATAATTATTTTCTAACCTGTAGCCGAAATTTGCTTCAAATATTTTTTTTATTTATCCAACAAAAATGGCCTATTTAATTTGGTTTAATTCAAAAGAAAAAATAATAATTTAAAAATATTCTTTTAAAATTACTAATAATCAATCTTAATATGTATTGTTTCATATTAAAAAAAAATGTATTTATTGTTATTAAACTGATCGTGTTAGATAATTCTGACACGTGTTTCGCCTAATTGAGAATCATCTTTACAATAATTACCGTAATGTTGTTAGTCATGAATAAAGTAAACATTGATTTTAATTCTTATCTTGTAAATTAAAGAATGGATGTTGGGGTTTTTTACATTCTACTGCTCGCATGAAGGGGCTAGATACAAACAATAACAGTTGTCATTGCAATAAAAGTAACATATCAATAAGCGCTATTATTGTTTGTATCTAGCCCTCTCTTTGCGTCCATTAGAATGAAAAAACCCCAACCGCCATTTCGTAATTTATATATAAGTTAAGGATTATAATTTATTTTTAGTGTATTCGTTAATAACCTTATTGTTGGTCTGACGATGCTTCTTAGCATTATTTTTGAACGACACTTTTTAAAGCAGAGATGCACAACATTTTTCTTCTAGTGGGCCGCATAAAAACAAATAATCATGTGTTAGGACCGCAAGGAAAAATTAAAATTAAAGTACTTTAAATCTTTTTTTATACAATGTATACGTTCCATTTAAACAGCCGTGTAGAAAAATCGTGTAAAAAGATTAAATTAATGAATGGTTTCATTACATTAGTACTAGACCGCCAATTTGTTTTAGCATGGTAGAATAATCATTTTTTTTTATTATTATTAATTAAAAAATATTAATAATTGAATGACGAATTGTCTTAAATAGGTTACATAGTAATTGAATCAAAAATAAAATAGTGAAGAAAAGCGAATTATTTTAAATACGAGAAGAATTAGTGACAAAATGGGTGAATTCAAGTTTAACTCGGCGTCAAATTGTGTGTCGAACTCGGGCGAAAATGACAATTTGGACGAGGACAATCCGAACAACCACCACCCGTCGTCGCAGCAGCACCACCCGATCATGCTGCAGCACCAGCAGTCGTCCGGCAACACCAACAGCTCCTCGCCGGCCATCTGGCAGACCCAGAACGACATCATCAACTCGCAGAACGGCGCGAACGGGGCCAACCGGCACAGGTCGCAGCCGCCGCAGCAGGTGCCCGGCTCCCGGGGGCACGGCTTCCGGCCGTGGACCAGCGGGGGCTCGTGGAGCGGCGGCGGCAACAACTCGGGCGCGCCCTGGGGCAGGGGGAGGACGCAGCAGAACCACCAGCAGATCCCGCCCAACATGCAGCAGGGGCACAGAGGGCAGAACAACTCCCCGCCCAAGTTCAGAAGGAGCACCTCGTATCCCGGGAAGGTGCAGCAGCCGGGGGACATCGACGAGTCGCAAATGTACCAGGTGAAGATAATGTAGTGTGGTTTTTGTTGCTGTTGTGTTTTGTCCTTTTTTTTTAATACATTTTTAAACTACTGTTTGAATTAGGTTAATATCCAGGGCAAACGAAAAATACTTTTCGAGTGACCTGTAAAATTTCCGTCGATTTAATTCGGTATGATTTTTATTTTTCTGAAAATTTGGCGAATTTACTTATGTTTAATGCCTTTTTTTTAAAAAAATCGAACCAATCAAATAGGAAGAATGAAATTTTCTCTTATGCCATTGAATCTAACTTCGATCTGTTCGCAAGGATAGGAAGTTCTTGATATAAGAACACGGATGTTGATTTTTTTAACATGTGAAGCGTATGGCAGTCTTCTCCAATATATGGTCCGCGGACCAGTACCGGTCCGGTATTGAGAATAAAGTATTACAAAAAAGCAGCAAAAAATGTTGCACTAAAAGAAAAGGTAGTTTTATCAGCGTTCATGAATAAGATTCTACGTGACATTGACTTGACGTTTCAAATGTTACTTTTTTAATATATTATCCAAAGAAAATATGTGGTTTTACAGTCAACTCTCGACTTACAAACCGTTACGCCCCCTTAGACGTAAGTCGAAATGGTCATACCCAGAATTTCATACAAATAACAAAATATTTTAAACCTGAAATGAATGTGGCCTTTAAATAAGAAAAGGTCCCCCAACCCTGGTCCAAATAGTCGTTAGTCGAGAGCTGGCTGTGTGTAAATATGTGTATCAGGCTGACGCTGGTCAGCGAAATATGTTTCGATTATTCACCGGTCTGCGGATGTAAAAAGGTTGAAGAACACTGGCGTGCGGTGTAGTTAAGAATTAATTCAGCATAAGTTATTTTGTACGAGAACTGCTTGCAACTCAACGTTCGAAGCGAGTAAGAATAGATGTAGCAATAGTAAAACAATATGTACAATTACATTTCAAATTACATACAGTCAATACGGGTAACTTAGGCCATCGGTCTACTATAACAAAAAAAAAGCTTTCAAATTATACCGTTATAAAATTATAATCCTACCATTGCTAACTGTATATTTCTTAGCTAAGGCCGGCGAGCCCCTCGTTAATTTTAGAGAAAACAATATTTTCAGATCAAATTAGTACATAACTGAAACTTCTGACATACACATATCGACTGTGGAAAGGAAAAAGGACGTTACCCACAGTTTTTTCAAAACAGATTTTTTTCGATAATCACAAAATATCAAACTTGATACGCGTTCTTTTAAAAGGACGCATGCAGCAAATGCCCAATTAGTATCTAAATTTAGCTATTAAGTTTGAAAAAGATGACCTTGTAAAAAATTAAAACCAAGAAAAAAGACTGAAATAAAGGTTTTTTTTAATATGAGAATATGTCAATTAAACACCAGTTTAGAAGTCTCCGTGCACTTCGAGGTTGTGTATAATTCATAATTTGCATATGTCACAAAATCATCAAAACACGTTTTTAGCGCCTCCTGTAAATTTTTATATGTATTGGTTACGTCCCTTTTCCTTTCCACAGTCGATATATTACCTATTACAGCTTCAGTATACACAGTAGTACATTTTTAGCCATTTACATTGATTAGTTTACGGCAAATTACATATTGTTACATATTGTAAGTAACAATCGATTGTTTATTTGAATATTCCATAGGAGCTTAAAATGATTGAGATTACAGTATTTGTTGTTAATATTTGTGGCATGGGCCAAAGTTACCCGATATGGGGTGCAAACTTTGGCCCACACTGTTTTGTCTGTGTTTATTATATATATCAAAAAACGTTTTGTGAAATGAATCTTAAAACACTGATACTCGTATTTATCAAATAATATCACACATAACAGTAACGGCAATTTATAAAAAAAATACAAAAAAACCTACATTCACACAGATTTTGTCACTAATTTAACAAAAACCATCGGTCAAAAGCTACCCGCGTCGACTGTACTGGAAATTAAACTTTTTTTGTTCTTTTATCGAACTGTTACGTTCTTTTATTTATATATATATATATATATATATATATATATTTATAAAGTATATAATGGTGTATATCTTTTCTGTTAGAAGTCTGGAATGACTCGGGATGTAGATTGTTGTCTATTCGTCTTAAGAGTATTATGGGGATATCGTAGGATAGTCCAGGATAATAGACAATCGTTAGGTTATTTACTGTCTATGATGATCGTATGAACACACGCGGGGGACACTTGTCAAATGAAAATTACTTTGTTTGAAGATTTTGAATTTTATGTTTGATAACGGTATATACGAGGATATCAGTAAAATTTATAGATTACTCTCTTTATTCAATAGTTATTAATTTTCCGATGAAAGTTGCGGCTTTGATTAGGGCATCCAATCCCGGTCCCTTTTTGTAATACCGGGATTCGAAACCTTTCAAGACAGATTCCGAAACTATTCTCAAGACAAAGATCCTTTTTTTTTAGATCCATCATTTGAAAAAAAATACGTCAGCCGTAAATGTTACTGCCGTTTGGAGCTTTCTTTTTAAAACTCTAATGAATATATAATATTGAATCCCGGGATTGTACCGGGACTACGAGGTCCCGAGATTGTAAGCCCTGTTATCAGCATTATCTAGTCGAGTACCACCTTCTCCATAATACTGAAACTATAGCTTTTGCTATTAGTTGGCAGGGCCTGACATTTATTTTATTCAAGTTAAGTTTGTCTTTTCAATAGAGTTTTTTTTTAATTCCTATATACTTACATGAATACAATATATTTTTTAATATAATTATTTTTGTTTATACATTCTTAAAAATTGTTTTGAATCATCATCATAAAAAAATCAAATTTAAAATTTAAATTCTTTCCGATTTATTAATTAATTTCCGACAGCGTATCGCAAAAAGGATACGGGATTGAATGCACTAATTGTTAAGTTGGTTGAAAATTTGGATGTAATTTCTTCCATGTAGAATTTCTTATATATTTTAGTTCCTATATACAATAATGCTAATACAGTCAAAATAAAAATTATAATTCGAGTGTTTGACAATTTACTTTTTTTTTTTTTTCTGTAATTATTCTCAAAAACATTTATTGGTTGCAACATCAAGTTCGTCTAAATTTGCATTTGTTATCGTGGGATTAATTTAAAGGTTTAGTCATAAATTCAAAGTAATAGTTTATAGAAAAAATATTTAAAACTTTAACATTAAACTAAAATATATCGACTACTTAACCCTTTGCCCGCGTCACCAAATTTAGTGAACATGCCCTGTACGCGGCTCCTTTTTGGCGGATTTTTTTTATCGCGTTTTCGACTATAAATATAGGTTGTAATATGTTTTTAACTAATCAAATATGTTAATTGCCACCCAATGTAACTTTTTCAATAATAAAATGCAATATATTTCTTGTATTTTCGGTTTAATTCAACAATAATCATTCTTCATACAATTGCGGCGTGACGTCGCCATTTTGCAAAATACCGCCACGCGCGACCGAGAACACTGCGCCACCACCATACCATTACCATGCTTATAATATTAAATTCTCGGAACAATTTCAATTTCACCCGCACTCGATCGCTTATTTACATTATCCCAAATCTTTCGTTGGTGACGTATGTTCACGGCGTGTTCCATAAATGAGTTATTTTAGCCTATATTGAATCTTTTTTGACTAATGCCATCTATTGAATTTGGTAAAATATACATTTAGTAATATTTTCAACCAAGTTATACAATTTTAACACAATAGCTATCTCTTATATAGGGGTTGAAATTTCCATGACGTCTATACGTGTCACGCGCGCTGAGGGCATGTTCGCTAGGACATGCATAGCGGTCATACGCAATATTCCTTTGTACTATGTACTTCCACTTTTATTTTTAAGGACCGGGGCGGGTTTCGTTCATGACGAGCATTATCAAATGATAAGAAAATATAATATTACATTGTTATTTTTACGAAAAAAAATGTAATAAACAATTGGTATTGAAGATAATTTACATAATATGAATAAGTGACACTGAATTGACTCAAGTTAAAATGTGAAATTCTTCTGAAATGTAAATTATTGTTTTAGACATAAATCATCAAAAGAGTAATAGAGCTTAAAGGCTGACTAATTGTAATTTCAAACGTAATTATAATCTCGATTTTTTTAGTTGGTGATAATGCTCGTCATGAGCGAAACCGGTCCTGATATTTTTAAATAAAAATGAAAGTAGTAAAAAGGAATATTGTATTTTTTTGAAATATAATGCCTTTCCACCAAGTATTGACACCCCGAAAGTGATTAACTGACGTACTCACAGCATTGTAAATTTCATCTGTTATGTTTATTATTTCGTTAACTGTTTTGAATCTTGTATCTTCTTAATCTTCCACGAAGAGCTGTACCTTCTCTTGTAGACGATTATGTCCGTGCAGATTAATATTGGTTAAGAGCGGTTCTCTGACTCTTGGCGATGACTGCATCCCAAGAGTTGGAGTTGGAAGACGCCTGCTTTTCGCTTGTGAAAACATCACTCCTGACACCAATTTTATGTCCACTTTTTATTAATTTTGAGAATGAGTACGTGTATATGTTTTCTTCCAGAAATCTGGGTTGACTTGAAATGTAGATTGTTGTATATTTGTCTTAGAGTATTATTAAATATCCCGTAGGATAGTCCTGGATTATAGACAATCATCAGGTCATTGTCTATAACTATATGATATTCGTATAGACACAAGCGATAGACACTATCAAATAAAAAATACTTTTTTTGAAGATTTTAAATTTAGATTTTTACAAGTACGATCATAACAACAGTTTTCTGACGGTGTGCAAGCAGAATAATAACATACAACTAGCTGTAAGCCCGTTGCCCTCAACGGGGGGATTTTCGTTGCATTTTTAAATAGTCAGAAAATTTACTGGCGTGAAAAGTAAATTGCAAACCTATTTAATGAATAAGCCAGAAAGTCTAAGCGTAATTAATTCTCCAAATGGAATATGCAAAAAGCGGATTTAATAAAATATATATTCATAAAAATCATAATTGAGCTGCCCTGCTGAACTCCTATATCCAATATTGACAGCCCTGCAGTGTTAATATTGTATACTTTTTAGAATAATTCAAATGTTTCAAGTATGCAAACAAATACTTTTCGGAGAAAAAAAAGAAGACCCCGGACATATATCGACAGCCCTGCGGTGTTTATATTTTTTATAATAATTTTTAGAACCATCTTTCTACGTCATCAAAAAGGCGAAATCGCGGACCTACACTCGGCCAACTAACACTCATACATTATCGGCTGTTAATATATAGACTGGCTGTAAGCCCGTTGACCTCAACGGGGGGGATTTTTGTTGCATTTTTAAGTAGTCAGAAAATTTACCGACGTGAAAAATAAATTACAAACCTATTTATTGAATAAGCTAGAAATTCTAAAAGTAAAAGAAACATATCTCGGGGCATATATCGACAGCCCTGCCCTGCAGTATTTAAATTGCTTAAATTATTTAATTTTTGGAATAATGTTTAAGTTTGCTAACAATCATTTTTCGTAGTAGCAGAAATAGACATCGGGGCATATATCGACAGCCCTGCAGTATTTAAATTGTAAATTATTTAATTCTGTCTCTTTAAGTCATTTTCTGGAACCAATGTATCGCGTAAAAAAATGATTGTATGTCGGGTCCATGACTCTCTCATTCGAATGATCTTTTTTAGGGTTTGTACATTTTAGCGTTTGACTTTTTATCGTTTGTTCCGCGTGGATCCCGGTTGAGAAACGCTGATCTAGTAAACTGAAAGTAGTCGAGAATTTTTTATTATAATATCAGGATAGGCATTGAGCATATCGACTGTGGAAAGGAAAAAGGACGTAACCCACACTTATCAAATTTTACAGGAGGCGCTAAAAACGTGTTTTGATGATTTTGTGACATGCAAATTATGAATTATACACAACCTTGAAGTGCACGTATACTTCTAAACTGGTGTTTAATTGACATCATCTAATATTAATTAAAGAAATTGATTCGGAAAAACCTTTATTTCAGTGTTTTTTCTTGGTTTTAATTTTTTACAAGGTCATCTTTTACAAACTTAAAAGCTAAATTTAGATACTTATTCGGCATTTTCAGCTTCCATCCTTTTGATAGAATGTGTGTCAAGTTGTAAACATTGTGATTATCGAAAAAAAGCTGTTTTGGAAAATTGAGGGTTACGTCCTTTTGCCTTTCTACAGTCGATATGTTACTGCCGCCCGCTGCGGTGTAGTCGGTCAGAGCTTGCTCTACCGGCCAGGTGGGTCTGGGTTCGATCCCCGGTAAGATCAATATCAAATTTAAATTTGAGATACAAGACGTGAGTGTTTGCCATGTCAATCTACCTCGAGCTGATCAACAAAACACGAAAAACGAACAAAAACTCTCATCGAGTTTTTCTCGTATGATCTTTCAAGTTTAAAATATTTGGCGCATTTGCATTAGCTGTAATGTCAAATATTTTTTTTGTAAGTTAATTCACTTAAGGGGTTCCTTTTTCGTTTTAAATTTTAAATAAAAACGATTTTCTGCCTATTACGGGTCAATATTTAACCGTTTGAATACCGCGCAAATAAATCATTAATATGCCCCAGAGATGCTGCGTGTTTTTGAGAAAAATAATTTTGCCTAATATACACTCGAATTTGGAATTTTAAAAACCTATATTGACTCCGTATAGATAGCACTACACATGTTCATCGAAATATCGCTAATATTCTATTAGAGTACCAAGTATTTGATTTTTTAAATGTCTTTGTCATACGTGTTCGCTTGCATATGTTCCGGACACCTGTGTCCGCTTGGTATTCAAGTGGTTAATATTAAATACTGTCTAAAATTTAATTTACAATTTGACCAGTTAAATTTACATGCCTCTGTTGATATTGCTCGCGTTAAAATGTCGGTACTGCACGCTTTCGTGCTGCGGGGGCGAACGGCTCGAATCGCTCGGCTCTCGACGTACATCGCAGTTGATTCCGCTGTAAAATGCGCACGGGTCGCGTGCCAGTTGGTTCCGACGACGGAACTGCCGGGAATCGATATCAGGCCCTGTTTCGCCGCCCCGCCCGCCCCCGCGCGCCGGCTCCGCGCGGGGGGGCGGCCAATGCGGCGGTTTTTACGGCCGACACCGCCCCACTGGCGCATTGGCACACTTACAGCCCTCGGACACAACAATACGGTGTTTTTGTTTACATAATACGGTTTTGTTTCAATAATGAAAACACACGCGCAATGTTTATCGCGGCGTCTAATGACGGCGTCTACGTATGTACAAGGCTTGACAGTTTTGACACACTACGTTTCCGGCGTAGTTCGATTCAGAAAAATCGGACGAAAACAGATTTTAAATTACAATATACTTTATACCCACTATAATATCGACTGTGGAAAGGACGTAACCCACAAACAAAACAGCTTTTTTTCGATAATCACAATGTATCAAAACTTGATACACGTTCTATCAAAAGGATGCAAGCTGCGAATGCCTAATTAGTATCTAAAGTTAGCTTTTAAGTTTGAATAAGATGACCTTGTAAAAAATTAAAACCAAGAAAAAAGACTGAAATAAAGATTTTTCTTGGACAATTTCTTTAATTAATATTAGATTATGTCAATTAAGCAACAGTTTAGAAGTCTTCGTGCACTTCAAGGTTGTGTATAATTCATAATTTGCATATGGCCCAAAATCATTAAAACACGTTTTTTGCGCCTTCTGTTAAACGTGGGTTACGTCCTTTTTCCTTTACACAGTCGATATGGTCCATGTTGGAGTGGTTAGTAGTAGTGTTTCACTGGTGCGAGACAACGGCGGGCCTACGTTACGTTAACAAGGGGCTCGATTAATCTCAAAACTGTTTGCGGTGTTCTGGGAAAAGCGTGGATTTTGGCATTAGAAATTAATTATTAAGCTATCGAATGTCACAATGAATATTTTTTTAAAAATAACAAATAAACTGTAATTCAATCAACATCAATAGCTGGATTTTTTTTTACATTTATTATTTAAATTGCTATGTTGAAGTGTTTTTAGATTGATAAAGAAATTGATTCTTTTCTTTCACCTACGATTCCACGTTTCAAACGTTGCACTGCACAAAACTTATGCCAGAAACTTCAAATAAACGTTCATCACTGCGTTTTTAAATGCATATTTACACATTATAGCGTTTGCAAAGTTTCCACACTGAAAGCGGACATGGATTAAAATAATAATAATAATATCGATACAGTGATTCCCAAACGGAAAAAAACACGGATAACGGATTTCTTAATTAATAACAAGAAATCCAACAACAGAAGACAGTAATAACAAACGAAATGCTTCATTAGATCCCAACACGTAAGACGTGCCGGACATTTCTAGCGATGAAAGAGATTTATGTCCAATCAAGTACATTTCTTAATTGAAATACATTGTATGAAAAATATTTGTTGTGATTGACTTATTGTGTATTTATTATTACTTTTTTACACGATTTTCTATATCACAATGGTATTATTTTTTCAAATATTGCGCCTCTGTTAAATGCAGGGGACAAATCTTCATTTTTTTAAAGAAATTTATAACTTTTTAACACGGTTTTTTGTGGAACGTATCGAACGTGTAAAAAAAGAGTTTCGCTTATATTATATTGTAAGCATTGTCAAGTTTTGTAACCGCGGTGTTAAAAGATTTTGAAATCCGGCGTCTAACACTTTCGGAACGGGTGGTGCGTAAACATTTTTTTGGTTGATAATACTGAAAAAAAATTCGTAAATATCGGTCGTCAAGGAAAACTCAAAACAATAACAATCCGCTGGCGAAATTTTTCAATTTGTTTCTTAAATATATTTTATTTAATTACTCGTTCACCTTTCACCATTTTGATAATGCAGACGTGTCTGGCGGATCGATTAGCAGCAAGTTTAATATAACATTTAGTTTTTTTTAAAATAACTAATTATATTTTGAAGTCTTTAATATGGTTGTTTGTGATTTCGTTTATCCTCGAGTTGATTACTATTAAAGATTGCCTATTACAAAAAGTTTATTTAAAGCAAAAATAAGACACTGCAAATTGGAATCGCAATGCCAAATATCTATATTTCTTATCGAATATTGTCGTTAAAAAAATATACCGGAATCATAAATGGGTAGTTTTAATAAATTTCTGTATATTTCTTTCGGCTTACACGAGGCCAAAACGAGAATTCCAAACATTATTGAGAATGTGAAACTTATTTGTTCCTGATTACTTTTTGATAAACCAGCCTGCCAATGAGGATGCCACTGGGGAGAGCTTTAACAGTTTTTTTTAACAATACTGCTTCGGAAGTCGACATAGTCCACGTGGACGTGGGTGAGTTCCGACGAATGCTATTTTTTATGTATTCAAGAATAGAGTTTGTCGGAGTTTCCTCAGTGTACTTTCTTGCCATTTTTAAATAATAATGTCGTCATGTTTCAATATTTTGCGATGTTTATGTAAAAAATAAGCAAACAAAATAGCATACAAATTATAATACACTATTCAAAGGTTCACCACTTCTAGAATGTGTCAATATTGACAACGTGCGTTTTTTTTCGATGTTTGAATTAGCTAATAGAATCTTTTTCCAGCGACAGTCAATTTGTAGCGCACGCTGTGTGGCAAGTTTAGCCGTCTCGTTGAAAACCACAGCTCTTCCACATCAATGCAACTCAATTTGGCGATTTAAATGACAATCAATTCATTCGACATTATTATTTCTTCAAGAATTAAAGCATTTTTGTGGCTTAAAATTAGTTTCATCTATATTTATGAAAAATTTGGTATTATTGCAGATTGAATTTTGAGTATCGCTGTCTCATGTTGTGTTAAATGTAACCGCGCGAGAGAGAACGAGACAGCAGCGTTAACAAGCATCGGAAACGACAAATCTCATTATCACACTCGCGATATCGTTCAGGAATAATAATCGATGGTAAAATTGCGCGTATCGATAGCCCAGTTCATTAGTCAGACACCTCCAAATATCCTGGTTTGATATAGTGGAAAAAATAACAATACTCGAACGGTTAATGTAAATCTTATAGTATTATTCTTGCATAAGTATTTACGCCGGGTTCAGTGGTAGGACATTTACAAATATTCGTGTAGTGACCCAGAAAATATTGACACGTTGTGAATTACTTAGTTTATCGGCATTATTAATTTTTCGTATTTGTCTGACTAACGAACCGGACGATTGGTATGTGACTCGAAGCATTATGAAAAGCTCGCTCAATTTCATAATGTGTATTTTAGTTAAAAAATAATAATACTATTCACACGAAGACTTTTATGAGGGACTGGACAAGAATAGCTTTCATCGCTTGAAACGTCAAATTTTCTAGGATCTAATGAAGCCTTCTGTTTGTTATTACTGTCGTGTGCTGTTGAATTTCTTGTTATCGGTTTGCGTGAACCGCTTAAAAAACAAATAATTCGTGTTAAATTATATTATTTCGTTTTTTAGTGGGTCGTGTTGATTCAAAATCGTGTAAAAAAAAGTTGTGTACTTAAAATAAACTCAGTATATTTTGTATTATTGTGAAGACGATGGCGAACGTAGTATTTATTCTGCAAATCGGAACAGTTATGACGATAGCGCGATGCCGAAATATCTCATATAATTCTCATTAAACTAAATGTTTTGACATTAACAACTTATAACGATGGAACGTTATGCTCAGTTAAGATCAATTCAATCAATAGGATGAGTAGTATTTTCGATGGATTCTTTGATAACTTTGGTACTCCACTGATTGTGACACGTGTTTCGCATCTTTGAGAAGCATCGTCAGAATCTCCTCTAAGTTATTCAGAAGAAACTTCTTCGTCACAATCTATAGTCAAATAAGTCGAATATAAAAGTCAAGGCCGGCGTTAGAAATTTGGCCGCCCCGGCAAAAGACCGAAATTTAAAGACCGAAATTTTTAAAGTGAAATGGAAAATATTACAGTCAATCAGGATAATATTTGTGATCGGACAATCATATCGTTACCGGCAATTTTTAAATTTTAAGGCAGAAGGTTTTTTTTTTAATTATGTTCGAAAAATGAATTATTTTAATTCGGTTAGTAAATAGTAATATATCGTCAATGCCTATCCTGATTATTATAATACAATTGTCTTGACTACTTTCAGTTCTCTTGATCAGTGTTTTTCAACCGTGGAACAAACGATGACAAGTCAAAACGCTAAAATGTACAGCTCCTAAAAAAGATCAAGCGAATGAGATAACGCTCTAAATTTTTTTATTACTGACGCCTTAGGCGATATTGGACAATTATTGGCCTAAAATGCAATTTTCCGAATTGTGTCGCTTAAGTTCTTTTGCCGATTATGGGTCGATATTTAGACTGTAGAACGATTAATGTGGGATTGTTGCTATGGGCGTGGACTATGGAAAATAAACGATCCATGCGGGAAAACGAAGAATGCGTAAACGGTGGATCGGGGTTCCACTGTATTGTAAACATTAACTGAGATAATGATTTTGGGTGGGTACAAGTGGACACATACAAAATGGGCACATTTTTTTTAAATGACCGAAAACGATGAAATGGAACATTCTGATTTAAACCAAACGCTCCATAGAATAAGTCAAAGATTTTGTGTTTTCAGTAATATTCACAAATTATAAGTAATAATATTAAAATACCTTCCTTCTATAACTCTACAAATTTGCATCTAGAAAATAATACTAGTTTTCTTGATGGCTTAATCATAAAAATATCGGAATAAAAACAGTCAGTGGCGGATTAAGCACACGGGAAGCCCTATCCTAAATGACATAAATATAGTAAAAATTTATAAAAGTCAAAACAAAAAGTTTTTTGAAGCCCCCAAGATTTGGAAGCCCCAAGCGCGCGCCTATATTTGCGTATAGGCTAATCTACCACTGTTTTAAATTAATACAGATAAAAATATCGTATTAAAGGTTCTGTCAGTGTTTCAATAAATTTGAATTGAATTGAGATTAATGATTAAAAAAGATGAGACAAATAAAAATTATCACTGTTTTACAACTCAAAACTCGCTGTGGTCTAGTTGCTCGTTGGTCTAGTAGCTCTAGTAGCTTGCTCTACCGACCAGGCGGGTCTGGGTTCGATTCCCAGTAAGGTCACTGTCAAATTAAAAAAAAATCTATTTGAATTTGAGACCTAAGACATGGGTGTTTGTGATTTTAATTTACCTCAAATCGATCTTGAGTGACTTACAATAAATTCTTATCGATTTTTTTAAACTTAATTAATATTTGGCGCATTGGCATTTAGCTGTAATGTAAAAAAAGCTGTAAATTTCTAATTGTAGCGCTGTGGAACTAAGCCATGGATGTTTGTTATCTTTTTTACAAAACGATGAAATAATCTAACGTATTAAAAAAAAGAGTGTGGTAAACCACAACAGCGGCTAAAAAAAAACGACGTGGCGAGCAATGACGCCAAATTGTTCTGTTACCATTGTATTGTACGCAGTTCGATCGGTTTAAACAGTTTTCAGTCGAATAACCGGGTAAGTTAGTTAGAGGCTGTGCTGGGTTATCAGGGCATGTAGGTACGACCCGTCAGTCCGGGTTGGTTGCGCTCCGGGACGACCGCGTGACCCAGTTTCGGCGCCCCGATCGATAGGGTACGCCTCGCGCCTGGGGGGACGGCTGGGTGGCGCCCCCCGGCCATCGCGCTCCCGCCGCATCCCTGTGCGTCGCCGTTGTGTGTGCATTTTTCGGGCGGCGAAAATCGGTTATGCGCGGCGCGAATATAAATAATTGTCACATGTACATCGTGAGCTATTATGTACGTACACACCAAACAAAATTGTCAACAATGAGATTGTTCGACATTATTATTTCTCTGGAATAATTCATTCGGTGCATTTATTTGTAACATTTAACATTGGCTAAAACAGCATTTTTTTATCGGTAGCTATTATGGTTGGATGGTTTCCGTGATAGACCTCACGTGATCTAGTCTAGGTACGGACGGCATTTTTCAATCGATTTCAGTGAGATAGTTGTCCAATCCCGGGCACTTTTTTTATCCGGGATTTTAGAATTCGCAATTTTTCCCGGGATCCCGTCATTGATCGTTCACTCAATTGTTTGCGATTCCTGGATAAATTCGGCATTTCCAATTCTTTAGGGATAAAATAAGCTGAAACATTTTCAAAAAAAAACTACTTTTTTTCGGGTTTTATCCTCAATCCCGAAGTTGAACGGGATTCTAGGACTGAAAACCATATTTTTGATGTCTAAAAATTTCGTTTCAAATTGCAGTTTATAATTACGTATATTTTATATGAAATATCGAAATGTCAATTTTGATTCGCCCGGTATTGCGATCCCAATTGGTCGTATTGTTTTGCTTTATTTAAAAATGTTTTTAATACTGATATTAATATTTGCAATCCCTAGTATGAAATAACTCCCCTACCATCCGATTCGCTAATCACTAGTCCTGTTATAGCTCTTTATTTTTATACGATTTTCTAAAAAAAGATGTTGAGCAACCGAGTGACAAGCAGTTCTCGTTGATACAAAAAAATATCTGTGATAATATTTTAGGCAAAAACTTTTACTATTGAACGTTTTTAAAATAGTCATTTTTTACAGATAAGATAACTTTTAGTGGAATATAATAATAAGTAGGGATGTTTTAAAAATCCTATCAAGATAGACTGCAGCGACATCTATAATTAAGAACAAATGTTAAGTGACGCATTCTTGTAATTGATAGAATCATTGTTGGCAACGTCTCAGTCGTGCCTGTCAGTTCTCTTGTACAGTATTCTTTACATATATTATAAAGCTTGAATTGAATTCCGAGTTACTGTTTTTTTTTTCTTAGCAAAAATTCAATTTTACATGTTCAATTGAATATTTGATTGTGATTGATTTTGCAAGCAAGAAATTGAGCTAATTTTGGTCAGTATTTAAATAATTTAACTGTCAGTTTAAATCTGATATTAAGTCAGTATAAATATAAAATTATCAGTATTTCTTTTAAATTTGATTCAACAGCTGTGATTGTAGAAATGTCATCAAGTTAGGTTAAGCTTAGATCAGTGGTGGAGAACCCGCGGCCTTTTGGTTACTCTGGTGCTGCCTTTTGACTTCTTGTTGACTTGTGCCTGATCGGCACATTCTGCTATTTTTTGTAAATTCATAAATTCTTGAGATTTTGGATTCGAAAATTTTTGGAATTCTAAATTGGCCCGAAATTTTTCAAAATCGCCGGCAAATGATTCCTTATTGTCAATGTTTACTGCGGCGTTATGCTGAATCAGATAAATGAATGTGGCATTTAGAAAAGAAAAAGTTCTCCACCCCTGGCTTAGATCATTAATTATACAAGTACTGCCCCAAAAGTTGATTTCAGTAATTAAGATAATTACAGCAGTACCAAATTAATTAATTAATTAAAAAAACAATCCCAAATGCTTTCTTTGTTTTTTGTGTTTATTTTATTATTATTACTATTATTTTGTCATTAAAACCACAGCTTTTGTTTGTCCATTTTTGTTTAATTAATTTTATTTTAGTATAATCTGTTTTTTTGTACACCCAGTATTTGTGTTTTTTTGTTTTTTGTTGTTTTGTACGCTTTAAATGTTTGTTATTTTTTTTATTTTTTTAAATAAACAAATTAAAACACTGCAGCTGATTTAATACTTTATTGGTTGTGCTTTATTTGTGCTTTTTATTTAAATAAATTCACACTCCTGTTTTGTTTTGTTTTTTTTTGTGTTTTATTTATTTTAACCCGTTCCCCGTTACTAACTTAAACCCCTGCACAGTTTTACTAAATGTTTAACATAGTGGATTTGATGCAAGAAAAATTACCAAAATTTAGTTTAAAAACATTTTTTAACGATGCATTTTTTTATAAATCATTAACAAATTAAATGCATTATGATGGCCTTGTTCTATAGAAATATACGGTGGCTTCCACAAAAGAACTTACTTCCAATTTATAGTTGTAGTATAATAAAACAAAGCCATCGATATGACATGATCGCACAAAGTTATTAGTTATGTTATATATGATAATGTTTAACGCCTCATTTACATCTGTCGAGTACGCTATCAAGAGAGTAAACTTGTCCGAATACTAAACACTCTCATTTAGAAGTACAGTACCCAGTAAGCCGACAAGTGAAATGAGCGAGCGAGTGAAAAAAAATCAAGGGGCAACTTACCATAACTTAAAGCACTGTAGGAACAGTCTTTCGACAAGTGAGAAGTGGAGAGTTCATTAACAAGACTTATTATTAGGCAGTATACGTTTAGTCGGAATGTAATATACATTTTTTTATACAGATCTTCATCTTTTTGGCTTTCACGTCATCTTTCAGTAGATGCAATAAAATATGGGTAGTTTTGATGAACAAATTACTTAAAAAGTTGTTTTAATTTTATCATGACTGTTCGAACGAAGTGCTCATTGAAAAAAATAATTGACTCTCGGTAGTGTACTCTTTTTGTATGAATGGGGTATTATAGTACATACTTTGATAAAGTTTTTTTTTTTAAAGAAATATAATACAACGTATCGTGTTTAAAGTTAGGTTAGGTTAGGTTAGAATCAAGGATGGAACAGGAAATTTCGAAACAAAAAGTGCAGGTAAGTTTTTGACAGTAAAAAAAAATCTTTTTAAAGTAAAGCAGAGGAAACCAAATCATACATGCCTACTTATAAAATCATACACCACACAAGAAGCGATGCAGATTTAACGTTAAAAAATAAATATAATACGTAATTGCATAAATATGAGGATGGTCATACTGGGGTTACCAGGGTTGTAAAAAACCGTGACTTCGACTCGAATCAAAAAATCATGCCCGCTTCCGATGTAGAGCATATCGTCGCATTTCTGACAGAAGTTGGTAAGTAATAAACTGATTGTTCTGAGTAAAAACAGAAAATGAAAAAATTTCAGCTTTTAGGATAAAGCATTTAAAATCGATATTTTACGTTGCATACATAATTTGTAATTTATAATTTACGGGTTCGATTCCCAGTACAATCGATTTCTGTTTTTGAGTGTTTTTGATCAGGGGTGGGCTGGAGGGAGCTCGCGCGAGCCCCTTGTTAAACTTTACTCAGGCCGGCGAGCCCCTTGTTAATTTAAGAGAAAAAAATATTTTCAGATCAATTTAGTATATAACTGCAGTTTCTGACTTATTTAATATCTACGACAGCTACACAGTATTATATTTGTAGCCATTTACATTGATAAGTCTAAGGTAAATTGCATATTGTTACATTTTATAAGTGTATTAAGTAACAATCGATTACTTATTTAAGTATTGTATATCATTGCATAGTAGTGAAAGAAAAAAAACACTTACTAAGCGAGCCACTTGTGAGCGCATTGCCAGCCACCTCCTAAAATAACGTAGCGAGAAAGTTTGGTTAATTAACCACTGGCCCTATTCTTCTATCCCTACTACTCTCTTCGACAATGAAAGGTTGAGTAACTGATACATAAACAGTCCTCATAGAAAAACTTATGTTGATAAATCTCAATGGGAGTGGGCATGGATTTTTAAAAAGCTTCGTTGTTTAACATATTTCTTTTTTACACGAGAGATACGTTATCAACTTTCAATTTGAAGCCATTTTTTGACACCTTTTTAGATAATATTTTAATAACGTTCAGGTATGGCATGGAGAGGTAAGGGTAGATGATTTTTTTTCTTTATAATTTCAAGTCTTTATAATTGACAATTTAGTTAAATATCGACACCTACGTAAAGTATGGTAACTTCAAAATCGAAACAATATAGAAGAGTATCACAGTGGCGGTTCCTGACCTAAAATCTTGGGTGGGCTAGAGAAAAGCATAGCATTGTATACTATTTACGAAATTGTGCATGCCTTCACATCTTCATCTTATACATTAATCTACAAGAAAATTAACAAATACTACGACACTACTGCAAAGCATAAATTACTATATAATAAAATCAATGCTAATGTAAGTAAGAAACAATAAAATAATAACCTTAAATTCGTCTTTCAAAGTGATATAACAAGTCCAAAAAGCAATACAGAGCTATCACTGAGATTCAATACCTGTCACTTTCATACAATACAACGATATTGGTATTTGTGAATGGATCATGGGCAGATTCATTTTAGCCCCCAACGAATTTGAAGCACAGTCGTGTGAGTTTGATGACGTTTCCGTACATAAAAATACAAACAATATATAATCGTGCTAGATTGCGATCCAGTGTAAAGAAATATTGCAGGATATTATCCAATATTATCTGTGATTGCGGGCTAAAAAGCTCTAGCCGCTGCGTCGTTAATACGTAGGTGTTGCCTGTTCTCTATGAAGTATTTTTAGGGTAATTGTTTTTTATGCCGGCTCAGTTTAAAATTGTTATACAAAACACAATCGAGAATATTATTGTAGGTAGACATGGCATTGTCTTATATTGACAGAGAAAAATTTAAACAAAGATATTATATTCATTTGGGAAAGGTTAGTTACGCTTATAAATGTATTTATTTTGTTCAGCGGCCGAATTGCTGTTTATTTGTATTCAGCCATCTAAAGTTTTGGGTGAAAAATGCAGGTCGGGCTTAGCCCACTTAGCCCAGTACCTAGAACCGCCACTGGAGTAGCATAAACAGAAGAAGCTTGGCGTAAGTCGAGATTTTGATCGTTTTTCACCAGGGGTGGGCTGGAGGGGCTCGCGCGAGCTCCTTGTTTAATTTTACTGAGACCGGTGAGCCCCTTATTAATTGAAGAGAAAACAATATTACCAAATCAAATGAGTACGTAACTGCAATTTATGACGTATTTGATATATATGACAGCTTTTAATGAACAGAGTAATACATTTTTGGACATTTACATTAATTAGTTTACGGTAAATTGCATATTGTGTATTAAGAAACAATCGATTGCTTATTTTAGTATTGCATAGGAGTGATAAATAATTCACCAATTCTCCAGAACACCGAGAATTGCTTTGATATAAAGCGAGCCCCTTGTTAGCGTATTGGCAGCCCTTCGCGAGAGAAATTTACTGTCAATATTATAAATAGGTTATGGCGCAAAACGATACACTCATCAACATATGGCCTCAGTAAACATTAACAAGGGAATTTTTGGCCGAAAGCAATTTCATGACAATTACTAAAGCCCAGAAATTTGCGGATTTTCCAAAATTACCAGCATGGGACCTTTTTTTGGGTCTTCCAAGGATTTACGAATTTACAAAAAATAAGCAGATCAAGTCAAAAGGCCGCACCAGAGTAGCCAAAAGACCGCAGATTCTCCACGACACTAATCTCTTGTCTTTTTAGACCCCACCCCCTCTTCTGTCCCTATTTAAAGTTTCAATATTTGACTAAAAAGCATCGATTTAAGACAGACTAATTTGTCGCGTGCTGCGACCCAGTTGGTTAGAGCTTGCTCTACTGATCATGCAGGTCTGGGTTCGATTCCCGGTCAGATCACAGTGAATTTGAGAATTATTCAATTCAAAGTTGTGATCGAAGACTGGGTGCTTGTGATGTAAATTCACATCATTTTCTCTCCTCCCATCCTTCTGATAATTTAATGACTGGGTGTAGCAATAGCGATTAGTCAACCACTCGTCATGTTATAGCCTTATTCTTCTGTCCCTACTATTCACTTTGAAAAAAGTGAGGTTGAGCGACTGAGTAACAAACAGTTCTCGTAGAAAAACTTCCGTTGAGATACCTCCATTAGAATACCATATTGGGAGCGGACATGGATTTTTTTTTTTTAAATAAGCCCAAAATAGGTTTTTGTCAAATGTTAATTGAAATAATAAAATTGCAACACACTTGTAAAAGTAAATGAAATGATTAACCACTCGTCTACGAAGGAAAGATGCTATTAAATTGTACAATACAACCTTAGTATTGCAAGCAAGTAAACCAAACCGTTCCAATATAAATATAGTAACTATGCTAAAAATAAATAAATTCCCTAAATGTCACGAGTATCCCTCTCTTATGGGCCGATTTATAATATTTATAAATCGGGGGTAAAAATAGCTGCCCTGGAAATATTAAAAGCCTTTTCCTAGAACTACCTACCGCCCCGTACAGCAGGGCGCTTTGACTACACAATATTATTATTACTACTGCAGTTTACGACGCAGTGCGCGGAATCGGGGAAAACTTTTTGTGAGAGCTGTAACTGGCAACACTGAAAAGTCACCAATAGATTTTAGCGTATTTTATTTTAAGTCGAAAAGTAAATTTTAGCCGTTTCCTACTAAAGGATTTAGGGGAGTGTAGCGGTCTAAAGCGACATCTATAAGTAAAACAAATTATTGAATGACTTGTTTACAAACATACGTGTAATTGAAAAAAATTAGCTTAATAGATTTTCCAAACATTCCGCCTGAGTTTAGCATTTTTTATTAGTATATTCTAAGAACATTGATCTGTTATTAATGAGCAGGGAGTCAATGGCGTGATTAAGCGTAAACCTCTTATTTTTGTCAAATGAAAATCGCATATCAATCAAAACGCACTATTTATTTTTAAAATGGCATTAAAAGCTAACAATATTATTAACATTAACTTTTTTAAGCTTTTATTGGAAATTTCAAATAAATTTTAATTTTAAATAATTTTTGAAATAGGTACTGTCGAACGGAGAATTATTATTCAACGAACTGAAATTCAACAACACAAGTCTGTTATAACAAACAAAGAGCTTCATAAGATCCTAATACGTGTCAGAAATTTGAAACGATGAAAGCTGTTTATGTCCAGTCCCTCATAAAAGTCCCAGTATAAAATTAAGTACTAGGAAGGTACATTGCGTGGTTATTAATACTAATTATTTTACAGAGAATTGTTAATTAGTAAATAGAATATACAGTTATATTCGATCGGCTTAATAATTTGTGCATATAAATGTATACGAGTGAATACCTTCAAGATTACGCGAGTCCTTTGTCAACTTATTGGCAGCCGACCACTGCATCAAACCCTATACCGCGAAAAAAATTGGCTACAGGCCAGGCATAGAAACCTGCAACGGTTAATTAAAAAACGCAATTAAAATTGATAAAATACTACCTGACCTAAATCGCAGGCTGTGGCGAGTCAACCCTTTTGTCGCATTATGCAAGCAATGCAGTGCTACAATAGACCCCGCATCGTCCTTTTGCCAAAGACGCGGGGTCGGGTGCAACTGCGCGGAGGGAATCGGGGCACCACGGGCCGCGGGGAAAGTTTCAGAAGTACCCGGCGAAAATAGGTTAACGCTGAAACAGTCGGGTCGCCAGTTTGTACATTCTGCACGTCATAAAGGTGTCACCTATTTAGGTAAGTAGGTAGGTATGTCCGGTTTGACGTTTAGGGGATTTATTTTTTCGCACATGGCAATCTTCAAAAGGAATCGTTAATCGGGGATTCCATTTTTGAGTGGTTTTTATTTGACTGTTCAACATTCATAGCGCAGTGGTAAACGCGGTTGTCTTCCGCAGTGGGTCCCACGGGCTTGAAACCCTGTACGATTTATCAATTTTTTGTTCAAGGGCATGGGTGCTTGTGAAGTTTAAAAGTTCCCTCCCACCCTTCCAATACTAAAATAACGATGGCAATCGAATAAAATAACAATGCTTTATAAAAAATTAAAATATCCGAAAGCAGTTCTGCAAGAATTAAAATAATTGATTTACGGTTATTTCGACATGACACCATCGTCAGAACTATGTTTAAATTTAATTTATGGTTTTTTTTATTTGTGTCCGAAGTTTTTCTTAGAGAACTGCTTGTTAGTCGCTCAACCTGTATTTTGCAAAGACAGTAGTAGGGATTGAAAGATAGGACTAGGACAGGACTAGTGGTTAACTAACCGCTCTAGCTACGCCCCGTTATTATAGAATTGAGATTGTGGGAGGGAATCAAGACATCACAAACACCCATGTCTTTGAACAGAAATCGATAAATCGACCGAAAAAAATAAATATATTATTCATCGTTAAGTTTATCTCAACTGAACTGTTTATAACGTTTTTACGAGAACTGCTTGTTTCTCGGTTGCACTACTTCTTCTTACACTAGTCTTGTTCTAGCCAAATTCTTAAATTCCTACTCTCTTTCAGTACTTTACTAGAGGTTTAGAAACCAACCTGTTGTGATACCTACATTGGGAGGACATATGTTCCATTTAGGAATAGACATGGATGTATCGACCCATAATCGGCAAAACAACTTGCATTTTAAGCCAATAATTAATTGTTCGATATTACCTAAGGCGCCGAGCTTTTAGATAAATAATCTGTCCATGGTGTAAGTTAGTAAGTGCTATGTCATAACAATCAGAAGAGTCTGGGCTCAAATCCTAATACGTATCAGTTTCAGATTTGTATTTGAGGTCTTAGACATGGGTTTTTGTGATGTGGCTTCTACACAAGCTGATCAGGAGTGACTAATAACAATTCTCGTAAGATGTTGTCCTTTTTGGTTTAACGTGCATGAAACTGAGTACATACGAACATTGTCATGATTTACGACAGTGCTTCCCAACCTGTGGGCCGCGAAATTCAGCAGAAAGTACAAAAATCTATATATTCAAGTCTATCGATTTCCCATATTGGGGGCCGCGGAATTTCTTAACGGGGCCGCTGGATTGGATTGGATAGAAATTGGATTCTGGGGAAAAGTATAGCAAATCGCAGATTTCAAATTCCTCGGTGAGCTAAACAAATGAAAAAAACGAGTTTCTGTGACAATCTGAGGAAAAAGTATACCAAATCTTCTTCCAAAGAATTTATCGATAAAAAAATAGCAGGGAGGCAGTGGCGTGCTTAAGCAGTGACATTGCATATTGAAAAAAATAGGATGTCACTGCAAAATCGCATCTCAACCAAAACGCACTATTTATTCTTGAAATTGGAATTATCTTTTATTGGAAATTCGAAGCTAATTAAATATTGAAATAGTATATGTCAAATGGAGAATTGTAAAAAAACAAAAGCTAATGTTATTATCGATGCTTTGTCGTGTCCTATGGTGTCACGGGTTCGAGTTCCAGTACGAGCAGAATTTTTTCGATCTATTTATAGATTTATGTTTGAAGGCATCGGTGTTTGCGATGTCTTTATTTCCCTCCGACCCTTCCTATCCTCCAACAACTGGGCTTAGCGAGAAATTGTAACAGAGGGGGCAATCAATTTAAAAATAAACTTGATACATAGATAGTACATTAAAAATAGATGATTTAAAAATAATATATCTATATAAAAGTAGTCAATACACAATTAAGTGTGTATTCTATAAAACGTAGTAAACTAACAAATTAATGAGCCAATTTCACAATAAACATTTAATAAATTAGAAAAATGGAAAATAAATTCTCCTCAAGAGGGAGCCATGTCTCCCATGCCCCCCCCCCCCGTGGATCCGCCATTGCTTACTGTTTGAAAAAAGATCGGTTGAGCGACTGAGTATCTGACAGTTCTTGAAGAAAAAAATCTGTTGGGACCTTCATAATGAGGCATTATGCTCCACATTGGGAGCGAAAATTGATTAAAAAAATATTGTTTAAATACTTGAATACCAAGCGGACACAAGTGTCCGGAACGTATGAAAGCGAACACGGATGTCCAAGACATTTAAAAAATCAAATACTTGGTATTCAAATAGAATATAGGCAATGTTTTGATGAATATGTGTAGTGCTATCTATACTGAGTCAATATAGGTTTTTAAAATATCAAATTCGAGTGTATATTAGGCAAAATTATTTTTCTCAAAAACACGCAGTATCTCTGGGACATGTTAATGATTTATTTGCGCGGCATTCAAACGGTTAATACATTTTTCAAACAAATGGCAGTAACTATTAAATCACATGCTGCACTGCTCATTTTTTACAGATGCATTTTATTAGAATATAATATTAAGGCATGCTCAACTCAACTGGGGTGTTTAGAAAATAATATTAAACTAGATTTTATCAATTACATGAATGTTTTTATATAAATCACTTAATAATTTGATTAAATTATAAATGTCACTGTAGACCGCTACAGTCACCCTTAAACGGAATTAATTTTGACAGGAGTGTTGAAATTTGACAGTTAATATAATAATCAGCTAGAAAAAATAGTTTTTCACTGTTGTGAAGTTGGTCACAGTTGCTGCAGCAATCAACCGTTCAATTTTACATACTATAATATTATTGTTGTGACGTAGTTGACGGCGGCCATGTTTTTTTACGTCACACTGCGCATGACCTAATTCTATTCAACGGCAGGGATGGGAAACTGTACGCATACATTAATCAATGTTTGTTTTTGTTTTGGTCACTTACCATAACAAGATTGAGCCTATCGACTACAATATTAGACGGATGGCATTTCATTTAAATAAAACGAAAATAATACGACCGAGTTGGCATCTCAATACTAGACAAGAAGTGTCCTATTGCACAGCGGTCAGCGTTGTGGTCTTTCGTGCCGGATCTCACGGGTTCGTGTCCCAGTACGAACAGCATTTTACGATCGATTTCTGCTTGAAGACATGGGTGTTTGTGATGTTTTAAAATTCCCTCCCACTCTTTCATGCTATCCTTTAATAACTGGGCGTAGCGAGAGCGGTTAGTTCGCCGCTAGTCCTTTCCTAGCTTTATCCTTATATTACTTCTTTAATCAAGAGAGACTAAGTAACAAAAACTTCTGTCGAGATACCTCCATTAGTAGGCCATATATACCACATTGAGAGCGGACATGGATAAAAAAAAATGTATTTTATTATCGGTTGATAATGCTCGCCGTGAGCGAAACCGGCCATAATCATATAATGTAAATTTGGAATTAGTGAAGACGATTAAGGTAACATTTTGTAGCGAGAGTGATTAGCCAACCACTAGTCCTGTCTTAGCCCTATTGTTTCTATCCCTATCCTCTTCCGAAAAAGATAGATGTAACAACCAAATAACAAGCGGTTTTTAAGACATGGATTTAAAAAAATAAAATGAAGCTACACGTATTGGAATTTGAATCAGTAAGATTCTCAATCGAAGCTAACGTCGTTTTGCACTCGGCCACGGAGTCGATAATTATTTTTAAAATTAGGTTCCTCCGAATGGTTGGCCACCCCTCGTCGATTCAGTACGCCAGCCGTAAAGCTTGCTTAGGAATTGTGTACAATATGCCGCGATGCAAATTTAAAATGCAAATAATAATAAAATCAATATCTACATCGCTGCTAATGGCTAACATGCGACCTTGTTGGATGATTAACAACCAGATTTAATATAATTTCAGATCGCGACACTTTGCACTGGCAAGCGGCGATAATGGCGGCCGGAAAAAGAAACATTCACTGCAATAAAAAAATGATTCAAATTTTCTTTTAGCAAAAGAGCAAAAACAAAGTTTTGAAACTGTTTTGAATTTTGAAAGTTTTTAGTATAATAAAATCATAAATACTGTCCAGAAAAATGAACCTTCAAATGAATGAGAATCTCGACAGAATTTTTATTACTTGTTACTCAGTTGATCCACCTCTCTTTTTCAAAGAGAGTTGTAGGGATAGAAGGATGAGGCTAGGAAAGGACTAGTGGTGAACTAAACGCTCTCTCTACGTCCAGTTACTAAGGGATTGAAAGGGAGGGAGGGAGTGATTTTTTAGACATCACACACACCTATACGATAAACCGATAGATCTATCGAAAAAATGCTGTTCGTATTGGGACTCGATCCCGTTAGATTCAGCATGGCAGCTTACAACGTTTACCGTTGCGTCATAGGAAAAGCTCTCTTAGGAATTAACTGTATACAAACATTAATAAATTATAATAAAAAATAAGCTTTTATTTAAATGTATTAAAAAGATAAAAATAATTCCGATATCCATTCCCTCAAAATTATTCCCTCGTCTGAGCAACATCCTGACCACATGACACTCTTCAGCACAGTAAGTCGGATCGTTGACTCTCCAGAGAATTGGGAAACGAACCATCTCTCACATTTTACTATTGCTAGTAGTCAACGGTAGATAAGCGTTATTAATTTCGGAATAATAGTCTCATTTGACTAAAAGTAAAAGCGCGCGGCGAAAATATTTATTCGATATAATAAAATAACTTACTTAAACGTATAACTTAAAAATATTCACTGATATATTGTTCTAATACTACAATAAAGCAGTATTTTTATGTATTTATTTACATATAATGTAACAAAAAATATATTACAGCTATTTTTTGCACCTCTCTTGGATATAGTCCACGTCTCCCAGTTTGGAAATCGCTGCATTAAAAGCACCGCAACGCCTGAAAATAAATCGATTTTGTTAATCGCCATCTTTGATTTCAAACAAATAATTTACCAGTTATGAGCGATATCAGATTGTTAATATGTTTTCAAATAAGCAAATTCAGTTTGTTTACCAACAAATGTGCATTCAGATGGCCAAGTAAGTACATATGTGCACAAAACAGCTGCGTAGGGTTGCACACATTATATAAACAATTTAAATAACCGGTAAATAGCAAAAAACCGGTAAAATTTAACGCATCACAAACTGTCTAATTTTGCTACCTGGAGTAATGATGAATTGAATTTATCGTCAGTCTGTCACCAATTTGTAGGTGATAATGCACGTCATGAACGAAACCGATCCTGATCATTTAAAATAAAAGTAGAATAAGTACAAATGAGTATTTTATTTATTGATTTGATTTTGATCAAAGTGATCAACTTTAAAGTGTTCACTGCCAATTATTGGTGGAAAGGTATTATAAAAAAAAAACTTCTAGTAATTCACTATTATTTATGATATAGTTTATGGCCGGTTTCACTATTGGCAAGCATTATCAACTGAGCTCAGTTTTACATAAAAAAATATTCAATGATTGTATTTTTATACCGATTTTTTATTGATTCTGCGATGGTTTTGTGAAAATTTATACAATTTTGATAATTTTGTTATACCACTGGCTGTGGTACAAATCGTGACACGTGTTTCGTCTCTTTTTGAGATTAATATTAATAAACATAGATTTTTAATTCTTAGTCATAATTTTGTAATTTATAAATAATTAGGAATTACAATCAAGGCTTTTTAGGATATGCCCACTGCCAATGTGAATCAAATGAACTTACAGAAGTTTTTCTACGAAGATTGCTTGTCCATCTGTTGCTCTAGTTATCTTTTTCGAAATAATAAAGGGTCTTTCAATAAGGAAGCTCGAGATTTGTTAGATATAGCAGCCATGTTGTTGTGAAAGTGAAATCTGTCAAATTTGTTGTCAATTATTTAGTAGAGTACGGCAAATCACCATTGAAGGTTATATCGTTGAACAACGTGTGCAGTCAGTGGGAATCGAAGTCAACAAGGGTCTATTTGTTAGTCCATTGCGTTTTTTTTTATATCCATGTCTGCAAAATCAATTTTAGAAACAGTCCGTACAGGGATTTGAACCCGTAAATAACGCAACAAAAGCCAGATAGCTTTGACCACTTTACCATGAACATCAATGTTATATTTATTTAAAATAACCATAGGATAGTTACTCTATTATCGTCGGGTATATGGCGCAGCGGGTAGCGTTGTTGGCTTTCGTGGTGGATCTCACGGGCTCGAATCCTAATATAAACTGTGTTTCGTTCGATTTCTGCTCGAATGCTAAAGAGATTGTGATGTATTAAAATTATCTACCACCATTCCAATCCCTTAATAACTGGGCGTATCGAGAGCGTATGTAGATCAACTACAAGTTCTGTCCTAGCCTTATACTTATAACCCTATTTGAAAAAGAGAGGCAGACATAGATTAAAAATAAATGTTTTATGTCTTTATAACCGGTCGAGTTTTATTATTTATTTTAATTTTTGTGTCAACCCTTAAGTGAGAAATTTATTCAAACAGGAGTAAAAAATGAGTATTTTTCGCTGATAACGAAATCTAGGGCGCGATAATTATATAATACATTCTGAATGTGTAAACAAATTGCTAAAGGCAATTCGTTGGAATCATAAATTATAACAAATGTAAATATTGTCTGAGAGGAGCTTTACCTGAACTAAAATTTGAACGCCACAAGACTTGTGTCTAACAACATGTTACTCAAATTATTTTTAAAGTCTATCGAGTACTCAACGTTGTTCCCACCATCACCATCTACTACTATTCTTACAAGTGTATACCGCACCTTTACAACGATATTCGTGTTCATGTTTCTTTACGATCATGGACTCCTAGTGTTGTTTATTTCATAAGATGTGTTTCTACGAAAACTGCTTGTTAGTCAGTTGCTCAACCTTTCTTTATTCAAAGAGAAAAGGGATAGAATGACAGGGGTCGGTCAGTAGTGGTGTTTAACTAATCGCTCTCCATATGTCCTGTTTTAGCGATAGGATGTATGGGTTTTGGTAATTTAAGACATCACATACATTCACGCCTTCGAACAGATGTTTATGAATCGATTAAAAAAACAAAGAGTTTTCGTAGAAAAAAAATGTTGAGATACTTCCATTGGGAGGCTATATGCTCCACACTGGGAGCGGACATGGATAAAAAAATACATATTTATTACTGAATTAAATTCAAATATATCACAGTTATGACGATGATGTCATGTCGAAATAACAGTCAATTAACTGATGAAATTCTTGTAAACTAATTACGGATATTTTAGCATTGTCAAATTATGATATTATATTATATTTTTACTATTTTTTTTTTGAAAAAGGGAGGTTAACTGAATAAGAAACAGTTCTCGTAGAAAAACTTCTGTCCAGATAGCTCTATAAGAACGCAATATGCTCCATATTGAGAGTGGATATGTATAAAAAAGTATGCTTGGATATGATTTTACTTTAAATATTTTATTTTTCGTAATATATTATACAATTTGAATCATTAACATTCTCACCGCGTATGACCGCTATGCATGTCCTAGCGAACATGCCCTCAGCGCGCGTGACACGTATAGATGTAATGGAAATTTCAAACCCTATATAATTGCTATCTATTGTGTTAAAATTGTATAACTTGGTTGAAAATATTACTTAATGTATATTTTACCAAATTCAATAGATGGCATTAGTCAAAAAAGATTCAATATAGGCTAAAATAATTTATTTCTGGAACACGCCGTGAACATACGTCACCAATGAAAGATTTTGGATAATGTAAATAAGCGATCGAGTGCGGGTGAAATTGAAATTGTTCCGAGAATTTAATATTATAAGCATGGTATGGTGGTGGCGCAGTGTTCTCGGTCGTGCGTGGCGGTATTTTTCAATATGGCGAAGTCACGCCGAAATTGTATGAAGAATGATTATTGTTGAATTAAACCGAAAATACAAGAAATATATTGTATTTTACTATCGAAAAAGTTACTTTGGGTGGCAATTAACATATTTGATTAGTTGAAAAAATATTGCAACCTATATTTACAGTCGAAAACGCGATAACAAAATCCGCAAAAAAAGCAGCCGCGTACAGGGCATGCTCGCTAAATTAGGTGACGCGGGCAAAGGGTTAAAACTTCATTGTCTGTTTAGCTTATGCTTTCCAACAGAAACGCAGAAAGGGGCGTTTTTGAATGAATTCCCTTTGGGGAAAAAAGTTTTTTAAAAGTGGCTTTAAACATGATAACATATTGAAATACGTCCACCCATTTTCAACACTCATAATCTATGAAACAAATACGACAGTATCAAATTTCACCGCGTACACTTTTACAAAGCACAATCAACACTTTTTTTTTGCATGATAAAAAGAACATAATATACTCACTCATACATTATTATTATTATTATTATGTCCGCTCCCAATGTGGAGCATATGGCGACCTGTTACTCAGTCAACTTTTCTTTTTCAAAGAGAGTAGTAACGGTAAGAATACTAAAATAATCGAATAAAATAACATAATTTGACAATTCTTTTTTATTAATTTATTATTATAATAAAGCTGAAATATCCATTTTATTTCTACAATTTTTTTATTGGTTGATTGAGGGTTATTTCGACATGACACCATTGTCACAACTATAATAAATTAAAATTCAATTGAGTTACTTTGTTAATTAATTGATTTGGCATTTACTTGGTAGAACTCCATTATAATAGGGTAAAAATATCAAAGTATTTTAGTTCTACAGTTTTTTTTAAATATTTTTTATGCGTTGATAGCTATTTCGGCTTTCGCCATCGTCAGAACTATGTTTAAACTTATATTCTGCTCAGCTATATATACTGGCTCTGAAGAGACACACGATGCATCAAGTTATTCACTCTAACATCCTAATTATAATTACAATATTACACTTATTAAATGTGATTCTAGTGTTTCAAAGAACGATAAGCAGTCTGGTTTTTTTCATTAAAAAATTAATTAGGATAAATACATAATGAGTTACTTTGTGTAATATAAATATATTGTGGTGCTCTTTATAAAATATATTATTATTCCCTTCTGTTTTGCAGGAACGAGGACCGTTGGACAGCATGAGATCCCTTGAACACTACTTGACTGACATTATGCGAGGGACCAGTGAAACACCAGAGCATCTCAAAGGTAACATAAACCAACTTTTTAAATATATCGTAGACTATTATTAAACCCTTAAAATTAATCAACTATTTTGACCTGGGTCATTGTTTTATTACCAACGTTCCCCAATGAAATCCGCTAGCTTATTTTTAAATCACTCGATCGTTATCGTAAATTAAAAATCCTGTTTACATGAGGACCTTAAATTTATAGCTACGTCAGTGCATATGCTTTACATTGGGATCGTACATGTATAATATAAGAGCAAGTCAAGTGTTTCTCTTAGAAAATATCTCATAATGTCACCCGCTGTGGTCTAGTTGGTTAGAGCTAGCTCTGCCGACCAGGTGGGTCTGAGTTCGATTCCCAGTGAGGTCAATGTCAAATTTAGATTTTTCAATTTCAATTCGAGACCTAAGACATGGGTGTTTGTGATGTCAATTTACCTCGAGTTCATCTCGAGTGACTTACAATAATATTCAGTATTTTCTCGTATGATTCATTGGGATAAGCTGAAATTAGGGCCTCAAATCCTGGATCCTGGGATCCCGGGATTGTAACAGTACCCGGAACAATTGAATTGAATTGAATTGAACAGATGAATCCCAATTTATATACAATTTATGTTGAATTTTCAATCCCGGGATTGGAAAAATTGTCAATCCCGAAATCCCGGGATCACAAAAAGGGTCTGGGATTGGATGCCTTAGCTGCAATGAAAATATCAATATATAATATCTTATATATAAAAATGAATGTTTGTTTGTTTGTACTTTATGCGTTGCCACACCGCTCATACGATTACGATATAACTTTGACAAAAAATTTTCTTGCACTTCCGGAAACGTTCTAGGCATAGTAAAATTAGTTTACAGTAATGTTTGTATGTCTGTCATACAGTTCATTTTGAACAACGTATGCTTGCACTTGCTTGAAGGTTTTAGTACAATTAACTTACAGTAGGTAGCACCTGTGTCGTACCATATACAATCGGCAGCAAACGTACACTTCAATAAATACAATTAAAGCACATTCTTTCTTTGAGTGCCATTGCAACGCTTGCCGGGAACCGGCTGATATATTTTATAAATCTCTCAATTTGTAACTTTTTCCACAGTGATCAATACCGGGATCCCGAAAACTCACACCCCTAAATGATTCTTAATCCCGGAATTCTCCGAAAATCTCAAACAGTTGTGACACAATTTTATGTTGAATTATCAATCTCGGGATCACAAAAAGTCCGGGATTGGATGCTCTACTAAGCCAGCAAATTTGGTTGCTTTTCCGATTTTCTTAAAATATCGATATGTTGAATATGAACGGGAATGATCGCTGTGCGGAATTTTCGTGTGCGGAGATGTCGTGCGCGGAATAATACGTTTACCGCGCCGCATAATTGTAAAATTACCACTGTGCCACCGAGTTGAATCGACAGATTGCTTGAGTAGAGCGCTCGCCGTTTATCTGTATAATATCTTATTGTATTATTTTTTTATCGAGTGTCAAAAAGTTGTCAATAATAATAATAATAATAAATGCACCGTCTCAGCAATTTTTTACCTACGCCAATGCAATCGTTCAGGTGATGTCATCGTTTTTAAATTCGGGTCCGAATTTAAAATAATAAAAATATTGAGATACTTTAAGTTTGTCGTTATTAGACAGTTTTTGCAAAATTGATTTTTTAATATATATCTGTTCGAAGACATGCTAGTATGTGATGTCTTGAATTCGCTTCCACCAACCTTACTCTAAAAACGTGACGTAGCTAGAGCGATTAGCTAACCACTAGTCTTGTTCTAGTCTTATCAATCTATTCATACTACCTTCTCGTTGGCTTACAACAGAAAGTCACGGACTTGAATCCCAGAACGGACACTTTTTAATCGATTTATGAATTTCTGTTCAAAGACATGGATATATGTGAAGTCTTGAATTCGCTCTTACCAACCTTACCCTAAAAACGTGACGTAGCGAGAGTAATTAGCTAACCAGTAGTCCTGTCCTAGTCTTATCGATCTATTCTATTCTTTTTTAAAAAAGGAGAGGTTGAGCAACTTCTATGCGTTAAGGTCCATTTCAAGTAATTATGCTGTACATCGGAAACGGTTATGGAATTATGGTAAAAGACATAGATGTATGCGATGCTAACGTTCCTTCTCAACTATATGATATTAAAGTAATATTTTATTGGCTTTTTCTTTTTGGATCCCAGGATTTCGGAATCCCGGGATTGATAATTTATCTAAAATATTTTTTTTTATTTTTTACAAATCACTAATTTTAATACAAAAAAATAGCTGGCATTGCAGCTAATCAAATGGGTCGATGTTTTTTTTGCTTGTAAACCGCAGTTGCTTGAGTTAAATTCGAGCAGAACAAATACCACAAACACCCGTGTCCTAAGATCTCAAATTAAAATTGAAAACAAATAATGAAATATTTTAAAGAAGAAATTATTGCAACTGAATTTTGTATAAAATTGGTTGAAGAGTATATGCAGGAGTAGGCTTGAAGGGGCTCGTGCGAGCCCCTTGTTGAAATCGACTTGAGCCGGCGAGTCCTTAGTTAAAACAACATTCTTTGGTCAAATCAACACGTTACTGTTGTATTTCTGACACATATGGGCCCTCGAGATGTGAAGTGAGCCAACTAGTTAAATGGTAAAACTTTTTCTTGGACTTTTAAGTACAATCACGTCTTTACTTGGTGTTTTGGTGGATTTCATATTTTTATTTTACCTAGATAACACTATTGCAATGTGTATTGACTTAGGTTACTTCACTTTTACGACACGTTAAGACGTGTAGAAAATTACAACGCACCTAACTTATTTCTTTCCAAAAATATCTCTTGGCTCACATCACCCCTAATGAGCTTAATTGGTCTCTAACAACTCTTTTAATATCTTCGATAGATTCGGCGGTAGATTTGATTGAAATACTTTGCTACACCACTTGTGCTTCGTTATTCTGAGAAGCATCATCAGGCAATCGCATTGTTTATGTATTGGCAGTCCACCGGTGGCGGATTACCGTATAATCAAACGAGGCGCGCGCTTGGGGCCTCTCATGGCCTTTAAAATAGCTTAAATAATATAACTAGTGTACTTCGGATGTAAGCTCAAAATTATAGCGGCCGTTTTTCGTCCGCGAAGCGCGCATTGAAGCGCTCTGCGGCGCAGCTTAAAAAACTGCCAGTACGTACTTGTCCAGGCACAGTTTGTAGTTTGATGAAACCAATTTTCTATCAAACGATTTTGTCAGCTAAGCGCGCTAGTACTGATGCTATTGTCAAAGCGAATTGACGTCCAGCGGATTGTGAAATAAAGTAATTCAAAACGATTGCTTTTTAACAGTTGTGTAATATTTGGTGGAACTTCATTACTGTATTGATATAATAATAAAAAAACGGTTTTAAAAAATATTGAAAATAATTAAGAAAATACTAAAATATTTCATCATAATAAACACAATTTTTTACGTGTTTTTTTTTACTGTTAAAAAATACATCGATTCATTTAATTGATCGATCAGTGAAAGTGAAGTGTTTTTGCTGTTTTTTAAAAACGTTTTTCTTCGAAACATCCGCTTCTCAGCTCTGAAAAATATTTAGTGTTTTCAACGTCACATATTCAACAAAAAAACATCGCTAGATTATTGGGTTTTGAAAAAGATTAACGTAAACATAATCCATGCATTTTGTATGCTTAGGGGTTGTATTTTAAAGGCTGAAAATGTTTAAAAAATTGTCACGAAAGGTCTTTAGTAATTGTTATTTATTCTTCTAAGTTTGCTGTGACAATTTTTTGGAGTTTGGGAACCATTTAATAGAAAACGAGCATAATTTTAATCATAACAGTAACGTAGAAATACTCTATCGAGTAAATAAAAAATCTTTACAAATTTTTAGAAATAAATAAAAATATTAACAATGAAGAATTACTATTAAATAATATCTTAAACAGGACAGGTCGTTCACCACTGCGAAATTTATTTCCAATGGTTTAACCCAAAGGTTAAGGTTTTTTAACCTCTTCTTCTCTAAAGGCCGCATTCAATTTTTTGATTAGACATAAGGCCGCAGTAAACATTGACGAGGAAACATGAATTTACGGTCAGAATATGTCAGGAATTACGAATTTACCTACATAACAGAATTGGCCGGAAGGCCGCACCAGAGTAGCCAAAAGTCCGCAGGTTTCCCACGCCTGGTTTAACCCTTCCTAATTGATCCAACCCATTAGTTGATCTTTAAGCAACGTAAATGACATTTGCAGTATGATTATAGCTTGTTTGTTTCTCTCATCATCCTCTCCTTGCCTACCGTTTTATTTTTTTTATTTTTATAATATATCAGAATAGTAAAATTAAAGTCATCCGTACTTAAAAAAATATTTGTGAAAGTAAGATTGTCTGAGGATGCCTCCGAAAGAGGCGAAACACGTGTCACAGTTTGTAGCACAATATGTGGAATAATAAAAGTTAATTTAATTTTTTTATCAGATAGTCAATATAAATTTAATATTTGTTTAAAATATGCGTAGAAAAGTTTTCTTTTAAATTTGGTCATTAGATGCGAATATTATAAAAAAGTGATAAGGTAAGATTAGGGTAGGTTTTTTGTTGTTGTAAAAACAGAATAACTGAAAGAAAATGAATTTTATATTATTTTAGTATTAGTCAATTTTACAGATTTTTTATTTATTTTGTCTAAAAATGATAAAACTCACATGGAAACCGATAGATAATTTTAGCGTATTCAGATAACTAAAAAAATGTATTTATTAATGTGATTTCTTGTGCAATCTTTAGTGACAGTGCGAGCCAAAAAACGGTGTTAATTTGTGATTTAAAAAAGTATGTGTTAACACTATTTTTCTTGTGATTACCAAATAAAAAATGAATGAAAATCTTGTGACAAACATGAACTTTGTCGGTGAGTATTTTTTTTTCTCTCAAACTTTGTTAACGTACTGAAAACAAGCGAATTTATTATATTACACTTGGAAATATGACAATATTTTTTAAATAATTGTCAATTACGTATTTTTTGGTCATCTAAGTCGTGAGAAGTTTGTTAACATATTTAGTGCGATGAGCGTGGTTTTCGTAGCCATGGAGCGGTGGACATAAACGCCGCCGTTGTAAAAAGTAATTTACGATGTTCGTACATGAAAATAAAACAGCGTGGCTTGAGTTATTCATATGTATCTAGCCAAAGGGAGAGATTTTAAAATTGTTTAAATTCAGATTAAAATACGTTCGGATCAAATTGAAAATAAAATTTACCACAAAAACTCATCCAAATCATCAAATTGTAACTTAAATGTTTTGCTATAATTTCCTTCACCAAGTTGCTTCTTCTATAGTTCGTCACCGAATATTTGAGCTTTTCCAAAAAAACCTTCGATTTATTATGTCACATAAATCATAGTTTCTCAACCTTATTTTTTAACATCCATGTATTTGAACACAAAATCGATACATCGATTGAAAAAATGTCCCTGTTTGTACTGGGAGTCGATCCCGTGAATTCCGGCATGGAAATCACCTATAGAAAATAGTATCTTTGCCAAAATGGTGTAATTTATGCACTACGTTACTACAGACAAAAAAAAACATTGTGTACTTAACCCATTTTTGTTACTTACCAACTTCTGTCAGTGCGCTGATAATCAGGATTAAGAATGATCGAACTCAACCAAAACAAAAATGTTTGACGCAAGATGTTGCGCAAAATATCCCATATTAAAATAATATACTGGCCTTGACTTGAAGGCCATAAATTAACAATTAATTTGCAATGAATGAATTAATACAAATATATTTTTTGCAATGTCAGCTGATCGCTGTAATTTATTGTTATCATTAATTTCTATTGCAAATTAATTGCATGCGTTTACATTGCCCAACACAGCGGCTTTCAAGTGGGCAACCGAAATAGTAAAAAATAATTCAGTTGTCGAGTGGTCCTTCGATCGCAGTTCTCACGGGCTTGTATTCCAGTATGGGCAAGTTCACTTTTCAACCGATGATTGGATTTCTGTTCAGCTGATCTCTTAAAAATCGGAAATATAAATCAACTAATCGTTAGCCCTGTCCTAGTTTTATATTTCTGTTAATATTCTCTTAAAAAAGAGAGGTTAAACAATTGACTAGCAGTTATCGTAAAAAAAAACTGTACCTACGATGTCTCGATTAGGAATCTGTATGCTCTGCGTCGGGTGATATTGAAGCCGGGGCTTGAAATTGTAAATATATTGCGACTCCAACATTGACTTTGGCAATTACAAAAAGGTCTACTCCGACTCCGAAATTTACAACATATTCGACTCCGGTGCTAAAGAGATTTAACTCTTATATTTTTTTTAACCATGTCCGCTTTCAATGTGGAGCATATGGATTTCTAATGGAGGTATCTCAAAAGAAGGTTTTTTTCTACGAAAATTTTTGAGAACTATTGGTTAGCTAATCGCTCTCGCTAAGCCTATTTTAAAGATAGTATGGATGAGAGGGAATCCAAGAAATCACTTTTATCCATAGCTTTGAATAGAAATCAATTTATAAAAGTGTCTCTACGAAAACTGCTTGATACTCAGTTCCTCAACCTCTCTTTTTTCAAAGAGAGTAAGGGTAGAAGGATAGGACTAGGGCAGGACTAATGGTTTGCTAATCGCTCCCACTACACCCATTTTAAGGATGGGAGGCGTGGGAGGGAATCCAAGACATCATATATGTACATACATTGAGCATATGGCCTCCCAATGGAGGTATCTCAACAGAAGTTTTTCTACGAGAACTGTTTGTTACTCAGTCGCTCAATCTCTCTTTTTCAAACAAAGTAGTATGGATTGAAGTATAAGGCTAGGACAGGACTAGCGGGAGGTAAGCGTTACGCTCAGTTATTAAAGGATCGGTAGGGCGGGAGTGAATGTTTAGAGATTAAAAACACCCATGCCTTCGATCAGAGGTCGATAAATCGATCGAAAAAAAATGCTGTTCGTACTGGGCTCGAAACCGTGAGATCCAGCACCTGCCCTGAAAAATATATATATTTTAAATTAAAACAAAATAAAGGTTCTGTTCCTAGAATAAAAAAATATTGAGAAGCGCTGGCATTGCCAAAACACAATTACTTACTAAAGTACATGTCTATAATGAAATTACGTTGCGAAAAATAAACAAACTAAATTTCGCAATCCGACACGGCGAGCTCTGTTTATAGGAAGTTACTATCGAACAAGCTCTGTCCGTTATTCTGCTATTGATGTCACTAGTACAGTTGCTGACGCTTTGAGGTTTCGGTCTGGGGTCCGAAACCCTACCTGGACATACTTTCACATTACTGGCAGAAGTTGGTAATTAACAAAGTGATACCCAAAAAAATATGTGCTTTTATGGGATTTTTTATATCACTCCTATGCAGTTATAGGCAATACTTAAATAAGCAATCGATTGTTACTTAATACAGTGCTCAACTTCTTTCTTCTTTTCGAAGAGAGTAAGGAATAGGAAGGATAGGGTTAGGACTAGACTAGTCATTAGATAATATAATTATAAGAAAGGTTGATGGCAGGGAATTCGAAACGTCACATATATCATTGATCTTCAACAGTAATCGATTCGATCGAGGAAATGCACATTCCTTTAATTATTTAGAATTCATATCCAAGAACCTCATTGTACACTTATCGAATTCTGCCGGTATAGTGATGAAAAGCTCTGTGCTTTTGGCAGTTGCTTCCGTCCCCGATGAGGTCTCCAATCCCGGTATCCCGTCCAATTCTGTGATCCCGATATCCAGGGATTGCAACAGTACTAATCCAGAAAATGAAATCTTGGGTTTTTGAAATCGCCGAACAAAAATTTTCTCAATCCCGTAACCCAATTAATGCAAGATTTTATGTTGAATGTTCGATCCCGGGATTGTAAAAATTGTCTATCCCGAAATTCCGGGATCACACAAAGGGTCCGGGATCGGATACCCTAGTCCCCGCGTCTGGCGACTAGCTGAAGTCTGTATCCTTTTTAACCGAAATAAATTCAAGGCAACGATATTCAGGTAGAAAAAAGAATAAATAGTGGAATCAATAGACAGCGGTGTTTACTGTCACCACATGGTCACGCTCGTCTTTGGGTGGCTTATGCAGTCGAACAAATATAAACTTATTAACATAATTAAGGATATAATCTACCTAATGACCTCAAAAAGATAGTGCATTATCACTGCTCAAGCCATTAGACGCTCAGGTAATTACGCATAATCATTTAATTGTCAACGCATTACCTTTAATTTGATAATAAAACTATCTATGTTATTTTTCCGAAAATAGTTTAAAAAAATGATATGCAACAAACTCGATTCTTTTTTTTAGACGGTAGACATGTTCCGCAAAAACAGTGTATAAAAAACCGTGTAAAAGAAGTGTTCGAATTCGTAGAATAATTGGCGATCGGTTCTCTGAATTAAAAAAAAAAGACTGCAATGAAAGCGATGTATGTCCAGTCCATCATAAAAGTCCCGGTTTACAATCAAGTAGTGATGAATAGTGTTATTTTTTCCTTACTCAAATAATAAATATTATGAATAATTTAGTTTTAAGGTCCTTATTATTATTATTGTTTTTTCCACGATTGTTTATAATTTTGTTATTTTTTACCAATCTGTAATTTTTCAACTTTTTTTACACGGTTTTTTTTTGTGATTTGAATTTATCCGGGCAATAAATCTACTCAATTAATATTAAAAAAAAGTAAATCAAAAGAACCGACAGTTAAAGTATACACTTAGTCAATGTAAAAATTAGCTAGTTAACAGACGTAGTTAAATTGCTAACAAACTTAAAAGTAGTTTCATAGTTTTGGCAGCCACTCTGCACTGCAGTGCGCTCGTAGCTGCATCATTTTAAAATTCCAGTAAAAGTAAAAAAAAAGGCCCTCGCGTCTTTTCATTTTGGGAAAGCTGTAAATTCCTGGGTATTTGAAATTGCTAGAAATGAACAAACATTTTTAATTCGCGAGAGAGATTTTATTTTAAAAGAAAACTATTTTCGAATCATTCTATTTATCACATTTTTTCAAGCCATCAATCTCGAATTGTTTGTGTTGAAATCTACTATATAAAAATGCATGTTTGTTTGTCCGTACTTTATGCGTTGTCACACCGCTCGTCCGATTGCAATACAACTTTGACAAACTTTTTGCTTGCACTTCCGGGAAGGTTATTTGCATAGTAAAGTTAACTTACAGTAGGTCTTATATATAAAAATCAATATTTGCATGTCTGCCATACCGTTCATGCAACTTGCGCGAAGGTTATAGGCGTAGTAGAATTAAACTACAGCAAGTGGCGCGTGAGTCGTACCATATACAATCGTAAGCAAACGTCAAACAGACAGAAAATGGGGTGTGGCTGTGTCATGGACACGGCCGTGTGTTGTACGCGAATACGTCTAGCAATAGGTGATATTACGCCCCATTTTTACATTGCCGGCACTGCTTGACTTGGTCATATGGTGTTTTAATGGTACCATTCGATTGCTCTTGAGAAGCCCTTTCCAACCGTATGCGATCATTGTATTTCGACTTGACTTTTTGACGCGTTAAGCCCGACATTATATATTTTTGATTTTTTTAAAATTATTTTAACACTTAATTATAGTCACAGTCACAATATTACACTTATGTTTTACCTTTAATCGATCGATTTTGTCAAGAGCTAACGATTAAAACTTAAGTGAACATCGTAACTTCCCCGAGTCAAAAGTTATAGTAAATAGAAATCTCGATACGCAGCAAGATTACCTCAAAATGGCGGCGCTTCCCCCTCCGCCCCGCGCCATGTATCACAGACCTTACATAACCCAATAAATTCTTTGATTCTTTGGCTTTCTAGTGGTGCAATTAAATTTTGGATAGCGATGATAGATATGAAGCTGCAACACCAAACTGTATCCCCCGATTTTGTTATCATTTGTTTTTTTGAATTGCCTCCCTATAGAAGCAATTTTAAAAGCGTATTCACGCCAAAAAGAAAACATGCACTTCAATAAACACAATTAAAACACTTTATTTCTTTGAGTGGCATTGCAACGCTTGCCGGTAACCGGCTAGTGACTTATAAAAAACGGAAACGGGTTGAGAAAATATGCCCAAGTATACTCATACTATTTACTTCGTAATATTTTGACTAATCGAAGCGAATTTGGATTTTAATGATGTAATCTTTATCTTAAAATGCTGGTCAATGTGTAAATTGGCGAGATTCCAAACATTAACTGTGACATTGGTACATTCATGCAGATTCATAATAATATTACCTTTTTGTCACACTCGGTTATCCAAAGTCCCCCGGTTGTTGTATTGTAATTTTGTCTCTCGCAATTGCCGCTTCCTGTGAATTTATCTATGACAAGCAACAACTCGAGGATATAGGATAGAACATCATTCGCTGTACTGCGGGAATGGAGGCAATGTGAGTCTATCGCAGGGCTGGACTTACCAATGCGCTTTGGGCCTCGAAAGCCTCAAGAATCCATCGAAATTTCTTATAATTTAGAACCCAATATCTTTACCTACAGTAAAAAAAATCATGATTACAAAAATGGGCCAATCTTGTAAAGTATAATTGGCACGTAATGGGTGAGTATTGTATACGAGCGCTCTGGAAACAAAGTCGGCAGTTTTCATGTATTGTCAAAACTACTTAGATTTGTCATTGTGGTATAAACTAAACTCTTTTCTTTTACAATTTAAATGAAAAGGTTGATTTAAAAGAACAAATACAAAATTTACTGTTTTTAAAATATTCCCAGCATTTCATAATAACAAAGAATTCAACAGGAATTAAGACGTGTGAGTCCCTCATAAAAGTTCTCGTATATTATCAAGGGTTCCCGGTAAATTGATCGAATGGAAATTGCTCGAATAACAAGATCCTCGAAAATACAGGTAATTGGGATCGCAATTTCGATGAAAAAATACACTAACGGGTGATTAGTCATTAATAGGGTATTTTATTTGAAATAATAATACTCATCAATTTTGGAACTTGTCAATATTGATAAAATATTTTAATCAATTCAAGTTGTTGAAATGCTCTGTCTGGTTTGTTTTGTTTATGATTGAACGTATATCATATTGTTCATATTTCACTATTGTTATACAGCGTGATTGCGTGTGTGTGTTTCTCGCACATATGAATGAATCGGCACAGATACATCCATTGATAAAAGAGCGTATAGGATGTTCTTAATTAAGTATCATCTATAGACAACCATCGGTGCAGCGTACCGCACAAACAAATCATGTTTATTATAAGACATTTTATACATTTTACAGGAGATAGTATTTTTGTAAATTAAGTGCGTTTAGTAAATAGTAATATATCGACAGTGGAAAGTAAAAAGGACGTTACCTACAGTTTTTTGAAAACAGCTTTTTTCGATAATCACAATGTATCAAACTTGATACACGTTCTATCAAAAGGATCCAAGCTGCAAATGCCGAATTAGTATCTAAATTTAGCTTTTGAGTTTGAAAAAGATGACCTTGTAAAAAGCTAAAACCAAGAAAAAAGACTGAAATAAAGGTTTTTCCTGGACAATTTCTTTAATTAATATTAGATTACGTCAATTAAACAACAGTTTATAAGTCTCTGTGCACTTCAAGGTTGTGTATAATTCATAATTTACGTATGGCCCAAAATTATCAAAACACGTTTTTTGCGTCTCCTGTAAAATTTTGCTATGTGTGGGTTACGTCCTTTTTCCTTTCCACAGTTGATATGGTCAATGCCTATCCTCATATAATACCGACTACCTTCAGTTCTCAAGTTCAGCGTTTCTCAACCGGGGTCCACGCGGAACAAACGATAATAATTCGAAACACTAAAATGCGCAGCCCTAAATGTCTTTCTTTTAGGAACACGCTGTTGCCCCTGCTCGAGGAACCGTGCATTAGATCAGGGGTTCGTTGACTTTTTCGGTTTCCGAAGCCCTTAGAATTTCAGTTTTTTTTGCGGCGCCCCAAGTCAAAACATTGGTTATCATTTTTTAGCTCAAAATCTTAAAACCATATTAATAATATTTTGTAATAGTAATATAACCCCAATAGTAACAGCCGAGGCGCACAGTTTGGGTAACTCTGCATTAGATTAATACAAAGCTTAAAAAATCATTTCCGCACTGCTTAAGTTAATTAAACTACAAATAATTATATAATTTAATTAAACGCTTTGTAAAAAAAGAAGATACCGAATGGAGAAAGTCCATATAGAACTACTAAAGAAATACTGTTTTTCAGTGTATTTTTTAATCGCTATATAAACTATCTTTACGAGTTTGTGCAATACTTCCTCTTTCGTTTGACGAATTAGTATCAGCTAATCACTTTTATGGTGTTCACTAAGGCTTGTCAGTTTTCAAAAACCGGGTTTTTTGGCAAAATTTGTGACACTCGAAAACCGGCTCTTCAACTCCGTAACTGGTTGTGCCGAATTTTCCATAAAAGAGTCTATAAAAAAAAGGAAAGAAAATTTAGATCTTTTATTTGATGGCTTAACCTTCCCACCGCGTATGGCCGTTATGCATGTCCTAGCGAACATGCCCTCAGCGCGCGTGACACGTATAGATGTCATGGAAATTTCAAGCCCTGTATTAGAGCTATCTATTGTGCTATAACTTGGTTGAAAATATTACCAAATGTATATTTTACCAAATTCAATAGATGACATTAGTCAAAAAAGATTAAATATAGGCTAAAATAATTTATTTCTGGAACACGCCGTGAACATACGTCACCAATGCAAGATGGCCGCCGTTGATTCATGGCGTTTCTCGTAAGAACTGTGCGCCACGTATTTACAAAATATGCATCATTATATTATTTGGAATAATGTAAATAAGCGATCGAGTGCGGGTGAAATTGAAACTGTTCCGAGAATTTGATATTATAAGCATGGTACGGTGGTGGCGCAGTGTTCTCGGTTGCGCGTGGCGGTATTTCGCAATATGGCGACGTCACGCCGCAATTGTATGAAGAATGATTATTGTTGAATTAAACCGAAAATATAAGAAATATATTGCATTTTATTATTGAAAAAGTTACTTTGGGTGGCAATTAAAAAATATTACAACCTATATTTACAGTCGAAAACGCGATAAAAAAATCCGCAAAAAAGCAGCCGCGTACAGGGCATGTTCGCTAAATTTGGTGACGCGGGAAAAGGGTTAAAGACCACATACCGAACATCATAACTAGGGCATCCAATCCCGGGATTGAGATGGCCGCGATTTCGCGAAAGAAATTTTGAGGAAATTCCGTAAATTTACATGAAATTGGCAAATTCAAGATGCCAAATTCGTCGGTGAACTAAAAAAAAAATCGAGTTTCCGTGAGATTCTGGGAAAAAGTATACCAAATCGGAGATTTCAAATTCTTCGGTGAGCTAAAAAAAAAAACGAGGTTCTGTGAAAATCCAAGGAAAAAGTATAGCGAATTAAGGATTTCAAATTCCTCGGTGAAAAAATCTCAATCAAAATTAAATTAATCAATCCCGAAATCCCGGGATTGAAAAAAGGCTCCGGGATTGGATACCCTAATCATAACCCAGCAAAAGGGTATTACAGTGGACGCTTTGTGTTTTCTTAACCCTTCCTTAACTATGATGTGTAAATAGTACACACACCTTCTAATCATTTACATTTATCTGTATATATAATATATACTTAGCCTAAAATTCAGGTATTCCTCCATAATACATTTACACATTGAGTAATGCAATAATAGAAATATTGTAGTAGTGTTATATAATTATCATGATTCATTCCCGTATGCCTGATGTGTAACGGATACACAGCTCAGGAGCGCGTGTTTTTTTTTGCATAGTAAGGAAAGGGTTAAATCATATTTTCTGAAGAGTAACACCAAATAATATCTTGTTGTGTGTTATTATGTGTATAAATAAACAACATAAAAAAATTGGACTTTTGGACATTCGAAAACCGGTGTTTTTCAAAAGTCGGTTTTTGTATAAGCCCTAGTGTTCACTGTCAATACTTGGTGGGAAGGCATTATATAATACTTCAATTTAGCGGTTTTAATTTCCTTATATATCGGCTCTAGGACCAATGTTGTCCACCCATATCGCGCATACGTATTTTGTAACGACAAACATAAACGTACCTAGCTAAACCAATGTACCGCCGACAATATTATTTAATATAACCAGCTATATATGTATGTAAATTGAGAAAACAGGGGCGTCGCAACCATATGGAAAAAAAAACTGCGGTGCACACGGGCGGGCGAACTAAGGGGCGGCGGAATTCACTTTTAATTAAAAATAATTAACGACACCTCTAAGTATACCCTTAAATACATACTGCTACGAAAAATATAAACTATTGTATTTTTTATTTTTTTGCAAAACTGATGTCGATTTTAAGTTTTTATACAAATGATTTTTCCATTTTTTTTACTATATGTATTGTACATTCACAATGTCGAGCATTTATACTCCTAATACGCAATTTCTTGAGAGAGTTTATTTTCTACGAGAACTGGTTGTTAATGAGTCGTTCAACCTTTTTTTTTCGGAGAGAGCAAGAATATAATAATTGAGATAAAATAAAATGAATTTATGAATTGCCTGTACAAAAACCGATTTTTTAAATTCAATATGGCGGATGTTTTAAAACAGCCACCGTAATCGATTGTCGAGTCCTATGGCGCAGCGGTTAGCGTTGTGGTCTTCCGTACCGGACTTCACGGGTTCGAGTACCAGTACGAAAACCATTTTTTCGATCGATTTATCGATTTCTGTTCGAAGGCATGGGTGTTTGTGATGTCTTTAAATTACCTCCCACCCTTTCCAATATTTTAATTACTGTTCGTAGCGAAAGCGATTAGTTAACCACTAGTTCTGCCCTAGCCTTATCCTTCTACAACTCTCTTTGAATATCAGAGGTTGAGCGAAAAATTTCTGTTGAGATAAATCCATTAGAAGGCCATATTTCCACATGATTTTAAGCAAATCGATTGTTTTCTTTTGCACGCGGGCGGCTTTGCCCCGTGCTCCGGCCCTGCAAATAGGTAGGCAATTTGTGAGTTGCGAGCATCATTCTGCAATCAGATGAAGGCCGTATCGTATGCACTCACTCGCTGCCAACATACAAACAATTATAAATTGTGTTTTATCACACAGTGCCGCCAATGTCCCATTTACATATTTGTTACTGAGCAATCATTGAAAACGTCATCAATATTACATAATGCATAACATACCATTGTCGATGACAATTGTTCAAGGCTCTGAAAGTGGAGCCGTGATGATTTTGGTGGAGCCGGAGTCGTAAAAATTATACTGATCCCACTCATTTTATTATGTATAAAAATTAATTAAATAAGCATGCCATATATGTACATAGCATTTATAAAGGGTCCGTAAGGCAGAAGTCACAGCAGCAAGAAAGGGGGCTTGCATAGGGTTTTCAGATTTCTTGCAAGTCAAACTGGGACCCCCCCCTGATTTTTCTTTAATTTATATTAAATTATAACATTTTTAAAAATCCTTATATGTATCATTTATTATTAGAAATAAAACCAGTAATAAGCATATAAAAAATAACATAATAAACACAAAATATAAAGTGTACATTAACACATTTAAAGAATAAAAAACAATGTATTGATTTGAGCTATTTTTTTTTAATTAATAGGATAAACCTATTTTTTATACTTCTCACTAGATTTGGTTCTTTATTTTTCATACATTTGGCAACAATTGAGATCATAATTTTCTATGCACTGTAGAATGCTTTCAACAGTATTCCCCTGACGTCTGTTTCCCTGAATCTCCATTAGCCAGAATATTTTCCCCACATTACTAACATGTCCTGGTATGGAGAAAATATATTCACATATGTGATACAAATCGTTGTATTGTTCCGGAAATTCTGTCTCTATTTTTGCCTGTATTTTTTTTGTAAACCGTAACATTTCGGCGTCCCGGAAGGTTTGTTCGGGACACCGGGGCACGAGACTCAAAATTAGTGACAGTCCCGACTAATCGGGACGTCTGGCAACCCTTACCGTAATGTAACAGTGAAATAAAGTAAAAAAAATCGATTTTAAGATTAGTATGCTAATTGATTTCTGAAAGGTTAACAGAATGAAACACTGAAATATTTTAATTAAAAAGAAAAATCTTACATTTACAATTATTGATATCTACAACACAAACCTTAAAGATCAATTGTTTTGAAAGTAGTATTTTCGATTTATCCCGCATTGCTTAAGGGTAGCGATATTTGTTTTTTTTTTAAATATAAAATTGCGATAGAACATTTAAATCTAGTAGTGTTTAATAACATAATAGGCGAAAATACCTTGAACGATAATGGTAAAACATAATAAAACTTTTGTATGATTAAAAAAAACATGTGACATCTCCGTACGTAACAATAATAGCAACGATACCGTGTAGGGATTGCAATTCCGTTAATACCGATACCGGAATCCCGGTACCCTTAGAATACGCTTAAAAAATAAACTAATAACCGATTGTATTATAAAATATTGATTTTCAAATAAAATATTGTAAAATCATCAAATCGTTCGTAATTTCTAAATAATTTAAGCAAAGTGTCGCTCATTTCGGTTTTCTAATTTGACTCAAATTCTGCCAATGGTGAGGTGTTGTAAACATGCGGTCCGCGGGCTGTAAGCGGTCTTTCGTGTTTTTTTTTTCAACAAAGGCTCAAACATTTTCAAGCCATTTATTTACATTCAGGAGCAGTGGCGTAGCAAGAAGGATTGCGGAATTTTCAAAAATAAATACAAAATTTTTCGAAAAACTATATTTATACCATATATTAGACGTTAACTCTTTGCCCGCGTCACCAAATTTAGCGAGCATGCCCTGTACGCGGCTGCTTTTTTGCGGATTTTGTTATCGCGTTTTCGACTGTAAATATAGGTCGTAATATTTTTTTAACTAATCAAATATGTCAATTGCCACCCAAAGTAACTTTTCCAATAAAAAATATTTTCGGTTTAATTCAACAATAATCATTCTTAATACAATTGCGAAATCCTTCCAATCAAAATCTTTCATTGGTGACGTATGTTCACGGCGTGTTCCAGAAATAAATTATTTTAGCCTATATTGAATCTTTTTTGACTAATGCCATCTATTATAGAATTTGGTAAAATATACATTTAGTAATATTTTCAACCAAGTTATACAATTTTAACACAATAGATAGCCCTTATATAGGGTTTGAAATTTCCATGACATCTATACGTGTCACGCGCGCTGAGGGCATGTTCGCTAGGACATGCATAGCGGTCATACGCGGTGAAAAGGTTAAATTTGATGGGAAATACAAATTTGTTGTTGAATTATAAAGTAAAATAAACGAGGTTGGTTTGAAGAATCGATTTGAACAGCCCTGCCAAAAGGCGATATTTTGCAAATTGTCTCGCTTGGTGTCACATCAACTGAGAATGACTCCGCTTGCAGCCGCAGGTTCAGCCAGTGATATCCAATCATCGGGTTTTCTTTTTTGCCACAGTGCCGGATGAAGAATTTTTAATGACCAGTAATAATTATATAAATCCTTCCGTATCAGTAGTGGATTACCCTATTGCTCATGTTTTGAATATTTTTAATGGAATTATCTGATGCTCTAATGTTTTTTTTAACCATGTCTGCTCCCAATGTGGAGCATATGGACTCTTAATGGAGTTTATCTCAACAGATGTGTTTCTACGAGAACTGCTTGTTACTCAGTTGCTCAACCTTTCTTTTTCCAAAGAGAGTATGGATAGAAAGATAGAGCTAGGACAGAACTAGTAGTAAGCTCATCGATCTCGATACGCCCCGTTCACAGGATAGCATGGGTGGGAGAGGGGAATTCAAGACATAACATACATCCATGCCTTCGAACAGAAATTCATAAATCGATTGAAAAATCAATTTATAAAACTGTCCGTACCGGGATTTGAACCCGTGCCCTCCGTAACCGAAGCCAACTACGTTGACCACTCGGCCACACAGGCGGCTAATGTTAAAGCCTCCAAATTTTATTGCGCCTGGAGTCTACCATGCGCTTAATCCTCCACTGCCTTATTAGTTACCTACATTCGTATTAACACTTTTGACAGTTTGTGAACTGTTCAAGTTGCCACATTCAATTTACTTGATTTTACGTGTACTTTACCCCCAATGACGAGCGTCACCACATGGTCACAGTAAACACCATTGTCTATTGATCCTTTTTCTAACTGAATATCGTTGCCTTCACTTAATTTTAGTTAAAAATGATACAGACTTCAGCTAGTCATCAGCTGCGGGAACGAAAACGACTATCACATAAAAGTACATGCTATTTTTTGAATTTTCGTTTATTTTTAATGGACTATTTGAAATTGTCAGTTATTATTTTATCAAAACGTTATTATTATTTACACTACTTTTACCAATATATTTGTGTTTAAATAATGTTGATCTAAAGAGGTCAAATTGTAAATATTTTTAAAAATTTCTCGCTTATGTTTGTGTGCCGCTCGATTTTTTGTGTTCCCGTACGGTCACGCTCGTCTTTATCATGTAAGAATATTAAAATTAAAATCATTTGTACTTAAACAAGCATTGTGAAAGTAGGATTGTCTGAGGAAAGAGGCGAAACACGCGCTGGTAGCACAATACGTGGAATAATCTAATTTATTTTTAATTTTATATTAAAATGAGCTCACACAAAGTTACCGCCGATCCATCGAAAGTAGGAAGATTGGCCGGGAAAAGAGAACCTTTGAGAGGCACCATGCGGTGGCAATATGCTCCGACTAGGGAGGGTATATGGTTGAAAAATATAAAATATGAATGCAGATTCAAAGACAGACAATATACACTTCCTTTTATCATTGTTATTATACTTTATTTATATTATCTATACTTTGATATTGTGATTGGCCATGTACCTAAACTGTACTATTTTTTTTTTATCGTGTTATTATAATGATGGCCGCAAGTGCGCCTCAATGCGCCTCTGTCGAGATTTGTCTTACTGTAAAAATAAAAGGGTTTTGTTATTTCTCGTTTTCAGTCTAACAGCCATGTCTAATGAAGTGTTCGCGGTCAGATAGTCATGTCGACGCTCGTAATCTCGACTGCTACTATATTTGTTTACGTTTCTAATATTCCCCAAATGAAAAAGACTTTGGCTTATAAATCATTCAAATTCATTAAAATAAATTTAATAATTTGATAAATCGTCATCTTTCTGACAGAAGATGGTAACTTAAAAAAACAGACAAAAATGACTAAAGTATACTTTGGTGTATTTTTCAACTCATTTCAAAAGTTCATCGCCAGGGTGATAAGAAGCGCCACTGAAATAAAAATACGTCGTGTTTTAAGCAGGGCTGTAGAGTCGGAGCCGGGAGTCTGGAGTCGGGGGTTATGCCCGGAGTAGGAGTTGAAAAAATCTTACGACTTGGACCCATTTAAAAAAAAATGCTTAATGATGTTCATTCAAGACACAATACTCCACATAGTGTTGCCACTGCATGCTAGGGTGACTAAAAATGATCTAATGGTACACATATATAATAAACCTATTATATGTTTAGTTAAAATAAAATGATTGAAAATTTTCTTTGGATCAGGAGTCGGAGTCGTCTTATTTCTTAACATTCTGAAAAAAACTTAGAATTTTTACTAGTAAAAGTGTGTGTTTTTTTTTTTTTTAAATAAATTTCTTTCCACCAGAAACACCAGAAGAGTGATAAAATTGATTAATTAAACATGGTCTAAAACTGTCATTTTCTCACGGAAACAATCTTCGTATAATTACTGTCGAGATTTTTAAATTTTGTTTTTCAAATAGATTAATTATTTTTCATGTAAATTGCAATTCGATCTGCATCAAATGGGAAATCCCCGGTTCGTTAGTTTTAAATTGACAGATCTGACCATAGAGTTTTTTTATTATTATTATTGCAGTGCTGGCACCATTGTCAATAGCTGTGGTTTGGATGAAAAAACTTTGGTTGTTTTCTATTACACGCGAGCGCTTTCACGTACGATCTGGTGATGTGTATGCTTTAATACGAGAAAAATTGTGTGAATGAATTACGTCAAGTGTTATTTTTTAATGCATGTCCGCTCCCAATATGCAGCACATGGTTTCTTAATGAAGGCACCTCAACAGATGTTTTTCAATGATTGTTATTAAGTTGCAAAAACTTTCTGTCTTTCGAAGAGAATAGTGATATAATTGATAAGGCAGGACTAGTGGTTAGCTAATTTTTCTTCCCATTATTTAATGATTGAAAAGGTGAGATAGATTTTTTAGACATCGCAAAAACTAATGCCTTCGAACAGAAATCGATTAATGTATTGAAAAAAATGTGTTTTTACTGCCGCACTTAAAATGTATAGCAACAGCAATATATTATGTTAACACGAACACAGGAATGTATGTTTTTGATATCCTTAAAAACGGTGCGTAGCGATGACTAGTAGCTAACCACTAGTCCTGTCCTAGAACCCTATTCTTCTATCTCTAAGCTCGTAAAAAAAGAAACGTTGAGCAGCAGAGTAACAAGAAGTTTTCGTAAAAATACTCCTGATGCAATATGCTCCATTCACATTTGGAGCGAATATATGTACATAATATATTTACAAAAAATATTTATTAAATTAAATTTACTTTTTTTACCATGTCCACTCCCAACGTGGAGCATACGACCTCCTCTTAGTAGAGGGATCTTAACATATTTTTTCTACGAGACCTATTTGTTACTCAGTTTTACAACCTAGCATTTTTAAAGTAGGGAGTCGGGATATTAGGATAGGAATAGTGGTTATCTAATCCTTCTCGCTATGTGCATTTTTAGGATAGGATGATAGTAAAGGAATCCAAGACGTCACATACATCCATGCCTTCGATCATAAATCTAGAAATCGATTGAAAAATCAATCTGTAAAAACTGTTGTGGCCCGGGTGGTTAGAGCTTGCTCTACCGATCACGCAGGTCTCGGTTCGACTCCCGGTCAGATCACAGTGAATTTGAGAATTATTCAATTCAATGTTGTGATCGAAGACTGGGTGTTTGTGATGTCAATTCACATTATTTCCTCTCCTCTCATCCTTCTGATCCTTTAATAACTGGATGTAGCGATAGCGATTAGTAAACCACTAGTCCTGTTCTAGCCTTATTTTTCTTTCCCAGCTACTCACTTTGAACACACAACAGTTCTCGTAGAAAAACTTCTGTTGAGATACCTCCATTAGGAGGCCACATGCTCCACATTGAGAGCGGACATGGATAAAAAAAAGATGTCTGTGTATAATTTTACAATAGACTTATGAATTGTTTTGAAATTATATTGACAGATCGACGAAAATGACAGTGACATTAGCCGCAATCATTACATTTAATTTATACTAACCGTAAAAACCATATACTGAAATCATTAACACTCCAGGTACCATACTCAAAGTTGAGAATAACCCCTCAGGATAAATTATAACCTGAAAAATCCGAATGACGTCAACACCAAAACCTTCTCCGTCAATGCGTTCTTCTTCTGTCCTGGAACGAGTGATTTAAGCCTGGGTCCGTTTGGAGAGATTTTTATGCCCAATACTACGTCAATGAATTATTAAATAGCTTTGTTTAATAAAAAAAATCTACATGCTAATAATCGTTTGTTTAGAAAATTGACTAATCATTTTTATTTACCTTTTTTTTTACTGTCACGGTAGACTTACCACTTATTTCCAGCTGTGCTTGTAACACGTTAAGAGCCTCATTCATTTTTAATATGTGTTTTTAATTTAACAATTCTTGCTTTCGATCTGCGCAGTTACCCACCCCCACCACCACCTGCCACGGTCATCCGTCTGGTAGTTGACAGTCGTTTCCCGCGGCGTAACAACGTTATACGCATGTTTATTTTTTGTGCTGGAAGACCATCGCCGGATGCATGGTCCAGTGGTCAGTGTCGTTGGCTTCTGTTACAGATGTCAGGGGTTTGAATCCCAGTACGGAAAGTTGATATATGGATATAATATATTCTGATGTCCTAAATTCCATCCCAATCTTCCTATCCTCAAAACTGGTGTAGCGAGAGTGACTAACTAACCACTGGTCATGTCTTAGTCATATCCTTCTATTCCTACTCTACTTCATGTTATTATGAAGTCTTTTATCTGCTTCTATGTTTTTACTTTCTGGCAATCGTGTTAGGAATATGGTACAATAAAAACCCTATTTAAACTAATGTCGAGACCGTGTAATTGGGGGAGTGAATCTCATACAGAATAAGGGATTTAATTTTTTTCGAAAAAAATGCAAAACTAAGATTTCCCTTAATATTGCGAAATAAAAAATATGGACGAAATATTTAGTTACTAAGTGATAAAATGCAAAGACCGCCAGAATCCAACACATAGACAGTCGCCCGGCTATGCGTGTATAGCCTGGCACGTGTTGATTACACAGAGGCTAACCAACATTTGACTGTATGCGCAGCACAGACGACCGTCTCGTAGTAACGACAATGGAATGCGACCGTTCAATTGGGGCGAATATTTCAAGCAAGCGCGTAATTCTGGGTAGAATAATCTTTTTAGTGGACCGTTTTAATTAAAACCGTGTAAAATCAGAGTTAAGTGTGTGTAGAAATTTGAGCACCATGCGTCGTTGATTGACTGCTATGAAGTGGTTACGCCGACATGTTCATAAAACTTTTTTTTTTTTTTATTTGAAGCAATCGTAATAACAAACATATCAATATAAATGTTATGCTATTAAAATAAGTCTGATCCGCGGTGTGTTTGTTTTATGAAATGGATGCCCAGGTTGAAAAGATTGCAAAAGTGAATAATTGGATTTAAATTGCGTTAAAATGATTCGCTGAATGCTTTCACCTTTCTTTAAATTTAATTTAACAAACGTAAACACAAAATAAACAAATTATACCTAAATCATTTGCATTACAAAAAAACATGGCTGACATTGATTGGAAACAGTTTTTCTTGCATCTGAAAAAATAAAATAATTCGGCGATATTACTGACGCTTAATTCAATGACCCGGCAGTGTTTGCCAACTTTTCGACACCTGGGTGCCCCTTTTGTAATTTTCGCAACACCTAGTACTCATCGTCAAAAAAAGCCATATATATTTATTTTTTCCCTTTTTCGTACATAAACACAATAAGCGTAAAAAATCGTTCATAATAAAATTAAAATAAATTGAATAAAGATATTATAGGCTTATAGCTAAAATATTGTATCTCCATAAATCAAAATGTCGCCTGTGTGGTCGAGGTGGTCAACGGTGTTGGCTTCGGCTACAGAGGGCCCGGGTTCAAATCCCGGTACGGACAGTTTTATAAATTGATTTTTCAATCGATTTATGAATTTCTGTTCAAAGGCATGGATGTATGTGATGTCTTGAATTCCCCCCTCTCACCTTTCCTATCCTATGAACGGGGCGTATCGACAGCGATTAGCTTACCACTAATCCTGTCCTAGCCCAATCCTTCTATCCCTACTCTCTTTGGAAAAAGAGAGGTTGAGCAACTGAGTAACAAGCAGTTCTCGTAGAAACACTTCTGTTGAGATAAACTCCATTAGGAGTCCATATGCTCCACATTGGGAGCGGACATGGTTTAAAAAAAAATCAAAATATAACAAAAAAATGGAAGTTTGAAAATTATTTTTTTGTGATACAAAATTAAGTGCTGAGATTCATATTACAATAGTTGATTTACTGTGTCTAAAAATTCCTATTTCCTTAATATTTAATTGCACTTACGGCCTACTAAATACTTAATCCGCCACTGATCGCAATTCAAATCATGTTAAAATCTGTAATATATACGGCGTATTTGAATTAGAGTCATTTTTGCACATTTCTGCATTACAATTTTACGTTAATTAATCTAAAAGTTTTATATTATAATGCACGTAATTAATAATCAATAATTTATTCATGTTTGTTTTCTGTCTTGTTGCAGGATTCATCAACTGCAACGCAAACACCCTTCAAACCTGTCACACCTACACGGAAGTAAGAAAAAAATATATTTTCTAATTAAATAGTACCGAATTTGAGGTTATGAAAATGGTTGCTTCCTTTTTGTCCTTGTTATAATCGTATATAAAGGCAGATTAACACAGGCGCTTTCACGCGCGCTCGGGTGATTTGTATGCTTTAAAAAAAGACATAACTCATAACAACAAACTTCGTTTACACACTTTTTTCTAGTTTTCAAGTATACACACCACCCAATCGTGAGTGCAAAGACGTCTATTGAAAAGGAAAAGTTTTAGTTAGAATCAAAAATAGAAATCTTTATTACTTCTAATAATATAACTTCTATTTTTGATACTGTTACCTTACAGCGGAATTCATTAAAATATTCTTGTTAGAATTTTCTTTTATGGCAACATTTTATTACAATTGGTAAAAAAGTGTTCTTATGAAAATACAAACACCATTCGAGTTAATTCGTAAGAATCAAAAAACGAATCACACAAACGCTGTAGTATTAAAATCGTATATTTTTGATTCTAAAATTTTTGTAACATGCTGTTTCTTTCTGGCGCGTGTTGTGGCATAGGAAACAGAAAGAAACGGAAGATTTGTTGGATGAAATTAATGTTCTTTCTATACGGCGTCTTTTCTTCCCGAAGAAAAGCGCGGGAAACACGTGTAGGTTCATCGACCTTACTCGAAAAGAAGGGGATGCGCATATACAACAACGTTAGCTGTCCCTCTCCAGCAACATAACTCCCAATTTTAACGCGTTAGCACCCGAGGCGATGTCAATTTTGTCTTTATATGAATATTATGTATTGACAATTGGATATTTTTAAATTGATATTAGTATAACCGCCTGCGGACTGAATTGTTTTTCTCCTTTTTTCTATCATTATATCTAACCCTCACAAGACAAATAAATAAATAAATACGAATAAAACGAGATTTGACATTAGACTTAAATAGCACTGAACGACTGTGGTTATAAAAATCAAAACATGTTTTATTTTCATTACTTGAAGCTAAAATATCTTCTTATGTACGCTAACAAAGTAAAGTCAGCCGACTTGCAATGAATTTTATCTCGAGAGAAGCTCTTTTTCAAACTATAACTTAGTGAAGTAATATTTTAACTATAGGATTAATATTGGAGTATTAGTAAATTTATCACCTTAACTATGGCCCGATTTAACTTTGTATGAGAGAGAAAAATTAACGGCATCACAGACATGGCTTTCAATTAGGGTTGCCAGATTTCTTGCCAGTTAAACTGGAACATGGCTTTCAAAAACAATTAATATTAATAAACTTATTTTTTTGACTAACTTGGGCTGGCATTCAGCATCTACTTAATTTTTCATTTTAATTAAGTAAAAAAATACAGTAAATTCAACAAATTTTAACATTAATTATTTATTAATACGAATATTAGCATCTTAAACCATCAAAATTAAAGAAAAAAATATTTAATGCATAAATAGTATAACACGTTATTGAGAATAAAAAGAAAAAGAGTCTTTTAAAATTTTCTTTTATATATTTTCTAAATATTTTCATACAATTTGGCCTTTTCGAAAACTAATTTATTTTTTAAGTAGATAATCACAAATTTAACAACAATTGAAATCATAGTTTTCAGTGAGTTATTCATGTACGAAAGAAGAGCATCAAAACGAGTAAAAATTCAAAAAATATGTATTTGAATAAACATTTTAAAAATGCGCATAGACTACTTTATATAAAAGCCGGAGTCATGTTTTTTTTCATGCCTCCGCAGCCCTGGTTACTAAGCAAATATAACAATACACGGATCTATTAGAATTAGCCAATTTTATAAAAGAAAATATTTCAAAAACGTTCGTTTTCCAAATCAAAATAAAATGTCAGGGTTTCAACGCGTCAAAAGCACAATTTTCACCAAAGTTCTGTAATATAATTACGCCGGCTGGTATACGACCTACTGCGTATATTCCGTCTCCCTTTGCTGTGCGAAGTGAAAAAGTTTTTCGTGATCTCTCTTTCGCACTGCTGCAGTATTGTATGGCGGTTGAATTTTGCTGTAATGCAGTTGTTGCCAAGGACTTTTGTACGCGTTGATAGCATGTATTATTTACATGTATTAAAAGAGGCCAGAGCAATGATCAATCTATAGTTGTCATTACTTTGATAATTCTCACATATATATCATACAAACAATGCAATCATATTTATAGGGTTAACTAAAAATCGATTTTTAATCAATATTTTTATATCATTTGACATAGGTACACGCTAAAAACGAAAAATAAATTTGAAAATCTACCCTCTGTTATCTTGTTTATAGCATCAATGTTATTTGAACGCTTAGAAACTATGTAAAACTTAAAAAAACATGTTTTCATAATAAAATAGAGTCCATTGATTACATATGTCTAAAATAAACAAATTTATATACTTTACCTCTTAAGCCTTTAGCGCGTAATAGGGCGTCCATTCCCGGGATTGTATTTGTAATAATCTCTGGATTTCTTCATAGACTATAAGAACTGAAAAATCTTTTTAATAAAAATGCACTGGCAGTTGTAAGTTTTTGAAATGATGGAGCTAAAAAAAGTTCTCGCGCTTCTGAATAATTGTACAATTTTCAATTCGCTTTTTATAGACAAGGGTCTAAAAAAAGGTTTCACATTTTTCAACAATTGTGAAATCTGTAAATTTCCATTTTTTAAGTCATCGAGCTAAAAACAAGAAAGTTTTTGAGTTGAAAATTATTTTGGAATCTCTCAATTGATGACTTTAAGTGTACACCATAATTTTAGCTTAGATAACTACATAGATGAATTATTTAGTGATTATCTCACGTGTTGTAAAGCATTATGCATAAAGTGACATTATACTAAATACAATAATTAAAAAATATCGTTACAAAAAGGTTTTTAACGAGACTACATACATACATACCACAATGATAATTTGACATCTCCATACAGCACCAAAAATATGCTTGTTGTCTCTTTTTAACAACAGCACAGTTGTACATTTTCACTACTATTTGATCTCGCTCACACATTATAATTATTCTGTACCTCCAAAGTATCGTAAGCTTCAATGATGTAAAAACTACTAAGAAGTATAAAATCGTCATTCAAAAATATTTTGGCAGCAAATTAACACTTTTCATTAAATACAATACTACGAGTGTCAACAATTTGATTAGAGGTATACGTTTAATTTCATATTGAGTGAATATTCACAAACTTTTGGGTTGGCATTGGGGTGATATTATTCACCGGGGCATCGACGCTTACGACATTTAGGCTGTAAATTTTGTGTCAAAATAAATTGGTCAAGCGAATGTTCTTTTTTCCGGAAGAGGGAAATTGCATATCGCCAACTTGATGATAATTGAAACAATATTTTACCTACCTACCTTTAGTTAGGAATTTGACCGCCTCTCCAGGTTTACCATATGGGCCCATCAGAAGTAAAGTGAGCCAAGTGATATTTTATAAAAAAAAGTTAGACGCGTTGTAATATTCGAATAAGAAAGAAATCGAAAGCATCGTAAAAGTGAAGTGACCTCATTTAATACAAACTGCAATAGCGTTATATATCCGTAAAAAAAAATATGCAATCCGCCAAAGCACCAAATAAAGACGTGATTGTACTTAATAGTCTAAGTCATAGTTTTAAAATTTTACTAGTTGGCTCAATTCACCTTTCAAGGGTCCATATAATACTTCAATTTTCTAACAATATTGATGAATTTTTGAAAAGATGACGTATCTCAACAAAAGTTTTTCTTCAAGAACTGTCGCTCAACCTTTTTTTTGAAGAGAGTAATGGGGATAGACGGATAAGGCTAGGATAGATCTAGTGATTAACTAATCGCTTTCGCTATGCCCAATTGGAAGGGTTTGGATTGGAAGGGTGGGGGGGGGAGTGTTTAGACATCACAAACACCCACGCCTTCGAACATAAATCGACAAATTGGTCAGGGAAATGCCGTTCGTATTGGGACTCGAACCCGTGAGATCCGGCACGGAGGCCAACAACGCTAACCGCTATGGCTGCCAAAGATCACCATTACTGTCGATAATACAAATATTACTCAAGACAAACTAAACATAATGTAATGTGCATAATTTAAGGCAGTACTTCCCAAATTGGGGGCCGCAGGTTTTCTCCGGGGGCCGCCGTAGAACATATTTTGTATTGAGGGGGGCCGCGGATTACTTTCTTTCAGATTTAGGAGGCCGTGGTATGAAATTTTTTGGGAAGCACTGATTTAAGGTAACATTTGAATGTTAAAAAATCGTTCAAAAGAATATCACCAACCAAAGCATCCAATGAGTAGAAATTATTTACTCACTAAAATTGATATAAGCCAATACATGTTTAATTTGAGTATTTATTTTCCTTTTAATCATATTACTTAGGCGATTTAAATAAACGTCAAAATACAAATGCCCTATTAAAGCATCTCGAATTAATAGTTATAGTCAGTGGTGTAGTGGGGCCAGGTCGGCGACCTGGCACCTGAAAATGAGCCCGCAACCTTTTGAAAGTTTTTGTATTTTATCATCAAATGCATCGTACAAGAAGTGAGTACATTTTTTTTATATATATAAATAATTGCGCGTTTTTGTATTGGTTTAATTGTTAAGACTTGTGGTTTTTTAACTCCGGATGGATTAAAAAAAGCTAAGAAATCAATGAGCGATCTGCTACCTATTCATTTACCACTACACCACTGGAATAAAAGTCAACATTTTAAATTAATTTGCCGTAAATTAAGCCCGGAACCCCTGAACGTCCTGACTGCAGATGCTTTTTTAATAATTATTGAAACGTCATTGTTGTTTGAGATAATTGATACTTCGTATTAAATCAATTTCTTATGCACAACATTTCATTTGTCTACTTATTTATAATAAATATATTTCTATCTATAAAACAAATACATTGTTTTGTTAAAAATAAAAACATTATTGCGTACCATAAATTCACAATTACCACAAACACAATAGCCTTAAAATATATCGTCGATAAAAAATGAATCGAACAAATTCAAAAATGGAACAATTTAATAAAGATGCAAAATTACGTAATAATAATCTTCCTTTCTTGTTCCAAACGTTGATGGTGTTAGTTGTTTGACAACGAAGAAATATTATTTTATTGTAGTGCAATAAAAGTGAGAAGATTTGCAATAATGTCGCTGAGATCTTTCCCGCCCTCATCGTCGTTTATCAGAATAAGCAGTCGGCAATCGAAACCCAGTGAGTCGCCGAATTTTAAAAATATTAATTTGATATTTTTAGAAAAAAAGGCCATCTTTTGGCGGCAGAGAAAGTTATTTTATTTTTATACGAATAATACCGATGCAATCGACATTTTAAATATGTGTTATTAACAAACCATTGTCAATGCTCGTTATCAAAGAAATATTTTAGTAGTTTGTGGCGTAAAAAGTTGAATTTGAACGCGTTGTCGTTTCCGCGGAGTTAAGCTTTTTTATTTTGTTTTGATCTTTCAGTTTAAATACATTCGCATAAATTACACAACATACATATGACATTAAAATTTGTTTATTTTGTTACACACATAATGTTTTCGATATTGAAAAAAGTTTCGTGCTAATTAATTTTCTCGACAATTTTCAACTGTTGCTATTTGCCATCTTATATTTTTACACGTTCAAGGTCGATGAAAGGTATCTACATAAAAAAAGGTATTCATATTTTTACACCCAAATAAAAATGACTTCTTGCGCATTTAAAATGAAATTACGAACGCTGTTTATGTTACGCTATGCCCCACTGCAAACAGTGGCGATACTGTCGATTGCGTATAGCCGTAATACATAAATTGGGTTATTATAATCTTTTCCAATCGCAAGTGGGTTGCCATGTCGTAATCTAGTTAGAGCATGACTGTACCAATCAGAGGGGTGCCGGGTAGGGATTTTAATACCGGTATTGTCGAATCCGAAATCCCGGAGTTTAGGGCGATTTTCAATAACGGAATCCCGGTTTAAAAAATGCAAAAAAAACGTTAATAAAAGTGAACCAATGTTAAATTTTGAATGTTTATTTTTCTTTATTAAAATTTATTGTTCGTATGATCTTTTGGTTTCATAGTATTTGGCAGTAGATTTTCGGTGGTATTTTTAATCTGAGAACTGGTCGTGAGTAAAACACTATTTTTTTTAATCAAAAAATTTTGCATTACAGCGAATGTGTCAACGAATAATATTTTGAAATTGGAATCTATGAAAAGACAGTTGGGTTGAAAAAAAATGACGTAATTGTTTTATGTTGGCATATTAATTTGGCATTTGAATAAAAAAAAAAATTTCAAAGCAATTTTTTTTTAAATTACAATATCCTCAGCGGGGGGGGGGACTGTTTTTTTTATATATTTTTAAATATTCATAAAAAACAATGAACAATTTCTCATTGTTTCACCGTTTCGCTATCGTTTTTTCATATAAAATATAGCAATTAGTATAATTTAATAAAGTTAGCGTTACCAGCTGTTGCATACGTAATTTATTGCCATTATAGTTATATTTGAGGTTATATTGATATTTTAACGACATCTATTGACGAAAATAGTTACTTTAAAATTACAAAGGTACTGGGTCACTAGCCGAGCGGTCAACGTCTTACTTTATTGGGTGCTCAGTAACTAATCCTAGTAAAGACAAAATTTTCATAAGTATTTTTTTAATGGCATCAACTGACTGTGTACTTTATTTACATATATGTATATATATATGTCGACCGTGGAAAGGAAAAAGGACGTTACCCACACATTTTACAGGAGGCGCAAAAAACGTGTTTTGATGATTTTGGGCCATATGCAAATTATGAATTATACACAACCTTGAAGTGCACGAAGACTTCTAAAATGGTGTTTAATTGACATAATCTAATATTAATTAAAGAAATTGTCTAGGAAAAATCTTTATTCCAGTCTTTTTTCTTGGTTTTAATTTTTTACAAGGTCATCTTTTTCAAACTTAAAAGCTTAATTTTGATACTCATTCGGCATTTGCAGCTTGCATCCTTTTGATAGAACGTGTATCAAGTTTGATACATTGTGATTGTAGAAAAAAAGCTGTTTTGAAAAAACTGTGGGTTACGTCTTTTTTCCTTCCCACAGTCGATACATATATTTGAAAAAAAAATATTACTCGCCTTACATACAGCTAACAAACAGTCAAGGCAGCATATATAATATATTGAAATGGGATTTATTTTAATGTTACTAGAGATCAACACGAGGAGAAAAGAAATCATAAACAATCAAGTCGAGGTAGATACATTGGTTTATGTTCGTGATATGGTTGTGGATTGGTCAAATTCGTTGACTTCGATCGAGATGCTCACGAGTTCAAATTGCAGTACTTGCAGATCGATCGATTTCCGTTCAAAGCCATGAATGTTTGCTGTTTAAGATTACCTTCTGACTCAAGTGATCCGTAAAACAGGGCCTAGGGAGAGCAATCAGCTAACCGCTAGCTCTGTCTTAATCTTACCCGTAAATTTTTGTATTGGTACAATAGGAACTTTATATGAATACAGAGTGCGCACGTCTACACGTTTTGTCAGTAAATAAATAGTTGCAGCAATATAACAGCGTATGACATTTGGGATGAGTTAATTTTGTAACTCAACCAGTCCATCATGTAGGTAAATAATATGAACCAATTGTTGTAATCCGTTTACTTGTTATATATTTGGAAATCTCTGTAATGCCCACTAATTCGGTTAATTTTTCTGAGCTTAATATCTCTGACATTGCAGCGATATTAGAGGAGTGGAGTTCTTTATGATGGCGAGAATAGAACTCTTGAATGCATACCTTTTTTTAGCCTCAGAGGTCAGCCTACCTGCTGTGTGGGTTTTTACGAAGTCCTTTATTATAAAGAACACGGAGCCTAGAATGACTGACCACTGTCTGTCTGTGCGGAACATGAATTCCACAATATTATTAAATGGCCACACCTGCAAGAGAAGCTATTTTAATTCAATTTGATTTTAATTTCACTCGATCGAAAATCAGTTTGCCTGTACAGTAGAACCTCGATTATCCGGACTAGTTGGGGATGAAGGTAGTCCGGATAATCAAAAAAATTATAATTGACAGGGAAAGACATGTACATTAAGTCTGTCTCGATTTAGCTTCACTATAGAAATTTGCTGTGGCTCAGTTGGTTAGAGCTTGCTCTACTGATAACGCAGGTCTGGGTTCGATTCCCGGTCAGATCACAGTGAACTTGAGAATTAGTCAATTCAAAGTAGTGATCGAAGACTGGGTGTTTGTAATGTCAATTCTCATTATTTTCTCTGCTCCCATCCTTCTGATTCGTTAATAATTGGGTGTAGCAATAGCAATTAGTCAACCACTAGTCCTGTTCTAGCCTTATGCTTCTTTCCCTACTACTCACTTTGAAAAAAAGTGAGGTTGAGTGACTGAGTAACAAACAGTTATCGTAGAAAAACTTATGTTGAGATACCTCCATTAGGAGGCGAATACTTTTAAAATGTGTAAGTTGTCCTGACTAACACTCTTCTTGGCTCTCTTCATCACTCCACGGGGACATCTGAAAAGATTCAGAATATGTAGGACCACTATCTCTTTTTCGACTTTTCGATCCTTTCCTCTGAGGCTGATATTTCTTTGACTATTTCCTCATCATTCAAAATTTGAAATCCAGGATCGATCGCATCGCGATTTAACAACTCGGCTATGTGTTCTTCGTCACGTTCTGCACATGTTGAAATTTGTGCTATTGCTTCTGCAATATCAGAGTCAATTACTTAATGTAAAGGAGTTGAGTGATGTTAAAATATATAAATATAAAAAGAGATGCTTTATATTGTGTTTTTGTTTTTTGACTACTTTCACTTGGTAGTTTAGATATTAAACAAATGAAATAGATGCGTTGATATACTTTTTAACCAAAATCACATAAACATGAAATTCTGTGATTTAAGAATTAAGCTGAACTTTTTGTGTTCAAAAAAATAACGAGATTTTTAATTATTATCCGTATCCACTCCTTGTTCGAAGCATACAGCCACCACACGGTTTCTTCAATATTCTCTATGCCCGCCAGTCTCTTTGCTTCCACCAAGATTATGTCAGCATCCCAAAAGCTCTGCCAAGTACTTCCTATGAATGATCATCATTGGTCTTCCACAGTGATGGGATCCATCCGGTTACCAGAAGAGGCAGACAGAGTTCAGTTTCCCTCGGGGGCATCTTCAGCACACGTCCAAACCGAGTCCATCATCGCTTTTTTAAAAAGGGTCATATTGGATTTCTTATTTCAATTTCAATAGTTTTGTATTTTGAAATCGTGGTGTCCCTACAACTCAGATTTCTCTGAAAGATCTTATTGTTTGAATTCATACTTTGACCGATTGTTAATTGCATATTTTCACTTACTTTCAGTAAAATACCCATTCTTCCTGGGAGTGGACGACGGCCACCAGCACCAGCAGGGATCGGGGGGAGCAGGGAACGTTGCCAGCGGCGATCACAGCTCTATAACATCAGCGGGTAAAACTTTTTCACTATGGCCTCACTTAGACAGGTGCATACATACATATATCCACTGCAGCTCGATTGATTGTCGCAACATATTATAATTGCATATTAACCTTTTGGCTGCCAGAGAAAAAAGTACGTTTGTACCTTTACAATTATTAATTAGTTATTGACGAGGTAACTCGTCTCTGGCGTGTTGATATCTTGTCTGTGGCTGTCATCCAGTTAATAGTATACAAGTACTATTCATATACTAACACAAAGTGCATTTATTAACTGACCGATATCACTCAGTCATTCTTAAGGAAAATTACTTTTTCTGAAAGCAAGTTGTGGTAACTTTCGTTGAATGGTTATCGTTGTTGGCTTCGATGTGAGAGATTAAGAGTTCCAATCTTAGTATGGGCACTTTTGATTTTGTGTTTTTGAATCAATTTTATGTGTTTGTGATTGACGACATGTCTGATCTGTAAAACAGGAAGAATCAAGAGCGATTAGCTATCAGCTAGCTCTGTCTTTACCCAATCATTCCATATAGACATACACTCGCTGATAAAGTAAAAAACATCTTTCTTAGAATAACATAAGCTGATAATTTTCTGCCCATCAGGTGTTGATATAAACCCATCATCTGCAAAAGAACTTAATTCGGTAAATAGCGTTTTAAGCCAATAATTGTTCGATATCGCGTATGGCAGTGGTCGGCAAACTGCGACTCTTTGGCCCCTTGAGTGTGGCTCTTCCACAAAATACCACATACAGTGCGATTGAAACTTTGTGTCCCACGCGCAGAAGTCGGTTCTCTGTCTTATGACTTAGAGCTGGAAAGGGTTATCTCAGCAAACTTACCACAATCAGATTGTTTTTGATTTTCTAGTTTAAGTATCTTTCGATATATTTTGTTAACGAGATGGTTTTTGTGCAGGTCTGTCGGCGATGGTTGGAGGATCGCCAGCTCGCTCGTCACCGCTGAGCGGCGGATCGGAGGGGGGAGAAGCCGGCGGAGAGAGGTTCTCCAGGAAGGTGTTCGTCGGGGGACTGCCACCCGATATCGACGAAGGTTATTAACGCACCATTATCCTTACTGAAACGATAATTTGTTGAAACGATAAATTGAAAAAATTAGATAATCGATAATTGAAAAATTTTGATAACCCCAAACTTTGCGTGGGCGCCTAGTTCCCTAAAACATAGTATTCCTAAAGTGTAGTTCCAATCTTTTGGGTCCTATGGTGCAGCGGTTAGTGTTGTGGGCTTCCGCGCCGGATCTGACGGGTTCGAGTCCCAGTATTAACAGCATTTTTTTTATTGATTTCTGAACGAAGGCATGGTTGCTTGTCATGTCTAAAAATTCTCCCCCACCCTTTTGATTCTTCATAACCGGGTGTAGCGTGTGGGATTAGTCAACCACTAGTCCTGTCCTAGCGTTACCCTTCTATCCCTACAACTCTCTCTGAAGAAGAGAGGTCGTGCGACTGAGTAACAAACAGTTCTCGTAGAAAAACTTCTGTTGAGATACCTCCATTAGAAGGCCATATGCTTCACATTGGGAACATATATGGATTGATAAAAAAATACGAAAAAGAAAACCAAAACCAAAGCTGAGCGATTTCATCATAAATGAAAAAAAAATGAAAACCGTTTGTAGCATACACAAAAGGCAAATAAACATATGGAAAAATTTTAATAAATTAATGATATTTGATTTTTTTTCTAATGCAATGCAACGCTTCTTCCAGACGAGATCACGACGTCGTTCCGCCGCTTCGGAGCTCTTGTGGTGGACTGGCCCCACAAAGCCGAGAGCAAAAGCTACTTCCCGCCCAAGGGATATGCCTTCCTGCTATTTCAGGTACCTCCATCTTTCATCGTAGAAGTCGGGCTGTACGACAAATAAAGCATTTGAGCTTTCTTTACCGTTTCACTTGTACAGTGTGTCTGAATCGTTCAGAAAGAAATTGTAATTGGAATAATGCCATACTGTGATGGCCGACAGCTATAGCTATACAGTGCTCGCCGATTCCTTCAATTACTTTTTGAAATAATATTTATACATATATCTTGGTATTCAAAAAATAAAATACTCATTTAACATTAATATCAGTTGATAATGCTCGTCATGATCGAAACCGGTCCTAGTCATATTGAATAAAAGTGGAGTTACTACAAACGAGTGTTTTATTTTTGAATATAGCGCCTTTCCACCAAGTATTGGCAGTGAACACCCTAAAAGTGATATATCTTGTTCTCGTCTTAAAAAAATGTGGTACATAGCGAAGAACTAAGAAAAGGTCCAATATCCTCAAAGACGTTTATATCCGATTTTTGTAATAGTACTTATCGCTGAAATTCTCCAAATAAACTATTTTATGAACAGACTTTAAGTAGAGCCTTATAAAAATGTTATATTTTCTTTTGAACGGGTGTCTGGTCTCACAGCAAACCGTTAAAAATTACCCATATGATGTTTCCCGTGGAACCAAAGAATATCGGTGTGACTTGGAAGGAGGCAAACCGTTATTATATTGAGTATAGTTTTGTTGCCCAATACATTAACAATAAATAAATCAATAAAACGATGGTCATATTCAATGTCTGGATTGTCAAAGTTAGTAAATTGTAAATGATACTGTTTCAGGATGAATCCTCCGTCCAGCAGCTGATGGACGCGTGCATAACAGACGAGGAGAAGCTCTACCTGTGCGTGTCTTCGCCCACCATCAAAGACAAGCCGGTGCAGATCAGGCCGTGGCGGCTGGGGGACGCCGACTTTGTCCTCGACGCTTCGATGGCGCTCGATCCTCGGAAAACTGTGTTCGTCGGAGGCGTGCCGAGGCCTCTGAAAGCCCGTGAGTGCATCATCTTGTACATTAATATAATACCTTGACACGCGAGCTTAATTTGCTCCGCGCCGGAACTGAGCTCTGTTTTTCGGATAGCATAAATCCATTTTCATAAACAAGAACGACACTCTTGTTGGTCGATGAAAGAACAGAATTGAATCAAAATTGGAGTATTCACCTAAGCGCCAGAGAGGGATGCAATCGGCTGAATTTCGACAACTGGAGAGAGACAGCGATGTGATGTGACTGTAGAGCCAATCTTCCGCAAGCTCAATTCAAGCATACATAGCCTACGAGCCCTCAAGAGGTGAAGGGAGCCAGCTAGTAAAACAGTAAAACTTTTCTATTGGACTTTTGTATACAATGATGACTTTTGTGTACTTGATGTTTTTTGGTGGACTGCATGTTTTTATTTTAGGGAGATAACACTATTACAGTGTATATTTACTGAGCTCACTTCACTTTTGCTATATTTTAAGACACTGGTTCCTAACCTGGGGGTCGCCAAAGGTTTCCTGGGGGGTCGCCAACTTTTTTTAGATTTTAACAATATAGCAAATCGAGGATTCGAAATTCCTCAGTGAGCTAAAAAAAATAAAAAAAAGGAGCTTCGGAGACAATCCGGGCAAAAAGTAAATCGAGGATTTCAAATTCCTGGGGGGGTCGCTAGTCACATGACTTTTATAAAAAGGGGTCGCCACCCGAAAAAGGTTGGGAGCATATGCTTTAAGACATGTGGAATATTATAACGCATCCAACTCGTTTCCTGAAAATACCACCTGGCTCACTTCACCTCTCTCGGGTTCATTTAATCTAGTAATAAATTTGTCAAAAAACTGCTCGACACTTTAGATCAGTCGTGGGGAACCTTAAGGCCTTTTAGCTACTCTTGTGCGGCCTTTTGACATGGGCGGCCAATTCTGCAAATTTTTGTAAATATGTAAATTCCTGAGATTTCGGATTCGAAAATTTTCCGAAGAGCTAAAAAGAGCTGGTGATTTGGGCAAATCCGTAAGATTCTCGAAAAATTCTTGGAATTTTGGATGTCTAGATCCTTGAAAAACCAAAAAAAAAGGTCCCACGCTGGGTTTTACAAATTGGCATGAAATTGTTTCCGGCCAAAGAATCCCTAGTCAATATTTACTGCGGTCTTATGTTGAATCAGAAAAATGAATGCGGCCTTTAGACAAGAAAAGTTAAATTGCCCCTGCTTTAGACATATTAAAATATGGAAAGGTATCTAAATATTAAAAATCAGGTAATTTAAACATTCGGTTCATCGATTTTCAGTTGAGCTGGCGACAATCATGGACCGACTCTACGGTGGAGTGTGTTACGCGGGCATCGACACAGACCCAGAGCTCAAATATCCCAAGGTAATTTTCACTGCACGTTATGTTTGTAAGCACCTATTTATTTCCAGTTACCTTGTCCTTTGCTTGGCCGTGCTCGAGGGTTGCAGTGTGCGATCCCAGAACGGACAGTTTCAAACAGTTTGTTGGCTGTGATGTATATGTTCCTTCTCACTCATCCGTTCAAAAAACAGGACGTAGTGAGAGTGATTAGCTAATGAATGTCTCCGAACAAGAGAGGACAAGCGACTGAGTAACAAGCAGGTCTCGTAGATCAATTTCTGTTGAGAAAACCCACAAATAAGGATTTTACCAATCACCATGAAAAATCCTGAGCTATTTATTTTCAATCAATAATTTTCAGGCTTGTATATTGCTCTCTTACAAAATGGTCAAAAATGTGCTTAATACTGTTGCTGTACTGACTTTTGGCATGATTGTCAAAAAAGAGAGTTATGATAAAATTCTTGACTGGAATTACTCAGTCGGTGCATTAATTATTGTACGAGACAGTTGTCTCGCATCGGGTCCATGGCACAGTGGTCAACGTCGTTGGCTTCCATGCCGGACCTCAAGGGTTTGAATCCCGGTACGAGCAGGATTTTCTCAATCGATTTTTCGATTTCTATTTGTGATTCCCCCCATCATTCTGTTTTGTCCTAGCCTTTCTATCCCTTCAAAAAAAGAGAGGTTGTGCAACTGAGTAACAGTCAGTTAACGTAGAAAAACTCCCGTTGAGATACCTCCATTAGGAGGCCATATGCTTCACATTGGATTGCCTTCCCAACTTTATTGCTGTGCGATCGGGATAAATGCATATTTATTTTAACGTTACTATAATTATTTATTTAACATATTGGATTTAAAGATTTTAAACTGAAAGTTGAAATTTTTGATTTTCTGTTTACTCAGAACTATATGGAAAATGATTCAAACATAAAAATATGTATAGAAAATGTTAATAAATTTTATTGTGTGCGATTATTCCAGGGCGCAGGACGCGTGGCCTTTAGCAACCAGCAGAGTTACATTGCGGCCATTTCAGCCAGATTTGTTCAGCTGCAGCACGGGGATATCGACAAGAGAGTAGAGGTTTGTGCCACATCCATAGCTCTTTATAATCCGGTGATATTTAGTCAACCTGCTATATATATATATATATATAATCCGGTGGCTAGAGTCAACCTGCCTCGACAACGAATTCAAACAGTTTCCTGATTTGGGCGGTCAGAAACACATTGAAAGCGGCACAGTTGAACAAATGGTATTTGGTTTTAATCGTGTACAGCTGTGTTCCGTACAGTCAGCATTGACTTAAATGTGGCTCCAGCCATTCCTAGACTAATGGAAAACTTCTTTTTTGTGCTACCATTTTCCGGGATGTGTTTTTCCGAGGTATCTATAATCGATATTTTATATATTCTAGGTGAAGCCTTACGTTCTAGACGACCAAATGTGCGACGAGTGCCAAGGCGCGAGATGCGGAGGAAAGTTTGCTCCCTTCTTCTGCGCCAACGTCACTTGCTTACAGGTAACTAACTATACAGTGGCATAGCTTTAAATTTGGGCTCCTCGTGCAAACGTTAGACAAGCCCTCCCCCGCAAGCGATTTGTTATATTGAGTACATTCGATTCTTTTTTTACACAGTAGAGTAGTATTTGTCACTTTTAGAGGACGGTGTTTTTTCAAAATTGTGTTAAAAAGAGTCGAAGAGTGTATGAGGAAATTTGGGCCCCCTTGCACAGTTATGAGCTGGCTACGCTGCTGAAACTATATATATTTATATTTATAAATAGTCCAATTATTTTTAAGCTCTATAAATACTATTTCGTCTCATAAATATTCATTATAGTAAAATAGCTTTCGAGTGAGGCTTTTTTTATATAACTCAATTATCAGAGTTTCCCTTTTTATTTGACGATAAATTGACGGATGAACATGTTTGCTTTCAGTATTACTGCGAGCACTGCTGGGCGACCATCCACTCGAGGCCAGGCAGAGAGTTCCACAAGCCGCTGGTGAAAGAAGGCGCGGACCGACCCAGAGCCGTCCCCTTCAGATGGTGTTAACTGCCGTCGCAGTCTATGACAGAGTCCGCGGCTCCGCACGACACACCCCGACACCTGCACCTGTCACATTTCTCACTGGCAATAGGAACAATTGTATCGACGTCCTTTCGCCACCTTGTCTTGTGCCTTTCTGTATTATTATCGTATGCGCGGGCACGAATCGCGGACGACGCGGTGTGAATTTCCATCTCGTAGCTCCGCGGTCAATGAATTCAGCAACTGACATCGATTCAGTTCGAGTATTGTTAGTAACGAATAACACAAAGTGTTTATTATATTAAACCAAAGTTTATGACAAATGATGAAAAAATGTATCCGAATTCAAATACGAACCGCGCCTCTTTACTTACTGAAGAGGACTAGGTCTCTGAGTGTTCTGACAATCTTTCGTGAAAGATAACTCTACACTGCAAAAAACGAACGGAATGTTTTTTATATGTAAAAACCTGCATAGGTTTTGTATCAATTTGTCGGCATTGAATAGGACCTGGCATCGTCCACATCTTTCAAACCCAAGTTTTTATCGACTCCATTATGCTGCGAGTATAAGTGAAAGTCAATTCTGCCACTTGCAAGCGAGTTGTCCGCACGCAGTGAATTATTTATACAAAACAGCTCGTGTAAAAGCTGATTTTTCAATTCGGTATATCTATAAGCAAAACATCGATGCCTGGATTTAAGTATTTTTTTTATAACTGAACGCAATAAATTGAATAGCGGCTATGTTGAATAAAATGTGAAGTTTAAAATGGGGACTCTCATTCTCAGCTACACAATAGTCAAACAACATTATGTCAAACTTTTCTAGTTTCTTCCAAAATAACTAGCGAGTCATTTTAAACTTTTCGAGCCGTCCTTTATTTATGGTCGACAGATATGGAGCGATATCGTCAACCCAGAGTGGGAAGCTAACGACGCCTTAAATGCATAGTAAAAATTTGATTGAATCATAATTTATTAGAAAACTTAATTTTTTCATTTCTAAACGGCACTGTGGAAATCGAGAAGTTTGTATAGAAACTCAAGTTTTTGTTTGGCGCGAGCTTTACATTCTAGAATGACAATAATACGTTATTTATTTGAACTTTACTTTACAAAACACTGTCGAAAATAAACGTAATCTCACAATTAGTTAACAAACTAGTCTTCGAGTCATCCATTGGGAAAAGATGTTTGCGGAGTTTGCGAATCTTCACAAAAAGACTTAAGAAATAATAATTGGAAACGACGAGCGTGTGATTCGTTTTGTGTGAGTTTGCGTGTGCGTATGCCTGTGTGTGTGTGTTTTAACACGAGTCAGCCCCACCCCCCCCCTGCTATGACGATGTGATTTTTTAAAAATCTTGAATGATATTTTTCACAAAAAAACGGCGAAAATCGTTTTTTTTTTAAATTTATAATTAAAAAACAATATAGCGAATTTTTATAACTACTTCTTAAAAAAAATAAATAATACTAGCGCGTGAGAAATGATAATGAATTTTAAATTTATGTCACGTTTTTTTTTTTTTTTCAAAACACTTCTCAAAACGACGAGGAATACGATGGAAAAAAAATGTTTTAAATAAATAATTGATAAGATGTAGTTAGTTTTGTTGACATGATGTGTACCATACAAAATATACACATATTAATTATTCATTATTCACTTACTCTTTCTTATTAAAAATAATAAATAATAATTATTAATAATAGGTAGGTGAATAAAAACGACCTATGTGAAAAATAAACGAAATACATACCGCCGCCCCTAGCCTTGTTTTGTTATTTTTTTTTAATTAAACAAATACGGGAAGATTCATTTTACTTTAAATGTAATTTATTTTCCTGTTAGAGTAAACATTGTTTAGTTGTTAAATTTACCTAGTAAAATTATTATCATTTTATTTTCAACAACAAAAATTCGGCTGTCGTTATCGGTTGTAGTGTGAAAATAAAATAATTAGCGTCGCAATGATTCGGGCAAAACGAAAATCATTTTTGTCAGGGCCGGAGTAGTGCAATACCTGGAGTTAATCCCTGAAACACGGGTAGAGAAATAATAGGATCCTTTTAATGATAATTCAATTTTTTTATTTAACAAATAAATAAATAAATAGTAATAATAACTAAAGTTATGATAATTTTAAAACAAACTACGGGCGGGGGGGTGGTCCGCTGCTATTTTTTTTAACAGAAACGTCTGTCTTCATCGACCTCTTTGCCCCCCCCACGCCCCTCACAATAACCCTCCTTGAAAATTTTCATGTTTTTTCGAGACACAGTGTGTGCGTAGGGGAACCTGTTGAAGTATTATAACATATTACAAAATAAACAATTAATCTCCTCGGTTTCAATTTAATTTTCAATTTTGTCGTTGTCGAATTAGAAAGAAATGTCCTTTTTCTTAATATTTACATTATACTTACGTATAGTATTTGTATGTGCGTAAACTATTCACGTGTTAGACGGCGGGTATAAATTTTTTCGGGCAATCGTCTGTCGCCGACACTGTACGGGCGACGTATTTTTTTTATTATTATATTATGCGGCGTATGAAATTTTCCCAGCGAATTATTTGATTATTCTAATTAAATTTGAAGATTATTTGAACACAAACAAAACTAAACGTATGCCACTAATATATTTTGGTTATCTACTATACTATACTGAAACAATTCAATGCTAGCCAGTCTTCAGTACGAGATGTCATTCATTCGTTATATTTTGAAATATGTCAAAGTTCACACGAGTACAATATGCTAAATTGAATTGGACGATCAAAATTTTTCGCTCGGAAACGTTTTTTACGCAAACATAAATCGACTGGTGTTTTTAATTGTTATCTAAATGTTGTGGATTTTTTAAAAATATTATTTCGACATTAAAATGAATGAAAAAATAACATTTTTCAACGGCGGTCATCGAGGTGAATTTAAAAAATGATAAACAAACGAAACGATAGTCATCCGTCGTTTTTCTTGATATAAACTTATCACTTCAGATCAAAAATTCTCGTAGTCGAAGAAAATGTAACAAATTAATATTATATTTTTCATTTAAATATTTATTGCATTCCATTTCGACTCGCCAATTAAGTTGCAAAATATATTAACTTTATTTAAGCGTTGAATAAACACAGTCCCCGTTGAATAATACGCAGATTTGAAACTTCAAGTCGGTCGGCCGTCATGGCAGTCGATTGGATGAGATTATTTTAATACCATGGTGTGCTCACTTAAACTGTAAAAAAGAAAAGCGTAAACTAGGTTTTGCACTTAGTCATGGCAAGCATTTCAAGCAAGCTTTTTCGTCTGGAACATAAATAATTCAAGATGACCGCCGTTTGTGATAGAATCTTACTGTAGTAGTGTGTGTCGTAAAATACATATTATATCGTCGGTAACGTATGTATTGTTGTATATTTTAGTATTGAATCGCAACGATAATAATAATACATTTTTTTTTAAATAATCAACCCAAGCGCCCGCCCTCCCCCTGTCCCCCCCCTCGACGTGCTCGACTTTTTGTATTTTTATATTTTTGTATTGAGGAGGAAAAAAAACTAAATTGAAATCCCTTTTTGTAAAATTCGACGGCATAGCGTTCATTGTATGTATCGTGTAATATTTATAGCGGAATAATATTGTAATTATTAAAATTTAAATTTAATGAAAAAAAATCGTACAGTGTTTCGATTTGTCGAAATACGCGATCACACATATTTTCTCTCTCGCTCGCCTATTAGACAAAAAACACTCCTTTTCTCTGTCTCTCGTTTTTTATCATAGGATAGATTAAATAATTATCGACTACCTTAAATACCGACCATCGACCAAACACCCTTCACGCGGCGGCTCCCAATTTTGACTTATCGCATTGGTGAACGACACCACTATTGAATACAAACAGGGTGGTCGTTTTTTTTCTACCGGAGCATGCGAATTCTTCTTTTTCAACGGCGACCGTCTTTCAAAGAGGGCGCGTCCCGAAAACTGCAGTATTCCAAATATTCAATTTTGTATTAGCGATGAAAGAAATAATTTATTACGAAATTAGAATAATTTTTACTGTCCACACGATGCCAGCACTTTCGTTGTTATGTAATATGTATATATAATATGTAATGATGTACAATGATAGTTGATGTGGCGGAGAGTGCCACGCCTAACAATGGAATATGATCGGTGGCAGAATATTTGTGTTCAACATGTACTGCATAGCTTTTTAACATTCATATTTAATTAGTAATATTATATATATATAAATATATAGTTTCATTGATTACTATTTTAAATATTTAATATTAAATATTGTTCTAATTTTATTTCTGACATGAAATGAAATAAAATAATACACTTCTCATACACACTCAACTTACTAGCAGTGTATGTATTATTATTATTATGTTGTGTTTTGGGCAGCACCCCTGAAAGAGGGGGCGTCGATTTTTCTAGTTTTTAGTGAAAAAAAAAGTTTGTTGATCGTTTGAACGCTTGACACTTTGTTGTTATTGTTTTTAGTATAGGATATAAATATTTTTTTGACATTTTCAAACCTAAGTATTCTTGTAGCGAAACCATTCTGAATATGGCCTCGTCAAAATTATCATCAATTAGCGATGTCGTTTTTAAGCGTACAGCTTTTAACTTCGCGAAACCTGTATTTAATGTATTTTTGTTGATTACTTCTACTTTTTGTTTTCATTGGCGCCCCGCCCCCCTGAAGGAGGGGCAGTCGATTTTTCTAGTTTCTAGTAAAATAAAGTTGTTGGTTAATAAAACAATTGATAACAATGATTTTGTTGTTTTGTTTTTGTGTCTAAAATGATTATTTTTGTATGTTATTATCGTAATTATTATTATTATTATTATTATTAAAAAAATGTTCAAGCTGTGAGATAATCGGAGAAAAATATTCAAAACGTTTCATACTACCCGACGGTCGGACTTTAAGATTTACTTACATTATTGTAAATTTCTGCTGATTGACCGATTCCGTTGTCCAAATTTTATTTAAAAGCATTTTACTGTACAGATTTTGGTGGAGAATTAATTTTTTTAAATGGTCGGTATCGTGCCAGAAGACTATGTCCAAAAGCCTTGTTCAAACGACGCATTTTATGAAATTCCTTAACGATTTACTAATTTGATCGAAGATTTGAACAGAATCAACGTTATCTCGGCTGAACTTGATTTTTCTTACAATAGAGTGCGCTTAAATCTATCTAGGTGTAACACGATAACACTGTAAACAGCTGATTTTTGACTTAGCGCCTTCTACCACTGATACGACATTAAAAACTATTATCGAAATAAGCTTTTTAAAAATATTCAAATCACCTTTAGTCGGTCTAGTTTTATGTAATACCAAAAAATAATCTGATTGGAACCTCTAATTTTGGATAAAAATTTAGATAACCAGTGCAATATCTTATATAATAACAATTGACGTTTATTAGTAAAAAAAGAATGACACAGTTTGAATTTTTTCTCTGATTATTTTTTTTTTAATGTTACCAGTTGGAAAAATGCAAAAGAAATTTGAGCCACAATAATACGACGACTGTATTGGGTATACGCAATCGGACAGATATGAAGATATAATTATTACATCTCGTTGAACAGCATCAGTAAAAGCCTTAATATATTTTCGGCCGCTTTACCCGCGGATATTTTCATATCGCTACCTAATTACAGTCCTCGTGTCGTTTGTGTGCGTTTCTGCGCATTCCTCCCGACCGCTTGAGCTATAATAACGATTGAATATTGTATATTATTATTACCTACTTTATGATAGTACAATTTTCGGGGTCCCCGGGGACGAAATGGAACGCCCGGCGGGGTCCCCCTTTATTATTATTACGTAAATAAAATTACTCTGTAGGTGGATGAATGATTTTTAAATTGAAAAACTAAGCCCTACGATGGTAAATATAACGTTTTTGATTTTTGTAGTTTTGTATTTTTCTAATAGAGACATGCCGTTGCCGTTTTTTTGTATATTTATAAAAAAAATTTACTAGTATTTTTATGATAATATTGAATGCTCGAGAAGCATATTTTGAATAACGTCGTCTGTTGTAGATAATGCGTTTTGACAGATTCGAATTCAATCTCAAAGGTTATCGAATTTTTCCTATTATATATATATATATATATTATTAAATATAAAACTTTTTTAAATTTAGAAACTCGGGCCCGACTCGAGGGCGTCGTTTCCTGCAATCGTCTTTTTATGACCGGCGCGTGTGTGCGTTGAATCCAAAAAAATATTTCAGCCAAAGAGATATTTATTTCCCCGCAGTATTATCGGAACGTGTGCGCGAGATTAATTCGAGTCCTGCAGATTATTGTCTCAAACAATTGTCGCCCAAATATTTTTCTCTACAACAAACCAATCAACCGTTAAGCGAGCAGTAAACTTTCATTTTAATTTCAAGCAATATATAACTGTATTGTTGTTAGCATATATTATTAGCGATGCCATATGTGTATTATGAATGAAACTAATATCATGCAACGGTTCGAGTGTCGGATTATAACCTATCTCTTCTCTAAAATCTTGCACCGATAGGTATTGAAATAGACATCCGCACGACACCTTCTAATTGTTAAAGTGATTTGACGTAGTTAATTTTTGCTACGACAGCCATTTTGGCTCTTTCGATTGAACCGATATCAGTATTGCCAACGCTATATTCTCCCACTGCATTAAAAATATCAAAGAGGGCCTTTTTACCTACCTATAAGTAAGTGCATTTCACTTTTTTTTTTTAATAAAAGTATCACAAAATAGGGAACTCATTTTATTATTAACAGTGACATCTGTATTTTAATGCGTTTATTAAATTTTCCAATATTATGAGATTATTATTATTCTAATGGTCGGTTGAAACATTATTATCGTCAACGTTGGCTCATCCTGTTTTAATTGCTGGCAACCGGTTCTAATTAATATTGCCATTTTTTTAATGAAATATTTCAGCACTTCACTGATTGACTTAAAAAACCCGCAGAAAAATTCTTTAATAATATTACAGTTTAAAATAACAAAACTAAGTCTCTTCTGAAGACTGTTGATTAATTTTGAATACAAAAACTGACCTGACAGTGACCAGTATACAAAAAAAAAATCACTTACTATTTCTAATTTTTTAATTTACTATTAGAATTTTTTGAATTGTTTTTTTTTTTATATCTTTTTTACCCAATATGTTTTTTTATGTGTATATTTTATTTTTCTTAATATATTTACAATTTGGTTATAAATCTTTTTGTTTTTTTTTTGTTATCGTTTAATCACATTCGTTTTCCTCCCTCTGTTCCAGCTATTCCTCTCTCTCCGGCCCGTCCGCAGTGAAACCGAAACCCCTCCCGACAGAAAATCCCGACTCCCACACAAAAAAAATATTTTTTGATTGTAATGTTGCTTAATTTATTTTATTTTGAACACACCAAAAACAGGACACAAAATATATTTCAATTTTCCCATCTTTGAATGGCTTAAAATTAAAAAAAAGCACAACAGCTATCGTTTAAAAACTATCAAAACCAGTACGTATAAGAATGATCAATAAAAAAATTGATAGATATTTCGTTGACCTATCTTCATTGCATAAACTATATTTTGTACAGCCACTTACTTGTAATAAATGTTTCTCGCCGTTGCGAAAAATTATAGTATTGTTTTTTGCAAAAGTATTATGGTAAATTTCAAATGTATTTTCATATACCCTTCGCAGATGTCACTACGACGCTGAATTTCGACTCCGCAAACGATTGATTCGCGCAAGCTATCTCTCTAAACGACCATTTTGAATTACGAAAAAAAAACATTGCTTCCAAAATGGATCAAACTTTATAAATAATATTCATTAGTATGTATTGTATTGGAGGAATAATAGGGAAAATATTTTCACAGTGCAATATAGATTCCGAATTTAAATTGAAACAAAATAATGTAACTACTTTCGATCTGTGAATTTTTTTGCTCTACTGATACCCTCAAATCTCTTTAGTTAGTGAAACTCAACACCGGCCATTTTATTTATCATATACATTAATGATTCCCAAACTTATTATGCTCGTGGACCCCTATCATAGCAAAAACCTGACCGTGGACCCCCAAGTGAAATAATAAAGTTAATGACTTGAAAGGTATTTTTTCCATGCCTACTTCTAATGTGGAGCAAATGGCATCCTAATGGAGGTATCTTAACGGATGTTTTTCTACGATAACTGTATGTTAGTCAGTCGCTCAAACTCTCTTTTCCAAAGAGTAGTATCCTTATCCGCGGACCCCCTGACGTTATCCACGCACCCCCAAATGATTTTTAATTTGTCACGGACCCACAGGAATCTGGGGGTCCACAGGAACCACTTTGGGAACCACTGATATACATCATTCCTCCAATAGTTTTACACAGACAAGTGGCTTTTTGGATGATTTGAGTGTCGATAAATAATTTTTCAATCCGTTTGTAAAAAGTTTAAGAATTCTTAATTTTTTAAAGTCCTAAATTAAAAAAATATTGTAATTGCTCAATTGTGTTTTTTTTAAATGTAAATCTAAACTAGCTGAAATAGTTATAAATAATGATATATTATAAATGTTAAGTGTTTGTAAAGGGACGTTTTGCATTTTACTACTAAGCATACCAAGGATATTTTTTTTCGTCGTATCTAACGTCTTCACCTCGGGTCGTGTATAGTCGGTAAATAAAAATAATGAATATTTTGTATCGTCAGTTGCCCATTATTGCCATTTTGAAGCACTCTTCTAGTTATAAATAATCATGGGATTTTCAAACTGTAAACATTCCTCGATCCTTTGATCAATAAGAAAGCTTTTGTCAAACTCTAATAACAAACTGAAAGAAATTCTATTTCAAAACGTACAGATTAGTAAAATATGTTCACACGCTCAAACAGACTTACCGGGAAGCAGGATTGGGTTATTCAAACTGATTCAGGATGACCGTATCGACCCATAACTGGCAAAATAACTTAAGCGACACAATTCAGTAAATTGCGTTTTGAGGGAATAATAATTCGATTAATTGAATCACAAATGTACACATTTAAGTATTTTTAGAATGCTGTGTCAAACCTTGATCGATTACTTACATACAAAGTAATGTAAAACAAAAATACATGTAAAATGTAAATTGTTTTTACAAAATGAAATTCAAGATTTATTTTTCAACCATTTCGGAACGAAAATAAAAATATCAATTGTTCAATATCGTCTAAGGCTTCAGTCAATTTTCGCCTAATTTTTTTGGGACCTGGTTGAGAAACGCTGATCTAGAGAAGTGAAAGAAGTAAAACTATATATTACGATTCAGTATTATTTTTATTTTTTTTACTAAGAATTCGCCAAGACACGTTAGTTGTCTTACATTCATATTGGTCGACCAAACCAATTCACGGCAATATCTGAACAGCAAAAAACTTTTGAACGGTTTCGACCGACACTTACCCCAACTTTCTCAAATCTTCTCGACGTCTTTTTCCTTTGAGGGAGGTTTTTCAAATTCCAACAACCGATTTGAATAACTAATCAATAATTTTTTATGTTTGTATTTTGCTCGTCAGCAAAATGATCAAAAAAGTAAATTACGTGTCGATTCGCTCTTTGTTTGTTTTTATATAATACATCGGTAAGTCTTTTTACGTGTGTGAACTTACGGTTTTCTGATAAGCCCCCGTAGCGCGGAGCCCCCATTTTAATAGGTCAACGTAAGGGGCGGTATTAACTGCGATAGAAGAATTTTAATTTAAATAAAATAATGATAATTCGTTTTGGAGAGATTTTTTAACGGATGCATTTTGTATTTTAGAAGTTTTTCTGTGAATTTGTACACATTACACTTTTAAGAAGCGAGACTTTTATAAAAAAAAAAAAAAGAAATAATCAAAACAAAAATCATTATCGAAATGCATTCTAGAGTGCGATAGAATTTAAATAAATATTTAAATGAATGAATAATATTAATTACTAAGCGATAAAATTTTTATCTTTGTATCACATTTTTAGTCCAATTTAAACACTCTGTACATAATACAATATGAACAAAAATAAATATTTTACATTTCGGCGAGGAAGCAGGCGAATTGGTAGACGGCATATTTTTATTTAATATTTTTCGTCAACTATCGGTCGAACAGTGGAAGGGAATCGAGGGTACATATAACAAACTTGAAAAACATCAGCCTTAAGAAAAGTGACAACTAATTTTCTTTTACCAGCCTCGTTCTCTTTGGAGTCATAGTAAAAAATGATCGGTCTTGTAAATCGATATCGCATATGATTTCAAAATTAAATTTCACGCATAGGATCCCAAAGTAAATAATATAACGAGAGCGATAAGTCAACATGTCGCCCTGTTCTTAACCTATCTCTCTAACGGTACTCTGCAGAAAGGAAAGGTTGACACCTGAATTCGACTGAATAACAAGTGGTTCGCATAGTAAACCGACTTCTGTTTGGACTATGTCCGCGAATCTTAAAAAGACTCGGCTTTACAGACAAAGCTATAGTAAAGAACAACAAATCATTCTTCATAGCGTACGAGTGTTGTGTTCGTGCCATTTTGAATCATCCTTTTTTGTTGCCTCGTCAACGATTTGAACCTCAACGCGTACGCATTCATAAAATTTACTACTCGTGTTCATTGCCTGCGATTCGTCCGATCCAGACAAATCAGACGATATTGTGAGCTTTCTACGATTCCTGTCTCAGCCGCACCGTTCTGTCCACACCCTCTTCATAAGAGTGAGTCTGAGCAATCGAACGACAGAATCGTTAGATCCGAGCCGAAATGTTAAAAATATCATAGGCAATTATTATAGAAAATTGTATATAAAGATACTTCTAGCGATAGTCAATTTTGAAATGAAATATTTTTACTGTGAGCCCGAACGATTACAATAATCAAACTTGTAAAATACTGTTTAAAAAGAATAAAATAATGAATAAGCTTTTTCGTAAAAATAATATTTTCTATCGTATATATCATTCTCAAGCACTTCAACAAAATAAAACAAACAAAAAAAAATAATACAATTTACCTACCTATATATTTTTTGAAATCTAGCCTGTTCCTACTTGAATGTAAAGTTTAACACCGCTCATAAGTACCTATGTAATAAATTTTCTCCATAGTCTTAAATTAAACACAATTTTTCTAAATTCAATTTAAAACTACTTCCGCATTTAAAATTGGAAACGACCATAGATAAGTTATAGCGAAATGTATTATTTTCACTCGATACTCTGACGTCATTGATTATTGATGTGATTATTTGTATTTAAAAAGTTTCGATTGTACTTTTTATAGGTTACAATTTCAACGATTCGGTAAGACCGCAGAACCCGTTTTTTACTAGAAAATATTATGGACGCCTTTCGCATGAAAAAGACGATTTAAATTATTTTAATTAATATTAAAAAATGCAATCACTGTTTTAGTAATTAATACTTTCTAGTGAAAAACACTTGTGGTAGTATCTTGGTAAGGGTTTTTACTGATTTTATTTATTTAAAAAAAAAAAAAAACTCCAAACTAGTTGTAATATTATGCTTTTTAAATTAGTAAATGGCTGTTTTGCGCCGTCGTTTTTTAGCTGGTCAAACCGAAAAAATCACTAATGTTATTGTTACAATTAGAATTTCGACAGCCTTCAATTACTATTAATTAAATTAATTATTAAAATAATGAAAATAAAGCACGCGTGCATTTTGGAAATAAAAAAACTTCTTTACATTTTTATATAATTAGTGAAAAATAATAGGTACATACTTTTTAATATTCAACGCTCTTTTGATTTGATTGTTTATTTTTATTCATTTCGACAAGCTGAGAAAATGATAGTTTAAAATTTAAATGAATATACCATAGATTGACATCCATTGTACACAAGTGTCCCATTTTTTTTGGTTTTTATCCCACTCTTGGAATGACAGTTTATCGGAACGGCACTCGATAAGTTAAAAATAGCACAAGAGTTATAAGATATCGTTGACAACTATTTCGGCATCGCGCCACTCAAAAAACTGTATATCTTACAATTCTTGATAATATCTAAAAAATGTTGCTATTTTTACCTTATTACAATAACACCCGCACTTGGCAATTTTTGCTGTATAAATAAAACTATCTTAAATTTGAAAACAGATAGAATAATTGTTAAATGATGATTACGAATATTTGAAGTTGCGGAAAGATAAGAAATTGGGTCGAAAGTGACAAAACGTATAGCAAAGTACGACAGTAGAATGATTTAAATAATACAAATGCTTGCGAAAAATCATTTTCTCATGAATAGATGTCACTGTTTAAAAATTTAAATCTCCACTGTCATCCGTAGCAATGTAAAATTTACAATGTTTCCAATTATTGCCGAGAGGTGGTGTTTAAAGCGATTTCATTTTATACGTTGTGAATGAAAAATAGCGTCATTGATGAATTTCGAGGGCGTACGATTTTGTTTCCTTGTTGTTGTTTTGTTTTTTTTTAGACTTTTCGCCATTCTGTGAGGAACGTCAGGCGGACTCAATTTGTAAAATATATACATAAATAAAATATATATAAAAAAAAACTAAAAACTGCTTATTACTACTACCCCCCCTTTGAGAAGTGAACTGTTTTCTAGAACGTTAGGCTTATTGACCACTAGCGCGCAAATGACATACCGGTGTGTCGCACGCTTATCGATTCCATACACCGGGGACGCGTTGGTGCGTCGCTATTTTTTCTCATTGAAAATAAATATTTATTCAGTGTCTTAGAATCGGGTTCTATGGCGCAGCCGTTAGCGCTGTGGGCTTCCGTGACAGACCTCACGGGTTCGTGTTCCAGTATTTTTTTGATCAATTCTGTTTGAAGGTATGGGTGTTTGTAATGCCTTTCTTACCATTTCCGATCCTTCAACAACTGGGCGCAGTGAGAGCGATTAGATAACCACTAGTCCTGTCCTAGCTTTATCCTTATATCTCTACTACTCTCTTCAAAAGAGAGAGGTTGAGCGACTAAGTTATAAAAATTTCTCGTAGAAAAAATCTGTTGAGATACCTCCATTAGGAGACCATATGCTCAACATTGGGAGTGGACGTGGATAAAAAAATCTAAGAATTATTGTGCTAGCGGTATTTATTAATGAACACAACATCTTATTATTTTTTAATAAATTCAACAGTTGTTCCAAGGGCTATCTACCAATCCTTGTATTACAGCATATGCAAATCGTATACAAAGGTATTTTTCACAATGTCTTGTAAAAATAATTGAATAACAGTTTCAGGGTTGTCAAATCCAATAATATGTCAAATTTACAAAATTTAACAATAGTGTATTAACTGTGTGAGGGAATTTTAGACACCAGTGTCATTGAACACAAATCCAACGAAGAATCAATCTAGTACAGTGTCCACATCATAACGGTAAGTCGTATCCACATATTGAGCATATATGCCTGATGATTGGAAGCTGTTTATGAAGATGATTGGTAATTGGGAGTGCAGTTTCCGTGCGGGGTAATTGACAAGGTTATTCAAAGTAATCGCACTTCTTAAGATTTCATGGGATGATGACACCGCAGTGAAATTAAATTGCTTAATAAGACAATATCGCCCTAATGATACCTTCATCCACTTATTATTCATTTATAGCAGTGGGGTCGTCAACCTGGTCCGTACCGCCCACTAGTGGGGGTAGTATGACCAATCAGAGAAATTGTCTGAAAATCACCCAAAGTAAGTCTATTTGTTTGTTCCTAAAGAAAATTTGATCTATTCTTAATGCAGCAGTACTCATAGACAGATGATTTGTTATGGAATGAAGGCTTTCATTATTTGGTCGGGTGCGCTATAGCGCAGCGGTTAGTGTTGTTGGTTTCCGTGCCGGATCTTACGGGCTCGAGTCCCAGTACAAACACTATTTTTTTGATCGATTTCTGCTCAAGGACATGGGTGTTTGTGATGTTTTAAAAAAATCCCTCCCACCATTCCGGCTCTGTAATAACCGGGCGAAGCGAGAGCGATTAGTTAACCACTAGCCTTGTTCTTTTATCCCTACTACTCTCTTCAGAAAAGAGAGGTTGAATAACAAACAGTTCTTGTAAAAAAACTTCTGTTAACATACCTCCATTAGGACGCCATATACTCAACATTGGGAGCGTGCATGGATAAAAAAAAAATGGATAACGTTTTATAATTTTACGTAACTTTCTGACGCAATTAATTTTAGATATTTCTAAAAATTTAGGTTTTTATTTTGGATAGTGATTGAGAATTTTCTGAAATTTTGAAAGATTTTGTCAAAGCTTAGCTCACCCTTTGGATTGAATTCCTGCAACGTTTGTGGGCGGTTAGTAAATTTGACCGTAAAAAATAATCGTAAGTGAACGGTAGGTATAAAAAGGTTGACGGCCTCTGATTCAGACAATGTAGTGAAGCAGTGCAGGTAGAAACTGATAGAAGTTTACCCGAAAATATTTACTCCGAGGGGATAAGAGATATTATATCTATATAACTTACAATAGAGGAAAACAATAAGTTGAAATGATTTCTTTAATGCCAGATTTCGTTTATTTTCTATTTTTTTTAAAATCCGCTACCTGGTCGGATGATTCCACCACATGATTCCTCTAAGATTCTCTGTCCCCTGCATGTTGTCTTGTTTCCTCAGGTGTCATTCCAGCGTCATGTAGCTCCGCCGAGTACATCCTGTAGATGGTCACCAGTGGCCTTCCACGATGGCGGAATCCAACCGATTTGTAGAAGAGACGAGCAGAATTCAGACTTTCTTGAGGCATCCGCACCACATGTCCAAGCCAGGTCCATCGTCATTTTCTGACTTTGGACGTTATTCCGTTCATAAAATCAAACCACCGCACTTCCAGCATTCGGAGCAGGCATCTGTTTTCAATGCACAGTGTACAGTTACTCAGTGCTTTTGTAAGGTGCTATGACTCATGCACTGTCAGAATGCATACGTGAAGCCGGAAGCACTTGGTTTTGACTGAGTCCCAGACTTTCAGCAGTGAACTGAAAGTTGGTCCAGCTATCCCCAATGGGATTGCGAGCTTTTTACGCGGGTCATTGTAAAGCTAATTATATATCGGCTGTGGAAAGGAAAAAGGACGTAGCCCACAGTTTTTTCATAACAACTTTTATTCGATAATCACAATGTATCAAACATGAAACACGTTCTATCAAAAGGATGCAAGCTGCAAATGCCGAGTTAGTATCTAAATTTAGCTTTTAAGTCTGAAAAAGATGACCTTGTAAAAAGTTAAAACCAAGAAAAAAGACTGAAATAAAGGTTTTTCTTAGACAATTTCTTTAATTAATATTAGATTATGTCAATTAAACACCATTTTAGAAGTCTGAGTTGTTCAGTATAATTCATAATTTTCATATGTCCCAAAATCATCAAAACACGTTTTTAGCGCCTCCTGTAAAATTTGATATGTGTGAGTTACGTCCTTTTTCCTTTCCACAATCGTTATGTAACAAAAAATATTTTTTTTCAATATTGTGAGATGGAACTTACTGTTTTATCGTGACGGATATAGACTTCAAAGAAAGTTTTTTGCTCTTTTGAACATTTCCATGACAATATTTTAATCTAAGTTGCAAATAAATACACATTAATAGAATTTATTGATAATAAAATATTCAGATAAAATGCATAATTGGCAATACAGATTTACGAGACTATACTTGGTATAGTCCGTTCAGGTCTACTCATAGACAGTATAAAAATAATTCAAAATTCTCTAAGGGATGTCACTAGGAAAGAAGCCAGAGAGATGGCGGTTTTCAGTTGATTTATGGATCTCTGTCCTAAGGCATGGATGTATGCGATCTCTTGAATTCCCTCCCACTCATTCTATACTAAAGCGAACGTAGCGAGAGCGATTAACTAACCGCTAGTCCTACCCTTCTATCCTTAGTCTCTGAAAAAGAATGTGCCCCAATATTGACACGCTAACTGCAAATTAAATTACGCCAACATCGGTGCCGCGATTAGAAACTCTGACATCTTAAAATAATTTTGTACACCGGTACACAAATTTCATAGTGATACTGACCCGATGTGATGTGCCAGTGATGTTTTTGTGGATTTCCAACGGCACTGACAACAAGTGCAAATTTTTAATGAATATGTGTTCTAAGACATATATGTTTTTTTCTGTAATGCAAACTATTCGGTCATAAAAATGGGGAGTAGTGTGAGAGAATGGCAAACCACTAGTCATGTCCTAGCCCTATCCTTCTTTCCTTTTTGTTTTCGAAAAAGAAAGGTCGGACGACACAGTGAGAAGCAGTTTTATTAGGAGACCGTTAGGAGTAGATTTTTTTTTTGCACTTGCTTCGCCTAACAATCAGACAGGTCTGGGTTCATGTCCCGTAAGGTAAACGTCAAATTTAGGTATTTTCAATTTTAAATCTTTGACATGGTTGTTTGTGATGTTTCTTCTCCTCTTTTTTTAAAAATATACTACGAATAGACGTATATTTGCTAGGACAGGACTAGCGGTAAACTAATCGCACCCGTTATTAAGATAAGATTGGTGGGAGGGGGTACTAAAGACACACATCCATGCCTTTGAACGAGTGGCGGATTAAACGCATTAAATTCATAAATCAATTAATAAAACTGTCCGTTCTGAGATTCGAACCCGTGAACTTTGTAGCCGTAGCCGACAGCGTTGAGCATTCGACCACACCTATTATACGAACAGACTATACTTTGTGCAAATTAAATAATTATTTCATTAGCTCGTGTATTCAGTTCAAAGTTTAACCGCCATTTTTAAATGTCTTTCTTCTTATCAATAAGACACCATAATGAAAACAATTTTCTTGAAACGGCTTGTATTGCAAAAACAATACAATAACAATATTTAAAACCTTGTGCTCATAACATAGTAACTAAGAATATTTCATTTTTTGACCTTATCTTTCCTTCACATGATGTATTCAGCGGCTTACTGATAAGGATTGTGTTCTTCTTTGAAGAACTACAATATGCTAGGTGGAAGAACCTGTCAACATTTTTGGGATGTGCTGTGTACCTTTTTTCGTTTAAACAATTTACAATACACATAAACCGCCACCATCTTGTTTTTGTTTTAATCTAATAACTTAAAAATCAATAGAAATGAAAAATGAAAAATGTAAAATTACATTTTAGCGCGATTCCCTTCCTGGAATCAACATTAGTAGAGAGTAGGGGTGGGCTGGAGGGGGCTTGCAGGAGCTCGCGCAAGCTCCTTGTTAAATTTAGCTGCGACCGGCGAGCCCCTTGTTAAAATTATCAAATCAAATGAATATAGAATTGCTGCATTATCTATATATTAATAGTCGATAAAATAATCACTCGCTTTTCACTTTTCACTTTTTACTTTTCACAAATGTGTGCGTACTGATCTGCTTGAGAATTTTTCTTCTTCTACGAAATGTATTTGTTAGCTTATTTGAAAATTAGTTGAATAAAATATATATACTACAAAAAATGGTTGTTAGCAAACTTGAACATTATTCCAAATATTAAATAATTTACGAAATTTCTGCTCCTACGAAAAATGGTTGTTAGCAAACTTAAACATTATTCCAAAAATTAAATAATTTACGAAATTTCTGCCACTACGAAAAATGGTTGTTAGCAAACATAAACATTATTCCAAAAATTCAATATTTTACGAAATTTCTGCTACTACGAAAAATGGTTGTTAGCAAACTTAAACATTATTCCAAAAATTCAATAATTTAAGAGGTCTATTTATGCTACTACGAAAAATGATTGTTAGCAAATTTAAACATTATTCCAAAAATTAAGTTATTTAAGGAGGTCTATTTTTGCTACTTCGAAAAATGGTTGTTAGCAAACATAAACATAATTCCAAAAATTAAATAATTTACGAAATTTCTGCTACAACGAAAAATGGCTGTTAGCAAACTTAAACATTATTCCAAAAATTAAATAATTTACAATTGAAATACTGCAGGGCAGGGCTGTCGATATATGCCCCGAGACATATTTCTTTTACTATCAGAATTTCTGGCTTATTCAATAAATAGGTTTGTAATTTATTTTTCACGCCAGTAAATTTTCTGACTACTTAAAAATGAAACAAAAATCTCACGTTGCTGGACAACGGGCTTACAGCTAGTAAAATATAAAACATTGTTGCCTTTTAAAATTCCTCGAAAAACACATTTATTTTGGGTGCATAATAAAGGAGGTCTAGACGTTTTTTGACTATAAAATATTGGCAGCCCACCGCTGGTAGAGAGGGACATGATAACAGATGAAAGCAAACAAAAGACTTAGGCCCAAATTGGAATTAATAGCGTCTTGAAAATTATTGAAAAGTAAAAATTAGTTTGTGTATTGACATTTTTAATCATGAAATATGAAATATTATTCCATACGTTTCCCAGACTGACCTACAAACAAAAAAAAATGTTTTCATATTATATTTTTGTATGCATCAACGGTAAAAATAATCAAAATATATAAAAAAAATCCTAATTTAGTACAAATTAACACACTTCTTAAAGCACGGGTTCCCAACCTGGGGGTCGCCAACTTTTTTCGATTTTGAAATCAAGGATTTCAAATTCCCCGGTGAGCTAAAAAAAAGGAGTTTCGGAGACAATCCGGGGAAAAAGTATCACAAATCGAGGATTTCAAATTTCTCGGGGGGTCGCCTAGTCACATGGCTTTTATAAAAAGGGGTCCCACCAATGTTCCCTCTAAGCTGTGCGCGTGTGCGCGCGCACATGCGTTAGAACAGAGCGCACAAAATGTTAAACCAGTTATACCACCACCAGAATAAATTAATTATCATTTAAAAAAAAAAACCATTTCGTTAAGAAGGTCTAAATTCCGTTATGTGGCGCACAAAATTTTTAATTTCCTTTCAAAATTGCACAGCCAATGTATTTTGCGCACATAACTTTCGGGAAATTAGAGGGAACATTGGTCGCCACCCGAAAAAGGCTGGGAACCTATGTATTAAAGGGTTAAAAATTGGAAGAACTCGATATATTGATTGAAAGAAATGCTGTCCGTACTGGGAATCGAACTGTTGAAATTTATCCTGGATGCTCTACGACGTTGACCACTGGGCCACGTACCGCCCTGTTTTTAGGATTGGTTGGGTGGTACTGCCCGTAGTGTTTTGGTTGGACTCTGAAAAATCATCAAAACATCACAAAAATGGCGGAAGAGACATAGTTTCAAATGATTGTTATTTTGATGTGAATTTTTAATGCTTTATATTTTTATATATATAATTTTATTTGGGTCATAAAACGTACATGGGTATGTATGTGATAAAAAAATTGAATAGTTGCATGAAAGAATTTTCATTATAGTGAACGAAACATATAATCGAGCATTGTGCTGTGAAATTAACTAGCAGGGCCGTACTGAGGGTATTATTGCCTCAAAATAAATTGTTACGGAGATAATATTTATTTCCAATCGGTTTTTTTTTTCAAACAATTATACTTTCCCTCCACCACTGCTTCCCAATCCGTTCATTTTATACAGTAGTTTTTTTTGACTGGGAGTGTCTTAAGAGCAACTGTTGGCAGTGTGCAGAAAATCAATACTTCTAGATAAAGTGTTAAGTATCATATGGACTTTTAACTGTAGTTTATGTCAACAGAAGTTTTCTCAAGGTTGTACCCACCATCACCCGCTACGGCTTCATACTCTTCATATAGGGCGTACTCCACAGTGTAACAACGTTATTCGTGTTCGAATTTTTTCCAGGGATATCCCGAAGACAAATTTTTCAAGGCAAATTTCTAAATAAAGTTGTTATTTTAAGATCGTATGTAAATTGGATTTATTCGCTCTCCATGGGACGCCGTGAACTCTCTAAGTTGCTTGTAATTTACCATTAGCAGTTTCTCAACCTTTTTTTTCGAAGAGAGTAGGGATATAAGGATAGGGCTATGACAGGCCTAGTGGTCAGCTAATCGTGTTTTACAATATAAACCATTCCTTCGAACAAAAATCTGTAAATAAATTGAAAAATTAATTACAATCCTTTTATAACTGGGCGTAGCGAGAGCGATTAGTTAAGCACTAGTCCTGCCCTAGCTTTATCCTTCTATCCCTCTTTAAAAAAATGATTTGGGTAGCAAATAGTTCTCGTAGAAAAACAACTGTTAAGGTTCCTCCATTAGGAGGCCATATGCTTCACATTGGGAGCGGAGTTGGATAAACAAAATAGGTATTCGAGTCTTTGAAGTCGACCACTCGATCATAGACGCTGCCGTTTATTATCTTACACTAAAAATTATTCATTATTTTAAATGTTGCACGTTTCTTGATTCGGCCCTGTCAAATGCATTTACAGCCGAGCGAGTTGACTGTTAAAAAAAGTCAACAGCGGGCAGCACTTAACCAATAAACAACTTGACCCGACCATACAAACATTGCGAGCCACTGCCTTTCGGTGCGATCACATATTACACCGCGAGCTCCAAAGAGTTGTGGCAATCCAGGAGTTGATTCGGAGTCGGAGTCAACAAAATACTCGTCAGTCAATAAAAGGAATAAAATTATAATACGTTCTTCCTTGTTTGACGCCAGCCAGTGAAATCTTTCCATACAATATGTCACATTTTATTATGAGATGCGATCGTACTTACTGTTTTTAGATTGTCTATCTTGTTGTCCCCAAGCAGAGCTAAAATGGCCCGTTTTCTGAAGGACGGCAACCTAATTAACAATTCAAAATGGCGATAAATAAAATGAATAAATTATAACCAAGATTCAGAAGTATTTGATGAGTATTCCCTTTATTCTAATTACAGTAAAACCCCCATTTACACTAAAGTCGGGACAGTGTAATTCGGGGTAGTGTCATTGGGGGTGTGAGTCTCATACAAAATTAGGGATTTGATTTTTTCCGCAAATACGTGTATAGCCTGGCACGTGTTGAATACGCAGACGCTAGCCAACATTTGACTGTATGCGCGGCTCAGACGACCGTCTCGTAGTAACGAAAATGGAATGCGACAGTGCAATTGGGGGATTTGCGGCGAATATTTCAAGCCAGCGCGTAATTCGGGATATTGTAATTGGGGGTTCCACTGTACATTACACCGCAAAACGTGCACTATGAAGAAATATTCGTTTTCTTGAATAGTGTTCAAGAAAGTTCATCATCAATTAAAAATAAGTCGATGTCCCGTTTTGAGGGAACAATGAATGGTCACGTTGCGATCATGATCGCGCATCTAATGCCTTGAAGTTAATGTTCGAGAACATATTATAGAAAGGGGTAATTTTTAATGTTAATTTTATATTTTGAATTCGGTTGATTAACACCCCATCTGGACATGGAGATTTTTCAGTGCCTTGCGTTAAGCAAGGAAGTACCTTATAATATACCAATTGGGTATTTTGATTTTTAATATAATACACCGCCTTAATACCGTCGGCTTTCTGCCATTAACAACGAATGCCCTGATTGACTATTATTACTATAACAAATTAAATTAAAATTAACATATATAAGATATTACATAATATACCTTGAAATAGACTTGCAATGGCACTTGTTGTCTGTATTAATATATGAGATATATTATATACACATATTAGAAAATCGCGAAATCTTACAGTGAAATCTCGCAAAGTCATCAATTTTTTTTTCAAATGATCGAGTGCATAATATTTATAATAATCTGGCAATTAATTCTCGATTATCATTGGCTAAAACCTTTAACATTATTATTTATTGTTAATTACAATAATAAGATAATATTTGACATCAATTTAGCATCGATTAACTGATCGGCATTCGATGATTAATTTATTTTGTGAATTAAAAATAACATTAGGTTAGTAATATATGAAATTATTTAAAATATTTGACATTTTCTTTTGGAAACAGCTTTGAAAAGAAATGTCATTATTGTATATATGAAGTTGTTTTAAATCCGGAGCATATTATGGACTCTCTGACGGTGCATATATCGACATAACGAGGACTGCTTGTCTATCATTCGTTAGGGATAAGGTAGGATTAGTATTAACCAATTTTATTTATTTAAAGGTTTATATATCTTATCACTTTTTTGCCATACTAAAAAGACTTTCACAGAGCAACGAGGACTTGCTGTTAGTCTATCCCTCTCAGAATTTTCTAAAATACACTATAGACGAGACGTTGTTGAGTACAACCGTTTAAAATTGGTGAATAAAAAAAATGAATTAAAGAGGCCTACGTTGACTTTTTAAGTTTTAAGTAACTCTTTGCTTTCTATATAGTATAATATATTTGACAAAATACAATGATTTTGACAGAGTAACGAGAACTTGTTGTTGGTCTATGCCTCTGAAGGCTTTTATGTCATACAAGTATGTAAAGAGTTGTTAAGTAAGTTTAATTTTTTTAATAAAAACAAAAGATTTATAGAGGACTACCTGTCAGTCAATCTCATGGTTGGCTTTTTAAGAGAATGTAAGTTGTCATTATTTGTTTTATATATATTATCACTTTTTCGGTAAAGTAAAAACACTTTCACAGAGCAACAAGGACTTGTTAATCTATCCCTCTTAGACTTTTCTAACTAACTAACTAACTATAAATGAGAAGTTAAACCAGTAAACTGTACAGTAGAACCCCCATTTACTCTACAGTCGGTACAGTGTAATTCGGGGTAGTGTGATTGGGGGAGAAAATCTAATACAAAATTAGGGATTTGGTTTTTCCCGCAAAAAGTGCAAATCTAAGATTTCCCTTAGTTTTGCAAAAAAAAAAAATTTAGTTTCCAAGTGATAAAATGCAAAGCGCGCCAAAATTCCACACATATTCAGTCGGCCGCTATACGTGTATAGCCTGGCACGTGTTGAATACACAGACGCTAGCCAACATTTGGCTGTATTCGCGGCACGTAACGGCACGCGGCGTAGTAACGACAATAGTATGCGACCGTGCAATTGGGGGATTTGCGGCGAATATTTCAAGCTGGCGCGTAATTTGGGGTAGTGTAATTGGAGGTTCCTCTGCACAGTTAAATATTTAATAATATGCGTATTTTTTTTATTCGAATTTAATGAAAACGAAAAGTCGGAGTGGCTTGTTTTTTTACGACTCCGACTCCACATCTCTGGTTAAAAGCCAAAATAAGAGAACAGAGAAAAATATATAAGAGAACTCATTATTATTAATTTCTGATAATAGCATTTATGTAACAATATAAAAATGAAAAGATCAATCAAAAATTAATAATTGATTTTGCTAATCAGCAAAAAGAAAACAAACAAATGTTGCTTTTTTTTTATCTTAAATACAAATAAGAAATTAGATGCAATCGTAACGTTGTTTTTTTTAAATGTTAGGTAATTTTTAATATATTTTTGATTACCTTATCTAGTATATAAAAATACTTTTCTTGATGGAAAGCAAATTACATTCATAAAAATAAAAATGTACTAACGCCATAATTTTATCAAATAAAAGTTTTAACAACATTTTTCTACCATTCTTTTTCAAAGAGAGTAGTAGAGATAAAATAATACGACTAGGACAGGACTTGTGATTAATTAATCGCTCTCGATACGCCCAGTTTTAAAAGAATTGGAAAGGGCGAGAGGAAATCCTAGACACCAGAAACACCCATATCTTTGAGGTCTTTGCTTAAGCACGCCACTGGCTACCTGTTTATTTTTTACGGATAAATTTTATAACAATATCGACTGTGGAAAGGAAAAAGGACGTAACTCTCAGTTTTTCACAATGAATACAACTCGACACACGTTCTATCAAAAGGATGGAAGCTGAAAATGCCGAATTAATATCTAAATTTTGCTTTGAAGTTTGAAAAAGATGACCTTGTAAAAAAATAAAACCAAGAAAAAAGTTTGAAATAAAGGTTTTTCCTTGACAATTTCTTTATATAATATTATGTTATGTCAATTAAACACCAGTTTAGAAGTCTCCGTGCATTTAACAAAGGTTGTATATAATTCATAATTTGCATATGGCCCAAGATCATCAAAACACGTTTTTTGCGCCTCCTGTAAAATTTGATATGTGTGGGTTACGTCCTTTTCCCTTTCCACAGTCGATATAGTAATAAGGCATGCTTTACTTAACTGTAATGATTTGAAAATCATATTAAAATAGATTCTATCAATTAAACGAATGTTTGTAAAAAAGTAATTTAATATTTTTTTCATAATTAAAGCTGTGACACTCGACCTTCAGAACAATAATCAACTTTTAGTTTATTGGTAAAAAAACCTTACCATAGTTTAAATTATATTATTCATTATAAATGAATTATGACAATATTATAAACAATTATTGCACTAACCGTAACAACCAAAGACAATAATAATAGTACAAGCCTACATTTTACAGGAATATTAAAGAAGATACGGTAAAATGTTGATAAATAACTGAAAGTCATTTTTATTTCTTAACATAAACTATGTGGATACAACAAACCGGTCCATCTGAGTGTTTTTTATTATTATTTTTAGTTGAAAGTCTTGTTTCTTTTCAAGTCAAATTTATACTGCTGTCATTGTTATTTAATAATTTATTTTGTTGAGAATAATTCTTTAACAAAACCAACGTAAATTAATTCGCGGACTAGCTGTTTTTTTTTGCGAAATACAGTACAGACCGATTTATAGATGTATTTTGCTTCCACCCATCAGAACATAATAGCAGCAAGTTCAATCAGTCCTATCCTAGCCCTATCCTTCATATATGATTAGAAAAGGCAATAACAGGCAAGTTAATCCAAAGCACAGTGGTTAATGCCGTTGGCTTCCAAGCCGGACCACACGGGTTCGAATGCAGCATTTTTCAATCGATTTATTGATTTCCTGTCCAAAGGCATGGATTTTTGTGATGTCTGAAATTCCCCCCCCCCTCATCATTCCAATCGTAAAATATGGGAGTGTAGCGAGAGTGATTAGCCAACCACTATCCTTATCGTTTTAATCCCTACTGTATTTGAAAAAACGAAAGGTTGAACAACTGAGAAACGTGCAGTTCTTGTAGAAAAAAAAGCTTCTGTTGAAATACTTCCATGCTGCACATTGGGAGCGGACATGGATTAAAAAAAGGTTATTTTCATAAACAATTTATGGTTTCTTTAAATAATAATAAAGCATTGAAAAGTTCATAATATTCTTGAAGCTGTCATTCTTAAAACAAATCTGAATCTTATTCTGTAGGTACTTCAATTTTTTCACTTACCGACTTTTGCCAGGACGGTGACAATATTTCTTGATCTTTTATATCAGATGATAAGGCACTTGACATATTAATTCCTTTCGCTGATTTGCCCGGCCTGTTTGTGGGTCAAAGTTTCCTCATATGTTGTTTTTCCTTATCCACAATCAAAATAATCAATTAAGTGATTAAAAAATATTTTTTTCGATAGTACAATTATTATTAAATTTGACGTCCGAGTGTACTCGATTATTATACAGCTGACCCCCCCTACAGCGTAGAGATTGGGAAAACGCTGTAGAAATACTACGTAATGATGCGGTGGGCTGCATATACGTTAACAAAGGGCTAGCTTTATATCAAAGCAGTTCTCGGTGTTTTTGAGTGAGTTTTTTTGCAATACTTAAATAAGCAATCGATTGTTACTTAATACACTTATAATATGTAACAATATGCAATTTACCGTAAACTTATCGATGTAAATGGCCAAAAATGTACTACTGTGTGTACTGAAGCTGTCCTAGAAAATATATAATTCAGAAATAGCAGTTATGTACTAATTTGATCTGAGAATATTGTTTTCTTTTAAATTAACAAGGGGCTCGCGCGAGCCCCCTCTGAGCCCCTTCCAGCCCACCCCTAAATAGAGGACTAGACAAACTTTGAGGTTAGGTTCTTTCTGTTGTTTTTTGTAATATCTTGACTGAAAACATTCTTCAAGATCCACACTCATCTAATCCAGATTAACAGGGGAATAGATCTAGGACAGGACTAGCGGTAAGCTAATCGGCCCGTTTTTTACAATCGGATATTTGTGTAATCTTAAACAATATAACACCTTGTCTTTGAGCAGAAATCCGTAAAATGATTATTTAAACATTTCGCTCTGTGATTTGGAACCTGTAGAAAATTTACCATTTGGAGTTCATATGCCCCTCATCGGGAGCGGACATGGAGAAAAGATCCAGTCATAGATGCGTTCTTATAATCTAGGGCTTTGGAGCGTCAAGAAATTAGAGGACTCCGACTCCGACATAGTTTAATCCTTTAATTATTTTTTTAGGCTTATTTATTAGCTCGCAGTTGCGCCACTTTTGAGCAAAGCCATTGATTGTATGTACATACATTTTTTTAAAAAGGACTTAAAGTTGAAACATGACTGCGACTCCACGGCCCTGCTATAAAAAGTTCTCGTAAAAAACTTACGTTAAGATTTTCTACTTAAAACACATAATGAACTTTTTATTGCTATTGGTCATGATAAAAGTATATTTATAAATTTATTTGTATATATTTAAAAGGGAAAATAAAACAAAAAATATTTCAGAATTCCAAGCCGGTTTTTTATTGTTACGGTATATTTTTTTAAATGTATTACAGTGTTTCTCAAGAAAGGATCCGCGAATTAAAATTATACTGTCAGTAAATTGAAACAATTTTATCGGTATATTATGTATAATTAATTTATCAATTTGAATACAAAAAAAAGTGACATAGAGCATTTTCGATGAAATCGAACTAAACAACAAACTCTTTTTACTGTCCGCTCCCAATGTGGAGTATATGGACTTCAGATGGAGTGTTTATATCAACAAGGAGTAGGTATTGAACGGTAGTATTAGTAGCAGTGGCGTAACCACCACACAACGGATCCTATGCCACGCATGAGTGTCCTTAGGCTCGCGAGCAAGTCGTCTTTTTATGTGCATTATTTTACTTTGTAACGAAAAAATTGAAAAATTGAAAGTTTACTTAAGCAAACTTTGCGATAGTAAGTCTGAAGATGCCTCTGAAAGAGGCGAAACACGTGTCACAGTTAGTAACACAATACGTGGAATAATCAAAGTTAATTAAAATTTTCTATTAAGTAAATCACACATTTGAGTGCAATTAAAGTAGGTTTTTGATTGATTGCAGATTTTCATGTGGTCAATTTGTCATGTGTGACTACAATATAACTGTATATGATGATTTCAATAAAGTTTATAAGTGATATAGTGAACTTGCGTTGTAATATCGCCTCGGATCAGTGATTGCTAAGTGACCAGGAGATGTACGACATTTTTTTGTTATTACTGACAATCTAGACGGATCCAGCTGCTCTGAAACTTTTTTAAACTGTGCCACCTACCGGAGATAATAATATTATTATATATATACCCGAAAATATATCACAAATAAAAGAAGCTAGCAGAAAATGGTATATCATGAATCCTGCAATTAATTTTTTTTTTTTAGATTTAAAGCATACACGTTTAAAAATATTATTTTTAGCCAGTTAAATTCGAGCTAACTATGGATTGCCACCACGTCTAAAGTGAAGAAGACCTGGCTTGAACACGTTCTGCAGAAGCCTCAACAAGGCTTGAATTATACCTGTCCACTGGTGACCATCCATAGGATGTGCTCGGCGCAGCTACGGGACGTTGAAATGATTTACGAGAGGAAGCAAGAATATTGGCTGGATGGAATCTTGGAGGAACCATGTGGTGGACATATACTTCGGTTAGAGTAGATATGGTTGAAAAAAATGGATTTCTATAACTATATTTCCGATAAACAAGCATTCTGATATTTACGGTGTTTTTCAATACCAAAACACCAAAGATAATTTTAATAATTAAAATAAACCAAATTTTGAATGTTTAAATTCCATCAAATAATATTTAAATATAAAAGATTTGCAATGATTTTTTTTTAAATCTGCTGACAAATATAAGCCACCTGCGTGGTCGAGTGGTTAACGTTGTTGGCTTCGGTCGACTGGTTTTTTTCATATTTTACAGAGAAGAGCTCTTACTCTATTTATGTTTCTTCCTTTGTATAATATTTTGATAGTTTTATTTATTTTTCCCTTCTTTGTTGACTGTTTGATTCTTATTATTCATTGAGTTACGGTTAGCTGATTAGTTAAACACTAGTCTTTTCCTATATTCATAACATTTTTTAAATGCATTCATATTTTTGTGTCCAACATATTTTAGGTTACGCATGCAAGTTATAAGTCACCCGTTTTCAACGACTCAAAACACCACAACTTCACACTGTCGACAAATTCATTTTAAAAAGGTGCCAGCACGAAAAAACTTTGACAACCTTCCGTTCTTTATCTTGAGGTCAATAGTACGACATATGGACTTTTTTCCTTCTTCGCAAATGAACAATCCAAGAAATTATCAGTAAGCGGCTGTCCTCTGCACAAGGAAGTCGTCCATTGTGGTGTTTTGTCAATTACAACCGGTATTTTGGCCACAACAATACAAGTTTTTATTATAATTCAAGTTGCTCAGGACGCTCGGCCAAAAGTGAGTAATTTTTTTATAGCAAATATTTATTTCAAAAGTCACGTAATTTTTTTAAAACAATGTCCACTCTCGACACGAAGAATATTCTCTTCTAATTGAGCTCATTTCAACAGAAGTTATTTTACGACAACTGCTTGTTAATCAAAAATTTCATATTTTTAGATGTGATTAGGTACAGTAAAATAAAACTATTGGTTAGCTAATATTACCCACAATTTCCTGATTTAAAGTTAGGATGGGTGGGGGGGTTTTAAGAGATCGTAAACATTCATGATTTCGATTTTAAATTCATAAATCTGTTGGCAAATTTAAAAAAAAGCTACACGAAATTAATAGTAATATATTTGTTATTCCACTTGTTGTGTAACTAGTTTTGAGTCTCTGAAGAGAATCTTCGGTCGAAAATATGTTTTTTTTGTCTTATTTTTATATATTTACCAACGAAAACTGTGACTCCGAAGTGGGCTCTCAGTTTCCTGGATTTGTTTTCGATTTCTAGAGTACAAACTATAATTCTTTTCATCGTGTAATCGAAGTGTTTTTTTATCAAAACAGATTATGCTAGTTTAAGGCTTTGAAAAAAATAGTAAAAAAAAAAAACAAAACCCTTTACGAATACCAATTGTGGGTACTCAGCTTAAGCTTGAAATGTTTACTTTAACATGGCCAATTTTTTACACACATTTTTGAGAGTTACTCGAATATTACCAGAAGGTACAATCTCTGCATACCGAGGAGATCGTCAGAGATCGTCAAGAGGGGCTTTTGAACCGGGCATCACAATGTCACCTTCTGTGGGCTAATTGCTAAGAGCTTTGTGCTGACAATCAGTCGGTTCTGGGTTCACGTCCTGGTTAAGTCGATGTCAAATTAATCGATGTCGAGTCAATCTCGTATGATTTTAAAAAATATATACACATTTGATAATTGATTGAGTTGGCATTTACTTGGTAGGACTCAATTATAATCGTTGTGTTTTTATTTTTTTACTACAATAAGGTGAGAAAAAAATCATTCTATTTTTTTACTATTTCCGCTCTCAATGTGGAGCATATGGACTCCTAATGGAGTTAATCTCAACAGAAGAGTTTATACGAGAACTGATAGTTACTAAGTTGATCAACATCTTTGGAAAAAAATAGGGAAATATAGATAGTGCTAGGACAGGACTAGCGGTTAGATAATCGCTCTCGCTACGCCCCGTTTTTTTAAGAATAGGACGGGCGGGAAGGGTTGTTCAAGATATCACATTCATCCGTGCCCTCAGACAGAAATCTATAAATCGATAAAAATATCAATCTTTAAAAACTGTCTTTACTGGGACTCAAGCCAGTGACTTCCGTTTTCTAAGCCAACTACGTTGATACTCGACCACGCAGCCGGCGTATTTTAGTTCTACAATTATTATTTTATTTATTTATATTTGATAGCTATTACGGTTTACCCCCCCGTCAGCACTATCGACAGCGTAAGCCGGAATAAAATAGCAATCAACTGCATACATATAAGGTGTTATTTTTTTGAGACGTTTGTTTTTCGAATCAGCACCACTTGTTCCAGCGACAGCCAATTTAACGGCTGATTTGTGCTCAGTTTGGTTTGCCATTTCACCATGTATAGATTTACACCAGATCAACGCTTGTAAATTGTGCAAATTGTGTATTTCTTCGAAAATAATGCCAGCCAGAACGTTACAGTCATTTTCTTTCCCCCAATTGAACGGCATTAATGTGTGAGTGCTGTGGTTTCAACAAGACAGCGAGACGTGCTACGCGCCGCAAACTGGTTGTCGCTGGAAAAAGTGTTGTCATAACAGCGTGTAACGAGAGTGATTGGCCAACCACTAGTTCTGTCCTAACCGAGTATTTTCTATCCCTTTTATTTTTGAAAAAAAGAGAGGTTAGCTGGGTAATAAGAGTCTATCCTTTTCACATTAGGAAAAGACTAAAACAAAAAAGATAATTAAGCAACTTTAACGTCATATATTATTATGTGTTAACTCCCTTTGTCAATTATTATCGTCTGATAAAAGAAGTTAGGTCGAAGACAATTTTAGTAGATAGTAGGAAAATACGAAACGAAACAAAACGTGAGCTGTTTTTTAATGTGTATATTGAAATAACAATAAAAGACAGTAGACAAAGAAGGATAGATAAGTATTTTAGTGTGATAATATATCTATTTTTGTATCATTATTTTCATATTCTTGTCACAACTAGTTCTTTTAAATCCACGCCAGAGCACATAGCCTCATGATGGTGGTATTTCAACAGATTTCTTCTACGAAAACTGATGGTTACTTAATTGTTTATTGCCCCTTTTGTTACGATGAGAGTAAGGATATAAAGAAAAGTGGTAAGACAACTGGACTTTTTTTTCTATCATGTGGAGCTTTTGGACTACTGGAGTCGAACGATAAGGCTAGGATAGGACCAATGGTTAGCTAATCACAGTCGCTGCTCTCCGCTTTCGGGATATGATGGGTGGGACGGGGGATTCCAAGATGTCACATACATCCATGCCTTTATATTTACTGTTACAGATAACGCCCGTCCGACCAACATGCGAGTCTTTCAATTCTGGGCTGCATCAGCCTTTCTCCTGGTGGCCCTGGTGACCTCACCAGCCTCAGGAAAACCGAGGACAACCACACCAAGCTACTCCAACGAGGAAGATGATCCAATCACCGGATACAGAACCATCAAGACAGAGAATGAAGGCAGTACTTGTGGATACAATGTAAGCCATTTTTGATTAATATTTACTTCACTATAAATTACAAGATGGATGGTCAAATGTATCATTTTTGGTATTGCATATAAAATACCGTTACTGCCAGTGACGTACCATCTTCATAGCAAAGCCATGCAATGCACGAGGGCTCAGCGAAAAAGAGGGTCCAAACTTTATATGCACTATTTTGAAATAGCACAATCGGCTAAATATGACAAATAGAATATTTTTACATGAATTATTTTTTTTATCACGATTCCCAGACGAATTTTCTAATAATAATAATTTCATCAACACAATACATCATTATCACAAACACAAGGCTTCATTAGATCCTAACACATTAGACTTGTCAGAAATTTCTAGCAATGAAAGCGATTTATGTCCAAACCCCCATAAAAGTCTTCGTATGTAATTAAATAGCTATGAAAAGTATTATTTTTCTTAACTTAATTACATATAACTAGCTGTAAGCCCGTTGCCCAGCAACGTGAGATTTTTGTTGCATAGTATTTAATTTAATTTAATTTTATGTTATTTTATTTTATGGTATTTTATTTTATTTTATTTCATTTCATTTTATTTTATTTTATTTTATTTTATTTTATTGAATTTAATTTAATTTAATTATATTTTATTTTAATATATTTTATTTTTATAGTTAGCAGATATTTCGTAAATTATTTAATATTTGGAATAATGTTTAAGTTTGCTAACAACAATTTTTCGTATTAGCAGAAACTTCGTAAATTACTTAATTTTTAGAATAATGTTCAAGTTTGCTGACAACTATTTTTCGTAGTAGCAGAAATTTCGTGAATTATTGAATTTTTGGAAAAAAAAAGTTTGATAACAACCATTTTTCGTAGTAGCCGAAATTTCGTAAATGATTTAATATTTGGAATAATGTTCAAGTTTGCTAACAACCATTTTTCGTAGTAGCATAAATTTCGTAAAATATTGATTTTTTGGAATAAAGTTTAAGTTTGCTAACAACCATTTTTCGTAGTAGCAGAAATTTCGTAAATTATTTAATATTTGGAATAATGTTCAAGTTTGTTAACAACCATTTTTCGCAGTAGCATAAATTTCGTAAAATATTTAATTTTTGGAATAAAGTTAAAGTTTGCTAACAACCAATTTTCGTAGTAGCCGAAATTTCGTAAATTATTGAATTTTTGGAATAAAGTTTAAGTTTGCTAACAACCATTTTTCGTAGTAGCAGAAATTTCGTAAATTATTGAATTTTTGGAATAATGTTCAAGTTTGCTAACAGCCATTTTTCGTAGTAGCAGAAATTTCGTAAATTATTTAATATTTGGAATAATGTCCAAGTTTGCTAACAACCATTTTTCGTAGGAGCAGAAATTTCGTAAATTATTTAATTTTTGGAATAATGTTGAAGTTTGCTAACAACCATTTTTCGTAGTAGCAGAAATTTCGTAAATTATTTAATATTTGGAATAATGTTTAAGTTTGCTAACAACCATTTTTCGTAGTAGCAGAAATTTCGTAAAATATTTAATTTTTAGAATAATGTTTAAGTTTGCTAACAACCATTTTTCGTAGGAGCAGAAATTTCGTAAATTATTTAATATTTGGAATAATGTCCAAGTTTGCTAACAACCATTTTTCGTAGGAGCAGAAATTTCGTAAATTATTTAATTTTTGGAATAATGTTGAAGTTTGCTAACAACCATTTTTCGTAGTAGCATAAATTTAGTAAATTATTCAATTTTTGGAATAAAGTTTAAGTTTGCTAACAACCATTGTTCGTAGTAGCAGAAATTTCGTAAATTATTGAATTTTTGGAATAATGTTCAAGTTTGCTAACAACCATTTTTCGTTGGAGCAGAAATTTCGTAAATTATTTAATATTTGGAATAATGTCCAAGTTTGCTAACAACCATTTTTCGTAGTAGCAGAAATTTCGTAAATTATTGAATTTTTGGAATAATATTTAAATTTGCTAACAACCATTTTTCGTAGAAGCAGAAATTTCGTAAATTATTGAATTTTTGGAATAATGTTTAAGTTTGCTAACAACCATTTTTCGTAGAAGCAGAAATTTCGTAAATTATTGAATTTTTGGAATAATGTTTAAATTTGCTAACAACCATTTTTCGTAGTAGCAGAAATTTCCTAAATTACTTAATTTTTGGAATAATGTTTAAGTTTGCTAACAACCATTTTTCGTAGAAGCAGAAATTTCGTAAATTATTGATTTTTTAGAATAATGTTTAAGTTTGCTAACAACCATTTTTCGTAGTAGCAGAAATTTCGTAAATTATTGAATTTTTGGAATAATGTTTAAATTTGCTAACAACCATTTTTCGTAGTAGCAGAAATTTCCTAAATTACTTAATTTTTGGAATAATGTTTAAGTTTGCTAACAACCATTTTTCGTAGAAGCAGAAATTTCGTAAATTATTGAATTTTTGGAATAATGTTTAAATTTGCTAACAACCATTTTTCGTAGTAGCAGAAATTTCCTAAATTACTTAATTTTTGGAATAATGTTTAAGTTTGCTAACAACCATTTTTCGTAGAAGCAGAAATTTCGTAAATTATTGATTTTTTAGAATAATGTTTAAGTTTGCTAACAACCATTTTTCGTAGTAGCAGAAATTTCGTAAATTATTGAAATTATTGAATTTTTGGAATAATGTTTAAGTTTGCTAACAACCATTTTTCGTAGAAGCAGAAATTTCGTAAATTATTGATTTTTTAGAATAATGTTTAAGTTTGCTAACAACCATTTTTCGTAGTAGCAGAAATTTCGTAAATTATTGAATTTTTGGAATAATGTTTAAATTTGCTAACAACCATTTTTCGTAGTAGCAGAAATTTCCTAAATTACTTAATTTTTGGAATAATGTTTAAGTTTGCTAACAACCATTTTTCGTAGAAGAAGAAATTTCGTAAATTATTGATTTTTTAGAATAATGTTTAAGTTTGCTAACAACCATTTTTCGTAGTAGCAGAAATTTCGTAAATTATTGAAATTATTGAATTTTTGGAATAATGTTTAAGTTTACTAACAACCATTTTTCGTAGAAGCAGAAATTTCGTAAATTATTGATTTTTTAGAATAATGTTTAAGTTTGCTAACAACCATTTTTCGTAGTAGCAGAAATTTCGTAAATTATTGAATTTTTGGAATAATGTTCAAGTTTGCTAACAACCATTTTTCGTAGGAGCAGAAATTTCGTAAATAATTGAATTTTTGGAATAATGTCCAAGTTTGCTAACAACCATTTTTCGTAGGAGCAGAAATTTCGTAAATTATTGAATTTTTGGAATAATGTCCAAGTTTGCTAACAACCATTTTTCGTAGTAGCAGAAATTTCGTAAATTATTTAATTTTTGGAATAATGTTGAAGTTTGCTAACAACCATTTTTCGTAGTAGCAGAAATTTCGTAAATTATTGAATTATTGGAATAATGTTCGAGTTTGCTAACAACCATTTTTCGGATTTTAAATTATTTAACAATTATTTCCAATAAAAATCAAAAGATCAAATCCAATTTTTCAATAAAAAATCAGTTGCACATTTTGTCCAAGTGTATGAAAAAAGCAAAATATTATTCTATGATATATCCATATCATAATTTGAATATTCTTAATGTATTAAAGAATTCTAACAGATTTTCAAGGTCAGACGTGAAAAGATTCATCATTATGATTCAATTGATCAAATCCGCTCCAAAAAATATTAGTCTCACATCGACTCACACGATCAAACGATTCATTTCGATAGCCCTATAATCATAGTTTGCAATAGTCGAATTAAAGTCTTTGATTATTCGAATATTATGATGTATGGTGATACAATACTTTAGCTCTACACCAAGAAATATCAAATTTTCAAACGTGGCGATATCAGAACATTCACGCCCGGTTTAAAATAAGCCGCTCCCATTGGATAGAACAACATTTCAAAAATGTGCTGTTCAGAATAAATCGAAATCATTGGTCTGTACCTTACTGCGGACGTCCTTACAGACGGACCTTATCGGCTATTAATGTTAAGATGCATAATTTTTAGTGTAATTTACTAATTGGATCTTTATTTTTACCTTTTCTTTACCAAAGTGTTGTCGTTTTGTCAAATATGGTTTTTTGATTGCCGAACAGGAAAAGCGCGCACCCCCATGTGGTTAATCTCCCACATTCCAGATATATTATTGGTTCATTTATCAATAAACCGGTTCCTGTAACATCCATAACCTAATATCTAGTAATAATAAGCTTAATCCGTATGAACTTTAAAGTGAAAACGATAAATCAGGGTTTCACTGTATTTATTTAAGTTGTTTTTAATAAATTTGATGTGTTTATTTACCTTTAAAGTGAGATAACGCAAAGGAAAGAAAATATCTTACATTGAACTTTACACGTCGAGTCACGACCCGAGATTAGGAACAACAAATTATTAATTTAATAACAAACTCCTACTATTTAATAACAAACACATAGGCTACATAGGCAATATTTCATATTTTATTAACAATTTTTCAATTGACGTCACTGCCTCTCTGTTTTAGAAATAGATTTTTTGATAGTTAATAAGAAGTGGTAAACTCAATTGTGATGTTTTGAAAATCCTATTAACCTTTTGCCCGCGTCAAAAAATATAGAGATCAAACCAGCGGCAGCTTTTTTGCGATTTTTTTAATCGCGTTTTCGACTATAAATATAGATTGTAGTTAGGGCGTCCAATCCCGGGATCCCGTTCAATTGTATGATCCCGCGATTGACACGGCCGCGATCCCGGGATTTCGGGATTGAGAAATTTAGAGCAAATCCCGAAAATTGACACGAAATTGGCAAATTCAAGATTTTAAATTCCTCGGTGAGCTAAAAAAAACGATGTTCTGTGACAATCGGGGGAAAAGTATAGCGAATTGATGATTTCAAATTCCTCGGTAAGAAAATCTCAATCCCGGGATCCCGGGGATTTCAGGATTGATTAATTGGAAAAAGGCTCCGGGATTGGATACTCTAATTGGCACCTATAGTATTTTTTTCAATAATGAAAACAATATATTTCTTGTATTTTCTGTTTCATTCAACAATAATCATTCTTCATACAATAGCGACGTAGCGCCGCCATTTTGTAAAACACCGCCACACGCAACCGAGAACACTGCGCCACCACCGTGCCATGCTTATAATAAAAATTTTCGGAACATATTCAATTTCACCCGCACTCGATCGCTTATTTTCATTCAACCCACGCATAGATGCGTGGTTGGTAGGTTCCACAAATAAATAATTTTGGCCAATATTTTAAACATTTTTGACCAAATCCAATAGATGGCATTGATAATATATATAACCAGTAATATTTTCAACCGATTTTGAACCCTAAAAATTAGAGATAGCGGTTATATGAGGCTCAAAACTCCGCGCAACGCCCGGGACCGCTATACACGTCGTACGCGCTGAGGGAATGTCAGCTACGACGTGCATAGCGGTCTTACGCGGGCAAAAGGTTAAGGATGTGTGTAGCCAAAGCCCCCTATAGTGAAAGCCATGCATGAGTTGAAAACAGGTACTTTTTTCAGATGAGCGGTTCGGATTCATAATGTTCAAAGTAGTATCACATCATTATGAAACCATTTGTTTCTGTTATATTGTATAATACATATTTATATTGTAATTATAAATCTTTTCAATTACATCTTTTTCAAAATAAGAAAAAATCAAATTTTCTAAGGTATTTAAATAAAAATCTCGGAGAACAAAAGCAAACAAAGAAGGCAAATCATTTTATTGAAATTATTTTTTTTACAATATTTCAAAAAAATCAACGTCATTATTGGGATATTAATCAATTAATAATTAATCTCAAAATTTATTTGTGCACACTGTTTCGTTACTCAATCTTTCCATAGGATTTCTCAAATCATAATCACACATCGCATTTCTTGCCATTCGCTATATTTCTTACAATCATTACTTAATTTGCATATATGACCCTTCCGATGTATCGTAAATTGTAAATTAATAACACCAAGGAATCACAGAATATCCATACAAGAAATCTTTCAAACATACATGTTATATTCAACGAAAAATAAGCTCATAAATTGGAATTTAGAGTTGATCTACGTATAACCGCCATACAATTTGTTAGGAGAGGCTGGGATTTAACGGCCCGTCTTTTTGCAGTTTTTTCTACAACACTGCTTGGAACTTAAGACTGCTATGGTGTAGCCCAGTGATTCCCAAACTTATTATGCTCGCAGACCCCTTTCATAGCAAAAACCTTACCGTGGACCCCCGAGTGAAATAATAAAGCTAATGACTAGAATGATATTTTTTCCATGCCTGCTTCCAATGTGGAGCAAATGGCTTCCTAATGGAGGTGTCTTAACAGATGTTTTTCTGCGAGAACTGTTTGTTAGTCAGTCGCTCAAACTCTCTTTTCCAAAGATAGGATAGGTATTGAGACATTTTTTTTTCAAGTGACAAAATATTTTTTGTGACACAAACTTGGAATGCGATCAATATTTCCAATTTGGGATGCGATCAATTTTCTCCGAGAGACAATTTTTTTTGTCAATATTTTGTCACTTGAAAAAAAAATGTCTCGAAGAAAATTGATCGCAACCCAAATTGGAATATTGATCGCATCTAAAAATGTGTTGAAAAATATTGCATTCCAAGTTTGTGTGGCAAAAAATATTTTGTCACTTGAAAAAAAAATATCTTGGAAAAAATTGATCGCACCCCAAATAAGAATATTGGTCGCATTCCAAGTTTGTGTCGCGAAAAATATTTTGTCACTTGAAAAAAAAAATGTCTCGGAGAAAATTGATCGCAACCCAAATTGGAATATTGATCGCAACCCAAATATTTGTTGCAGAAAATCTAATGGCTGTCGAAAAAAATATTGTATTCCAAGTCTGTGGCGCAAAAAATATTTTGTCACTTGAAAAAGAAATTGTCTCGGAGAAAATTGATCGCATCCCAAATTGGAATATTGATCGCATCCCAAATATTTGTTGCAGAAAATCTAATGGCTGTCGAAAAAAATATTGTATTCCAAGTTTGTGTCGCAAAAAATATTTTGTCACTTGAAAAAAAATTGTCTATCGGTGAATATTGATCGCATCCCAAATAGGAATATTGATCGCATCCCAAATATGTGTCGCAAAAAATCTGATGTCTGAAAAAAAATATTGCATTCCAAGTTTATGTCGCTAAAACTTTTCTCAAATTATACACTATTTCATGTTGAGTGCCCAATCCCGGGATCCTTGGACCGCGGGATTGAAAATTAATCAATCCCGAAATCCCGGGATCACAAAAAGGCTTCGGGATTGGATACCTTACTACAGATCCATGATTACTGATATTTATGGACCTGTAAATTGACCTTATTGGAAATGATTTAACTTTTATTTTAAAACAAGAAAAATTCGTCGAATGCACTTCATATGATTTATAAGTCAGAACTAAATTGTTTGGACGATGGAAGATGTTCCTGTAAACCTGATTAAAGACAATTGCAATAAGCTTGATTGCACGGGGGATAATTGTCATCACTTGTTTTCTTATGTACTATAATTATATTTTACAAAGGAAGTAAATTTTTTTATCATTTTATTTATTTTAAATTTTGATAATAATATAAAAGCTGCCAGGATTTTTTTAAATATTTATTCTTTCGCGGACCCCCTAACGTTGTCCACGCACCCCCAAATGATTATTAATTCGTCACGAACCCCCTCAGCGGTCTCACGGACCCCTGGGGACAGGAACCACTGGTGTAGCCGAACCGAAATAATCTCTGAATATCTATGTTTGGTTGTTGATTCAATTGTTATTTTCAGGGTTGCCACGCAACAAAAGAGGGAGCACTGAACGTGCATCTCATCGCACATACCCACGACGACGTGGGGTGGTTGAAAACAGTCGACCAGTACTATTACGGAAGTAAGTTTATTTGTACATATATATATTGCTTTGTCAGAAGACAAAAACCATCGACTATTGTCACCGCACTGGCAAAAGTGAATAAGTAACAACAACGTAACTCTCAACGAAACAATTCCACAAGAAAAGCTTTAATCAACTTAATTTTTTTTTATTAAAACCGTGGCCCAGAGCATATTCTAAAGGAGCCACAGGGAAAATAATATTTTAGGGGAGTAACAGCACAGTTTTGGGGGGGGGGGGGGGTGACGGGCTTTCTAAATACGATGAACAGAAATTTTGATTCACTTGATTGTACCTATTCAATGAAAAACTGTTCTAATCGTCAATTCGCAACATTTTAGGAAATTTGAATCATCAATTTCGAGATCACAGATAATAATAATTTTCTCAAAAGGGGGCCACATGCTCAAAAAGGTTGAGAAACTTTGACCTTATAGATGTCACTGTATTGAAATATGAAACAAAGCCTTTTAAACTAATTATTTAAAATATTTCAGGTAACACAAAGTACCAAAAGGCTGGTGTGCAGTACATTCTCGATTCCGTCATCGATGAGCTGATGAAGGACCCGAACAGAAGGTGAGGCTAAATTCTTCAATCAATTGACTGACTCCTTATTCGCATTGATATCATCACCTCTGACGAGCGATGTTCGTTTCCTATGCCTAGCATATTCTTTGTCTCCAGTCTTCCATTGCTTTGTTTCCTCCCATGAAATGCTAGTGTCCCCCAGTTCTGCAGAGTTCATCCTGTTAATAGTACACGACGGTCGTCCAGGACGCCAGAACCTCACCGGGCAGAAGAATAGGCAAGCAGGATAAGGGCTCTCCTGAGTAACATACCCAGTTCTAATGTGTCTCTATAACCACTGACGTGACGGGGCTCTGTCTTGTACGTTCCCTAATTTCCGAGTTCCTCACAAAATCCAACTACTTCCCTCTCATCATCTTACGCAGGCTGTTATTGTTAAAGCTCATTATAAAGTTTTTCCAGTGTTTTTGTCAGGTGCCATGATTCGCAACCGTAAAGAATCACTGTCAGAATGCATTTTTTTTATCCATGTCCGCTCCCAATCTGAAGCATATGGCGTCCTAATGGAAGTGTCACAGATTTTTTCTACGAGAACTGTTTGTTACTCAGTAGTTCTTTTTCAAAGAGAGTAGGGATAGAACGATAAGACTACGATAGGACTAGTAGTTAAGTGATCGTTTTTGTTACGCCCGTTTTAAGGATAGGGTATGAGTGGGAGGGAACTCAAGACATCAAATACACCCATGCCTTTGGACAGAAAACCATAAATTGATTGAAAAATCAATCTTTAAAAACTGTCCTTACTGAGATTCGAGCCCGTTACCTCTGTAATTGAAGCTAATCGTAAACTCCTTAGGGTACTCAAGGTTTTACCCACCACCCCCTACCCAGCTTGACACTATTCTTGCAGGTGTATTCCACAACGTAATAATGATATTTGTCACGTTCATTTTTTTTTACTACACCAGGTTTGTCTACGTGGAGACAGCCTTCTTCTGGAAGTGGTGGGGCGAGCAAGACGACCAGAGGCGCCATCACGTGAAACGCTTGGTCAACGAGGGCCGCCTGCAATTCTCCGGAGGGGCGTGGTCCATGAACGACGAGGCTACAACACACTACCAAGCTATCATCGATCAATTCACATGGGGCTTGCGGTAAGAGAGTACTTTGTGCTTACAATCAGACCTCTGCAATGGTAACTTCACAAATATCACAGATTTCAAGCTGTACAGTTATTTGTTTCTTTTAACATTCAGTTGATTTTTTGATCATTTTAGTTATTTGCCTTCGTCAGACCACTTTGAAATAAAATATTTATTTAAAAGATTGGGTGTATAGCAATGTTTAAGTGAAATGGTAACAAAATTTGACAAACTCTTCGCTTAGACGAAACTTTGTTTGTTGTTTTGCAGTAAGTTGAATGACACCTTCGGAGACTGCGGGCGCCCAAGGACCGGCTGGCAAATCGATCCGTTCGGCCACTCCCGAGAGATGGCCAACATCTTCGCCATGGCTGGATACGACGGTCTACTCCTGGGGAGGTCTGATTACCAAGACAGGCAGAACAGAATGTTGAAACAGGAAGCCGAGATGATCTGGAAGGGCAGCGATGATTTAGGTTTGTTATATTGTTTTTGTGTATTTCAAAATGCTTCGGACGTATAATAAAGCCTTAATTAACCCTGTGCCCGCGTCACCAAATTTAGCGAGCATGCCCTGTACGCAGCTGCTTTTTTTGCAGATTTTGTTATCGCGTTTTCGACTTTAAATATAGGCTGTAATATTTTTTCAACTTATCGAATATGTTAATTGCCACCGAAGTAACTTTTTCAATAATAAAATACAATATATTTTTTGTATTTTCGGTTTAATTCAACAATAATCATTCTTCATACAATTGCGGCGTGAGGTGGCCATATTGCAAAATACCGCCACGCACGACCGAGAACACTGCGCCACCACCATACCATGCTTATAATATTAAATTCTCGGAACAATTTACGATCGCTAATTTACATTATCCACAATCTTGCATTGGTGACGTATGTTCACGGCGTGTCCCATAAATAAATTATTTTAGCCTATATTGAATCTTTTTTGACTAATGCCATCTATTGAATTTGCTAAAATATACATTTAGTAATATTTTCAACCAATTTATACAATTTGAACACAATCTCTTGCTCTTATACAGGGTTTGAAATTTCCATGACATCTATACGTGTCACGCGCGCTGGGGGCATGTTCGCTAGGACATGCATAAATGTCATACGCGGTGAGAAGGTTAAACGAAAATTCATAAAACAAACAAAATATCTGATGAATTGTAAAAAGAAAAAAAACACCTGTTGTTGTTACACATGTTTCAATCCAAGATGTAAACAATTTTCTGCTCATGATAACCACACCATAATTATAGTCGGATTAATTACTAGGACAAATTTAGCACTGCCAATTGCCACACTAGACGCTGATTCACACAGCTGCACAGCAGTTTTATTTATTAAGCTCAAAAAAGAAACAATTCGCATTTGGAAAACATAAACATCGGCAAAGAAACAGCTTCTTTTTGAGTTTATCTTGTATGATTTTCCGATTTCCGACCGCTTCCCAACAACTCCACGTTTTCCTGTCTCCCCTCTTTCTTTGCTCTCTCCCATGACATTCCAGTATCCTTCAGTTCTGCCTAGTACATCCTATGGATAGTACCTGACAGTCGTCCAGGACGCCGGAATACCACCGGTCGAAAGAAGAAGCAGGCGGGATTAAGGCTTTCCGCAGCACTCGACCCAGTATAATCACTGACTTGATGGGGCGCTGTCTTGTACATTCCCTAAACTCCGAATTCCTCACAAAATCAAACCATCTCACCCCCATTATCCGACGCAAGCATTTATTCTCAATGCTTCGCTAAATAGATGTGAAAAATTAAAAGTAAAAATTTCCGGGCGTTATCTCGTTTCACCGAACCTTTTGTCACCATATTTAAATTCAAGACATTAATATGTTATAATTTTATGGCTTTGAAGAACGGCATAATCTTCTGAAATACTTGGATAATCGATTAGTATGGATTACTCTTCTCGCTTCCAGGCCCATCATCAGACTTGTTCACGGGAATAATGTACAACACGTATTCCCCACCTCCCGGCTTCTGCTTCGACATCCTGTGCTCGGATGAGCCCTTCATCGACGACATCACCAGCCCTGACTATAACGTTGACAAAATGGTAAGAAAGAGATCTACTGTACATATATTATTAAATTATGTCATCAGGACCGGTTTCCGAGATTATAATTGAATTCACCATTGGTCTTTGACGAGATTCTTAAAAATTTAAATTTTAGTAAACTTTGTGTCGATTATTCATATTTTGTAGATTCTTTTTAATAGCAATTGTTTATTACACCATATTAGTTCATTTTGATTTGTATAAATAGCACTGTATTATTGTTTTATCAGTTGATAATGTTCGTTTTGAGCGGAACCGGCACTGATCTTATTTAATAAAAGTCGGAATTAGTACAAATGTATATTTTACTTTTTGAATATAATGCCTTTACGCCAAGTATTGACAGTGAACTCTCCGAAAGTAATATTTATTTATGTACATATTATCATTTTAAATTCATTTATGATTTATGAACTTGGTCCAGAGATTAAATAAACATAAGAAGACTGTTTTATCAAATAATTTATGAATCAAGGGCAAACTATCGTCAACATGGTTATGTGCGCAAGGCCTCTCAAAGAAAATGTGAATTTGAGGTTATGTTATTTTTCACACCCAGTATTTAAAAATACAATCAAATTCGCCTTTAATTAATTTAGTTCAGTGTAACTATTCAATTTCAATTAAACCGTTTAAGAATATATATTTGGCATTACAGCTAATGCCAATGCGCCAGTTTCTTTTTTAAAACATACTAGATAAACTCAATGAGAATTTACTTTACAAACACCCACACCTTAGGTCTCTAAATCTCAATTTGATATTGACATTATCAGCAATCGAACCCAGACCCATATAAAATAACCAACTAGACCACAGCGGGCTACAATAATTTCATTAATAATTATTTTGAACGAACCAGAAATTAAAGTTAAGTTTAAGTACTCTTTGTTACTTTATCCCTCAATATCATTTTTTATGAATAAGCAAAGTTATATGCATAGGGCTAGAATAGGACTAGTGGTTAGCTCATCCCGCTCATCGCTCTTGATACCATTTTAGGATCCGATAGTGGGTTTTCCATAATCTTTTCGACATAAATCAATCAAAACATCAATTTATGAAACTACCCATAATGGGACTTGAAGTTTGAATGAACGCCCAAGCAAATTCATCATCTCTTGACAACTTTATCTTTTGACCATAAAACTCCATTGTCGAAGCGCATGGCAACTATACGGTGCCTGTAAAATCTTCTGTACCTTCCAGCCTCTTCGCTTACTTTTTGATCATACTAACATCTAAAGCTCTGCCAAGTACATCCTATGGATGACCTTCCAAGTCAGCGTAATTCATCAATAACTTTGATTTACGGTGACAAATTAATATCCTCGGTAGTTTTCTACAAACACGTATTTTTTTTTGCTTTCATCTGTAAACATGTTCCGCTCTACTGACGTTGATTCCAGTAAGGCAGTGTTTCCCAAACTTTGAACATCTGTTACCCATTTATAATTTTCGTAACACCAAATAGCCATCGTCAAAAACAAACTATGTAATTGAAAATAAGTAGGGTTATGCAACGCTAAGCAACATGCAGCTTATCCCCGCGCACCCCTACCAAAAGCTTTGGGTAACACTGCAGTAAAGGAGTGTGTATTGAAATTCTAAATTCATTGCTTCAAAAAAACTCAAAGTTGACAAAAGAGAGATACGTGTTTGTAGAGAATTAAGTAGAGAATTAGGATGGATTTGAATCACTGAGAAGCTCCTGTCGTTGACAACTGTTCGCATCATCATCTGCATTGTTAAATCAAACAGGTGGAGAAATTCGTGAACTACACAATGCGTCAGGCGGCGGCATACCAAACCGACCAGCTAATAATGACAATGGGGGACGATTTCAATTACCAAAACGCCAGAGTCTGGTTCAAGAACTTGGACAAACTGATCAAGTTAGTGATTTTTTTATTAAACGGGGCTTGGTCAGTGTTGTTTTGTTTTGGGCTTTGGCGTTTTGGGAATCTTGTTTTTTATCCATTTCCATTCCCAATGTGAATGCATATGGCTTCCTCAGTCGCTCAACCTCTCTTTTACAAAGAGAGTGGTAGGGATAGAAGAATAAGGCAATGACAGAACTAGTGGTTAACTAATCGCTCTCGCTACGTCAAGTTATCGAAGGGTCGGAATAGTGGGGGGAATTTTTAGACATCACAAGCATCCATGCCTTCAAACATATATCGAAAAATCGGTTGAAAAAATGTTGTTCGAAGTGGGATTCCGTCCCGCGAGGTCCGGCATGGAGGCCAACGTCGTTTACTACTGTGCCATGGACCCAAAATAATCATATTTTTTTTTGTCTACGAGAACTGTTTGTTATTCAGTCACTCAACCTCTCTTTTCCGAAGAGATTGGTATGGATATAAGGATACGGCTATGACAGATTGCTTCTTTTTTATCGATACAATAAACATCTACGAATGTCGATGCAAGTCAAACGATAACAACAAACCCTTGATACGACCAGGTGAAGAAGTTCGTCAACTATACAAACCACCAAGCCGCCGCTTACAAGACTGACAACATAATCGTCACCATGGGCGAGGATTTCCACTACCAGGACGCCAGAATGTGGTTCAAGAACCTCGACAAACTGATAAAGTTAGTGAAGGGAGCGGCTACAGAACTAATTTATTCTATAACATATTGAAATGCGTAACTGGCTTTCTTTGTTGTCCGCCATTTGTAATAATAAAACACGTTATATTGCTTACCAATGCATGACCTGCTGTAAAAACAAAAACAAGCATGTTATGGAGTGCATGAAATTGTATATCGTATTTTGTTCTTTGTTTCTTTACCCGTTTCTTGCCCATTCCGTGGTGCTATTCTCGAAATTATTTGAACCATTGAACCATAAGACTAGGCGTGTCCTGAGACGAAGGCAACGCATCGCATGGCAGAACAAATTTTGTATTACATACGAAAGCACAGAATACAGTCGAGTCTTCATCATCACTGACGTCATTGATCGTTGAAGCCATTCCATACCATATGCATTTATATGCATACAGTTAACCCCCTTTTATATAAAAAAATCCTATAGGGTATAGCAGGCTCCCCCCTTGCGTATTTTTTTCAAGGTCAACTTATAATTTTCAAAATAATATATAAAAAATATTATTAATTGAAAGAACCTAATTTAAAATTTTGTATGGGTGCCTAGTACCCTATAGCGTAGTATTCAAATAGCGTAGTCCTAATATCTACGCAATAGGGGGGTTTAATGTATACCATCTCATAGACTATATTCATACATAAAACTGTAAGCTGAGGAGGGTCATTTTTATGATACTAGGGGTCGTGTTGGCAGTTATTTTAGTTTTTATAATAATATTGTCTCGTCGTAATTATGACCGTTGATCAATAATGCTTGCCTATCTTGCTGTGCAACTTTTGAGATGTTTCACGAGCGAACTCGCAATTGGTAAATAGTTTGCCCTTGATTTGTACCATGAAATAGAACTAAAATTTGACCCATTGATTCATATCCCACCTTTCCGTCTTGGTTTCGACACCGATAGGTTGCAAAATTCTTGGCGTACATGAACCAGGAATGGAAGTCCTATATGACCAATCACATCACGGTTACCATGGGAGGCGATTTCACTTACATGAACGCTGATGTTTGGTATAAGAATCTGGATAAACTAATCAAGTGAGTACTCATTACTCATCACTCAGCTCTCCGGATGGTGGTGGGTAATGGTATGCTTGTAAAATCATGTCATATTAATTTTTGCTTTGAATTTGTGAATATAATATTGTTTGTGTGTATTTTAATTTAACACAATTCTTTATTAACCCTTATTAACCCAATAATCCCGGTTGCCATTCTATTAGCGTTTAGGCATTCTAAATGATATTTTTTAACAGACAATCACTGGTGTCTTACAAGACATTTTCAATTCATCTCTTTGCTAACTCTCTCGCTATGCCCCACTTTTAAGGATTGAAGGGAAAGCAGACATGACAAGCCCTTAATGCATTTGAACGCAACTCAATAAATGAATTTAAAATCAATAAAATGGTTTCTTATACTAATTCCATATACACTGAACACTTTAAAAGTGATCAATTTAAAAGAGTAAATGCACTGGGATTCAAACCTGTGGAGACCACAACTAAAGATGACTATTTTACCAACTTCACTATTTGCTTGATGACCAAATACTAAAAAAATCTTTTCAACATGCTGTAATTGATGTTCTGATTTCCTCATTCTGGTCACCTATAATGAAACCTTGCTCTAAGAGATCATTAACATATCAATCCAATAAAGTTTTTCAACTGTACTGTCAACTCAAGGTTGTTCTAATTATATTTTATTGTTATTAAAGGTACGTAAACAAAGCTGAACCAAAAATAAACCTCCTCTACTCAACGCCATCTTGTTACATAAAGGCGTTGCACGACTCAAAAGGAAAATGGCCGACAAAAGAAGACGACTTCTTCCCGTACGCTTCCGACCCCAATTCCTACTGGACCGGATACTTCACCTCAAGGCCTACGCTGAAATACTTTGAAAGGAAGTCCAACAACTTCCTACAGGTATTTAAAGACCATTTTTATACAACTTTAATTTTCAGTCAATTTAATAAAAAGAATAATAGATAAAAATCAGTTATTATTACTTCATCTTTCAAAGTGCTATTGAATGACGCACCTTTATTTAAATTACTATTTTGCAAATGTACTTTTTTTCTAATTTGAATTCCAGGAAATTTCTCTTTTAAAAATGATTGATTAGATAACAAATAGTCTAGTTATATCATTCCTTTCATTGATATTGACTGTGGAAAGGAAAAACAACGTAACCCACGCATATCAAATTGTACAGGAGGTGCAAAAAACGTGTTTTGATGATTTTGGGCCAAATTATGAACTATACACAACCTTGAAGTGCACGTAGACTTCTAACCTGGTGTTTAATTGACATAATCTAATATTAGTTGAAGAAATTGTCTAGGAAAAAACATTATTTCAGTCTTTATTCTTGGTTTTAATTTTTTACAAGGTCATCTTTTTCAAACTTAAAAAATAAATTTAGATACTAATTCGGCATTTGCAGCTTGCATCTTTTTGATAGAACGTGTATCAAGTTTGATACATTGTGATTATCGAAAAAAACCTGTTTTGAAAAAACTGTGGGTTACGTCCTTTTTCCTTTCCACAGTCGATATAATATTGCTCATATTGTCAGTAGTTCTCTTCAACCTCACACATAAATGTTCTTTATTCTAATGCTACCGCTATAAAACACCACTGGAATGGTTTCGTCATCAATATCTCTGAGAAAGTTAATAAGTAAAGACTCAAAGACTCCATCTCCGTCGTACTAAACATAACAAATGGCCATATTATTTTTCAGCCAACGTTATTAAGTTAAATAAAACATGAAATACATATTTTTGTTTGAATACGAGCTTGTGCAATGAAATTATGAATTCATTATAACAAAAAATTCAAAACTGACGAAAGAAAATAAGCGACGATATGTCAATTATTAGATTGCATTTTTTAGGTCAGTCTGTTGTAATTTTGCTGTAATTTCCAGGTTTGCAAGCAGCTGTACGCAATGACAAATTTGAACGAAAAAGACAAGATTGATCTGAACATGCTACGATCAGCAATGGGTAAGGTTATCACGAAACCCTTTAATTTGTACACCGACAATTAATCTTTATCTATTGCCATTTTGTCAAATGAACAAAAAAGCCTTTGGCAAAATGTTTGTTGAGTGTAAAATGCCATTTTAGCTCTTTTCTGGAACCAATATCAATTATTCAAAAGTTATTAAATAGTAAAAATAATGAATTAGGTACCTGGTTCATTTTTACTGTGCGTTTAAGGACTTTAAAAATTTATTCTAGTGAAAAATAACTCACTTCCCAAAGGTTTGAATACATGTCGATTGTTCTAAATATTCACATTTGTTAATAAAGAATGACAGATACTCTTTTATTAAAATTTCATTTGTTTAGGAGTCATGCAGCATCATGACGCTGTCACTGGTACCGAAAAACAGCATGTGGCAATGGACTACGCAAGAATGTTGGAGCAGGGAGTTCAGGACTGTCTCATAACTACCAGGGAAGCACTCAAGTATGTTAAGTTCTCGATTATTGTAATGATAAGATTTCACAATTACAAAATGTATTGTCTTCAACCCCTCAGCGACGGGGCACACTTTCATTAGGCACTGGCCTTCCCTTATGTACATTTTATTTATATTATCGTAAATAAAAAAATCATTGCACTAGTGACATCTATAAATTAACTCAATAACGTCTCAGCATTTAAAATTGTCTTAGTTTATCCATATTGTTTTTAAATAAATTCAATAGATGTCGTCATAGTCACCATTAATCGATCAATCAAATACTTTTCAAAATCTAAATAGTTAAATTAAAAATATATTTATACAAATTACGACACCAGTATTTTCCTATATACATTTAATTTTTATCGTTAATAAAAAAAATCATTACACTAGTGATCTCTATAAATAAATTCAGTAATGTCTTAGCATTGCAAATGGTCTTAGTTTATCCATATTGTTTTTACGTAAATTTAATAGACGTCGTCAATTCACAATGTCTATTGTATACATTTGTAAATAAAATACTTTCAAAACCTAATCTAATCTTATACCTATATAAAAATGAATGTTTGTTTGTACTTTGTGCATTTTCACACCGCTCATCAGATTGCAATAAAACTTTGACAAACTTTTTGCTTGCACTTCCGGGAAGGTTATAGGCATACTAAAAGCTTACAGTGGGTCTTGAATATAAAAACCAATGTTTGTATGACTACCATACAGTTAATTTTGACAAAGTATGCTCGCACTTGCCCGAAGGTTACAGTACAATTAAGTAACAGTAAGTGGCGCGTGTGTCGTACCATAGATAATCGGCAGTAAACGTCAAACGTCAGAAAACATGCACTTCAATAAACACAATTGAAACACAAACACTTTCTTTCTTTGAGTGGCATTGCAACGCTTGCTGAGAACTGGCCAGTACAAAATAAAATTAAAAATATGTTTTTATAAATTAAGACATAATTATATATTTTTGTTCCATTATCCTTCATCTCCAATTTGTCAAGATAATCGATGATAGAGAATCTTGATAAAGTTCTCCACATTGTGGATAGATATGGTGTTATAAAGATGTCACCCTTGTGCTATTTTTATAATTTTTGAACTTTGATACTAACCTTTTATTTTTGCAGCAAACTGATGTCGGAAAAACCGAGCCAAGCCGTTAACACAAAGACTTCGAAGGATCTGGATGGCTTTAAGGAGTTAGATGCTCCGTATATGCCTCTGAACCTCTGCAAGCTCAACATATCGGAGTGCGACACTACTGAGAAGTCAAATACTTTCGTGGTAAACTATCCTCTATTATTCTTTAGAATCGATCATTTTTTTTTTGATTTATTGAAGCAATAGTTTTTGAAAAGATTTTACGTATTGACGAAGAAGTCAATCGAATAATTTCTGACAAAACTACTTGAGTACAAAAAATGGACTTGTCCGAGCTCACTCACGTCCATGTGATGCTTGCTTGCATTAGATATTTAAGTGAGGTGGTGTGATTTTGTATGTTATTCAGAGCATGGCCGCAGTAAGCTCCTTTGGCACCTAGGCTAAAGGGTAGATTTTATGCATCATTTATCAATCAGGCAGCGCTAAGGCAAGATAGTCATGAGCTACAGATGAATAAAGAAGCAGACATCCTGGATGACAGATGAAAAGAAATCCTGGAGTACAAACTTAAAAGAAGCATGATTTGAGGCAGTGGCGAATTAAGCACATAAGAGCAATGAAATTTGGAGGCTCGGTTTCTCAGATAACATAAGAACGTCTAAAAATTTCATGTAAAAAAATAAAAATATATAAAATATGAACAAAAAGTATTTGGGTAATGTCGTCGATTTCCAAACTGGGAGGCGCAAACAGCTTTAAATATTTCTTTACTCTTTAAAATATGCTTTCATTTTTATACGAACTAATAGATGGGGAGGTGCGAAGATATTTTTTTTCAAAGGGAAGTGTGGAATACACTGGGTTATAGGATATAAACCATTTTTGAGACCCCTAAGATTCGGAGGCCCCAAGTGCGCTCATTCGCTTATAGGGTAATCCCCCACTGGTAAAGTGTCATCTATTCTTCCACGACAAGTATTATTTGGTTACCAACAATAGTAATTATGTTAATTTGTGGTTTTATTATTTAGGTGACTGTTTACAATCCACTCGGCCACGTCATTGATCATTATGCAAAGGTGCCAGTCACCGGAACATCGTTCTCTGTCAAGGATTCAACTGGTCAGTAAATATATATATATTTTTTACCATGTTGACTCATCTCAGTAGTTTCTCAACCTCTCTTCGTTTCCAAAGAGAGTTGGAACTGGCTGGTGACGTGCTGCGGATGTCTACAGAGAGCCTCAATCCTGCCTACCTCTTCTTTCGATCGGTAGGATTCCAGCACCCCGGACGTCCGTTGGGTACTATCCATAGGATAGACATTAATTCAGATCCAGCCAGTTCCAACATCCCTCCATAACCAATGAGGTGCTGTCTTGTACGCTAACTTATCTCCGAATTCCTCAAAATTCAAACCACCTCACCCCCATTATCCGACGCAAACATCTGCTCTCGAAGCTAATTATACGGCTTTTCTGCTTCTTTGTCAGTTGCCATGATTCACTACCGTAAAGCAGTACCGGCAGAGTGCGAAATAAATTTAATGATGTCTCATTCCAGGTACCCAAATGATGACCCAAATCCAACCAATTTCCGAGCACACCCTCCAGCAACTGTCCGACAGGCAATCAAATGCAACCTCCGAGCTTATCTTCTACATTCCCAGCCTGCCGCCCCTCGGCTACAAATCCTTCTACGTGTCTTCACCGCAAAGAGAGCTGGCTGCCAACAACGAGGTTTCGAAGAAGAGCTCTTTTCAGGAAGCCGAGGAAAAGATGCAAGCCGATGCCAAGGCTCCGGTTATCATCGACAGTCGGCCAGGAGCGACGCCTAATTTGAAAATGAGCGGAATCAGCACTGATAAAATGGCAGAATTGGCAAGCAATCTGGCCAAGGCGAAACGTGATGAAGACATGTCCGTCGGCAACGAGGTGTGTTCAATTTTTGAGCTATCATTATATTTTAACACTGCAATCAATTTCACCCTTCCCCTTTTATATATCGACTGTGGAAAGGAAAAAGATGTTACCCACAGTTCTTTCAAATCAGCTTTTTTTGATAATCACAATGTGTCCAACTTGATACACATTCTTTCAAAAGGATGTAAGCTGAAAATGCCGAATTAGTATCTAAATTTAGCTTTTATGTTTGAAAAAAGATGTGTTTGTAAAACTTGAATCCAAGAAAAAAGACTGAAATAAAGGTGTTTTCCTAGAAACTTTCTTAAATTAATATTAGATTATGTCAATTCAACACTAGCTTAGAAGTCTTCGTGTACTTCAAGCTTGTGAATATTTCGTAATTTTTATATGGCCCAAAATCATCAAAACACGTTTTTTGCGCCTCCTGTAAAATTTGCAATGTGTAGGTTACGTCCTTTTTCCTTTCCACAGTCGATATGTTATAACTCTCAAATGGAGAATTAAAAGAAAAGTTATTCAGAAGATCAATGACAAATCTTTTCGTTTTGTTTTAGGGCATGCAAATAACGGTAGACCCAACCACTGGCCTCATCAACTTCTTGGTGTTCACAAGCAACGGAACCACAACCAAAGTTCCTCTGAAACAGGAGCTTCTGTATTACGAAGGCATGGTCGGTAACAATGAAGTCGCACAAAACAGGTAAGACTTATTCAAGACAAAACAGAGGTTATAATCCATCATTAAATAAGTTTGTAGGATGACATATAGACAGCGCCACTATTGCCATTTAAATTTAACAATATGTTTCAAAATTTCATAACAATCTGAAATTCAGTTCACAAGTTACAGTGGTTTTAGTGGCGCTACTTTTGTGAATTTCGTGTGTTGATAAAGCACTACTTTTAAATGGTAAAAAATACCGTTCAAGCAAAGCAATTGCTTGACAAATGTTATTCGGACTCTGTTCCATCGAGTTGAATGGTAGAGAAGTAGTTTGCTGACTTTACCGTGGCCGTACAAACACCGATGATGCTGTACGCTCTGGTCGCCCAAATTCGGCAGCGGTTCCAGGAAACATAAAAAAGCCCACAAAATAGTTTTGGCCGATCGTAAATTGAAGTTGCGTGACATCTTAACGATATTAAAAGGCAGTTTATTCACCATTTTGCATCAAAATTTGTCAACCAGAAAGCTCTGTTTGAAGTGGGTACCATGTTTACTCACAGTCGATCAAAAACAACAACACATCGACAATTCAGAGCGCTGTTCATTTTTTTATTATTTGCGACAATTGTCATAAACGAAGAACGTGTTAAGCAGAATAACTTCTGCGACACTAACGCCCTCTCTAATCGAGCAACTTGTAATAGTTGATGGGTAAATGACTATATCTTACTTATTATATAATTTCAGGTCTTCCGGAGCTTACATCTTCAGACCGAAAGGTACTGATGCCTACCAGCTCACCACCAAGCCGAATAATTCTGTATCGAAGGTTAGTATAACACATCGTATAAAGCAGGGCTGTAACAAACAGTTCTCGTCGACAAAATTCTGTGAGAGTATGTATTTAATATCGATCAATGTTTTGAGAGGGAAGTAATTTTTTAAATATAATTATAGGATCATTAAGAATGGTATTGATGAAGGGGTTGGATTTAAAAAAAAAATCCCAAAATCTATGTTCGCAGAAGTTTTGAGGGGAAAGTGATTTAGTAATTTTAAAAGTAAGGGTGGAATCTGCAAAATTCCATAAAAAATTGATACATAAGTATATCAGGGGGTTGCTGAAAGTTTGACAGCTGTTGTCAAAGGGTGTTCTGAAAAATATCAATAATATTATCTTCCAGGGGCCACTGGTCGAGGAGTTACACCAGAAGTTCTCCAGCTGGGCGTCGCAGGTCGTCAGGGTGTACAAGCACTCGAACCTGGTCGAATTCGAATGGCTCGTTGGACCCATTCCAGTCGCGTAAGTCATTTATTCAAATTCATTTTTTTAAAAGTATCTGGCGTTACAGCTTGATAATGGGGCAAATATGTTGACATTTAAAGGTTATACTAAGAGATTTTTTTTTGAGATCAGCTTGAGGGGCATTGACATCACAGATTTGGATGTCGCCCGCTGTGGTCTAGTTAGTTAGAGCTTGCTCTACTATTTTGCCAAATATTTTTATTTAATAAATTTAAAATGTTTGTGTTGAAATTTCTCAGCAGTGGTGGATAAAGCACATCAGAGGCCCCAGGTGCAATAAAATTTGGAGGCCCTGTTTTTCGGATAGCATAAAAAAATTGTTTTGTAACAATGTGAAATAATAAAAATAAATTTAAATCTGTACAAAAAGTATGTTCGATGTAAGCTATATTTGAGGCCTCTAAGATTTGGAGCTTCCAAGCGCACGCCTCATTCGCTTATAGGATAATCTGCCACTGTGTCTCAGATATCAAATGGTCCTGGTTTCCGTGATACCAGTCTTGGAATCCCTATTAGTGTATTGTAAAAAAAATATTGATGTTATGTTTTTAGTGATAATGTCGGCAAAGAAATCGTATCTCGCTTCACCACCGATCTGAAGACTAACGGAGTGTTTTACACTGACTCCAACGGACGACAAATGCTTAAGAGAGTCCTCAACAAGAGACCGACATGGCCTTTGGAGCTCAGTGAACCCGTTGCCGGTAAGACCTAAAAATCAAGTTGCAGGTTATTATTTTTTTGTCGGAAGCGACATGCATCTTTTTCCAAATCGGAAGTCGGGAGTCAGGCACGACTTGAGAGTCCCAGTTTTCGATGATCATGGTTGATATTTATTGTCTTGATTTTACGCAGGTAACTACTATCCTGTGACGTCAATGATTTCAATCGAGGACAGCAGCAGCGGCCGCGAGTTCTTCGTGCTCAACGACAGAGCCCAAGGTGGAAGCTCCCTCAGGGACGGAGAAGTCGAATTGATGGTAACACAATATTTCTTTTAACCCTTTAGCGGTAAACTATTTGGGCTGGTCAAGTCGGTTGAACAGCCGGATTGCCCGACCATCAGGACGCCAATCGCGTACTGTGGGAACGCCCTGAGATGAATGCCGAACTAGCAGAACTGTTCACTGTGGTACGCTCATACGGGCCCAATAGGCCACGCTGACCTGATCTCAAGCAAGGTCAATTTTGAGGCATGCGATAAATTTGCAACATCATAATATGAGGAACGGGATATTCTTGATTCCTCTTTGAATTCAACGTGTTGTAGATTTAACTCTTCTCAGTATACGGATACACAGGATACTTAATGTCACTGAACACTTCCCCTACGATGCTAAAAAATACTTCTGATATGTTACTGTCCCTTAAAGAACCAAGTGAAAAAACATGTTTTAACACTTACCACCCTTTGATGGATGGTGAAAACCTAAGATTTATATTTTTGAAAAACATGTTTTTCACTTGGTTCCTAATCGGCCAGCATCGTATCGGAAGTATTTTTGATCACCGTAAGGGAAGTGTGAAACTAAATGGCTGAGCAAGTTTCATTTTTTTTTAGCACAAAATGCATAGTTAAAATATAAATCCCGTTCAGCTCTGTATCGGGCTAAGAATATGTGGAGTAAATTCGTTTACTTGCTTGATCTATTGCGTTATGGAAGGCGGCCGTGAAACAGCGGCTGTCTATCTGACTGAAATCGTATTTTTTTTAATAATCATAAATTTTTGTGTAATTGACTTATTGCGTCTTCATTATTATCCTTTTTAAGTAATTTTCTATCACCTAATATTGTACTTGCGTGACGTTTGCATAAGGGCCCCTAATTCCTAGCTACGTCACTGTCCTAGCCCTGTCTTTTCTATCACTACGCTCTTTAGAAAAAACGAGAGGTTGATAAAGATTTAAATATATTTTTTTTTATGGCATTTTCATAGATGGCAAATTGTTTCAGATATTTAACGATATGTGTATGCTCTAGGTTCACCGAAGACTTCTTCGGGACGACGCCTTCGGAGTAGATGAAGCCCTGAACGAAAAAGGTGACAGTGGACTTGGATTGGTAGCACGAGGAAAGCATTACGTGTTCTTCGGAAACGAGAAACAAAAGATCAGAGGTAAGCACAATTATCAGGGCTTGAAAATCTTAAAGCATACCTCTTAAATTTTTTTGTGGAAGGTTTAAATAATGTTACTTTATTTAATTTTGCAATATAATCTATGTACGTCAGTATTGGTTGATTTGTTAGATTAATCCTTATCTCAAAACCGTTAGAACAGGGGCTACAAACTTTTTCATCAAAGACACGATTTAAAAATATATACATATAGAGTAGGGATTCTGAAGTCTCGGGTTTTCCGAAGTCCCGGGACACGAGACGTGATAAAGTCAAAGTCCCGGGACTTCCCGGGACTTGGGACTTTTATTTCCCCTTTAATAAAATTATGAATTTATTAAAATTAAATATTTGTAAGTACTTATTTACTAAAAAGGGATGATAACAGTTCATGTATTGAAAAAATAACAATGAATTGGGTAAAATTATGACCGTTACTTCACAAATCACAATACAACTTTTATACCTTTTTTGTCCTATTGAGACATTGGTAACTTTGTAGAATAGTGAAAAACATTTGTAAATAAAACAACATCAGGTATGAACACTTAATTATAATATTTTTAATTTTTTTTTGCTACAGTTATATTTTTAATACGATTATGAATTGATTTAAACAAATTTCTAATAACATAAATGAAGATATCTTTCTCCCAAACGTTTTTAATATTTCGTTTCAATTAAACTATTTTTTTTGAGCATTTTTTTACGCTGTTAGACCTATTTTTTTTTTCATGCGTACTTTAAAAGGGCGGCGAAAGTATGCGTTAATTAAAAAAATACATCTTTTGAACACATTTATTTATTAATAATAAAAATATTAAATTAATTCAATAATATAGTCACAACCTAAAATCATACATAGTATGTATTATTTACACAAAAGTTAATATTTTATTCTTGCTTATCAAAATCAGACAGCAGATTTCTTATTTTTGTAATAAACGTTGTTGCTCATCTTCATTGTAAGTCGATGTTGCTTTAATGTTATATATAAAAAAATAATCTTTGTTTCCGTTCTTCAGTTGATTTTAAAATGTTAAATTCCTTTAGTTTTTAATGGAGAAATCTTTTGTTTTTTTGTAATCCAGTGACAGTTCTGCAATATTTATCTCATCATCGGTATTTTCTTCAGATACCTCGATATCTTTTTCCACGGAGAAAAGACGTTGTAGTAAATTATCTCCGTATTTCAAAAATATTGTTTTGGAGCATTTGTCAAAATCTTTCGTGTATTCTTTTCGAAAATCAATTAGTCTTAGCAGAACGGTTGGTAATAAAAGTTTATAAGCCGCCTTGATTTATAACATAATTTTCTAGAAATAACTATTGGTTCCATTAATTCTTAGAATTCTGTGCGATTATCCCATGCTGCAAAAATAGGTAAGCGAACACGTGTCTAAGTTTTTTTTGTATTTCTGCATGTCTCTTTCTACCCATTAAAAATGGTTGTTTTGTATTACAATATATAAATAGATGTTATTTGAAACTTCAACAATTATAAATCCAAACAGCTGTTTCTTTTATAAGATTCCTGTTATAAATGCATACTTAATTTTGTTAAAACCCCGGCCTTTAATCCTTAGCCTAAATATAATGCATTTTTTTCAAAACTGATCCCGTGGATAGACACCAATGTAACTTTAAAATTAACTTTTTAGGTCACATTAGCGATTGCTTGCATCCAATTTTTATTTGTTAGAATGGTTTTTTCAAAATTAAAAATGTACAATTTGGCTGTCTTAAGTCCCGGGACTTGGTTGTTAAATGTCCCGGGACTTAAGACAGCAAAAAATCTTAAAAGTCCCGGGACTTTTGTCCCGGGACGTCTCGACACAGAATCCCTAATATAGAGACACATATAAAAAGAATAGATAAAGTAAGTTTGGATGTTTTCCTATAGCTTTTCCTGTAATTTTTTCAATTATTAAGTAAACCATGGCCGCCAAATCAAGTATGGAATGCTTCAATAAATGTCCAACAGTTGTGCAATATTATTTTTTGACTCTAGTTGTATTTTTATTAATTTCAATCAAATTCAAAATATTTGAGAGTTCTGGTTTTATTGCCCGGCCATTGTTTTTGATATCAACATACTACCGTGGTGTGTTTTGTTAGTATTCATAGTTCTAATAGGCAATAAAATATCGCATTAATTCATAATTGCCTACATTGCTAACAATAAAGCAAAAGGATTTTATTAACCTTGTTAACAAGAAAATAGAAAAAATATGTTCAAAGAGTTGTAAGTCATGTCGACTATATTGAATGACGTCATGGCAACGCGATTCCACGTCTCACGGTGAGATTGAGTTAGGAAAAACATAATAATATGCAGATTAGCATAAATCTTTATGAACCCCTGAGTAAGATGCTCATATGACTACAAACCAAATTGCATATGTTACAGATACAACACCCATGGCAATCAGCAAGCAATTGGCGCTGCAGAAGCTCTTGGAGCCAGTTGTCTTCGTTTCACCAGCTGACAATCTGACATACGATCACTGGAATGAAGCAAGAAATGAAGTAAGTGTGTCTTTAAACTGTATTTCTAACTGTCCTGTAGTCTCATTATTAAGATTCTCTTAATCAATCATCATTTGTTTTACTTTTTATTATATGCATATCCTATCCCAATGTAGTGCACACGGTCACCTAATAGAGGTTTCACTCAGTTTCTTTCTTTCGAAGAGAGTAATGAAAGAAAGTATAGGGCTAGGATAGAACTATTGGTTAGCTAATCGCTTTCACTACGCCCTGTTTTTAGGTAAGGATGAGTTGAAAATGATAATTCAAGACATCATGCCTTCAAACAGAAATTCACAAATCTATTTATAAAACTGTCCGTACTGGGATTCGAACCCGTGACCTCTGTAAATGAAACCAATAACGATGACCACTCGACCCCACAAGTAGCATTTATATAGTAAATTTTATCACCAAGTGTTTACAGATTGCGTTATTAGATCAGGTTCAATAGTAGAATATTAAGGAATATTCGTTCAATACGTACCAAGTTTATAGTCATTTTAAATAATCTGATAATATATTATAACTCCAATTTAGATCTTTCTTGTTGTCTGAATAATGAAGTGGACGGTCGATATGGCCATCTCATATATGAACATCGATCAACGAAACAGGTTTCATCTATAATGTGTCATGATATCACTGAAGGTGTACGATCTAATGAAAATGAATTGAATCATTTATTTTATTTTATTTCAGTTCAGTGGACTATCAGCAGAACTCCCGGCCAATGTTCACTTGATGACTCTCGAACCATGGAAAGACAACACAGTTCTTCTCCGCTTGGAACACATTCTCCAGAAATCAGACGATCCAGCGGTACTGTCTCGCAGCGCGAAGGTTAACATTGGTTGGCTATTCTCCGGAATTCAGATTCAGTCCATCCGGGAGACAACCCTGGCTGCTAATCAGTTCCTTGAAGACTCAAACAGGTTCCAATGGGATGCTAAAACGGAAGAAACAAGTCAAGGAGAAACTTATGAAAAGAGAATGGTGCAAGCGTTGCAGGAAGAAAAAAAAAAGTACGAACAGTTGAAAATGGAAAAGAATATCAACAAAGAAGAAATGAAAAGAATCGCGGCCAATATGCAGAAATATTCAGAGTTCAATGGAGGATATGAAACTCCCGAAGAAATGCGGGAGAATATTCATCATAGACGCCACCGTTACCGAAGCGCTGACTCTGAGAAACCTCGGTTCTCAAAGAAAACTCCATTCTACCAGTCCGAAGAGGCTGATTTCGTGAAATATTTCCCGTCTGACAGTTACTACGACAAGATGGACGGCAATCGCAAAATGGCCGCCACGAGGACATCGAAAATGGTCCCCCGCGAAAGGAAGCAGAGCATGGAGATCACTCTGGAGCCAATGCAGATACGGACGTTCATCGTTCAGGCGAAATTCTTGGATTGAAGGAAGATCTTGTGATTGTTATTTTTTAAATTGACATAGATTATAAATTTTTGTAAAGAAATACTCGCTAAGCTCCTTAATGTCTGCTTATTAATTCTTAACCGATTAAAATTGAATTGCTCTGGAAATAAATCCAAATAAGACCAATGCGATGGGCAACCGAGCCTGTCATGATGACTCTGATAAGACCCCGAAGGACGCGGGACAGATCATTGGGAAAGTTGACATATCCTTGTTTAATGCTACAGATTTTTACTTAAATAAAACAATTTCTTTACAAAAATTTATATCTATATAAAAAAATAATTGTTTGATTTTAAATGAACCATTTGTGATTGGAATTGTAAATAAAATTAATTGTATATATAACAATTTTTTCTTTTGCCATTTTTATACACAAATAATGAATTGTATATATGGTTACTTGTTGTGGTCAAATTGGCAAGAGCTTGGCTCTACCGACCAAGCGGGTCTGAGTTAATGTCGATTTTAAATTTGAATTCAAAGTCGTGCGAGCTTGTGATGTTAATACTTCTCTAGTACAGGGGTGCCCAACTGAAGTCGCTTGGTGGGCCAAATAAAATAATGCATATCTCTGATGGGCCACACAAATATTTTTAGACACCATAATAATATGATATTTTTTATATCAGTGATAGAAAAACACGTCTAGAAATTTGAAAACCTCGGAAGGGCCACACGAAACCTCCAATAGGGCCAAGGTTTGGGCATGCCTGGTCAAGATAATTGAAAAGCTCCTACAAGTTGAGATTATTTATTTATGTAATTGTTCGTTTAAAACTTAATTCTGCAATCTATGTGATTATCACAGATGTGATATAGTTGTCGGTTAATATTAATCTTATGTTTGATTTCAATGCTCACGGTAGAAAGTGTTTTTTTTCCGCAAATATAGGTAATTCCACAGAAAGAAGCTATTTATTTTATGAACATGTAAAACAAATATCCCAAATTTCAGACCATTCATTATTGCCAGAGGATGTTGTATTTAAAAAAATATTTTTAATACAACGCATGAAGAAAAAATAATAATTAGTACATTTTACATAAATTTCGCGGGACATACTTTGTGAACCCCTGGTCTAGTGGTGTCGTTGAAGGAAATCTAATTGTCGCACCAGGCCGATATGACTTATGCACTTTTGGCCCTGATGTTTGCTGGTCGGAGTGATGTTGCTAGTATTCATTGGCAATGAGTAGGTTATCTTGCGCTATGGTTTCGTGTAGTAGAGCCAGTTCTTCGTTGAGGCTCTTATGGTCGGACGGTGTCATTGTTTGCGAAGGTCGGTCGCTGAGGTCTCAGGCTTTCTTCACTATTGGGGCCAGGAGTAGTTACGGGTTGCCAGTAGGGCATCCAATCCCGGGATTCGGGATCCCGTTCAATTTTCTGATCCCAAAATCCCGGGATTGATACGGCTGCGATCCCGGGATTTCGAGATTGAGAAATTTTGAGGAAATTCCAAAAATTTACACGAAATTGGGAGAATTTCAGATTCCCCGGTGAGCTAAAAAAAAAACGAGGTTTGGAGATAATCCGGGGAAAAAGTATAACGAATTGAGGATTTAAAATTCCTCGATGAGCAAATCCCAATCCCGGGATTGAAGATTAATCAATCTCGAAATCCCGGGATTGAAAAAAGGCTCCGGGATTGGATATCCTAGTTGCCATGGCCTTGTCACCGTCCTTCGTTTTGGGCGCCGTCTACAACCCTTGTAGTTAGCCGGGTGCGCCTCTCCGCAGTTTACAAATTTGGTAGGCACTGTAACGGGTCCTTTTTACAATAGTAAATCCTGATTTTGCCCACGAATTTGACGCACATGGGTCTTACAAAAGAGCAGCTGTTGAGTTTCTTAAAAAAAATTAAAACTTTTTTATTAACTTAATTTCTTAGGTTTTGCTCATTATATTTCTTGTATTTGTATGAATGATATTTTATAACTAGATAAATAATAATAATAAAATGGTAATTTTTAGTTTAAGTTTTTTTCATAATGCAGTCTTTGGCTTGATGACCTAATTTGGCCCTTGGCGATGAAGAGTTTAACACACCTGCATCAACTGCATAATGATTTAAAAGGACCCCTCACAGGATGTTACATCTGTCAATTTTTGGAACTGATAATAGCAACAAAAATATTAGATTGTTTTGTACATCATCGTCATGTTAGTTTTGTATGATTACGGTTTCCAGGTGAAAAGATATGAATTCGGGGAAGTCCGTTATTGATTTTTGGTGGAACGTCAGAATGTACGTATATGAAAAAATAAAAAACATTTTTAGGTACTAAGTACATATTATTTATCAGCAATCAGAAAGCTTTGGTTATCAAAAGCATTACCAACTTACTTCCCCTCCTACATCCACCGCTGCTTTCTCATTTGCTAATTTTATATGGCAGTATACAGTAGTGTGACAAACTTACTTTTTTTGACTAGCAGTGTCTTAGGAGAAACTTCAATCCTTCAAGATGAAACAGAAATAAGAAAAACACCAAATCAACTAATAAATATACAAACGGTATTAACGAGGGCTGCGGAGTTAAGTGTTTCTGCCGGAGGCTGGATTGGAAAAAACGGTGAGAAATAATTGAATGTTATAGAAATATTATAAGTCTATTCGTCATATCATTGGTGAAATCTATTAAAATGATTGTACTAACTAGAATGATACGATAATATGCAGATATGTATTTAAGTTAAACTGAAATGGTTGAAAAAATCAAGTCGGAGTTGTTATTTTTTTTAACTATTTATGGTATAAACAGGTATTAACATAAAATGAGGTAAGACTGCTTACTGACGATTTATTGGTAAAAATAAATATCAAAAGAATGATATAAATTAAAAATTAATAAAACATTAATTAAAATGATTAGGCCCTATCAAAAACTTTTAACCCTTTAATGATTATAATCGTATGTGTGCGTCGAAATGTTGTGTTGACATTAATATATTAATATATTTGAGTCAGTAGAGCGTCACATGCGAGAAAAAAAGGATCTAGTCCTAAATTCGGAGTAATAGTTTCAAGAAAAAATATTAAAAAATAATAATGAATCCTGTTCTAGCATTATCCTTCTATCCCTACTACTCTCTTAAAAAAGGGAGGTTGAGCGACTGAATAACAAACAGTTCTCGTAGAAAAACTTCTGTTGATGTACTTTCGTTAGAAGATCATGTGCTCCACATTGTGAGCGGAAAAAAACTATATTTTTGACTGTACGCTTTACAAAAATTACCTTTTCAAATATTATTTAATATTCATCCCAGATTGATAAACATAGTCTAATTTGAACTCACTACTCGGAGGGTTAATATTTTATCAATTATTAAGCCAAATTAAATATTGGGGAGTATAAAATAAATACTAGTTCAGAAGTAATTGTTAAATATTCATTATAAAAAATGAAAAATGAGGCAGAAGTTGATCTGAAACCCGTGAAATCTGTCACGGAAGCCGACAACGTTAACCACTGCGTCACGAGCCCGACTTGAGCAATTGCAACATATAGTTTGTATTGATTTTGGCTTCATTGTCATTTTGACCATCTTGACTACGTTCACACAGTTTTGCCATAGTTAATGTGACCATTAGTAAATAATAATCTGACATAGTCAATTAGAGTCGGATTATAACCAGGATGTATGATAAAAGCGGGAAATTGGAGCATTGGAGCTCCATATTCCTGAAAAAGGAATAATAGACACAAGCACCTTTCCTTATACAATGAGACACATTTTTCTCACTCAAGTATAATTTAAGATTTCGGCTGAAGGTGCTCGGTGAAATATCAATATTAAATTTGAGTCGTTCAAATTATGTACATTCACACAGGTTTTGTCACTAACAAACCCGGTTTCGCCTTTCGACATCTTCATGCGTTTAAGTGCACAGATGAACTTGAACCTGGATAGTTAGTGACAAAACTTGTGTGAATGTACATTATTTGAACGATTCAAGTACAATTGTAAGAGTGTGACTCGTAATTAGCGAATCCAATCCCGGACCCTTTTTATGATCCCGGGATTTCTGAATTCACAATCTTCAAACCCGGGATTGGTCGTTCAGCACAATATCATGCCACAATTATTGCTTGAGATCATTGCCGCGAACGACGCGAACGGTTTCCATGTTTTAAATTTTGTATTTTCAAGTTTCAAAAATTAAAATTTTGAATTTTCAAATGATTCCAGGATAAACGACAATCGTTTAAAAAATCGCCTTTTTTCTATTTTCTTATTTTTTTTTACTGCTTGGGCACGCCACGCAATCGAAAAAAAATATTTGAAGATTGTTGGCACGTGAACCAAGAAGGTTCGCCATCCCTGTACTAGGGGATTTTTACGTGTTATGGGGCATCCTGAAATCACGGGATTTGTACTAAGACGATCCCGGGATCCCGGGGTTGGAGGCCCTAATCGTAATGTTTTCGAAGTACAGTAGTAGAGACACGTTTTTTTAGCATCTATTTGAAAAAACTATAGAATTAACAATTTGCTAGCTGAAAGCCCGTTGCCCAGCAACGTGAGATTTTTGTTGCATTGTGCTTAATTTTATTTAGTTTAATTTAATTTAATTTAATTTAATTTAATTTTATTTTATTTAATTTTATTTAATTTTTTTATTTAATTTAATTTAATTTTATTTAATTTTATTTAATTTGATTTTATTTTATTTAATTTAATTTAATTTAATTTAATTTAATTTAATTTTATTTTATTTTATTTTATTTAATTTAATTTAATTTAATTTTATTTGAAATCCTCAATTTGGTATACTTTTCCCCCGATTGTCTCAGAAACTTGTTTTTTTAGCTCACCTCAATTTACCAATAACGTGTCAATTTTCGGGATTTGCTCAAAATTTCTCAATCCCGAAGTCCCGGGATCGTCTTACAACTAATACCGGGATTTCGGGATTTGCTTTGAAATATAAAAAAAATTAAGATACTTACTTGTAATTTATATACCTATGTGTTGTTATCTCTATCTTTATAATATTGCGTAGCATTTGAAACACGAATCGACAAGATTGACACATTTGTATTGTTTTTTTGCATAATTGCGTACAAAAATTAGTTAAAAACAATTCTAATTTTAGACTTGCAGCTGCGCATTATAAGCTCATAAATTTCTTTTAAACAAAATTCTACTCGCACACCTTACCTACTTTTTATAATATTCTCCTCGTAAATATCTACCTAGTTATTATTATTATTAGCAACGAACTCGAAATCTCTGCACGCATTAAAATTAAAATCGAATTAGAGGTAAGTAGGTACCTAGATATTTAAAAAACACGAAAATTTTTACATGTGCCACGTGTTATAATTATAATGTTATTTATTGAATGCAAATCTCTCTGAAAAAACGGTTAGTCTCGGGTAGGGAATCCAATCCCGAGCCAAAATGTTGATCCCGGGATTTCGGGATTAGAATTTTTCGATCCCGGGATCCCGGGACTGGTCCCGGGATCAGTACATTTTTTTAAGAAATAAAATTTGTTTTTTTTTGTGAAAAATAAATTAAAAAAATTATTCTATAACCAGCTGTGGGCTGCCGATACGTTACCAAAAAGCTCTCTTAATCTCAGTTATTAGCGATGTATAGGTGAATGAGTGGATTTTTTAATTACTCGTAAAAAAATATGCGCCATAATTATTAAACGAACTTAATATGCATACATTATGTAAAAGTACGCAATATAACTTAAAATAATTAATGTCGACAGCTGATAAAAGTATCTACCTACTTCAGACTGCAAGAGCAAAGATTTCTGAAATTGTCGTGTATTTTTAATGATCCAGTGTCAATCTTATGATCCCGGGATCCTGAGGCTAGTCCCGAAATTATAGTTTTTTTTAATATTTACACATTTTATTTTTATAAATGATAGTTATAATATTGGTCAAAAATTAATCATACAACTTATTCTATATTATATAAAGCATTTATTTTATACCATGTACATACAATCTCAGACATATTTTTAAATAAAATAAGTGATATTGTGAAAAAATCATATAAAAAAATTAACAAACATGTACATTTAAAATAAAACGCCTCACAATTTAATTTTAATTTGAATAATATGCTCAAAAAAACACCAAAGCATCGAGTGTTTCGTCATTTCATATGGATCTTATTTTTGTACCCAGGAAGCATGCTACTGAAAAAGCAGTGAGTCGTCGAGTGATCGATCTTCTTTAGTTAAAAAATAGCATGTGGTTTTTGTTTTAGAACCACTTGTATTCGATTGAAATGAATTGATGGAAGTTGGTCTATGAATTTTCATTTTGTGTATTTTAAATAAATGCGTGTGCAGTCCTTTTATAGATTCCTTTCCAGTTTTTAACACCATACTATACTCTTTATCCTTAGCTGTGGCTACATCCACAGGCGTAAAAAAGTGTTTCCATATTGAAATTATATCATCATTTTTCTTATGAACTCGAAATTTTTGTTCCTTGTTCATGTTTAATTGAAGGGTAAAAATATTTTATTAAAATACTCGGTGTCTCTTGGAAATTCAACCGTAGAACTATATTTTTTGAAACTGATATTATATAGGAGCTGAAAGGAGTGAATTTTTGTTGAGTCTAATTTTAAAGAGTTATTATGTTATTGTTTTATTTTATTTATTGTTTATCACCTCTTTTCAAATTTTAGTTTTAAAAAAGTCATATATGTACATGTCTAGAACAATAGAATAATCACTTTAGTTCTCGCCACACTGGATTTGATAGATAATATTAATGATAACAAACAACATAAAATTTCTTGATAGAAATGCCGAAGTGGCATTAAAATAAATAAAAAGTCAATCATCAGTGCAATATGCACAATGCAGATAAAGAAACAAGAAACATTTCATACTAAAAAATAACGTCTTATCGCCAAACGTGTCCTCTTACAGTAATCTATAATATGCTGTAGAATTTAATATTTTTGGGATTCATTAAAACGTAATTTATTACCATAAATGACTTCTAGTATTTCATTGTATTGATTTCTTCGGCAGAATTTATTTTCGAATGTGATATCTTAATTGTGCATTGTGAAAAAATGAACAATGGAACATTGTTTATTATATTTGAAGATAAGACAGTCTGTATTGGCTGCGTTTCATTTTACAACGCCAAGACAATTCAATTTTATACGAAAATAAATCTCGATTTTTTCGGGATCATGTTTTCTAATCCCGGGATTGAAATGTATCGAAAACTGTACGGGATCCCGGGATCCCGAATCCCGTGATTGGATTCCCTAGTCTCGGGTGACTCATTGTAACACGTGTTCGTTATATTTTTTTCTTTAACTTACTGTCTTTTTTAGGGGTACATAACAACTTTTAAAAAAAAATGTATTTTTTTTAATAAGTAATACATCGATATAAAGAATCATTTATCAGTTTAAATTTGCTTAGTAAGAAATGTATTTAGAATTTTATCTTCATTATTTGGATCAAATTTTTTTTTCATTGAAATTACTAAATTAATTTAACATATAGTTACCAAAAACATAACTTTAAATAATAAAAAAAACAATAATATGATATCGGTGATTTGTTGGCTCAGGGTACATTATTGGTTTTAAGTAAATTAAAAAGTTTGGTTATCAGTATCATTGTTTGTTTTCAAATTTTCTTCAAAATCAACAAGAAAGATAGAGTGATTACTTTTACGCGATGGAATCAAACTTCTCATCTGAAGTCATTCACGTATATGAATGAATTTCTGATTAACTATCGTGTTCCACTGTAATTTGTAAAAAATATATTATATTAATTTCACTAAGCAAGTAGATAAAAGATACATAAGTATAAACATAGTTTTGACTAAGCAAAGCTTTTGTGTATTTTATTGGAAAACAAAATAAAAAATATGTGTTCGTACCCAGTAGTTATATATCCCTGCTATGTTCTCGTTGCAGAAAAAAACACAAAGAAGTCACCTGAGCTTTACTTAATTTATGAAATATTTTTTTCTACACCATTGAATGTCCACGTGATCAGTAAAAATAGTACAGCTGCTCAAAAAATGTGGGTGATGTATTAATTATTAATTACTGATAATTAATCGCGTATTTCTCACACAATAATTTGCAAAGGCCTAAAAATAGGAGGATTTAGATCTTGGACATAAGACTTCATGATTTATTTTTTCCTCGAGGGACTTTCAAAAATACTCAACGAGTTCATCTCGTATGATTTTTCAAATTGCAAAATATTTGCCGCAATGGTTTAGTTGTAATGTTATACATTTTTTTACTATGATATAACACATCATTTTATATGAAAATCGCTTCTTTTTTACGCGGGCTTTATTTGCACGATTTATAACGGTACGGATCTATAGGAGTATAACATTAAAATCACATAAACTCATATAATTATCAATCCCGGGACCCCGGGATTGAAAAAATTCCAATCCCGAAATCCCGGGATCAAAAAAACGGCCCGGAATTGGATACCCTAGTCGGTATGGATCAGAAAAAAATGCATCGCCTTTTGTTACAAATCAGCTGATTCTTGGTGATGTTGTTATAATTCTTTGTTCATATTTGAATAAAAATAAAAAAAGGATTCATTAATATCAAATATTTTAAATTTCATTTCAAAACATTGTGGTCATTATGTCCTTTCAAGAAAATGATCACAATATTGATAAAAAAAATGTTGAAATACTCCATATAGTAAATAGTAAAACGTTAAGAATTAACAGCTTGGAGTTTTTGGAAATTAATAAAGTCATTATTACAAAGGAAGTATTAGTAAATAGCATAGCTTGGTCACAGTCTACAGAGACACATATAATTAAGACAAATTATTAAAAAGCTTGCATTACATGACTCTGCCATGAGACGGCTACGCCACTGGCCACGTTTAGAGTAGAAAAAGTACACAGTATCGTTATTGCCCCGAGATATGATTAACCCTGTGCTAACTAACAACCAAACCCTCGAAACCTTATTCTTATTCAGTAGGTGTTTTGGTTCAATATGTTTTTTAGCATTTCAAATATGTATATTCATTGGCGGATTAAGCAAATGAGGCCCCAGGCGTAATACAATTTTGGCGGCCCTGTTTTTCGGTTTACATAAAAACGGCAGAAAATTTCAAATAAAAATGTATAAAACTCAGAACAAAAAGTATATGCGCGCGCCTCATTTGCTATTTGGATAATTTGCCACTGTGTCTATTTTAATGTGGAAAGGAAGGGGGGAGTCAACTTATATTATTTGGTGAAGGGTGGCGTGAATGCTTGATAGCCGCTACTACTACTATACAGAATAATACCAAGCCCACAACACTAATAATCATCCAGGTAGCATCTACATTGTGAGACCTGTCAGTGGAATCAATTAAACTATAAGAACGACCGATGTCAGTATCAACAATTTCTTCGTCTTCAATGCTTTGGTATATCTTATCATCGTTCTCTTCATGCACCCGTATCAGGAGACACATGGTATACTCCATAGTCTTTGTACATATCTCCAAGTCGTTGGCAAATACACCGTATCCGTCAAATTGGTACTCAGAATTCCTGCAATTTTCCTCATCACTGAAGTCAACACAGTCCGCAGTAAAGTCACATACCATGTCAACCGAAATCACGTAGTTGGAACGACACTTAAAGATGCTATTACTGTCTATACTGGTAAATTCTTTGACTGATTCGCCACTCTGACTGTCGGTTACAATGCCGACAATTGAGTCCATATCATTATTAGAAAGATCGGTTTCAGTAACATCAATGTCTTCGTATTCAATGAGTTGGTATATCTTTTTACCGTCTTCTACATGCACCAGTATCGGGAGACACTTGGTATAATCCATAGTCTTTGTACATATCTCCAAGTCGTTGGCATATACGCCGTATTCATCAAATGTGTACTCAGAAATCTTGCAATTTTTCTCATCACCGAAGTCATAACAGTCCACTCTAAGGTCACATACCATGTCAAACGTAACCCTGAAGTCGGAACGACACTTAAAGATGCTATTACTGTCTATCCTGGTAAATTCTTTGACTGATTCGCCACTCAGACTGTCGCTTACAATGCCGACAATTGAGTCCATATCATTATTAGAACGATCGGTTTCAGTAATTTTTTGGTGAATCATCCCACCGTCTTCTGCATGCACCCGTATCGGAAGACCTGTGACTAATGCGATAATAAGGAAACAGCAAGCCACAATTGCCTTAGAGCTTATCATTTGGAGCTGAAAATAAAAAAAAGATAACATTACAAAAACGAGTTGACAGGGCACACAATTCCGAACCCTTTTTGTAATCCCGAGATTCGCAACCTTTTCAATCCCTGGATCCCTCGGGGTTCGGAATCGAGAGGTTGTAGATTTAAAAAAAAACTTAATCGTGACGATTTTCAACTCTTGGGAAATAAATATAAGACCTTTTCTTTTTTACCGGGACACCTGCGACACCCCATATCCCAAAAAAACAACAAAAAACTTATTTTGTTCCCCTCTCCGAGGTGTTGGATCACTTGGGCTGGCACGTAGTCTCTATTTAATTTTTATTTTACACAATAAAATTATAAATTAAAGTAAAATCAGCAAATTTTAACATTATTTATTTAATAAAAGGAACACAATTAGTTAAAAATAACCATTTGACTTTGAAAAAAATGAAAATATAAACAAAATAATAATATGAACAGTAATCAAATCTATCAAAAGTAAACTTAGATATATTCGGCGATAAATTTGTGGAAGTTCATTTTTAATATAAAATTAAATTTGACAACTTTGTTATCCCACTTTTTGTGCTCCGACCTGTGACACGTGATTCGTCTCTTTGAGAAGCACCATCAGACAGACAATCGCAATGTTTACGATTTAACAAAAAAAATATTCAAATCTCATGTTATAAATTACAAAATAATAATTTTAAATTAAATACTTTCATTATGTGTGGTTTGTTACTATTTACCACACAAAATGAAAGTGATTAGCCTACAATTAGTACTATCAAAGATTGTATCGTACCCAGTGGCGGCTGGATAATGTGGTATTAGATCAATGCACTCCTTGTATATGCAGGGGCGGTTATATTTCATGAAATAATATTTAAAAATTACATTTATACCATTCGCTCATTTTAAATTCTTCATGTATTCACTGCTTCCCGGAAAACTCACTGCTTCCCAGAATACTGAGAATTGCGTTGATAGAAAGCAAGCCCCATGTAAACGCATTGGCAGCCTACTGCTGGCTGTACTAATTTAGAAAACTATGAGGGCGTCTGCACAACAAATCATCAAAGTTTTATTGCAATTGGATAAACGGTATAGAAACAGGAGCGCACTAAAGAAAAACTCCCAAATTACCGTATTGGCAGCCCATCGTTGTATGTTTTGATTCAAAAACCTTTGCTGGTGTCCGCAAAACAACTCACCAAAGCTTTATCGCAATCAGATGAACGGTATAGGAACGAATAAGGAACAAACAAACAAATTAACGTATTGGAAGCCCACCGCTGGCTGAATTTATTCAGATACCGTTGCGGGTGCTCGCACAACAACTCACCAAAGTTTTATCGCAATCGGATGAACGGTATAGGAACAAGAACGCATAAAGGACAAACTAACAAATTAACCTATTGGCAGCCCACCGCTGATTCGTATACGTTCGCGGGCGTCTGCACAACGGCTCGCCAAAGTTTTATCGCAGTCCGATGAATGGTATAGGATTGCATACGGAAAAAAAATAAACAAATTAACGTATTGGCAGCCCACCATTGATTTATAGAGATTTGCAGGCGTCCGCACAACAACTCACCAAAATTTTATCGCAGTCGCATGAACGGTATAGGAACGCATACCAGACTAACAAACAAATTTTTATATATATAGATAATTTAGAATTTCGACTGAAGCTGCTTGGTGCAAATTTAATGACAAATTTGAATTATTTTTATTCTGTACACTTCCATAAATTTTGTCGATAACGACCCGGGTTTCGCCTTTCGGCAGACGATGCCAGAAGGTCGGCAGTAGATTAATATAAAGATATTTACTCGCATCGTTTCAGTCCGAAATTCAAAAAAATCTTTACAGTTGCTTTATGTAGATAAATATTGTTTTATTATTAAAAATAGAATTTCACGGTGCGCATTTGGCAGGACAACATATTATAGGAGTTTTACCTACCATTAAAACTCTTATTGTGCTTCCAGCAATGTCCAAGATCCAATATGAATAAGAGAGAGAGGCTTTTCTCTTCAAGCGATACATCTAATTCCTTACACTGGCAATACCAATCCCTGCTCCCCCCGCTCCTTCTTCTTTACCCACGCCACCCAGGGGACGCCATCTTTCCTTCATTATCGCTCATTTGCACCAGGTAGAGGTTACCTGGATCTTGGACATTGCTGGAAACACAATAAGAGTTTTAATGGTAGGTAAAACTCCTATATTGTGTGTTCCGAATTTAGGGATTCTGTGTCGAGACGTCCCGGGACATAAGTCCCGGGACTTTTAAGGTTTTTTGCTGTCTTAAAGTCCCGGGACATTTAACAACAAAGTCCCGGGACTTAAGACAGCCAAATTGTACATTTTTAATTTTGAAAAAACAATTCTAACAAATAAAAATTGAATGCAAGCAATCGCTAATGTGACCTAAAAAGTTAATTTTGATTTAAAATAAAGTTACAATGGTGTCTATCCGCGGGATCAGTTTTGAAAAAAATGCATTATATTTAGGCTAAGGATTGAAGGCCGGGGTTTAAACAAAATTAAGTATGCATATATAACAGGGATCTTATAAAAGAAACAGCTGTTTGGATTTATAATTGTAGAAGTTTTAAATAACATCTATTTATATATTGTAATACGAAGCAACAATTTTTAATGGGTAGAGACACATGCAGAAATACAAAAAAAACTTAGACACGTGTTCGCTTAACTATTTTTGCAGCATGGGATAATCGCACAGAATTCCAAGAAATAATGGAACCAATAGTTATTTCTAGAAAATTATGCTATAAATCAAGGCGGGTTATAAATGTTTTATTACCAACCATTCTGCTGGGACTAATTGATTTTCGAAAAGAATACACGAAAGATTTTGACAAATGCTCCAAAACAATATATTTGAAATACGGAGATAATTCGAGGTATCTGAAGAAAATATCGATGATGAGATAAATATTGCAGAACTGTCATTGGAAGAAGAATTAAATAGACAGATTACAAAAAAACAAAAGATTTCTCCATTAAAAACGAATTTAAGATTTTAAAATCAACTGGAGAACGGAAACAAAGATTATTTTTTATATATAACATTAAAGCATCATCGACTGACAATGATGATGAGCAACAACGTTTATTCAAAAATAAGAAATCGGCTGTCTGATTCGTCATTAAACTCATTATTATTTTTAAAAGCATATTTTGATAAGCAAAAATAAAATATTAACTTTTGTGTAAATAATACATACTATGTATGATTGTGACTTTATTATTGAATTAATTTAATATTTTTATTATTAATAAATAAATGTGTTCAAAAGATGTATTTTTTTTAATTAACGCATACTTTCGCCGCGCTTTTAAAGTACGTATGAAAAAAAAAATACGTCTAACTGCGTAAAAAACGCTCAAAAAAATAGTTTAATTGGAACGAAATATTAAAAAACGTTTGGGAGAAAGATATCTTCATTTATGTTATTAGAAATTTGTTTAAATCAATTCATATTCGTATTAAAAATATAACTGTAGCAAAAACAAATTAAAAAATATTATAATTAAGTGTTCATACCTGATGTTGTTTTATTTACAAATGTTTTTCACTATTGTACATAGTCACCAATGTCTCAATAGGACAAAAAAGGTATAAAAGCTGTATTGTGATTTGTGAAGTAACGTTCATAATTTTACCCAATTCATTGTTATTTTTTCAATACATGAACCGTTATCATCCCTTTTTAGTACATACATACAAATATTTATTTTAATAAATTTATAATTTTATTGAAGGGGAGATAAAAGTCCCAAGTTCCGGGAAGTCCCAGGACTTTGACTTTATCACGTCTCGTGTCCTGGGACTTTGAAAAACCCGAGACTTCAGAATCCCTAGTTCCGATGCAATGTCCAAGATCCAATATGAGTGAATTGTTTGTTATCGCCTGGTGGCTAGGGTAAGCGCCAATAATGTGAAGTCTCGACCAACAAATAGTTACGATTAAGACCTGCCATCGTATATATCTATATTGGTTGGAAAAGGTTAGCGAGATGATTGTTTGGTAGGGTCTGCTCGCCTTCATTCCTTATGACATCTCGTTTATAGTGTCTCCAAAAGGTAGACTCGTGCTGCCAGTTACCCCTTGCTAATATATTGTCAAGAGTGTAATTTTCTAGCCAGTTCGACGATGCTACAGCTGAATGTATACTGCCGGGGGATGTTTCTATCCCTGTTTCCAGTAAGACCGATTTTAATGTTTCGATTAAGACGATAATTTCCTATGATGGTTCTGGAAGCTAGCTCTCTAAGCCCCTTGACGTTATAAAGAGCTCCTGCAAGTCACCACCTTTCCGTCTCCTCTCCTGAGAGGTCTTTATTAGCTTGCGAAGCCAATATACTGGGTCAACGTTCTGCATATCCCCTTTCTGAATCCGCCATTCTGATTGCTGATGGTTGGCGGAGTCGGTCATGCAGCCAAATGCTGGCCGTAAAGTAATGTGTTCCTGATTGTCATTAAACCCGTCTGCGGAATACCTCAACAATGTCAGGTCATGTACCCGTCGTCCCGATGTTAGTAATAACAATGTTGCTGTCCTACGGGATACCTCATATAGGCTCATTGTCGGTGGTGTTGTGTCGCTTAGGTGACTTACTACTTTTCTCACATCCCAAATAGGTAGTTTAGGGAGCTTCACCCTCGCTACTGAGATTGCCCGTAAAACATGTCTTACCACCGAGTTGCCACTAATCTGCTCTCCACCTATTGGGTGACAAAACGTTGCTATGGCTAACTTATGGACCAGTATCGTGGAATATGCCAAACCGTCCTGGAGGAAGAGGTTTACTAGATATCTGGCAACTTGTTCTGGTCGGGGGCTATTTGTAGCAATTAAATGGGCTCTGCACTAAGAGGTCCATTTTTTTTTTTTTTTTTTAAACCATGTCCGCTCCCAATGTGGAGCATATGGACTCCTAATGGAGTTTATCTCAACAGAAGAGTTTCTACGAGAACTGCTTGTTACTCAGTTGCTCAACCTCTCTTTTTCCAAAGAGAGTAGGGATAGAAGGATTGGGCTAGGACAGGATTAGTGGTAAGCTAATCGCTGTCGATACGCCCCGTTCATAGGATAGGAAAGGTGAGAGGGGGGAATTCAAGACATCACATACATCCATGCCTTTGAACAGAAATTCATAAATCGATTGAAAAATCAATTTATAAAACTGTCCGTACCGGGATTTGAACCCGGGCCCTCTGTAGCCGAAGCCAACACCGTTGACCACTCGACCACACAGGTCCATTTAACCCATGCCAATTGGTAAGTGTTCAGAGTGGATTGACGCCACTCTGATGACAATAACCTCTTTTCTTCTGGATCCCATTCTAGTATTAAATCTTCCCACCCGAAATCTTCCACAATTGAAGAGATAGTTTCTGTATCTCTGGAGGTGGTCGGCCGGTTAATATGTCCACTAGTACTGCTTCCAGGTTCGTTATTGCGTGCGGTGGATCTAGTGCTCTCAAGTGAAGGTCCGCTCTCCAAAATGGTTTCCTCCAGTTCGGCACTATGAGGAAGTATATTCCTCTCACTGTGTTTAAGTGAGCCAACACTTGTGGGATCATGTTCGGTGGTGGGAAGAGCTATGCCAGCTCGTAGTCCCAAGAGCGGCTGAATGCGTCGTGAAAGGAGGCGTAACAGTCGTTGTAGTCGCGCGATACGTACCTTGGAACTACTCGAGATTCCCTTGATGCGAACAGGTCGATCTCTGGCATGCCTCATTCATTGAAGATGCTGTTGCTGCGCTGACCAGGTGTCATTCGGGAACTTGTGTTCCGCGAGATAAGTGGTCAGCGGTGCCATTGTAGACTCCGGGTAGGTACTGTGCCGTTAGTGAGATCTTGAATCTGTCGACTAACCCCATGAGTTTTTGTGTCAAGTGAAACAGGTCCAGCGACCTCGTACCTCCTTCTTTGTTCAAGTATGCCACCACTGTCCTGTTGTCTGTCTGCAAGAGAGTCTCTGATCCTCTCATCGTCCTGGCCTGTAGCTTGACAGTTGACAGAACTGCATGCAGTACCTTCCTGTTGGAATGCCATGATTTTTGACTTTTTTCCCACTGTCCTGACATGAAGATGTCGTCTAGTTGGGCTTCCCAACTTGAGTCCGCTGCGTCGGTTGTCAAAAGGTGGATCTGTGAATAGGTGTCGTTGCTCTGACTGCTTGGGCTCACCATTTCATCTCCTCTATGACTGGATCTGGAATCTGAACCATAAGATGAGGCGCTAAGCTTCGCAACTGACAGCTGTTCCGTTGAAGTTGGCGGCAGAGCAGTCTTCCTCGTGGAACTACAAAGGCTGCAAAAATTAATCTGCCCAGAAGGCGTTGGGCTGATTTGAGGCACCATTGTCCTTTCATTGTCGTATCTAATATTGTGTTGCGGAGCGCTTCGCTTTTCTCTTTGGATATGCTTTTGCTGTTTGTGCGGGTGTCCCACACAATCCCAAGAAATTCTAGTCTCTGGCAAGGAACAAGGACTGATTTGCCGAAGTTTACTGTCCAACCTAGTTTCTGTAAAAAAAATTAAGATCTCTCTGGCCTGAAGGGCCAACTAGTCCCGGGACTGATTTGCGATTAGGAAGTAGTCGAGGTAAGTTACCATCCGAACATTGTTGTCTCGGAGGCGTTCGGCTACCCACTTTATCAGAGATGCAAACATTCGCGGGGCTGCCGATAGTCCAAATGGAAGGCTTGTGAATTGGAGGAGTTCTCCCTGAAAGTAGAGGCGTAAAAAACGCCTGTCACGTTTGGCGATAGGGAGATGCAAGCATGCCTGATGCAAGTCTATTTTGATCATCCAATCTTTCCTCTGCAGAAACTGTGGAACCCGATTGTGGTTGAATAATCTGAAAGGCTTTGGGCCTAAAGCTGCGAGAGGTAACTTGCTGTTTTGTCGGCCTTTTCTTATACTTCTACTTTTTTTAAAGCACTCACCTGGATCTGCATGTCGTTCGTCATTGGGGTCTGGAATTCTCGCAGTACTTTTGGTGTTGGAAGAAGTAGAGGTGGCTTCCTCGTGAAGGGTATGCAAGCTCCTCCTATCATCTTCAGAAGGGATTTAGGTGCCTCTTCTGCCTCCCACACTTCCTTGAAATGGCGGAGGCAACCCCCCTTGAATGGCCTCGAGTCATCTGAGGCGGCGACCTCCACGAAAGTTCTTTCCGTTCGGTGCCTCCTTGGGTACTTCTCTTCTGTATGGGAGTCTGTGGCTGGCCTTATGTCTAACAGGTCTTCCTTCTTCCCTTCTCTTGAACCTCGGAGCAGAGATCGGCTCTCGAAAGGGCAACTTGCGGTTTTCGGACGAAGGTCCTGCCTTTGCCTGGCACTCCTGGGGCTCTTGGGATTCATGTGCCCTTCCTCTAGTGATCTTTTCTATACCGCCGATCTTTTTTAAGTAAGCTGCTAACCTTTCTTCGTCAAAAAGGCATTCCACACTTGGGGGGACCTTTGGTAGTCCTTTCCTGATATGCGTTTCCTTAACTCTGGCTAGCAGTTGGGTTCGACGGTGTTGCACTTGCTCTGCCCTTCTACCACAAACAATCTGCATGATATCTTCCGATATCATGTGGTGGGTGGATTCTTCTCCGAACTGTCCCAATACCGTTTTGTGCAATTCTGAAGGAGTTGGAGCGATAGTCCTCTCTGCAGCCCAATCCACAATTGATTGCAAACCGTCGCGTAATGTTTCCTGTTGTGCCAATAACGCATTCGACAGTGCTGCAAATGTTCTTTCTGTCATTTGAGAAGTAGTAGGTCCCTGATCATACTGACGCAACTCTTCATTCACCTCCAGATCTGTGAATAACGGAGTAGCTGCGTACTTTTTCTGGGTCTCTGCGAACCGCAAACCCACCCACTCGCTCGATCCGAATCCCTGTATGGCACCAACCTTTTTTACTCTGGCAGCCTCAGCCCTGGGAATCAAGGGCTCTTTCACTGTCCCGCCAAATTCCCTCAGTTGCAGTTTGGTAGAGGGTGTTGGTTCTACTGGAGGCCACAGGAACTCTCCTACCGATTCGTACGGTCTAGTGTCGGTCGGCGGTGTGGTCGGCGTCTCGCATCGCCATCGGGACATCAACAAACTAGATAGTTGAGTCATCTGACTCTCTAGTTGGCTGATGCGATCGCCCTGTCTTATCTCCCTGTGTCCCTCGTCTTCCGACGAATTCTCTGATGCCAGCGCTTTATCACACATATTCGTACTATTTCACTTAGACTTAACAGTAAACACAAGATAGATCTTGGTTATGAGCAATCTAAATTAATAAGTAATGCGAAGTTAGTGTCTTAACCTGATCTCTGCCCAGAGCGTATATTTACGCGCTACAAGTCCGTGTTCAAGGGGCCGTCCATACAAAATGCGCGTAATATTACGCTCTCCTTTGTACTTAATTTACAAGTCACCAGTACCTCTCTTAAATAATTAAATTTAACTCGCATATAGTGACATCTTTTGAGATTGTGTTGTAATACTTGAACTCGAAGGATATTGAATTTTAATCTGTAATACATCGATTTTTTGACATCGACAAAAGTTTTCGTGTCTTGTTAATATGCGGCGCTACTATATAGGGTTACGCCATACATATTATTAGTGACTAATGAAATACCGGGACTTCCCATTTATTCTTACGTTATGTTTGTCCAGTATTATATTTATAAACGGGGAATTATTTCTATTCTGAATACTCACTGCAAGTAACAATGATCCTGGAAAAATGGTCAGTTATGTGTTTGTTTTCATGTTTGACACATCTTAGTTGGTTTTGTGGGCCAGAATATCGTTTTTGTTAAGTATTTCATTTACAACAGTTTTATAACTAGATACATTAACAGTTTATTTTTAAATTTACGTCTTTTTTCGTTATTTACCAAATGATTTTTTGTGTTTTAAAACTTTATAACCTGCGTTGTTTGTGAGTGTCTGTTTATTTTATAAGATTTTCCTGTGTCGTAACTTTTTTGACGATTGTTTATATATCTTTTTCAACTTACGTTTCCTGGATATTTGATTTTTTACATTTTACTATTTTAACGCCTGAGAATGGAAGGACAACAAAGTACATCTGAAAATGCAGAACTGACTGAAGATTTGATGAATAGCGTTGGCTTCACCGCCGAATCCGATGACAGTGATTTCGACGATTTTGAAGACGAGGAACAAGAAGGCATGGTTTCCAATGTTCCCGAATCAGCACCTAATGATGAACTTGTACCACTAATTGATGAGTCTGAACCGGTTTTTGAATGGGAAACAGGTGATTTTGTTCCTAAAATTAACTCATTCGAAAGTTCAAAGTCAGGAGCGGATATTGAAAATTTTGGGAATAGAGAATCAGATTTTTTCAAGATGTTTATGACAACCTCTCTCATGAATTTCATCACAATTGAAACAAATAAACAGTTTATATACATTAAAAATCAATGCAGTGAATTAAGTTGGAGATTGAAACAGTGGATAGACATTACAGTGGAAGAGTTATACGTGTTTCTTGCTGTGTGTCTATTGATGCCCTGTAATTCCCGAAACAAAATACAGGACCACTGGTCTACAGATATATTGTATTATTCACCAATATATTCTGATACCATGTCCCGTAATAGATTTCAAATAATTTTACGCATGCTTCACTTCAGCGACAATACGCAGCAGGTAGCTGGGGACAAAATATACAAAATAAGATTCCTTGTGGAACATTTTAAAAAAATTTTCACGCAATGTATGTATCCATACATGAATGTATGCATTGATGAAAGTTTGCTGCTTTTTAAAGGTAACTTGTCATTTCGTCAGTATATTCCATCAAAAGCAAGCCGTTTTGGAATAAAATTCTTTGTAATATGTGACTGTGCAACTGGATATGTCTTAAATTTTATTATATATACTGGAAAAACAACGGAATATGTTCCACATCCACACGTTGGTATTTCGGGTAGTGTAGTAATGACATTAATGGAACCCTATTTGGATCGGGGACATACTTTATACGTGGATAATTGGTACACGAGTCCCATTTTGTTTCAAAAGCTCCATGACCGGAAAACAAATGCTTGTGGTACCGTAAGGAGAAACCGTAAAGGAATGCCCAAGCACACTGATAAGTTACAGAAGGGAGAAATGAAAGCTTTTCATACGGACACTCTTTCGGCACAAATATGGAAGGATAAAAAGGATGTTTCCATGTTGACAACTCTTCATCCTGCTATTCTCACCGACACAGGAAAAACCACTCATCGGAATGAAGCCATCATAAAGCCCGAAAGTGTCCAAGACTATAATAAAAATATGGGGGCCGTTGACCGATCGGACATGATTTTATCAAGCGTGCATTCATCGCGAAAGACTATGAGGTGGTATAAAAAAATGTTTTTCCACCTAATGGATCTTTCGTTATTGAATGCTCATACACTGCTATGCCAAAAAACAGCAAAACGGATTCCGCTAGAAAAATTTCAGTTGGAAGTTATTCGACAACTGATTCATGAATATAAATGTGTTGAGCCTACCAAATCTGTAAAACAAAAAAGACATTCTGAATTGCCTTCCCGCCTCACAGAAAGGCATTTTATGATGAAATTTCCTCCAAGTGAGAAAAAAATTAATACAGCTGCGAGATGTGTGGTTTGTTTATCAAAAAAACTAAGAAAGGAATCTAGGTATATGTGCAAACAATGTAAAGTGGCTCTTTGCGTAGAACCTTGTTTTGAGGCATACCACACGGTAGAAGACTATTAATTTGTTTTAAACTGTTCGCCGTATTTTATATATGTTTTTAGGATACAATGTTAATATGATAGAATTACTTTTGATATACGATCGTGTGTTTTGTGTTTTCCGTGTGTGAATTTTGTGTGACAACCCTGAAGTTTTGTGGATCATTTATTTCGGACATTTTTGGATAAATGTCAGCGGAAATGGCGCATCGTGTATTTTTATGGTAAGTCTATATGATATACTATTAGGATATGTCCAAAAATATATATTTATTAGGATTTATTTTTTGAAAGAAAACCGCGGCCCTCCGTGTACGGCCATATTAATACCGCACGGCACAGATCAGGTTAATGAACGGATATAACTTTTCGATGTATACTTGTCGAAAACGCGCCAATAATGAAGGAAAGATGGCGTCCCCTGGGTGGCGTGGGTAAAGAAGAAGGAGCGGGGGGAGCAGGGATTGGTATTGCCAGTGTAAGGAATTAGATGTATCGCTTGAAGAGAAAAGCCTTTCTCTCTTATTCATATTGGATCTTGGACATTGCATCGGAACACACAATGTATGTCGCCGTATAAATGCAGTAAATTTATATATGCTTGTAGCGATAAGCAGACTTGTGAAGAAGTGTCTAGAAAGGTTGAGTATGGCTGGTCTAGATCAACATTTTCCAACCTGGGAGGCGTAGACTATTGCAAAGGGGGGCGCGAACAGTCCAAAATATTTATTTACTTTTTAAAACGTGTCTTTATTACTATATGGAATAAAGGATGAGGAGGCGCGAAGAAATTTTTTTCTTCAAAGGGAGGCGCAGTAAAATAAAGGTTGGAAACCTTGTTCTAGAAGATGATAAATTAACGATAAGTCGAAGTGTATACCAGGGCCTCCAATCAACATTAAGTTTTTTTCAGCTTTTATTTAATTTATAGCTAATTAAATATCGAATTAGTAACTGTCGACTGGGTAACATACTAGAAAATTCAATTATGTAATTTAAAAAAAAAAACATATTTCTTATTTAAATTGAAATAACTCGTAATTTATTTTTGAGCGAGTTTCATTTATTGTTAGAAATTTCTACTATTGTTCACGATGTTAAGCCCCAAGAATAAATCCTCACTAATAAAAGTCATTATGACAAATACCGCTGGTCTAAACTCGGAGTCCACATGTAGGTAGATATTAAATCAAACATCGCTCTACTATCACAAAAACGTTTATTTAATAATCTTGAAATCACGGAATTTATTACATAGAATATTTAACAAACAAAATTTTGAATTATTACAATACACAATAACTATTATACAACCTAGCTTGCTCACACGATTTCATAAATGTAAAAAAAAACTTGACGTTTAACTCTGCGCAGAGAACAAAATGGAATTTAATTTTCGTCGAAATGGAAAAATATTATTTCTTTCATCTCAGAAAAAAAACAAAACCACAAAAGAAGAATTTACAACTAAAGGTGTCTGGAACCACGTCCAGAGACCGGGACGTATCCCACACACGTCAGGTGTGGCTCGTGTCCAAAAGAGCAAGGAAGAAAAAAACAAAAATCACATCGGTATCGAAAAACAATGTTGCCATTTAAGGCCATTAACAATAAACAATTGATATAACGGGTTACCTGATAACAAAATTCAAACACAATTAATTTAGCTACATCTTTTATTAAAAATCCTGCCAGCTTTCCTCGCAAAAGTGCTAGTGGAATCGGGTGCCAATAACCCTACCGTGTCAAAATCACCTATCTTATAGAAAATACTTCGATTTTATTAAATCAAATTTGAATTAATTAACTCATTCCAAGCGTCTGGCTTTTATTTTTTAATTTATAAATTTTAATTTCAAAGTTTTCTATTTCGTTTTTAAAATCGCCAGCCCGAAAATGTTTAACCAGTAACCTGCAAAGCACAAATCAGACGGAAACAATGGTATATAAATCAAGCTCGCATTGATTCTGTATTGAAATCAATTATTATTTGTTTTTATACCTCCAAGATCTTAAAACGTTTACGCAAAACACTGTAAAATTTCAGCAATAGCCAAAGGCGTATTAAATTTAATAGTACAATAATATTCTCTTACCAAATATGTGTCTTCTGTTGGGCTGGTTATGTACTATATTGAGATATTTAATATGACCAGGTACCTATATCCCATTACATCTTTAATACACACAGATCAGATATCAAATGCGTTAATTCACATAGGGCATGCACAACCTTTTTCTTTTAGAAAACTGTATAAAAATAAATTGTGCTGTATTAAAATTAATCCTCCTTTTACAAGAAGGATACGTTGCAAGTGGAAGACAGTTTCATATAAAATTTGACAGTGTTATTTTAAAACTATGCAGAAAAGGTGCGGAAATATTAAGGTAAACACGTTGAACCTATTTATGATTCAAAAGTTAACGCTATCTTTTGTCTTTGCAGATTTTAAGCTAATCCGTAAGGTTTGTAATAATTGCGAGAGCTTGGGGTCACACTAGGGCTTGCAATACCGGTTTACTGGAATATCATCCAAAACGCAGCATCGGTAATTACCGAAAATTATTTAACCGCGAATCAATTATAAATACAATCACATTATAACAGCAGTTTATTGAAGATATCCATGATAAATTAGGAGATTCGTTTTTTTCGACACTGGCAACATTAAAACACAGATTGTTACTGGTCATACTGGTGTCAACTGTCATCACTATCGCAGTGACCGCTCGAACTCTGCAGCTGATCTTACATACTTGGATTAGGACTCGGGACGAAGTATATTTTAAAAGCATAAGTAACAGTGGTGGTTCCTGAAATAAATTCTTGGGTGGGCTAGAGAAAAGCATAGGATTGTATTCTATTTACGAAATTTTGCATGCTTCCACTTCACCTTATACATTAATCTACAAGTAAATTAACAAATACTACGACACTACTGCAAAGCATAAATTATTATATAATGAAATTAATGCTAATGTAAGTAAGAAATAATAAAATAGTAACCTTAAATTTGTCTCTTTCAAAGTGAAATAACAAGTACAAAAAGCAATACAGAGCTGTCACTTTCATACAATACAACGATATTGGTATTTGTGTATGGGAAAATCCATTTTAGCCCCCAAGGAATGACAGAAGGTAGCTAATTTGAAACACAGTCGTGTGAGTTTGATGACGTTTCCGTACATACAAATACAAAAAAAATCGAATCGTGCTTGATTGCGTTCCAGTGTAAAGAAATATTGTCTATGATTGCGGGCTTGAAAACTCTAGCTTCTGAGCCGTTTATACATAGGTGCTGCCAGACTGACGTCACGTTGCCTGTTTGCTATGAATTATTTATAGGGTTATTGTTTTTTTATGCCAGCTCAGTTTAAAATTGTAATACAAATCACAATCCATAATATTATTGTAGGTAGACATGGCATTGTCTTATATTGACAGAGGAAAATTTAAACAAAAATAATATATTCATTTGGGAACGCTTAAATATAAATATATTTATTTTGTTCAGCGGCCGAATTGCTGTTCATTTTTATTCAGCCATCTAAAGTTTTGGGTGAAAAATGCAGGTCGGGCTTAGCCCACCTAGCCCAGTACTTAGAACCGCCACTGATAATTTAAAAATATTGATTTTATATAACAAATATTTTTTTTAAATAAACATTTTTTTTGTATGGTAACGAATAAAACATCAGTATGGCAATATTTAAATCAAGCGAGAGAAGCTCTGTTCTTCTGCGTACTTCTGACGGTTTGCTGACGGTTTGCAAACTGTTTTCGAATTAGAGTCTAAAAGCTTTCAATTCGATTCTAATTCGAAAACAGTTTGCAAACCATCAGCAACCCGTCAGAAGTACGCAGAAGAACAGAGCTAGAGACAAAATAATAAAGAGTGCATGAGGAATATCAAAAATATAATCAAGTATGAATTTTCAAAGGATAATAATAATATTATTTATGGTCAAAAATACAGGGATAAAGATGAAATATAAAATAATAGTCTAACTATTAACATTTAAGTAAAAGCTTCAGTTAGCAATAAATAAAAACAATTATTTAGGTTTCAATCTAGAATACCGTTTTTAATAAAAGTAGCCACGTACAGTTTTATTTTAATCATTTAATCCATATTGATTTTTTTTATTATTTACCGGTAAGTATAGCAGGTAAACCGGTAATGGGTAAAATTATTTACCGTTTGCCGGTAATTGCAATTTGACGGTAAATTGCAAGCCCTAGATCAGACACACCCAAATCCAGCTTTGAGAAAAAATGAAATATTACTATAATATTGGAATGGAAAACATAATTTAATTTGTAACGTCGCTTAACTACAACAAAAAACGCCGGGATCAATGAAACTCATAATTCATTCGAACTATAGAATATTTTTGTGAAAATTCGTCGGTCGTATTTAAAGTTTGATCTATGTTTTGCCATGTTATATTGACTTTTTCATACCGTCAAACGGGGTTATTCCGCCTGCTTTTTCTGGGGTGCGTTGCCACAGACGAGATATCTCGTAAAAGTTTTCGTGATCAACACGCAAGAGACGAGTTATTTCGTCGATAACTAATGAAATTAATAGTTGCAAATTATAGCCGGCGTGCTTTTAATTATCAACGAGGTTAATTCGTTCTGGAATATTTCAATCTTTTGCAACGTTCGCATCAGTGATTATTCGCTCATGCGGTGTTAGTAGACCGCTACCACTATTTTAAGTGGTGGGTAGCCCGCAGTAGCCAAACGTTTGGACACCTCTGCTCTATAGTACATTTTCACAAATTTTAATTATGGATTTTCACAAATACATATGTATATTTCGTAATCTTAGGAATTCTTATTATGTTTGTTATGTAGTGTAATCTAATCTTACTTAATTAAAATTTAAAAAAAAACCCAGCGACCGTTCCGACGACGAAACGGGCTTGCAGCTAGGGCATCCAATCCCGGGATCCCGTTCAATTTTCTGATCCCGAAATCCCGGGATTGAGATGGCCGCGATCCCGGGATTTCGGGATTGAGAAATTTTGAGGAAATACCGAAAATTTACACGAAATTGGCAAATTTAAGATTTCAAATTCCTCGATGAGCTAAAAAAAAAACGAGTTTCCGTGAGATTCTGGGAAAAAGGATACCAAATCGGAGATTTTAAATTCCTCGGTGAGAAAATCTCAATCCCGGGATCCCGGGATTCAAAATAATTCAATCCCGAAATCCCGGGATTGGAAAAAGGCTCCGGGATTGGATACCCTACTTGCAGCTAATCTGTATGTTAAAAGCGGATAATGAATATTCATAACATATTTGTTTGCATACTTGAACATTTGAATTATTCTAAAAAATCCAAAATATGAATACTGCAGGGCTGTCGATATTGGATATAGTATAGGGCAGCTCAATAACGATACTTATAAATATATTTACTTTATCAATTTATGATTGGTTACAGTTAATATTATATATCAGGCCAGCCAGTGGCGTATTAGCCCATAAGCGCACGAGGCGCGCGCTTTGGGCCCCCAAATTTTACGGGACGCAAACGTAGCTTATTTAATATACAATCCATATTCTTTTTGTACAGATTTGAATTATTTCACCTGAATTTTTTCTGTCGTTTTTTAAAATATAAAATAATAATCAAAAATACCTTTTCGTTTCAACATATTTTTTCGATTTCAATATTTATTCGCGTAATACTTTTAATTAAGAATATTCATTCCAAGATGTGAAGCCCTAGCATTTCCTTTTTTACATACTGTAAATCATCAAAGATAACAAAAATAACAAAATCGGGGATACAGTTTGGTGTTGCAACTTCATATCTATCATCGCTATCAAACATTTTATTGCACCACTAGAAAGCTAAAGAATCAAAGAATTTATTGATTTATGTAACAATTGTGATACATCGCATGGGGCGGAGGGGGAAGCGCCGCCATTTTGAAGTCATTTTGCTGCGTATCGAGATTTCTATTTACTATAACTTTTGACTCAGAGAAGTTACGATGTTCTTTTAAGTTTCAATCGTTAGCTCTTAACAAAATCTGTCGATTATATATAAAACAGTAGTGTAACACTGTGACTGTGACTATAATTAGGTGTTAAAAATATATATATATAATGTCGGGCTTAACGCGTCAAAAAGCCAAGTCGAAATACAAAGATCGCATACGGTTGGAAAGGGCTTCTCAAGAAAAATCGAATGGTACCATTAAAACACCATATTACCGAGTCAAGCAGTGCCGGCAACGTAAAAATGGGGCCTAATATCACCTATTACGAGACGTATTCATGTACAACACACGGCCGTGTCCATGACACAGCCACACCCCATTTTCTTCTATCCGGGGAGAGTTTTAATTCGAGGAAATATGTAGAAATGGATACTTCATCCGATCTAAGCACATATGCGGTAGTAAAAATTCCCTGATATGATTGAATGTATTTTATTTTTTTTCGTATTGCATATTTTACAAATTAGTCCTATTTTTCAAAAAATCTGTTTCAGCTGTGAACTTTGTCAATGTTATTTTAACATTCCTTTAAATCTTTCATGACACTTTAGTGTAAGTCTAAAATATAGTATTAAACTTAACTTACAATGTCGAAAAACTAAAATATTTGTAGATTTCATTGTTTTTTACACTGCAGTATAATAACAAAACAAAAATGGCCAACGTTCGATTTTCTTTTTGAATGGCTGCCATTTTGTTGTTTTGACAATTCAAATTTGTCGCTCAATTGTTTTGGAATATTTCGAATCTGTCAAATCGTATGGTCAACATTTTGACATTACATTTGAATGTGTCAAAACTGAAAATGCAAAATTGTTAACAGAGAGAGTTTTAACGTCTTGCGCTCCATTAGCCAGGATAATACCATCTGGACAACTAATAGCACGGTCCAATCTCCAGGATAATGTCTTTTGTAGTCGGTCTCTTTGAAGCTTTATTTTTGGTATTTCCCGAAATATTTCCGGGGCATAATTTTACAATAGTGCACTTAAGGGATTAAAAAATGCAATAATTTTTTAAATATGAAAATTACAGTAGAGAGCTGCCTTATATGTTGATTTTAATAATATTTGAAGTCTTTACCTGCTTTGTATAAATAAGTTAGTTGTTTTATCTGGAAAGGCTGTATCCACATCTTGTGGGCGTTAGAGTTGTATGAAGTGTTGTGACCATCATTTTATTAAGTGAAGGAAAAAGCAATTTCAACGAAATATATTTTTGACTACCATGAATCACTTGAACAAATTTTTACAGAATATAGTGATAACGATGCGTTCAGTTGATATAAGTGCACTATATGGTGACATAGTAAATAAAAATGTTGGTCATTTTTAAATTTCTGTTATGATACTTTAGAAAGCTTCCAAAATCACAGTTATAATGATGATTTATTTTTTATTTGATAATTTTGACATCATATATATTTTAATAATAAAAATACATATTTGAGCAAAGTCAGACTATGGGTATATTAATTCGCTTTTTTCACATTTCGCTTCCTTAACGATACATATTTGTATACGTTCTGACCTGATTCATGATTACATCATGAATTGTTTTCAATTTATTTAATAATTTATCTAATCCAACTCCGGGAGCTGAATTCCACTTTGAGAAAAAAGCTTTAATTGAAGACGGGAGAAACTATTTCATGTCTAAAAAATAATCAAATGCTTCTTGCTTGAAATGAAAAACGAATTGTTACCATGTAAACAAATAACGATAATATTGTAAAAAGAGCCGGCTGCGTGGTAAGTGGTCAATGTTCGGGTTTGGTTACGGAGGTCACTGTTCGAATCCCAGTACTGACAGCTAATAAAATTTATAAGCTGTCAGCACTGGGACAATAATTAATTTTATACAATCGATTTATCAGTGGCGGTTCCTGACCTGAAATCTTGGGTGGGCTAGAGAAAAGCATAGCATTGTATACTATTTACGAAATTTTGCATGCTTCCACTTCATCTTATACATTAATCTACAAGCAAATTAACAAATACTACGACACTACTGCAAAGCATAAATTACTATATAATACAATCAATGCTAATGTAAGTAAGAAATAATAATACGTGACCTTAAATTTGTCTCTTTCAAAGTGAAATAACAAGTAAAAAAAGCAATACAGAACTGTCAATGAGATTCGATATCTGTCACTTTCATAAAATACAAAGATACTGGTATGTTTGTATGGGCCACGGACTAATCCCAATTTAGCCCCCGATGAATGACAGAAGCCAGTAAATTTGAAATACAGTCCTGTGTGTTTGATGACGTTTCCGTACATACAAATACAAACAAAATCGAATCGTGCTTGATTGCGTTCCAGTGTAAAGAAATATTGTCTATGGTTTTGGGCTGGAAGCTTTTAGCCCCTGACCAATAGCATGTACATAGGTGTTGCCAGACTGACGTCACGTTGAATGTTCTCTATGAATTATTTATAGGGTTATTGTTTTTTTTATGCCGGCTCAGCTTAAAATTGTAATAAAAAACAATCGAAAATATTATTGTAGGTAGACATGGCATTGTCTTATATTGATAGAGGAAAATTTAAACAAAGATATTATATTCATTTGGGGAAGGTTAGTTACGCTTATAAATGTATTTATTTTGTTCAGCGGCCGAATTGCTGTTCATTTTTATTCAGCCATCTAAAGTTTTGGGTGAAAAATGCAGGTCGGGCTTAGCCCACCTAGCCCAGTACCTAGAACCGCCACTGCGATTTATGGATTTCTGTTTGGAGACATAAACGTATATGATGTTTTGAATTCTTACCTATCACCTATCACATCATACAAAACGGAGTGAGAGCGATTAGCGTGAGTGTGTTCGAATAAAATACAATGAAAAGGGACATTGTATTTTTGTAAAACTTATGGCAACGTTATTTATATGAAAAACTTTCAGAAACACCGAGTATTACTAAACATCAATATTGTTATCTATTCCAGCCTTTTGGGATGATCTTACATTGTTTCCAACATTGACTTCGAGGAAGTAATCAATATAAAACAAAATTTTAACCAATAATAGCAAACTGTAGGTACTATATTTTTTAAGAAGGACTGCTAGCATAATGCGATTGGGTAGGAATGTCGGTACGTTGTAAAATTAATTACCCCAAAGACGGGCGATGTCTGTTCTTGGACCCTCACACAATACGGTGGTCGTAAAAACGTTCATGCTAAAATATTTCTAAAGTAAATCGATAATAAAACCCCATTTTTTTCAAAATATCGCCTTAAATAATACAAGAATGGTTTATTTTACAATCCGTGATAGCTTAGTGAATATTTTAGCTCAAATTAGTGGAATTTAATTACGTTTTCGAAGAAAATTATACCAAATATGATACGCGTTATTATGGTCACCATTGGAGCTACACAGATTGTCTCAAAAATACGTTTGACTTTTTGTTTAAAACCGTACTCAATTTGCTGGTAATACGAGTAAAATCTGGACCCAGAGTAGACTATTGGTATTGAGTAAATCTAGTGAGAGTGCAAAGTGTTAATTGATTATTTTCATGAAGTTCAACGAATATTGCACAATTTCTTTTTTATATGCTGTCAACTATTATATGTAAATGCTAAGGGTGTTTCGAAGTCTTTTTGAACGTGGTAATAATCTATTAGCTGTGTCAAATCATATAAGAGTAAATGAAGAAATATATATTCTGGAATTCATATTTTTAAGGTTCTCATATACTACAAATTATTAATAGTAAGAATACAATAACATTAATTTATGATTAATTTATATTTTTTACTATTTGCATTTATTTTATAATTTGTTTTAGGTAGTTTCGTAGCTAAGGTTCATCTTTTTAGAAACGGTAATCATAGAACAAGAATTTCGAATACGAAAAAAGACTGAACGTATGAAAGTCACACAATCATGATCAGAGAATGGAACAAATCGTGGAAAATTATGAAAATGAATGTTTGTTTGTTTGTACTTTATGCGTTGCCACACCGCTCATCCGATTGCAATAAAACTTTGACAAAATTTTTTCTTGCACTTCCGCGGGAAGGTTATAGGTCTTATATTTAAAAATCGATGTTTGTATGTCTTCAGTTCATTTAGACAACGTATGCTTCCACTTGCGCGAAGATTATAGTACAATTAAATTAAAGTAGGTAGTGCGTGTGTTGTAGCATAGACAATCGGCAGAAAACGTCAAACAGACAGAAAAAGAAAGCATGCACTTCAATAAACACATTTTTTTTTAATTAAAAAAAATATTTGACATTACAGCTTAAGCCAATGCGTCAAATATTTTGAAGTTGAAAGATCATACGAGATATACTCTTTGTAGCTTTGTTTGCTTAAGTAATGAAGCAAGATTAAATCTAACATTTTTAAATTATGAAATTAGAAAATGAAGTTTTTTAAGGGAAGAAAGGAGGGGGTGATAGAATTGAAATAAAGCAAACAAATAATGATACTAATGAACTGCAATCAATCAGATTGGGATTTTTCCCTTTTAAGGGAAGCAAGGAGAGGGTTATAGAATCGAAACAAAGCAAACAAATATAACCATAGTACTGATGACGTTAAGCATTACAAACTTTTAAGCTAATGAGCTGCAATCAATCAGATAGGTTGATGATTACTCTATTAATTGGAAACAATGTAAGTAATGGCGAACCACCTGTCCTATTAAGAATATTATTTAATAATATTTCTTTTTTGTTAAGAGTTTTATGAATTTCTAAAAATTCTAAACTATTCATCTTTAAACCCTTTTTATTTACTCGGTGGAGTATTTATAAATTACTAATCTAATTAAAATTATGATCATTTTCTATTAAATGATTGGCAAACTCAGAAAAGTAACAATTTTTCTGAGCTTGTCAACCGTAAACCGAAAAAACCGATATTTTTGTTATGAACGAAACTAAATCAAACCATATTTCACTATTAAAAAAATACGAAACAAACATAAAAGTTTAATGATACTACGCCACTGCCGTAAAATATTCAATTTAAATGGCTAAAAATATATTTCTGTGTGTACATAAACATTCGTAGATAAATTACAGTGATGTACTAATTTGATCTGAGAAAATTGTATTCTCTTCGATTTTCAAGGGCCCGAAAGCCTTAGTAAAAATGTTTTTCCCTATCAATATTTGAAATTCAATTCATAAAAAAAAAAATTGGAAATACTTTTATGCTCGATGTATAAAAACAGATAAAAGAGTGTGGACCAAAGTTTGTACCCCGTATCGAATAACTTTAGCCCACGCCACAAATGTTCACAATAGTCTCCAGAATTTTAATGTCTTCGCAACTTTGTTCATAATCGTAGGCTAAAATCATAGAACCCAATTTTTATAGAGTAAGAATTACATTGAAAATACTGCCGACCAAATTTGTAGATATTGTGCTTTTAATGAAACTGCAATATTTTTTCAATCTATATTTGGCAATTTTTATCACGTTCAATGAAGTGTTTGAAACCGATTTATTCAATCACTACTCTTGATTGTAATATCACATAAATCCCTGTGGCATCAAAGCGGCGATAAGATACTTCTGCCCACATATCATAGGAATACGTGTAGCTGGTTTGATCGACACTAAAATTGATTATCTTTATTCAATTTACAAACAGATGGCAGTATTCAAGAAACATCAAGAGGACAAATTGTATTCTAGTAATGATATGAATTAGACCTCATCAGTGGATAGGGTGGTAGGAAACCTGGACCAAGAAGTAGACGATGATAGATGATGAGAGACTATTTTTTTGATATTATAATCTGCCTGCGTGGTCGAATCTCACCAAGGACAGTTTTTTTTTAATTGATTTTTCGATCGATTTATAAATTTCCGTTCGAAGGCATGGATGTATGTCACGCCTCAAATTCCCTTATTCCTTCCACCCATCCTATCATATAAATGGGGAGTAGCGATTAGTTAACCACTAGTCCTGTCCTAGCCCCATCTTTCTTTCCCTCCCTCACTCCCACTTAGCCCTGTTTTAAGGATCAGAGAGCGAGAGGGAGTGTTAGGCGTCACAAACATCCATGCCTTCGAACAGAATTCCGTAAATAGATTTAAAAATCATAGCCAACTACGTTCACCGCTTGATTATGGGCCCGACACATCTATCGTCTACCCATAATCTCTTTAAAAAAGAAAAATCGAGCAACTGAGTAACAAACAGTTCTCGTAGAAAAATTTCTGTTGAGAAAAAATCCTCAATCACATCGCACTTTTCACACTCGAATTCGAGACATAATGCGTCCACCTCGTAGACTGACGTTCGCAACGCTGGCCGCCGATTCAAACAGCTGCACATCAGCTTAATTTATTTACTCGAAGCGAATGAATGCAATTATACCTCCATTTATTTCGATTATATTTTTAATTACAATATGAGTATTTTCTTAAAATTTGGCCAAACTTAATAGAATTAATTAAATCAACACATTTGGTAAGCCTTTTTTATAAATTAAAACGGACTATAGACTTGTGCGAACACTCCAGTGACGTTTCTAGGCTACGTGCCGCCCCCAGGCAGAACCCTAAAATAGCGCCCATTTTCTTTCATTCCTTGTCATTATTCTAGGAATAAATATACACATATAGAAGTTCGAGTCTTCTACTCACTTGCACATACTCAAACAAATCTTTTGTCACTTGTTCCGTTTTGCTTTCAGGTGATTCATAGTATGTACATTATTGACAAAAATCCTTACAAATAAATATGATCCAAAAGCCCACATTATTGTTCAATAATTATGAAAAAATAACTATTACCTTCATTACACATCATAAAAAATAATGTAAATTTTAAATGCACTTAAATAATACAAGTATCGAATCTTGATTTGGTATTAAGTTAATCAAAGACATTGCGGCATCATATTTATTCTAAATCAAATTCATCATTTGCCGCTCCCTAAGACTTGCCGCCCTTAGGCAACTGCCTAATCGCCTATACCCTCGGAACGTCCCTGGGACACCCCTTAACCCTCATTAGTCCGTTACATCGAAGTAATAGTGTATCAGTAGCAGAGAAAGGGTTGAATCATTGGTTGAAGTAGCCACACTAGGTAAATATCCTTTTGCTCTTCAAACGCCAAGAACCAGTTTTTTTTAAACCGGTTATGGATTGTAAACAGCAATTTAAAATATTGACTTGTTTGTCATATTTATTTATGCAATATATAATTACAATATTTTTCCTGCGGTGTATTAATAGAAGATTTATATCGAATGAGAAAAAAGCTAAAAGGTCATTCGATAGTAAATTGATGATTAATTTGGTGGTCCTTTTTGATTCGCCGAGATATTTATTTTAAAACCAAAAGTGCAGGCCTTCAATATTGGCCTGTGAGAAGTTTGTTTTTATTTCAATTTTAACTCAAACTATTCATAAAAACCAAAACACTAAGAGGAGATTGGCATATTACCCAATAAGCGCAAAAGGCGCGCGCTTTGGGCCTCAAAAAATGCATATATTATTCAAATTAATGCGCGGTGAATTCTTTGAAAGCCTTACATTACAGCCTATTTGCCTAAGATGCAATCAGTCGATTTATAAAATTCTATTAAAAGGCATAGATGTTTGTGTTGTCTAAAAATCCTTCTCCCACCCATCATTATAATCCTAAAATAATGGGGTGTTCCGAGAGTGATTAGACAACCACTAATCCTGTCTTAGACCTGCTACTTCTCTCTTTTAAAAAACAGCTTAAAACACGACTTAAACTAAGGTTGGAGTCGGAGTCGTCTTACTTCTTAACGACTCCACATCTCTATTAAAAAGAAGATACTTTACTTTCATAATCAAATAATTTTTACAAGTAACTTAGGTCTTAACAATGGAAAGGAAAAAGGACGTAATAGGTACACAGTTTTTTCAAAACAGCTTTTTTTCAATAATCACAATGTATCAAACTTGATACACGTTCTATCAAAAGGATGCAAGCGGCAAATGCCGAATTAGTATCTAAATTTAGCTTTTTAGTTTGAAAAAGATGGCCATGTAAACAATTAAAACCAAGAAAAAAGACTGAAATAAAGGTTTTTTTCCCAGACAATTTCTTTAATTAATGTTAGGTTATGTCAATTAAACACCAATTTAGAAGTCTCCGTGCACTTCAAGGTTGTGTATAATTCATAATTTGCATATAGCCCAAAATCATCAAAACACGTTTTTTGTGTCTCCTGTAAAATTTGTTATACTCGGGTTACGTCCTTTTTCATTTCCACAGTCAATATGTATGCGGTGTGAACATTAAAAATGTGAATTTGGTGTACACCAATACCGCAGTTTGCATTTTAAAAAACCGTTATTTTGGTATTGAAAGAACTCCGTGGGTATATTTCGCAATACCAGGATTGCAATCCCTATCTCATTTTGAACATCAAAAGCACTCAAGGACAAACTTATTACTTACATACTTAAATACAAAAAAAAAACACATTGAGAACCTAAGTAAACACTTCATTAGTCAGACAGTTAGACATAACCTGTTTTGAGATAATGGGAAAAGCCATATCAAGTATTATTCATCTGCGTCCGATATTGTATACAGGTGTGACATACTGGATATATAAGTCGAGTTTAGAACTAGAATATTAAGAAATATCCGTGTAATGACCCACGCAATACCGACATTTTGTGCAATTCTTAAGAAATTTACCGAAACTACCATTTTTTGACTACTTGATAACGAAGCGCGATAGAGCTCAAAATTGTATAACTACATATTTAACTCAAATTATGATTTTAGTCGGGTATATGGTGCAGTGGTCAACAACGTTGGCTTCCGTGACTGGCTTAACGGGCTCGAATACCTGGCTCTATCTTTTTTATCCCAACTCTTTTCGGAAAAAATAATTTCAGCAACTGATTAACAAGCAGTTCTCGTAGAAAAACTTATGTTGAGATACCTTCATTAGGAGCGGACATGTTTTTTTTTTTTTTTTTTTAAATATTTTCGCATTTGTCTGAATAATGAAATGAACGAAGCTATTTTTTGGGGTCATAAAATTCTCAGTGCTTTCTAAAATTCCCCGCTCTAATCCGACTCTTTTTGCGAAACCGAATAGTTAACCACAAGTCCTGTCCTAGCTTTGCCCTGCCCTTAAAATCTCTAGGGTGCGTAAAAAATGTAGGTCAAAGAGTTGCTGGTCAGACCTGTGGTTGGCGAACATCGGTGGCGGGAGTCAAGTGGTCGGAAGCAGCCAGGACTTGGGTCTCTAATCCAGGGTTCCCGTCCAATTTTGTGATCCCAAAATCCCGGTATTGTGATAGTATTTATCCCGGGATATCCTGGAATCCCAGGGTTCGGGAATGGATGCCCTAGCCAGGGCCCACTCTGGGTTTCCACACCCTCGACGACAAATAAGATAATAGACAGTGCCCAAGTGGTTTTTTTTATAATAAAATACAGGGCTGTGGAGTCGGAGTCGGAGTCGTGAAAAATGAGCGGCTCGTTTTTTTTTTTGAAAAATATAGTCAATGATGTTTAAACAAAATAGTCAAAAGTGTTAACATTTCATGCTTAGCTGACTAAAGATGATCTGATGGTATATATATATATAGAAGTTAAAATGAAATTATTGAAAAATTTCCTCGGAGTCGGAGTCGTTAATTATTTTAAGGCTAAAGTCTGTTGGTAAAGAATGATATATGTATGCTCCAAACACTTAAGTATTGATATTAACAAGAAACCAGTTTTTTTTCTTCGAACTAAAATTAATGAATCTGTTCTGAAACACACTCGGATAGAGCACGGTGACCCAAAATATTTCAACAAAAAGATTTTATTTATATATAAAAAAAAAATTGAGATTACAGTTATTAGATTTAGCATTTTACCGGATATAACGGCTTCGAGTCCAGTTTTCATAAATTAATTTTTCAATCGGTTAATGTTTTTTGCTCAAGAGCACGGGTGTTTTAAAATGACCCCTCACCTGCCTTTCTTAAGCAGCGATTGATCAGCTAATAACTTATCTTTGCTCAGCCCTATTCTACTCTTTGAAAACAAGCGTTTGAGATTGGAGCTTGGAAACAAGCTTGGAGTCCATAAGTTATACACTGGTAGCGGACATGAGCGGGAAAAATAACTAATGCCAATGAAATTGAAACCAAAACTTTGAACAAAGATATTGAAAAAAAACATATTTCATATATAATTTACTGGGACGTGAACCAGCAAAGCTCTAACCAATTATGATCGGAACCGGTTTCACTCATCGCTCACTTTTGGCTTTTTTTCTTTTCAATTCAAATGATATACACTTTTAAAAACCTTTTTGAAACGTTTGACTACGAGAATAGCTCGTGATTCAACTGTTTAACCTCATTTTTAAAGGGAGTAGACAAAAAGGATAGTCATATAATAGGACTAGTAGTTGGCTAATCACTCTCGCTTCACTCCGTTTATTCATGATTCGTAATGTGGGAGGGGGATTTTTGACATCACAAACATTCATGCCTTCGGACGAAAATCGATTGAAAAAAATCTGTCATCCAAGCCAATGACATTGATTAGATAAAATAATATTTATGTGTTTTTTTGGCTCACCCCATTCAAATGACAGCGAATATTGAACAACGATAAATAAGTGAGTTCGCAATTAGCATTCGTCAATCGCCGTCATCTTTCGCGATTCTTCGGAAATTAATAGTTGTTGAAAATAATTCGTCGAGCATATAATAATACAGATTGACAACCTTCGGCTTCGCGCATTGATTTCTCGACCTGTCGTCTTCGGTAAATGAACACAAAATAATGTGAAAGAGAAAAACCATCAAACGTCCGGCATCCAATCCCAAACCCTTTTTGTGATCCCGGAATTGACAATTTTTCCGATCCCAGATCATTCCCCATAGATTCGTGCCACAATTGTTTACAATTCACAATACCTGGATTTCAGGATCACAAAATTGGACGGGTCCCGGGATTGGAGACCCTAGTTGTTATCTTTGGTTATGCCGTATTCCATTATGGGCACAATTAGCATCCAACCCCGGGATCCCGTTCAATTTTCTGATCCCGAAATTCCGGGATTGATACGGCTGCGATCCCGGGATTTCGGGATTGAGAAATTTTGACCAAATCCCGAAAATTGACACGAAATTGGCAAATCGAGGATTTCATATTCCTCGGCGAGCTAAAAAAAACGAGTTTCTGTGACAATCGGGTAAAAAGTATAGCGAATTGAGGATTTCAAATTTCTCGGTGAGAAAATCTCAATCCCGGGATTCAAAATTAATCAATGAAAAAGGCTCCGGGATTGGATACCCTAGGCACAATCGATCAATTTATAAAATTTAGTGTCCTCCATTGCTTTAAAAAATACGTCAAATTGACTCACTATAGTTCTTCAGTATTATCCTGACGATAAGAGCTGATTCACTGCGGCACGAACAAGGATAAACTAAAAAAAAAGCCATTTGTAAAAAGAAAATTGCAATTGAATTTATTATTATAAATGGGAATAATTGATTTGTGCTTCTTCGAATTATGTTTTAACCAGCCAACTAAGGAAACTTCTACTGTTGAATCATGTACAATATTAAAAGTATGAGCAGTGGCGTAACTTTTTAAAATTTGGGCCCATATGCAAAAGTTACCAAATGGCCTCTAATTTTCGTACAAACTATTCAAAGAAAAGGACGACTTCGAGTTGTAAATTTTCGATTCGCCACGTTATTTTAAAATGGAATGGTGAGGAGGCATTTTTGTAGACATCACAGACATTCATACCTTCGAACATAAATCTAAAATACTGAGGCATTTGGTTACTTTTAACCCCCGCTGTACAGATGTCACATTGTATTATTAAATTATAAAATACTGAGGCATTTTGGTTACTTTTAACCCCCGCTCTACAGATGTCACATTGTATTATTAAATTATAAAATACTGAGGCATTTTGGTTACTTTTAACCCCCGCTGTCACATTGTATTATTAAATTAATTGCATACAATTTGGTCAGTTCCGTGCAACTTTTTCTGGTTAAAATTACGATCAAGAAAGTGATGCAGAATAAAAAAAAAATGTCAAAAAATTGAACAAAACATTTTTCAAACAAGTTTTGTTTGTTATGTTTATATATATATATAATACAACTTCCATACTCAGAGTGATAGACTTACAACAAGTCGTCGTTGTATTTTTGTACCTACACTTGCCAATAATTGTATATTTGATCCCCTAGACCAGCGATTTCCAACCTAGTTGGCGCGAATAGTCCGAAATATTTATTTACTCTTTAAAACGTGTCTTCATTACTATATGAAATAAAGGATGGGGAGGCGCCAAGATATGTTTTTCTTCAAAGCGAGGCGCAGTAACACAAAGGTTGAGACAAACAGCTCTCGCTATAAGTGGTGTGCATAAGGTGTAAGAAAAAAACGAGTTTAATTGGACAATTTTTTTAAAAATATCATTTGATAGACTGACAACTTGTTACAACAATAATGCAAACTTTTACCATTTACTAACTATTTTTAAAATGGGCGATATCGAGTTAGGTATGCAGATAGGGTGATTCAAGTCTAAAAAATCGACTGATCCTATAAGTTTGAATATAAAATATCTAAAAGACTTTCGTTATCAAATTGGAAATCATATTTTTATGCAAATGTTATTTTGTTTGTGTTATTCGTTAAGTATTTGACTCTACTGAAAATTTCGAGTTTTGGAAATAGTACATTTTGCATTACAGCTAGCTATAATATAAATTATTTGTATTGATCCAAGCCGACAGTTGACAGTCCCTGGTATTTAATATTTTACCTAACATCATTACCAGATTCAAGTTCATTTCAGTATCAATTTTACTGTTGGTAAACAAACACGTAACTCTTCAATCCTCGAGATTGTCCTAAGAACGGTGCGTTGTAAAAACAGTGTTTTTTTTGTTATGTAAATGTAACAACGATGTAAAAGTCACGCTGCTGTTACATGTAACATTGATGTTACAATTCGTTTGTGGTTGAGTTTATTTGTCGCGCGTGAAAAACGCGGAATTGCATTTCAATCGTTGTAACAATATTGGCAGTGTTTATTTTAATTACGAATGTCGAAAAATGTGTTCTTAAAAACAAACTTCAACAACAACTTTGTTGTTTATCTCGCGTGACTTCATATTATCGAATATAGTTGGATTATTAATATCGAGTGCACGTATTTGTGGAAAAAAACGTTCAATTGCTGTCGTATATTGGAAAGCTTAATACATGGGGAAGGGTATTTTTAGTCTTTCATTACATGGGAATGATATTTTGCATGTTATCAAGCCATGTTTGAGATTGATGTTAAAAAATACTTTTATCTACTAAATTACATTCATGGTTCATGTTTCAATAATTTTAGAATGAGTCATGAGAATGAGATAATAGTCTCATATATATATATATGTTACACATTCTCGAGATTTGTTTACAGATAAGTTACTGAGATCGAGTTCAATAAAAGGGCATTGAGAAATAAGCGCGTAATGACTCAGGCAAAAACTATATTTTGTTTAAATCTTTTAAAGTTCATATGGCGCAGCGGTTACCTCCATCACTAGGCTATATGCTCCACATTAGGAGCGTAGATTAGTAGGGATAGAAGGATAAGACTAGGGCGGGACTAGAAGTTTTGCACATTAATTTAATTAAAATAATAAGTATGGGGTAGCTAGTATTTTACAACTCCGATTCTAAAGCCTGATTTAGCATTCGAGTTCCGCGCGGGGTCATTCGCATTGCAGAATTCTACTTATTTCTACCATTCGCTGAATACCAATAATAACTTCCTGATATTTATTATAATTTTCAATGATACCTCGATGATTGTTTCGCGAATTTGCCTGGGGTCACTTTGTACCCCGTCGCTCCTCAATTACATTTTAGAAGTTTCGGTACTCAGGTGTTAAGCTGATTACCATATCGACTGTGGAAAGGGAAAAGGACGTAACCCACACATATCAAATTTTACAGGAGACGTAAAAAACGTGTTTTGATGATTTTGGGCCATATGCAAATTATTAATTATACACAAACTCGAAGTGCACGGAGACTTGTAAACTGGTGTTTAATTGACATGATTTTAATTAAAGAAATTGTCTAGGAAAAACTTTTATTTCAGTCTTTTTTTTTGGTTTTAACTTTTTACAAGGTCATCATTTTCAAACTTAACAGCTAAATTTAGATACTAATTTGGCATTTGCAGCTTGCATCCTTTTGATAGAACGTCTATCAAGTTTAATTTATTGTGATTATCGAAAAAAAACGTCCTTTTTCCTTTCACAGTCGATATGTATTATTTATTATTTATCATCTTTAGAAGTCACTGAAAAATAACATATTTTCCTTGATTGTCAATTTGTTAATTAAGTGGAATTTTTTTATATCTCTTTATAGGAAGTATGTCGAAGTGGCTTGATTAGAAAGTGCCCTGGGTTCACGACCTCTGCCTTTTTTCCGCCTGATAAAACAGTGCACAGTGGCAAAAATAGAAAGCGTGACCTAGTACGTCAGGGGTGGGCAGTTGCTAAAAAACCGACTGCAATTTTAAATATCTAATAGATTTATTTCGTCGTTACCATTTATTCTTCCATTACAGTTTTGGCATAACAGCTAATGCCAATGCGCCAAATATTTTTATCATTAGAAAATCATACGAGATAAGCTCGATGAGAAGAACCGTCACAAACACCCATGTCAAAGATCTCAAATTGATAATTAAAAACAAACGATGTCGACTTTTTCAGAACATTAACGAGTTAAGCAATTGAATATCATGCAGTTTTTTATTTTTTTTATTTAATTTTTTTAAAATAATATTTGACATTACAGCTTACGCCAATGCGTCAAATACTTTTCAGTTGAAAGATCATACGAGATATACTCGATGAGAATTTTTTTGAAAGTCACAAGAGATAAACTCAAGGAGAATTGACTTCACAAACACCCATGTCTTAGATCTCAAATTAAAATTTAAAAAAAATCAATTTTGACATTGACCTTACCGGGAATTGAACCTAGACCCACCTGGTCGGTAAAGCAAGCTCTAACCAACTAGACCACAGCGGGCCACAGTTCTCATAGAAAAAGGTTGTGTTGAGATTAACAGTGAGCTGCCAATACGTTGACAAAGGGCTCGCCGTATCTGATAGCTAATCGCGCTGTTTTTAGAAACAGGTGGATTTTTAAGCACTCTTATACAATTACATACGTAATAATTATTAAGGCAATAGAAAACTTCTTAATTTTTTATTTAATGTTGAAAAAACAACTAGTTCTCTCAATTGATATTGATCACCCGAAATAGATGTATTTTATGAGAATTTTTCAAAGGCAACAAAGTCTTTTGCTTAATAATATATTTTAACCGTTTAAAAAAATGCAGTTGGTCTGAGAATATTTTTTTTTATCGGGCTCGCGTGAGCTCTTTCGAGACCCCTCCAGTTCAGCCCCGGTTGATATGCCTCTGTTGGGAGAATGGATTAAATATGTTTTGATTACATTATTAAAAACGTAAATATTTTCAAACTTATCTTCGGTCACGGTGGACTGCAGCGACACTCGAAATGCGGCCCATTTAGATTTTTTGTGAGGCCTAAAAATTTATGTAAACAAATTAGTATTTTGGATTCACTTTTTATTTTTGTATACTTAAATTTATATAATGTCACTATTGTATGTAGTTAATGTACGTATTAATATACTGCGGCCCATGTTATCTAGAAAACATAGGTATGCGGCCCAAACATAAAAAAGGTACGGAGGAACCGTTCAGTAGATAAGGAGTAAGGACACACCTCGACAATTATTTTGTTATATAAAAATTAGAATCATTTTTAGTTTATTCGGTAAACTTGCAATTTTATGTCTGAGGATGCTTCTCAAAGAGGCAAACGAAACACGTGTCACATATTGTAGCACAACGAGAGCAATAATAAATTTATTTTTTATCAAAAAAGTTGAGTATCGCTGCGTTAGAGATATTGATTTTATGCGGGCATATTTGAATAAAATATTCAAAACGTTTAATTCTAGAATCCATTATTTTTTATGTGGATAAGAATTCATTAATTTTTTTAAATAAAATACTTAAAAAAATGTTATTCATATACATTTTCCTTGTTAATAAATGAATAGTTAGCATGACACAATTGACCCAGAAAGGTCGTGCGAATGTATTTTTATTATAAATAAAAAATATTTAAACAACATTTTTCAAGACGTTTGGATTGAAATCGGAGGTCATCAAAACTTTCCAAGAAACGCGCCGGACCATTAATACATATTCTTGTAGAATTCCTATTTAAAAATATTAAAAAAATATATTTCGGATTTATCGTTTTGTCAGTCACTGTTTTAAGCTAACACACTCCACTAAAAATAAATAAATACTGTAAATTTGTATGAGCACGTTTGTCAGAAACAACAAATAAACAGATTATACCGCGCATTTGTTGGATTGGCCCGCGCAGTCTTTGAACTTCCCTCTTGCCTTAGAGGAAACATTAAATTCAGAGGTGGGCTGGAAGGGGCTCGCAATAATCCTCTTGTTAAATCAAAAGAAAACAATACTTTCAGATCAAATTTGTATATAACTGCAATTTCTAACATATATATTATCTACGATAGATTCAGTATACACAGTAGTACATTATTACCCATTTACATATTATATATATTTTCATATTGTTACATATTATAAATGTATTAAGCAACAATCGATTGCTTATTTAAGTATTGGATACGAGTGATAAAAAAATTCACGCCTTCCCCAGAACACCGAGGATTGCTTTGAGATTAAGCGAGCCCCTTTTTAACCTATTGGCAGCCCACCACTGATTAAATTACCGTTGTTGGATTCTAGGGTGTCCGATCCCGGAGCCTTTTTCAAATCTCGGGATTTCGGGATTGACTAATTTTCAATTCAAATTCAAAGATTTTCTCACCGAGGAATTTGTAATCCTCAATTCGCTATACTTTTTCCCCGATTGTCACGTACCTCGTTTTTTTTTAGCTCACCGAGGAATTTGAAATCTTCAATTTGCCAATTTCGTGTAAATTTTCGGAATTTGCGAAAAATTTCTCAATCCCGAAATCCCGGGATCGCAGCCGTGTCAATCCCGGAATTTCGGGATAAGAAAATTGAACGGGATTCCGGGATTACTGGATCCCGGGATTGGATGCCCTATTGGATACCCTATTTACGACAGCATAGCCATGTAAAAAAATACCCTTGCAAAATTCATTAACTGTGTTAATTTTACTAAATAAAACGATTGTTTCCAGTGAAAATAAGGTGTTATATACAAAAAAACTGTTGTTTAATAAAGGTGTTAAGTTAAATTGGTGCGCCATGGCACCATATTTATTTAAATCAGTGTTGGCAGTTATTTTTTTGTTCGGGAACTCTGCGAATTCGCAACTCTATGGTGAGTACGATATTCATTTAAATGTATTTAATTTTTTAGCGCTATTATATTGTACAAATCATTCGATGTACTAGAGATTAACTTGACATACTGAATTGGCTATTTCGAGTATCCCGGTCTGTCGTCGCGGGGTCAACTTTGTTTGTCAACTAGTCGGTTGTTCTTCACGTGAGACAATGCAAGAGGGTATAAATATAACCCTTGATGAACTGTCATGCTTTATGTTCTTTGCTCAGACAACTACAAAAAAAACTCCAAAATTGGAGCTATGTCTAAATAACAATAATAAAGATCGACTTATTGAAGATATTTAAAATATATCTAATGTATATAAATGAATGTTTGTTTGTTCGTATTTTATGCGTTGCCACGCCGCTCATCCGATTGCAATAAAACTTTGACAAACTTTTTCCTTGCACTTCTGGGAAGGTTATAGGCATAGTAAAATTAACCTAAAATAGGTTTTATATATAAAAATCAATTTTTGACAACGTATGCTTGCACTTGCGCGAAGGTTATAGTAGAGTTAACTTACAGTAGGCGTCGCGTGTGTTGTCGTACCATAGACAATCGGCAGTAAACGTCTAATGTCAAACAGACAGAAAAAATCATGTACTTCAATAAACACAATTAAAACACAAACACTTTATTTGAGTGACATTGCAACGCTTACCAGGAACTGAAATATTTATATAAATATTTGAAGATTGTTGGCATGCGGACCCAAAAAGGTTCGCCATCCCTGAGATAGAGTTATCCACTAATGGGTGGGATTCATAAGGTTTTTCCACAGCTCTGGTTAAACCTTATTTGAATGATATTTTTAATTATAATAAATTAGTGTTAACCTTCTAATTTGTTTATTATTGATCGATTTGGTTGGGCAACGATAGGGAAATCCCGTATCCGCGATTCGTGTATTTTTCCATTGTTATCACCAACTCATTACACTCATTGGTCAGCGCAATACTCAATTTGTTTCCGAAGAAAACGGTAGCACTCAATCTTTTACGCATCTGCACCTCTTTGGCAAATCCATATATATCGGTATGTTGTGTCGAGTTAAATGTCAAAATTATAATACAATGTCTTCAACGGATAACCAATGCACAGATTCCCGTTTAAATTATATCGACTGTGGAAAGGCAACAATATATATACCACATTTTTTTCAGTGACTTTTAAAGATATTTAATATAATAATAATTATACGTAATACATATCGACTGTGGAAAGGAAAAAGGACGTGACATATGCAAATTATGAATTATGCACAACCTTGAAGTGCACCGAGACTTCTAAAGTGGTGTTTAATTGACATAATCTAATATTAATTAAAGAAATTTTCTATGAAAAACCTTTATTTCAGTCTTTTTTCTTGGTTCTTTTTCAAACCGGCATTTGAAGCTTGCATCCTTTTGATGGAACGTGTATCAAGTTTGATACATTGTGAATATTGAAAAAAACCTGTGGGTTGCGTCCTTTTTCCTTTCCACAGTCGATTTGTGCCATTTTTTTGTATTAACAAATAGTGTTCATAAAAAACAATATTCCTTCGTACTTTATTTTATTTATCTTTATCTAAAAATACTATTTTACTTGCGGTCCATCGTACATTATGAATTTCCGAATGTGGCTCTTCATTAAAAAAGATTGCCCTTCCCTCGGTTTATTCTGGAGACGAAGCTAGATCTGGATGCCCGATAGGACCATCATGGTTATTCCTACATAATGAAAACAATATACCTCTTTCACCTATGCAATTTTTAAGGTTCATATCGTTCTCTTTAGAATAATGAACGTAACCAAGGAGATAAACAAATTTTCTCGCGCATGCGCAGTGTTTATAAATTTTAGTATATACCCCCCCTCGCCAACGAAGTTCGGTTATTGTTCATCCGCACTGCCAACAGGTGGGATGGTGTTTTTTCCTGGTGATTTTCCTTCGCAATGAAAAAAAAGTTTTAATTTATTATATTGGAAGAAGCAACGCCGACTTGCTGTTAGTTTTCCCACCGAAGGCTTTTCTAAGATATAAGAGGACTACTACCTATATACTATATCCTATCGCTGTTGCTCCAGCACATGGCCGGGTTTTTAAGACTATGCAAGATAGGACAACGAGGAATTCTTGTTAGTTTATCGCAAGGTTGGCTTTTTAAGTTTTACGTAACTGTTTGCTTTCTATATTGTATAACTTATTTGACAAAATACAATGGTTTTGATAGAGTAACGAGAACTTGTTGTTAGTCTATGCCTCTGAAGGTTTTTATGAAATAAAAGTATGCATTTGTACATTCATTTTTTTAGTAAAAAAAAGATTTATGGAGGACTACCTGTCAGTCAATATTATGGTTGGCTTTTATGAATATGCAAGATATCACTTGCTCTACAAAAAAAGGTTTTCACAAAACAACGAGGACGTGTTGTTAGTCTATCACATGGTTGGCTTTTTAAGAGTATGCAGGATAGACTTATTTGGTTAATGTAATATCTTATCCGTTGTTCAACCTCATAAATAGATTTTGACGGACCAACGAGGACTCGTTGATAGCCTGTCCTTGTGAAGGCTTTACTAAGGTTGTACTCTTCGAGGAATAAGAATCTTGAATAGTTTACAATAGTTGAATGTAAAATTCATAGTCAAATGTAAGAACATTGTCAGCTTTATTTGGTATACACAATTTTAACAAGAATTATTTGGTATACACAATTTGTCACTTGTTAGACATTGTCAACAGATTTAGACGGAGCAACGAGGACTCGTAGTAAGTGTTTCCCTCTAAGGGGCTTACCAAAGAAGGAAAGATACTGAAAGTCGCAGGATGCTCGGCCTGGATGCCTGGATGATAAGGCGCCTCTTAAGACTAGAACTAAATGAGTTGATATTGCTAAAATCTAAATGCGTCGCCCGTGCACTTGTGTGCACCGCACACTTCGCACACGCTACGAGCCGGCCGTTCACACAAGTCTTTTTCCGTCTTGCTTGATAGTACCGATGTTCCGCATAACATAGCTTGGGAAGCCATGTCTATACTTATTCATTTCACCAGATATTTAACATACAGCAATCATAATATCAAACCACGGAAAAAATAAATATATATATTTGCAAAAATATGATCAAAAAAGCGTGAGGTCAATAGGTCACCATATGAGCTAATATTTGCTAACCGCCAGTCATGTCCTAGCACTATTCTTCTATCCTAACTCTTTGACAAAAAGGGGTTGAGCAACTGAGTGAGAAACAGTTCTCGAGGAAAAACTTCTGTTGACATACCCCAATTACGGGCCATATGCTCCACATTGGAAACGGACATTTATAAAACAAATGGGGATCCATGGTTCGGTTTTTGCATTGAAAGGGGTCCATGAGCATAATAAGTTTGGGAACCACTGGTTTATAGCAACACAATTTACATAATTACATTTTTTTTCTTCTAATATGTCCGCTCCTAATGTGGAGTGTATGACCTTCTTATACAGGTATCTCAACAAACGTTTTTCTACGAGAACTGCTTGTTACAAAGTTGCTTGATTTTTTTTCCGAAGAGAGAAGGGATAGAACAGTATGTAGGATAACTAGTGATTAACTTATCAGTCTCGCTACACCATGTTGTTTTAAAATTGGACAATTAGTCAAAAAAAAACATATAATTGTGTTATATTTCAACATTGATTGTCGAAATTGAAACAGTCAATTATTGCACCTGACTGTTGAAGGAGCGCTGAAGTCGTTGAGTAGGTACGGTCGGGGAATCCCAGGTCTATTGTTATTATTCTAGCCATGTCTTTGTTTGTAAATAATTTATTAGATCTGATCAGTGGCGTAGCAAGAAATGCTGCCGTCTGGGGCGGTATTTTATCAACCTCCCACATATTTTCTGTCAGAAAATATTTTTAAATTTACAATACCGGTGGTGGATTGAGGGTATTTTTATATTAATTAACTATGATGAACATAAATATTAGGGCCCAGGTTACGTATGTAAATATAATAAAAGTCTATGGCCCGATGGTGTACGTCGTTGGTTTCCATGCCGAACCTCACCGGTTCAAATCCCAGTATGGACAGCATTATTTAAATAGATTTTTCGATTTCTGTTCAAAGTAATTTTAATCAAAACAACTTTTTTGCTAATATTTAATAATTTACCAAGCAAATAATATTTATTTATTATTACTATGAATTTATAAACAATATATATTATATTTTTGTCTACAAATTCCGAAGCACAGATAAGACTAACAAAAACATGGTAAAGAGGAAATGACATCTTGTAATTTTTTTATTTTCTGGCGGTCCACCCTCTCTTTGCTACGCCACTGGGTCTAATATGCAACACGTGATTAATTATTCCGAGAGAAGGAAGAAAATGAATGAAATGAATAAGGCATTGACGTACATACGTTTGTTGTTGTTTGACCCCTTCATTCTCTTGAAGGTTCACTTCTTAACTTGATGCTGTCATCAATCGAAGGTTGGCAACCAATGTACACTTTACAATTATTACTACTTGTCTACACAAGTCTGTGTAGATGCCTCAGTCAAATTGTTATATCTCGTCAATGTATACATTAAATTTTAGTTGAAGTTATCATTACAATTCACATTCACTTAGATCGGTCGTGGGGAACCTGCGGCCTTTTGGCTACTTTGGTGCGGCCTTTTGACCTGATCGGCCAATTCTGCAAATTTTTGTAAATTTGTATATTAATAAAAACACAATATCCCTTTGTACTTCATTCCACTTTCTTAAATAGGTCAGGACCGGTTTCGCTCACTGCGAGCATTGTCAACTGTCATCAAGGACTTCCTTTGGTAATTTGGGAGATGCGCAAATTTCTGGGCCTTACGAATTTGCATGAAATAGTTTCCGGCCAAAGATTCCATAGTCCAGTAATGGCGAACCGTTTTGGGTCCGCGTGCCAAAAATCCACAAATACTATTTCTCGATTGTGCGGCGTGCCCGAGCAGTATTTTTTTTTTACAACAAAATAGAAAAAAATAAAACTTGATTTCTTAAACGACTGTCGTTTATCATGGGAAACATTTGAAAATTAATAAAACAGAATAAATTCACGGATTATTTAATCAAAATTTTATTTTTTTAAACTTAATATATTTTCAAAACTTGGAAATCGTTCGCGTGCCATCCAAATTCTCAAACGTGCCACGTCAGGCACGCGTGCCATAGGTTCGCCATCCCTGCCCCAGTCAATGTTTACTGCGGCCTTATGTCGAATCGGAAAAATGAATGCGCTTTTTAGACAATAAAAGGTTCCCCATCCCTGGCTTAGACAGAGTAGAAATGATATTACGACTTGGTTAGGTGGGATATGTTGAATTGAAATGGAGGGAGAATGACAAGACGATGACATTTTTGAGGTTATGTAAAATGACAGAAGACAGTCAAATTATAACAAATGCGTGATTGCGCGCGCGCGGTAGTGAAGAGTAGCTGTAACAGTTATTTTTAAGTCTGTTAACAATTAAACTTTGCATAATAAATGCAGTTGATGTACACATTGACTGTGCAAATTGGTGAACAATTAGGTTTTTTTTTTAAATTAGGTTACCTTGTCTGCTCCCAATTTGGAGCATATAGACTCTTCGAGTTTCACATTAAAAGCGAACAGGTTTAAAAAATATAAATAAATTCTTATATAATATGTGTGTTTCATACTTCTTTTATTAATTGTTAGCTATATGTACATCTTTCCAATGTGAATTATATAGTCTTTATGGAGGTATCTCAACAGACGTTTTTCCACGAGAACTGTTTGTAACGCAGTTGGTTTACCTCTCTTTTTTCTAAAGCGTAAGGATGGGACTAGAACAGGACTCATGATTAACTAATCGCTTTCGTTTTTTCAAGAAAATTAAAATTAACATATTGAAACATTAAAAATGCAAAGAACAAAGATGCCGGAACGCCGCTCCACCGCGTTACATGCGAGAAAAAGGCACATAGCACTTATATTTTCATCAATCCAGATCGTGATAGAAAAATTGGAATTCATATCGACTGTGGAAAGGAAAAAAGACGTAACCCACAGTTTTTCAAAACGTGTTTTTTTCGATAATCACAATGTGTCAAACTTGATACACGTTCTATCAAAAGGATGCAAGCTTCAAATGCCGAAAAAGATGACCTTGTAAAATATTAAAACCAAGAAAAAAGACTGAAATATAGGTTTTTCCTGGACAATTTCTTTAATTTATATTAGATTATATCAATTAAACACCAGTTAAGAAGTTTCCTAGCACTTCAAGGTTGTTAATAATTTGCATATGGCCCAAAATCATCAAAAAAAGTTTTTTGTTTCTCCTGTAAAATTTGATATGTGTGGGTTGTGTCCTTTTTCCTTTCCAAAGTCGAATTATAAAAAAGTGATTAAGAAGTGGATACTTAAGTGATAATCATTGCCCTCAAATTTTATTCTTCCATTTGTCAACCTTAATCATACTAACAAACAATATTTCAACGCTCTGTTAAACAATCTAACCGTTCTGTTCCAGAAAATGACAGATGCTTCATCCTTGGATCTGGACTGCAAGGAGTCTGCAAGTTCCTCAGGGACTGCCCTTGGGCCACACAGCAGTTCAAATTCACCGGTGTCCGGCCCACAAACTGCGGCTTCGATGGTATGCATCCATTTAAATAAACAGTGACGAATAACGTGCTTGGAAGGCCCCAGGCACCAATAAAATTTGAAGGCCATTTTATTTGAAAAACTACCGAAAATAAGAACAAACATTGAAGGTTATATGAGCCCATTAGAGGTGAAGTGAGCCAAGTGATATTTAAGAAAAAGATTTTGTAATATTCAACACGTCTTAAAGTGAAGTAACCTCAGTTAACACACATTGAAATAGTGTTATCTCTGTAAAAAAAATAAATATGCAATTCATCAAAACACCAAATAAAGATGAAATTGTACTTAAAAGTCCAAGAAAAAAGTTTTACCATTTTACTAGTGGGCTCACTTTACCTCTATTTATTTAAAACCCTATTAGATTCGGAAGCCCCAAGCGCGCGCCTCCTGTGCTTATGGAGTAATCCACCACTGGTTGTTATCATTAATTACACATTTAATTAGCTTCTGAGACTCTCGTGCTTATCATTGAGAACACGCTTTTTCGTGTAACCAAAACAGAATTATTAACTTGAGTCTATGGCAACATATGTATAGTTGCTCCTCAGACACTCCTGGCGGTTAATTGAATGCTCGTGCTTTAATGTATTTTTTTTTGTGTAGGAGCTTGAATGAAATGACATGGTGGCAGTGTAGCAATTGGTACAATTAAATTTAGTGCATGGCAATCAAAACTTTCATGAATGCTCCTGAGATACCAACGGCAATAATTTGAATTGTTAATTTTGTTAAATCAGTTTTTGCCCATTCTGTACCATACAATTATTAGACACTTTATGGTCACTATGAAATACAAAATAAATGGTAGTAGTGCTCTCTTGACAGTTCCTACACTTTTATGCATAGCAACCAACTCTTCGACTAAATACTTCTGGGACACTCCCGTCCATCATTTGGAAAATCGTTTTTCTAAAAACTTAATTTTGTATAATTGATCCTGAGACACTCCTAGCAATCACTATTAAAACACACATCAGGATTAGATGATTATAATGTACTTTGTTATCCAACTCAAATGAAATAACAGTGGCAATAGTAAAATATATAGGACATACAAGAGAGCATGTCTAGCAACCAAATTTTGTATGTTTGCTCTTTAGACACTCGTAGCAATCATTTCAAAACACACTTTAGATAAATATAGCATATTTTGTTGCCCAGCTTAAATGAAATAACAAAGGCAATAGTAAAATATATGGGTCATCACATTTTTATATATAGCAATCAAAGCTGTGATGCATGCTCCTGAGATACTCTGTCCCATCTGTAATTGATATATTTTTTTTTATTTCAGGTGATTCCGTGATCGTGTGTTGCGTCGATAATAACGGCAACACAAACAGCCAAGGGAACAGCAATAACCAGAACGGCGGCAACATAAACACGAGAAATCCGGGAAACCAATTCGGCAACATAAACACGAGAAATCCGGAAAACCAATTCGGCAACATAAACACGAGAAATCCGGGAAACCAATTCGGCAACAACATCAACTTTGGCGCCAGACCAAGTGCGCATTTTAATTTTTGACATGTCTGGTCACAATAATATCCGGTATCTAACACAGCTGTTCTTGACATAAGCCTATAGCAGCAGCGGTGGGCTGCCAATACTTTAACAAGGAACTCGCTTAATCTCAAAGCAATTGTCGGTGTTCTGGGAAAGGATTGATTTTTTTTGTCACTCCTATGCAATTATATGCAATACTTAATTGATTGATACTTATATTATGTAACAATATGCAATTTGCCATACACTTATCAATGTAAATGGCTTATAATGTATTACTGTGTATACTGAATCTATCGTAGATAATATACAAGTCAGAAATTGCAGTTATCTACCAATTTGGTTCGAGAATATTTTTTTCTCTTAAATTAACAAGGGGGTCAGTGGCCATAGTAAAATTTAACAAGGATCTCGCCCGACCCCCCTTCGAAGACAGTTAATGCTGACAAAAACCTATAAATAACTTAACGCTTTTTAGCTGTACAGATTTCTTATTTATGTAGCCACCCAAAGACGATTAGACAATTAAACGTTTTTGAGCAGTAAAAATTTTGGTCGATTGTTGTTTTTTCATTTGTCTTATTGTCTATGGTCACGTAGACAATTAAGACAGTATCTCAAAACAAGGCTTTCTGACAGAATATAAATAAATATCCTGGAGGTCGTACGCGTGTGCCTGCACGCTTGTAGCATAACGACTGTGTAACTGTTGTCAGATCTTTCCATCTTGAAAAAGTTTGAATTATATTGAAATAATTAAATCCTCTTTTGTGCTAATTCCACGTTTATTTGATTGGACCAGGAGCGGTTTTGTTCATCATAAGCATTATCAACCAATACAGATTTATATAACGTCTCTTCACTACGTATTCACAGTGAAGACTTTAAAAGCGAGCTCCCCTTAAATCCGCAAAAAACCAGGATTTTAATTAAAGTTAACTTTGTATCTGTTTCAGTCACACCAAACAACAATCCGATAAATTTCAATGCCAACCGAGGGACCTCATCCAACAACAACAACAATGGTAACTCTGGAAACACGGCAAACTCTGCAACCTCCGGTGACTTCCTGAGTTCGGCCGACATCAACAACAGGCGTGGCGGAAGCAAGTCCATCAGCGAAAGAAGTGAGGAAACTATTTTTCTATAACGTAGATCAGTAAATTACATGTTGATTATTCGATCAACGTTCGTGTCCACTGTAAAGCACATTGACGAAGCATTCAACCACTTGGCTGCCAGCGCAAAAAATTCGACCTAGCCTTCAACGCCAGTGGCTTAAGAACCATATCGACTGTGGAAAGGAAAAAGAACGTTACCCACAGTATATTCAAAACAGATTTACACTCAGATACAATATAATAGCTCAGATACTTCACTATCATAAACAAATGACTTTTAAAAGTAACTTAGGTCTTAACTATGGAAAGGAAAAAAAGGACGTAATCCACAGTTTTTTTAAAACAGCTTTTTTTTCGATAATCACAAAATATCAACCTTGATACAAGTCTATCAAAAGGATGCAAGCTGCAAATGGCGAATTAGTATCTAAATTTAGCTTTTAAGTTTGGTAAAAAGATGAACTTGTAAAATATTAAAACCAAGAAAAAAGACTGAAATAAAGGTCTTTCCTTGACAATTTCTTTAATTTATATTAGATTATGTCAATTTAACACCAGTTTAAAAGTCTCTGTGCACTTCAAGGTTGTGTTTAATTCATAATTTGCATATGGCACAAAATCATCAAAACACGTTTTTTGCGCCTCCTGAAAAATTATGCGCGGGTTAAGTCCTTTTTCCTTTCCACAGTCGATGTGAAATTGTATAATAAAAGATATGATTTACAAAATTTGTTGACACCTAATAAATATTAATTAACGCTGACCAGAAATCTTCTCAATCCTGAATCCCGATGTACACACAATTTTATGTTGAATGTTCAATCCCGAAATCACAAAAAAGGTCAGGGATAGGATACTGTAGTATGGAGTCAGTTATATTGCGTTCATTTTGTGGGAGGGTGTGAAATATGTCAATTGTTTACTCGTTCTCTGCGTGCAATGCAAACGCTGGCTTAGTTTACACATTGTGGCCATGTGTACTATGCGCGAAATCGCCTTCATGTGTGGCTTAACTTTTCCAGTAGCAACTAGTATAGCAGGTACCAATATTATAAAAGAAGCATATGATCATCAATTGTGGAATATGTGCAAAACATTGCGGTATAATCGAAAAAATAATAGCTGACGTTTTCCGAAGCGCTTTTAATATGATAATTCATTCCTCAGAATGCGAAGAGTACAGCTCCAGCGTCACCAGGGTCATCGAGGGGCTTCTCCTTCTTCCCGAACCGGAAACCCTCACCATCAAGGTTCCAAAGTGCGACTACAGTAGCACCCCGTTGATTGTCGGAGGTACCGAGGCGGAAATCGGAGAGTTTCCACACATGGTAATAAAACAACTTATCTTCTTATGTGAACTCCTGAAGGATCGTAGAATGTTCCCCTACGGTAACAATACTTTGTTCCCCTGTAAACAACAAGTAGAATAATGATGTGGCAACTATAGTACTTGAAGTTGACTGATTTCTCTTGTTATTAACAGTTTTTAAGACCAACGGGACTATCAAATGTATAAGTAACTAGACATGGGGTGGCCGAACCGTGTTGCACTGTATCTTTCCCCTCACTTATAAACCTTTGAAGTAAGCGCCATAAATTAATCCATTTTCATATTTTCAACACCTGAGTGCTCCCATTTAAATTCATACATCCCTCTCAAACAGGGTTAAAAGCCTTATTAATGGTCACACAACCCTTAAATGTGGTCTTCTCCAGCGGCTATAGCACCTTCAGCGGGAACCGAGACAGTGATCACCAGAGATTATTCCTGACTATTGCAGATTGGTGCTCCAATAGACGTGTGTCTTTTGAGCTGTCGTAAAATTATTGATTTAATTGCGTAATTGTCGATTCCGTGGCACAGCGGTTGATGTTGTTGGCTTTAACGCCAGACCTCATGGGTTCGAATCCCAGTACGAATGGCATTTTACAATTGATTCGATGGAACGGACGCTTAAAAAATACCCTCCCCACCATTCTAATTCTAAAAATAAAAGATTGAAGCGAGAGTGACAAGCCAACCATTAGTTCCGTCCTAGCCCTACTCTCATCGAATAAAAAGAGGGGTTGAGAAATAAGCAGTTCTCGTAGAAAAAAACGCTGTTCGAAGGCATGGATGTATGTATCTATCTATCATTATATTTCTACTATCTTTTAATAAAAAGAGAAGTTGAGTGACTGATTAACAAGCAGTTCCCGTAGAAACACTTCCGTTGAGATAAACTCCATTAGAAGTCCATATGCTTCAAATTGTCGCCCGCTGTGGTCTAGTTGGTTAGCTTGCTCTACCGACCAGTTGGGTCTGGGTTCGATTCCCGGTTAGGTCAATGTCAAATTTAGATTTTAATTTGACAATTTACCTTGAGTTTATCCCGAGTGACTAACAATAAATTCTCATCGAGTTTTTCTCGTACGATCTTTCAAATTTAATTTATTTGTCGCCTCGGCATTGGCTGTAATTCCAAATTCTTATTTATTTAAAAAAATCCAAATATACTAGCGCTTCCTAAAAAATAGATATCTGCGATGTGTCAAAGCCCTGTTTTATTTCAGGCCCTCATTGGATGGCCCCTCATCAACAGCAGAGAGTTGAAATGGGCGTGCGGAGGTTCCTTGATCAGCGAGAACTATGTCCTAACAGCCGCCCACTGCGCCAGTCTCGACAGAGATTCAACTGTCTCCAAGTGAGTGATCTATATTGTTCATGTATTTCCTGCACACTTTTTTTAACCCTTCAAGTAATGAGTTAGTTTTAAGTGACTTAGGTTTTTTCGGTTTAAGCTAAATCGTTTTAAATATTAAAACATTTTATATCAATATAAAATGGCTGCAGATTTGATTAGAAATATTAACAACTTTAGTACATTTGTATCCATTTTTGAAGATATATGTATGTAGATAATTCAATAAAGAAATAGGGAAAAAGTGAAAGCGATTGGCTAACCTCTAGTCCAGACCTAACTTCATCCTTTCTATCAATTTTTTTTAACCACGTCCGCTCCTAATGTGGAGTATATGGATTCATAATGGAATTGATGTTTCTACGAGTACTTTTTGTTAATCACTTGCTCAAACTCTCTTTTTTTGAAAGGGTGTAGAAATAGAAAGATAGGGCTAAGACAGGACAAGTGGTTAGCTAATCGCTCTCGTAACACCCCGTTTTTTTAAGAAAGGATGGGTGAGAGGTGGAAATTTAAGACATCACAAACGACTATGCCTTTGAACAGAAATTCACGAATCGATTGAAAAATCAATTTATAAAATTGTCCGTAGTGGGACTCGAACCCGTGACCTCCCATGCCAGCAACGTTGACCGTTCAAGGCTGAAATTTTTCATTGATTTTATTACTTAACAACTTCTGCCAGTACTTTAAAGAACAATAAAACAACTAGTAAGAAAATAAACATTTAAAATTGGCAAAGAAGTCGACTGAGCATATCTGAACTCGCTCGCGTCCACGTGAAATATGTTGATATCCGAAGCAGAACTGTTTTATTTTGATCCATGTCCGCTCCCATTGTGGAGCATATGTCCTCCTCATGAACGTATCTCAACAGAAATATTTCTACGAGAAATGTTTCTTACTCAGTCGCTCAACCTTTCGTTTCCGAATTGAGTAGTCCATAGGGCAGGACAGGACTAATGGTTGACTAATCACTCTCACTGCATCCTGTTATTTTATGATTGGGATGGTGGGGAATTTTTAGACATCCATGCCTTCGAACATTAAGTATAATATTCACATTTAAGTAATTCCATCATAGGGGATATAGTCTATCTTTAATATCGATTATACGCATCACTGTTAAATAATGTTGTTTGTCTGTCCGCAGCGTTGAGCCGACGACCATCCGTTTGGGTGAACACAGCATCCGCAGGAGCGATGAAGGTGCCCAACCACAAGACATCGGAATCGACTCCGTCATTGTTCACCCCGCTTACGATCCGCCGAGCAAATATCACGACATCGCTCTCATCCGAATGTCCAGCAATGCGAGGTAAATTTTATGAAATGCAGTCGAAATCGGTTATTACGAGGAAGACGGGACCGACTGAATTTGCTCGTTATATCAGAGAATAGGTATTTTTAAATGCTTACAAATATACCCATCAATCAATTATTCGGAGCGGTCACATATCACAAAGAGTCACAATTCAAACAAAAATACACAATTAGAATTTATTTACATACATGTTACATTTTTCTATCAATCCACTTCTCTTATAAAATTGACGCTTGTATCATTGTATTCACCAGTGGCGGTTCGTGACCTAAAATCTTGGGTGTGCTAAAGAAAAGTTTAGCATTGTATACTATTTACGAAATTTTGCATGTTTCCACTTTATATTATATATTAATCTACAAGCAACTTATCAAATATTACGAAACTATTGCAATGCATAAATTATTATATAATAAAATCAAAGCTAATGTAAGTATGAAATAAAATAGTAAAAACAGGACCTCAAATTCGTCTCCTTCAAAGTGAACTACCGTGTTTTGTTTCATACAATACAACTTGTCCCATACATAACTTGTCTTATTTCTTAACTCCCGCGGCTCGGAGACTAGAAAAATACTTCTCTGCCGATGGAGATTGTTTGTGACCCCAGTGGTTTCCTCATTATTGGCCTTATTCCTATGAAATTCAAAAAAAAAAAATAGTAAAGGGCTTTAAAATATCTCTCTGCATCATTCCTCATACATTTTTTTATAAAAATCTGTGGTTTTTTTATAAATAATCATATTTTAAGTTGCGCGTAAAAAAGACGTCATCCCAGCACACATATGAAATTACAACTGACGAGTGTAGCCTAGCTATCTTACAAACGATCGTTATCGCCTCATCGCGTTATCGCGTATTTATATAAACTACAAAAGATCCAAAAAACTATGATATAAGAATACCTCAATTATAAACATTGTATTACCCATATTAAAATAGATATTTAAGAAAATGTTGGTATTGGGGTCGCATTTCTTGAGCTTAGAACCGGAAAAGTTAACTAACATAGATTGGTAGGAGTGATTTTATGTATGGGGGGCTAGTTTGAGCAGTTCGGGCTAAACCCATCTAGCCCAGTACGTAGAACTGCCACTGGTATTCACTCTCATTGTTCTTAAATTTACCAGCAAAGCACTCAACCCATTGAAAGACTCTTGGGTTGTCTCGGTGCTCTGTGCAAAAAAACTGACTAGCTCGTCCAATATATCATGATCTCTGGAGATCGTCGTTACTGGTTTGGCTTTCTCAATTTGACATTCACTGGTCACATCATCGCTGTCACTGTCTTTGTTGAGCGCAGCTTCCACAAAATCACTTTCTGTAGGAAGTCCAGAAGTTAACAAGTCCTCGCCAACACGCACAAGATCGTTCATTTTATCATTGAAAAAAATAATTTCGTTTTATTTTAACCACTGAGATAATGGAAAACTGCTCGTTATATCCGAGCAGTAGCAAGTTATAAAAGTGAATAAATGTATGAAGAAAACGATAAACTAAAATATCAACGAATGTTTCCTCATTACATCCGAGATCTCGCTATTTCCGTGATCATAATAACCGAGTTCGACTGCTCTTACTTCCCCCATCTTCGACTAACTTCAGCTTTCCCAGGCCTTCATTTTATACGGCAGTAACTGGTGACATCTGTGTGGTTGAGTGGTCAACGTTGTTGGCTGCCGCTACGGAGGTCACAGCCTCGAATCCCAGAACGGGCAGTTTTATAAATTGATTTTTCAATCGATTCATGAATTTCTGTTCAAAGGCATGGATGTATGTAATGTCTTGTATTCCCCCCTCCCACCCATCCTATCCTATGAACGGGGCGTATCGAGAGTGATTAACTAACCATTAGTCCTTTCCTAGCCCTTTCCTTCTATTCCCTTCTCTCTTAGGAACAAGTGCCCATGACTAGAAGGTGTGCACTAAATTATGCAGAAAATCAATCCCTCAAGATAAACTAAAAGTTTTTATGAGCCTAGTTCTACTCGCTCTTCCTATGACGCCGCGAATTTCTTAACCCTAATGCGACACAAGCATCTGTTCTTGAAGCTCGGTATACGGTTTTTCTGAACTTTCGTTAGGTGTAATGATTTGCTACCGTAAAGCAGCACTGATAGAATGCAAGCATTGAAAAAATAGTATTTAGTTTTTAGGTTACTCCTGGAAATATTTGTAGGGGGTTTCAAAAATACGACATCATTGAGACAGGACAGTTAAAAAATTGAAAAATACATTTTTTTTTATCCACAGGGTGACCGCGGTGCCGAAAGGTCACCGAAAACACCAACCAATGTGTCCTGCACATGATTAGTATTTTAACACTATAAGTACTGATTGGGTTTGAATGATTTCAGGTTCGGAAACTATGTCAGGCCGGCATGTATCGCTCAGACGATAACACCCGACGATCAGTCCTCGGTTGCAACAGGGTGGGGAAGAATTGCATACGGTAAGATAATACAGTACAATCATCCAAAGCAAAAACGTTTTTAGGAAGCGCCTTGTTAAAAATTGATCTAAATTTGAAAAACGCTCTCAAATTTCAAGTGACCTGCAAAATACTTTTTAATTTACAAAGAATTAACTATAAATTAAATCATCAAATTTCAGCCAAAGATGCATCCGATGTTCTCCTGAAAGTCAGCATCAAGATGATCGCAGGCTCTCGCTGTGCTTCTCTTTACAGTGGTTTATCGAAGAATTCCCTGGCAAGGGGCATCGTAGAGCAGCAGATGTGCGCTGGAGAACTCGGGAAAGACACGTGCCAGGTACGATCACTGATCAACAGTCCAAAATTTATGAAGCTTATCTCAACAGATCTTTTTCTAAGAGAACTGCTTGTTACTCGATCACTTAACCTGTCTTTTTTCGAAAAGGCTAGAGCGTACCTCTTTCGGGTGCCCCCGACCCCGATGCAATTGATAAGGGGCATTTTTAATAAGGTAATTTTAGTTGACTGTATAAGTTGGCGACCCATTGGTTGAGAACCCGTGGACTAGGGATAGAATTATAGGGCTAGGTTGGGACTAGCGGTTAGCTAATTGCAATTTGTAATTTAGATTTCGACTTGATGGAATTTCACTATTAAATTTGAATCGTTCAAATTATGTATATTCACACAAGTTTTGTCACTGACGACCCGGGTTTTGCCAGGCATTCTAGTGCACGGATTAACTTTGTGCTCGATTTTTAGGATCGGATTGGTGGTGGAAAAGGAATTTTGAACAGCAAAAGGACCCATGTGTCGTTGACCACTTGACCATAGACCTGACGTTTAAGCAGACCATTCAGATTTCAAAAGTACAACATCATTAAAACAAGGGTCGAAAAATTAATAAATATATATATTTTTCAATCCACAGGGCGACAGCGGTGGCCCTCTGCAGGTCTCCGACAACACTAACCGGTGCATATTCCATATAATCGGAGTGACATCGTTCGGATCGGGCTGCGGAGGACGCAACTCTCCTGGAGTCTACACCAGCGTGGCCCACTACCGCAGATGGGTGGAGGGCATCGTGTGGCCATCGGGCTAAAACGTGTGGCCCAATCGATTCGTCAGACTGGTGTTTTTATATATTATAAATCTTATAACATCCAATAACAAAATAAAGAAATTCAATTCACTTTGAAGAGATTGTGTTTTTTTACTGTTCCAATTCTGTATGACCTGAAAGTTTATGTGACAATTACTTATTCTCGCGATTCCGGAGAAGTTTTCACCGGTAATATACTGCACTTAGTGACTTCTTGCAAAAATCATGTAATTAGGGACTATTAAGGCACGGTTTCTCATCCGAGGACCACAGCGTGTTTCAAGTGGGCTACTGAGAAAAAAAAAATATGGGAGCCACAGTACAGTACTTCTTCTCTTCGTTGGCCATGTTCACTCCCTATGTGGAGCATATGGCCGCCACGCGGCACCTCCATGTTTCCTTGTCTTCCGCCAATTGCTTTTCTTCCTCCCATGACATGCCAGCATCCCTCAGTTCCGTCGAGTACATCCTATGGATAGTACCCGACGCGCGTACGGGACGCCGAGTACGCCGGACGTACAGTACAGTACAGTACCTTTTCGGTCTTCGTGCCAAAAATCCTCAAATACTATTTTTCGATTGCGTGGCAAACCCAAGCAGTAAAAAAAAACAAAATTAATTAGTCGTTTATCTTGGGAAACATTTGAAAATTAATAAAACGGAACAAATTAATAATTCACAGATTATTTAATCAAAACTTTATTTTTTTAAACTAAAAAAATATTTTTTTTGAACTTGGAAATTGTTCGCGTGCCATCCAAATTCTCAAACGTGCCACCTCGGGCACTCGTGCCCTACGTCCGCCACTCCTGTACTATTGCATGACAAAATACGTAGATTGTGACATATAACTCGGTTTTGATTAATATGTTACTTAATGACTTCAGACAGTAAGCCGACGTGTGTGTATCTCAACTTGAGTCGAAATTAAATCAAACAATCTCTCAGTAACACAATAATGTTTATAGTTTTAGGGCGAGTGAAAGGGCGCACAGAGACATCTATCAATCTTAAGAAAAGCATATTTTGAGCTCATCACTAAAGAGCACAGCTGCCTACCGATTAATTACAAAGTACTAAGCACGCCACTGGCTCAGCTACCTGTTCATTTTATACAGTAAAGAATAAGTGGAAAATAATAAAAAGGAATGTTTTCAATGAATCAACTGAGATGCTTCTAATCAGTCTCGCTACGCCCGGTTATCAAAGGATCGGAAAAGTAAGAGAAGGTAACCGTTGTCATTTTTTAAATTTTTTCCCCGATAACCGCCCCCTATACGATGAATATGGTCACCACATAGTTCCTTCAAGATTCTCTATCCTCCGCTAGTCTTTTTCCTTCCTCCCAGCGTCTCCTAGCTCCGCTGAGTACATCCTGTCGCTACAAAAGACCAGATATTTTGATGAAATGATAAAAATAATAATTATTCAGTTTACTGTAAAGATTGATACCTTCTGTGATAATATTTCCAGTACTTTTTTAGCATTCACTATCAGTACTGGGTGGAAAGGTATTATACTAAAAAATAAAACATTTTATTTCACATTTATTTAACAAGAGCTGGTTAGGTTTCGCTCATCACGTACATTTTAAACTGATATATATCAATACAAAGATAATTATACAAAACCAAGTATGGCTTAAATAATATAACCTACAATTTGTAATACAAGTGTAAAAATAATTTATTGATATGAAAAAGCCACACTTAACAGACTTTATATACAATGTTAAGAGATTCTTCAAAATAAATGATGGATAATGTAGAGTTTTATGGCGCATCGGTTAGCGTTGTCGTCACGGGTTCGAGTCCCGGTACTAATAGCATTTTTTCAATCGATTTCTGTTAGAAGGCATGGTTATTTGTGATGTCTAAAAGCTCCCTCCTACCTTTTCCCATCCTTCAATAGTAATTACCCTAGCTTCATCTTTCTATCTCTACAACTCTGTTTGAAAAATAGAGGTTAACCTTTCCAACACGTACGACATCTATGCGTGTCCTAGCGAACATGCCATCAGCGCGCGTGACACGTATAGATGTCATGGAAATTTCAAACCCTTGTGTTAAAATTGTATAACTTGGTTGAAAATATTACTAAATGTATATTTTACCGAATTCAATAGATGGCATTAGTCAAAAAAAATTCAATATAATAATTTATTTCTGGAACACGCCGTGAACATACGTCACCAATGCAAGATGGCCGCCGTTGATTCATGGCGTTTCTCGTGAGAACTGTGCGCCATGTATTTACAAAATATGCATATATCGTTATATTATTTGGGATAATGTAAATAAGCGATCGAGTGCGGGTGAAATTGAAATTGTTTCGATAATTTTATATTATAAGCATGGTATGGTGGTGGCGCAGTGTTCTCGGTCACGCGTGGCGGTATTTTGCAAAACGGCGACGTCACGCCGCAATTGCATGAAGAATGATTATTGTTGAATTAAACCGAAAATGCAAGAAATGTATTGTATTTTATTATTGAAAAAGTTACTTTGGGTGGCAATTAACATATTTGATTAGTTAAAAAAAATAATACAACCTACATTTATAGTCGAAAACGCGATAAAAAAAATCCGCAAAAAAGCAGCCGCGCACAGGGCATGTTCGCTAAATTTGGTGACGCGGGCAAAGGGTTAAGACTGAGTAACAAATAGTTTTTGTAGAAAAACTTCTATTGAGATACTTTCATTGGTAGGTCATATGCTCCACAAAAAACGTTATTGAAACGAATATAATTAAATCAAAAAATAGCTGGTGAAGAAGAACTTATTTTTCTTTGTCCATATTCGCTCTTTGTGTTAAGCATATGGCCACCACGTAGCACCCTTATGTTTTCTTATCTCCCTTCAATTGCGTTGCTTCCTCTCATGATATGCCAGCATCTCTCAGTACTGCCAAGTAAATTCTATGGATAGTATCCGACCGTCATCCAGAACACTGAAAGTGTTATGGTTGTCATTATCACCGACGTGATAGGGCGAAGAAAAACAATGCCTTCAAACTATATTGCGCCTGAGACCTCCACATTAATTACTTCATTTAAAATTTGAGATTTTACCGTATGATAAATTTTTTTGTGCCTTTTAAAATTAAACTTTTGATCAAACCTCTTATCACAAAGATCACATTGGTAAGGCATTTGTCCTGTGTGTTTCATTTTGTGCCTCGTCAATTGATTATTACGTGTAGATTTATAATCGCATTGGTCGCATTCGAAAGGTCTTTCTGAAGAATGAGACAGTATATGCGACTTTAAGCCAGCAAGATACGCAGACTTATAACTGCATTGGTCGCATTTGAAAGGCCGTTGGAACGAATGTGAAAGTTTGTGTAGTTTTAAGCTTCTCATACGTCCCGATTTGTAATCGCATTGGTCACATTCGAACGGTGTTTCGATTGCGTGTGATATTTGATGTACTTTGAGGCTTGAACGCCGTGCGGATTTGTAATTGCACTTTTCGCATTTGAATGGTTTTTCACCAGTATGCGATTGTACGTGTGTTTTTAACGTTGAACTCCTTGCACATTTATATTCGCAACGATCACATTTAAATGGCCTTTCTCCCGAATGAATCATACGGTGTGTTTTCAAGTAGCATTTGTGCTTACTTTCAAAATCACATAAGCCGCATTTAAAAAGCTTTTGATACCGAGAACTGTCAATGTCAAATTCAGATCTTTCATGAACACCTTTATGCACTTGAAGTAAGGAAAACGATGCATATATGTGCATACAGACACCGCAAACAAAATTCGTATCATAAAACACTGTCTTTTCTACGTTAACAACGACTACAATCGGTTGAAGTGTCTCCTTTTTGACGCAAACTTCTTCAATTTTGATTTCATGATACAATATCGGAATTTTAATGTCTGAAGAATCAAATAATATATTCTCTGACGATGCAAAATTCTGGGTAGCTGAGATCTATAACAGAAAACAGTATTAAATATTAGAAAGATGCTTGCTTTATGCTATAAATGGCGAACTTAAATTAATACTGTTCTATGGTTTATTCCTAAAAGTTCCATTTGTAATGTTTTGTTGGCTTTATCATATTGATATTATATTTTTATTTCGCATAAAAATCAGTTTCCCGATTCCCATGTATGATAATTTGTCATTTTTCTAGTCGTAATTAAATTTTCTATAGATGAATATTAATATAAGTGCAGGGCTGCCAGATTTCTTGTCATCACAACTGGGACATTGTTGATACTTGATCACTGGGCTCGTGAAATTAATTTCTTTGACCGGATGAGAACCAGTGTGTACAGCATCCTATGCCTACTTACTATATTCGCCAGTGTTACCCAAACTTTTTATTGCACGACCCAGTTTAAGAATCATTGATATACACCGTCCGAAATTGTATTTGACAATTTGCATGTATATATATTTTAATTGGATTATTTACATTTTTCAAAAGATCCATTGGCGGATTTAAGGAAGGCATGGAGGCCATGCCCCCCCATGAAATTATTTATATTGTTCTAATTTATATAAATTTTATTGTGAAATGGGCTCTTTAATTGTTTATTTTACTATGTGTTTTATAGAACACATACTTAATTATGTATTGACTATTTTATATACATATATACCAGCAGTTTCCAACCTTTATGTTACTGCACCTCCCTTTGAAGAAAAAAATATCTTCGCGCCTCCCCATCCATTATATTATATAGTAACACTGACACGTTTTCAGGGGCAAATTAATATTTTGGACTGTTCGCGCCTCCCTTTGCAATGGTCCACGCCTCCCCAGGGAGGCGCGCGTCCCAGGTTGGAAATCGCTGACATATACTATTATTGGTACAATCGCAATAGACGTACATCAAAAAGTGCATACTCTATTCGAACGGAGTTCATTTTGCTTCCTAAAAAACGCCCCACTTCTCCGCAAACAAAAAATCCCTCTTCAGAATAATACATTGCTAGAGATGTGAATTTCATAATTTAATAAATTCAACATTCATTTAAAATGCGAAAAATATCTTTAAAAAATGATCTTATTCTCGTTAGATAGAAATCTAAAAATATTTATATTATCGAATTCAATTATATCAGTAGTAAATAATTAGTTGCAGTATAAAATAAATTTAAACGAAAAATTCAAAATTTATATGATATCAGTTTAACTACTTACTTCCACCATGGATTATTTGGCAAAGAAAATATGTATATCGAAAAAAATAAGCAAAATTCTGCTGTATTGTAATAGGGTCGATATTTTTGATATATTGAAAAAAATATCATTCATGAAAATTCACATACACAGTATGTTTACATACTTTTGTTATCTTACTGATACTCATATATGAGGGATTACTTGCAAACACGGCTTATTTTAAAATGGTTAAAAAAAATGAAACTTGAATATCATTTTGAAAAACAATGTTCATTTTAAAAGTTTTTAAGTCGTACATTACTTTGGAATGATATTTTGGATGTTGTCAAGTCATTTTTGAGACTGATTTCTAAAAATACTTTCAAAAATTATTTTTATCTACTAAATTACATTCATGGTTCATGTTTCAACAACTTTGGATAAGCTGGGTTTGCAAGTAATACCTTCATATTATACGTTCACTTGATAAATGCAAACAATTTCATTATCAAATATCAAACATAATTTATCAAATTGTAATTGCAACATGACAATTTAATAAATAATTTCAACAATTATTAACAACGAAAGACATTAAAATATTAAAATATCAAGGGCCATCTCTAGCGTGCTTCTGTATATAAACCTTTAGTGTAAGTCAAGACTATATTCAATAACTGAATGCGTGATGATATATTTAAATACGTATGATACCGTTTAAAACGAATGTACCCTATTTATTAATGTATTATTTATGTAGCATGTTTATTTCTAAATCGAATGGCCCCCTATTGGGACAATTTTCGGGTCCGCCGCTGAGATCAATAACTAGGGTTGCCTTTAAAAATATGATATTACGTTTCTTTGTATATTTATTTGATTTTTTGCAACTTAGTATATCTGAATAATCGTAGTTTAACTAAAACCGGGATTTTGGGCTGTCCCGAAAGGTCTCTTGGGGACGCCGGGACAAACCCAAAATACCGGGACGCCTGGCAGCCCTATATGAGTGGCATATTGTTATTTTTTCCGGAATAAAAGGAGAAGCACTTAGTATAGGATATTAGCCAGAATTCGATTAAGAATGAATACTTCTTGCTGCAACTAGATTCAGATTATCATTACCTCTTTCTCGTCGTGTTCTTTGACATGGACAAAGTGTTCCTGCTTTACAGGTGCATTGTTACTATAGTCAGTTAAAAGATCATCATTCGTACACTTCTGATGATAATCCCCATGAAAGGTGTTCTCTGGTGAAAACAATTCATCGTCGGGTTCTTTTTTGATATCCATTTTATGCCATCGACTACATTAACGGAGGTAGAGAAGAGTTTGGACACAAGAAAGCAAGTGACAAACCATAGACATAGTGCAAGAATTGCTTATGAATACGCATAAACAATAATTATATATTAAAAATAATAAAACATTTTTAGTACTTTTTCCACATAAAATTTATTAGATCAGGACCGGTTTCGCTCATCGCGAGCATTATCAACTGATGCTCGCGATGAGCGAAACCGGTCCTGATCTAATAAATTTTATGTGGAAAAAGTACTAAAAATGTTTTATTATTTTTATTATAATGCCATTCCACCAAGTATTGACAGTGAACACCTTAAAAGTGAATAATTATATATTTTGACGACTTGTATTAATATTTATGGCTTCTAAGTGTGGTCAGCAAATAAAGTGAACGGTCAGTAGTATATCAAAATGGTCAGTTAATATTATAAACTGTCTGTATCTATTGTATCAGTATTAATGCAGTCAGTTATTAACCTAGATAAAACGGACATATTGATTTATTCTTCAAAAGTTTATAAGCATTAATATTTTTTTCACTTTTAGGGTGTTCACTGTCAATATTTGGTGGAAAGGCATTATATTAATAAAAACACAATAATCCTTTGTACTTCATTCCACTTTATTTAATATGTCAGTTCAGTTGACAATGCTCGCAATGAGCGAAACCGGTCCTGACATATTAAATAAAGTGGAATGAAGTACAAAGGATTATTGTGTTTTTATTAATAATATTTTTTTGGTGACATTTAAAATTATTTGGCAATCGGAAAGAACGCAAAATTTCGCATGTCATTAAATATTTATTATCTCGAATTTTGATTTTTTTAGCGTTATCTACTACTAAACTGAAAATTGATATCGGTTCATTTTAGGCATGATTGTCTATTAATCAAACAAACTAAGGATTATGGTTCTCGTGTCATTTTTGTATTGTCAATATTATTGTAGTTGTAGTTAATAATTTTCAGTCAACAATCGATGGATATCAAGATTGAACCAGTTGACAATGGATTCGAAGAAGCACAACATCAGAAAGAGGTTTGGATTGATGCGCCAATGGAAAGAGAAGAGGACTATCTATATTATGAGGTTACTTTTTGAAATATCAAAGTGCTACATCTCCAGTTTCAGAGACAGTCAGATACCTACCTAACTTTGTCGTAAATATGCTATATAACATGTAACTTTTTTTACCTGATTAAGTCCCGCAGAAAATAATGCCATTCTCTAGAAATATTAATTGCTTTAATTGAAGGAATTACGAATTTTCGTAAAAATATTTCGTAATTCGAATAAATTATCGGTTTCCTTGATGTGACGTTTGGTTTTTTAATATCTTCGTTTCCGGAATTAAGTTTTCCAGAGAATTGCATAGTTTGTTGCTGGATTTAGTAATCTAAGATTAACGATTGAATTCCATTCAATCGTTAATTTTCTACAAGCACGTATCTCAACTTTTGTCAGTTTTTTGATGTAATGAATTCAGAATTTAAATATACACTCCTTTGACTTTATGTAACCAAATCATGTGCTATATTTAGCTTGAGGGGATGGTGGCATAGATGGAAATGTCTTTTCTTATTTCCTTATTAAGTAACTTCCTAACAAAAGGACAAAACCATCCCAGTCGTGTTTTATAGCGGAAGAATAAAGTACAATCATGTGTCTTCTGAAAACATACTTTTTTAACTACTTATCAGTTGAATTTTGGTGAGAAGAATGTCTAAAAATTGTCAAATATTTTTTTAAATACATTTAAAAAAATTATTTACGTTTTTTAAATTTTTTTTTAGAATAATTGAACACTTAGTTTACAATGTTTAAAATTATATGGAAATTAATACAAATTTTCTTTTAACATTTTAGTATTATTTTTTTACATTCTATCAGAAGAGGGGAATGTGCTGAATTTTCTACATTTATTTCAACGAAATCTCTAAAAAATGTAACATCATTTTCTGAAACACTATCATCGTCAGATGATTCCGAAAAATCACTTTCATTGTCTGAATCGCTTACCAATATATCATCGTCACTTTCATAATCTAAAGGTAACATTTTGGGCTAAAAATTAAATAAAGTCAAACAAGGATGAATAATATATACTTGGCTAAGTTCAAATAACAATAACACGCGGCATAACACAACAAAGAACCACGAAAAAAAGAATACTCGAGTGGCCGCCAGTAAATAAAGCATTGTACTATGTCATTTTAGTCAGGGCTTGTCAGTGTGCGAAGTAAATCCGCAAAACTGTCAAGTGATTAATATATATGAGCACTTTAAATTAATCATACTTCGTTATTCAATTAACCTTATTTGAATTTCTTATTCATTAGTTGAAAATGCTTAGGGTGAGACAATTATAAGCTTTCTTAACCTTTTGGCTGCCTAAAAAGTACATCTATACCTAGCATGCCGGCTATAATTTGAAATAATTTATGCAATAAAGAATTGAATGCGCAAGGTTGAGGCAGTAAATGAATGTTGTTCGGAAATTCAAACTTACGACTGCGAAAGTTCTATGACTACATGACTAAAAAGTAATCAAAATCATTAAAATAAAAAGAGAAGGCGCCATTTTGTTCTGATTTCCTTACAAGATATTAAAGATTTATCTAATTAAAATATATCTCTCATAATTGAGTAAATTTTTTATGTTTTTTAAAGGGCGTCACCAGACGATTGAACAGTATTAAATCTGAAAATGATGATCAACTTTCCAACATTAAAAGTGAGGACATGTCGGAAGATATTGACATTGGATATTATAACAATTCACAGGTGATTTGAAATTCAATTGTTTTATAAATATTTAAATTACTAAATAAGAATTTTGTCAAGCCAGTTCAGCACATTTTCAATTCATTTATGGATTCTGTTTGAAGGCATAGATATGTATGTTGTCTACAACTTCTTCCACCTATCCGATCCCAAAAACCAGGGCAACGCTTGAGTGTAAGTTAACAATGAGTCCGTTTCAAGCCCTATCCTTTTGATTTTTGTCCTGAAACGCTCTGATTACGTCCAAAGTGAAAAAGCGAAGGTGGACCTGGCTTGGACATGTGGTGCGGATGCCTCAAGAAAGCCTGAATTCTGCTCGTCTCTTCTACCAACCGGATGGATTCCGCCATCGTGGAAGGCCACTGACAACCATCTATAGCAGGGATGGCGAACCTTTTTGGGTCGGCGTGCCAAAAATCCTCAAATATTATTTCTCGATCGATTGGTGTGCCCAAGCAGTAAAAACAAAACTAAAAAAATAGAAAAAATAAAAAATGAATTGTTTAAACGATTGTCGTTTATCTTGGGAAATATTTGAAAATTAATAAAGCGGAATAAATTAATAATTCACGGATATTTAATCAAAATTTTATTTTTTTGAGCTTTAAAACAATTTTTTTTGAACTTGCAAATCGTTTGCGTGCCATCCAAATTCTTAAATTCTTGCACGCGTGCCGTAGGTTTGCCATACCTGATCTATAGAATGTACTCGGAGGAGCTACAGGACGCTGGAATGACATGGTAGGAAGCAAGAAGACTGGCTGGGGACAGAGAATCTTGGAAGAATCGTGCGGTAGCCATACGCTACATACTCCTCAAAGGGTTAAATCGCATTAAAACTTCGTTAAAAAGTAGTCACACATACTTTCGGCTCTTCGGAAATATAAAGCGAAACTGATTTGGCCATGTTTGATACTGTCTCATTAATATATTTCTTTTTTTAGGGCTTGTCTGTGAACGTTCCAAATATAAAATCTGAAGTCGATTCAGAATTCACCAACAGGACCGAAAAGCTTGATCAAGAGATATATCCCGTTAAAAATGAGAATCATAACAATGCCGCAGAATGCTCGTATTCTTCAAGTGCGCAATGGAACCTGGTAATTTGTTTTCAATTGAACCAAAAATATAATATATCACCGTACTTACTGACAAAAGTTGTGAACCCCTGAGCAGTGAGCTAATTTTTATTAAATTAGGATTTTTTAATATATTGATAACACAATTGCAATGTGTATTTACTGAGGTTACTTCACTTCTACGGTACTTTAAGACGTGTGGAATATTACAACGCATCTAACTTTTTTTTCTAAAATACCACTTGGCTCAATTCACCTCAAATGGGCCCAATTAAAAATGTAAATATAAAAACACATTTTCACTTTTGAATACTTTTCAAGAAACTATTACAGTAAAAGTCCGTTAATACGAAGAACGTTAGTTCGTATTTCGAAATCTTAATACTTTTCTCGGTCCCAAAATTGACTTTTCATAGTAAATTTTACCGTTAATTCGAAATATCACATATTTCGTAATTCGTAATGTTTTTTGTCAAAATGTACTTACGATTTCTAATAATTCAAAATTTTTGTCGAGACTTGTCACACAAATGGGGTGAACAGATGGTAGGTACAGAAATTATGGACGGAAAGCACAAAAAAAACCCAAGGCTATTTCGAATCGGTACTTGCCAAGCAAATATGCACCTTAAGCATGAACCCTTATGCACCGTAGAAATGTGATTTTACCAAAAAGAGAAAAGTGAGACATATAAACTGAAGTATTACATGAGAAAGAATCAGTTGCTAATTCGAGCGTTTGCATACATTAGTGCAAGCGAGACATCTATATACTAGGTATTTCTCTTGAAAATATTACATGCTAAAGTCGTTACCTTACTTTAAAAAGATTCTATTTGCACTTTACCATGTTTTGAGATGCGAGTGTTTGAATATTCGGCTGATCAATTTTGAAATTGAAAAGAAAAAATGCACTTTTAATGATAAGTCTGTAGTATGCGTTTGACAGTTGGCAACTACCGATCGATTGTCTAAGCTGAACGTTGTCGCAACTTCATTCAAAAGATTTAAGTTTTATAATAATATACGGAGTTGTAATACTGTAAGATGAATATTGTTTATAAATCGATTATAAAGTCTTATTTTTTCTTAAAAGCTTGTAAAAATACTGTATGAAAAAAGTGTGTAGATAGAACTCTGGAATCCTGCTAACTACTTTATTTAAAAATGTATGACTCTGAAATTAATATACATACATGTATCACTGTCAATACTTGGTGGAAAGGCATTATATTAATAAAAACACAATAATCCTTTGTACTTCATTCCACTTTATTTAATATGTCAGGACCGGTTTCGCTCATTGCGTGCATTGTCAACTGATAATAAATATAATTTAACAATGCTTTTTATACAAAATTGAAAATGTATAACTTTTCAATTTTGTGTAAATAGCATTGTTAAATTATATTTCTTATTAGTTGACAATGCACGCAATGAGCGAAACCGGTCCTGACATATTAAATAAAGTGGAATGAAGTACAAAGGATTATTGTGTTTTTATTAACATACATGTATGTTAGATTGTGGCAAATATAACATTTTCCGAACAAAAGGTCATTTTCGGCCAAAATGAAAGATAGAACTTTTTCAAAGTAAGGTACCAATATGCTAAACAATAAAGTTCATTGTATACTTTCCGCATCTTTCACAAAGTTTTCGGAGAAATTCCAATGTGGGATTGCTGTGGAATTAGTTTAGAAATAACTCAATTAGTTCGATTAGTTCTTTGTTGACTTCCGCGATAGTAGCATTGATAATTTTCACAAGCTTTAGATAAATCCAAATACATATAGGCCGCGTATATAATATTTATTTTTCGTAGTTTTTTTTCAATTTTAACAAACATTTATTTTTGTTTTTTTTATATTCGTATTTGTTGTGATTTTTCTTTGAAATTTATTGTGAAACAGTGAAATAAATTTTTTAAAACATTTTGTACTTTAACTTAAAACAACTTCATTCTCCAAAATGGCACCTGTTCGAGATTCTTACAAATCCTTGACTATAAGCACGAAAATCAAGATAATAAATGATGTGGAAAAGAAGTTGATGCCAAAAGGAAAATTGGCCGAAAAATATGGAATTCCGAATTCTACATTATCTTCAATAATTAAAAATAAAACAAAACTAATTGATGCCTTCCATAAGCATGTAGTTTTTTTCAGTTAAATTATTTTTAATGTGTCTAAAACTTTGAATGGTACATTGTTCATAAGTGACGTCATTCTATTTAATGTATTAATGCATTAGCAAACAAATACAGTATATACAAGTGACTGAAAATCAATTAAGTGACAATTATGTATAGTGTTTTTTATTCGTATGAGATACCTGTCTTTAAAATATTTGTATGTATTTTTTTGTTCTTTTTTTTAATTTGAAAATGTTCTATTATCGTAATATTGCCGAAATACATGCCAGCAAATGATAGGTATCTTTTAACCAATACAAAAGTTGATTTTAATTTCAAAGCGCCATTAGAGCCACGAAAACGGCGATGTCACCCAAACACTATTGTTATGATAACACTTGACTTTATAATTTTTATTTTGACAGAACGAATAAATGGCCGCGATTTTTTTTTTTTGTGATCGCGTAATTCGTAATTCGAAATTTTTTAGGAAATCCGGTCCCTTGAATTTTGAATTAACGGACTTTTACTGTACTTCCAATTTGGGCTTTGGATTTTTTTCTGTCCCGCTCTACCGACGTTAGGAGGCACTGAAATGTAATTTTACACTCAATGTTGTATGTCTACCGATTTGTTTACAAATTTTATATAAAAAAAAATTGTTGATATGCAACAAATAATAAAAATAATTCGACTGCCAAAAAACACAGATATATGTTTTTTTATCCACATGTGAAGAAATAATGACGATTCTATTAAAAGTATGTGAATGGCATTAAATATTAGACAACACAACCTTCTGTTGCACGTATGCGACCATACTCCTCAAAAGGTTAACAAAAAGAATGAGTTCATAATGAAATTCTCGGATATCAATTCTCTGTCTGGAATAAACTCGGTGTGTATACATATATCAAACTGGTTTGTCGGTACCGACCGGTAGTGATAGATCTTACAAGTTCAAATCTCAGTACAAACAGCATCTTTTCATTTGATTTATCGACTTCTGTTTGAAGTCACGGATGTCTGTGATGTCTGATAATTCCCTCCCACCCTTCCAATTCTAAAATAACAGGGCGTAGCAATAGCGATTAGCCAACTACTAGTCCTGTCCTGGCCATATCCTGTCTATCTTTACTAACATCGAGAGGTTGAGCAACTGAGTAAAAACAGTTCTTGTGGAAAAACTTATATTGAGATTTCTCCAATAATAAGCGGCCGTACAAACACCGATGATGCTGAACGCTCTGGTCGCCCGAATTCGGCAGTTCCAGAAAACTTCACAAAATGTCCACAAAATAGTTTTGGCCGATTGTAAATTGAAGTTGCTTGTATCTTATAAAGATATCAGAAGGCGGTGTATTTATCATTTGGCATCAAAATTTGTCCATGAGAATTCTCTGTTCGAAGTGGGTACCGTGTTCTAGGGCATCCAATCCCGGAATCCGGTTCGATTTTCTGATCCTGAAATCCCGGGATTGACACGGTCGCGATCCTGGCATTTCGGGATTGAGAAATTTTTAGCAAATCCCGAAAATTGATACGATTTTGGAATTGCAAGAGCTAAAAAAAATCTGGTGGGATAGTATAGGGAATCCAGGATTTCAAATTCCTCGGTGAGCTAAAAAAAAAACGAGTTTCTGAGACAATCCGGGGAAAAAGTATACCAAATTGAGGATTTCAAATTCCTCGGTGAGCTAATCCCGTTCTCGGAATTGGAAAAAGGCCCCGGGATTGGATACCCTACCGTGTTCACTCACAGTCGTTAAAAAACAACATCCGCGTCGGCAATTCAGAGCGCTGTTTGGAACTGTTTCACCTCAATAAAAAGGATCTTTTCATACGCTATGGTTATAATGGACAAAACATGGGTCAATCACTACTCTTCAGAGTTAAATCGGTAGTCAGTTGAGTGGACATCAAGCGGCGAAAGCGGCCCAAAGAAACCAAAGACTCAAATGTCAGCTGGTAGCCTATTTTGAGGCCAAAAATAAATCGTTCTACAAAAAAGGCATCAAAATGCGTTGGAATTTATCATATCACTCTTGAAAGGGACAATGTTGATGAATACAGTCGAATTTTGCCAAAAAGTTTCTTGAACAAGAGTGATTGTGTTAAATGCCCGGTAAGTTTAACTTACTGTATTTATTCGTAAATGATACATTTATTTTACAGGCTTTTTTTTCTAATCCATGTTCGCTCTCGGAGGTATCTCGACAGAACTTTTTTCGACACTCGTTACTCAGTCGCTCAGCCTCTCTTTTCCAAAGAGAGTAGTACGGATGGAAGGAAAAAACTAGGCCAGAACTAGTGGCTATTTAATCGCTCTCGCTACGTTCAATTATTGAAGGATCGGAAAGGAATTTTTAGACATCACAAACACCCATACCTTTGAACGAAAACCGATGCTGTTCGTACTGGGGCTCGAACCTGCGAGATCTGGCTTCGAAGCCAAAAACGCTAACCGCTGCGCCATAGGGCCCGACAAATTATAGGGTAATTACTTTCGCTAGACCCTGTTATTTTAGGATTGCAAACTGTCCTGCCCTTTCTAGCCCTACTACTCTCTTCGCTGAGGAGAGGTTTGGCGACTAAATAACGAAAATCTTCTGAGATACCTCTTTTAGGAAGCCATATGCTCCACATTGGGAGTAGACATGGATAAAATAAAAATACTTTGTTATCTTTAAATTGCAAAACATTTCGAAGTGTTTTAATTTATAATATGATTGAGGCAGTTACATGAACATTTTTTTTGTTGATTTTTACAGGTAATAAATGGTAATTCACCCGCACCAAAAATGACAACTAGAGCTCAAAGATTAGCGGACACTCCTCTGAATGATTACCGTCGAGATGTAGTCGAAGATAATCAAGCGAGCAGCATTGTTAAGACCGAAACGCGACAACCGATAACTGATATGGACTTCGTCAACGATAAACCAACTCCCGTTAGCGTATACAGTTCTGGTTTAACCGATTTCCATGGTGTCGATAATGTGGATAATGAAACAGTTTTGCAGAAAGATGTAGAAAGTTTATCCCCGAACGTTCTCTCATCAGTGAATAATGATATTGATTATACAAAACTAATCTTCAAGCCTAAAATAGGGTTACTTCAACACATTTCAGTTTTAAATTCAGATGAGAAAAATATTCAAGACGAACTAGGTTTAAATAATCACGAATGCGTTGATTCAGACGATGATCTATTTATAAAGGATAAACGAAAGTTAAATAAAAAATTACGAGTTCTTGGCAAAAAGTATAGCGGTATTAGGACAGTCGGCGGGCATACGATAAACATTGAAAGAGCGGAAAGAAAAATAAGAAACTTATCGTGCGGTCACCGCGGCTTGAATTCAACCGATAGATCTTTTTTGTGCGGATTAGTTGATGAGCAAGCTCGGCTTGACGTGTTCCACCATTTTTGGAGCCTACCAACATGGGAAGCCAAGAAACGGTATATTTTCGGACTCGTAAACACCAGGAAAGTCATCAAGAGGCGACAGTCGGCTAGTAGTTGTAGCGTTTCGAAGCGTAATGTCGGATTTGATTGTTTTTTACCTGTACGTGACGGTGAAAATGTTAGAGTTTGCAGGAAAATTTTCAATGCTACTTTAGATATAACGAAAGATTCGTTCTCGCAGTGGATTTCATTGAAACAAATCGACGACGAGAATCGAACGGGTAGGAAACGAAAAAGACTCGTAACAAAGCCTTTGAAGTCTGATTCCGTTCAACAGTGGTTGGATATACTGCCGAAGGTTTCGAGCCGTTATTGCCGCGAATCTTGCACGAGAACGTACGTGGGCGATGCGTTTAAATCCAAATCGGAAATGCATTTAGTTTACAAGTTGTGGTGCGTGGAAAAGGGCCTGACTTCCGTCCAAAGGAAAAAGTTTTGCGAAATTTTAGAACTGAACAAAATATCGATCCTTAAACCGGGCAATGATCAATGCGAGGCGTGTGTGCCGTACGAGGAAGGGAATCTTAAGTGACGAAGAATATCAAAGTCAGGCTAATTTTGAGTAAATTCTCAATTTTATATCTCGGCAGAAGTTTTTCAATGAGACCTGTTTGTTACTCAGTCACTCAACCTCTGTTTTCTAAAGAGAGTAGTAGAGACAGAAGTATAATTCTAGGACAAGACTAACTGATTGCTCTTCACTTCGCCCAGTTATTGGAATCCCAGTCCGGAGACTCGGATGTTTGTGACGTTTCAAAATTCCTGCCCACCCTTCCAAACCTAAAAGAGATTAGCTCACCATCAATGTTCAAAGCGAGACACTAACTGCGCGTTAAAAAGTCATGGGCTGAGCATGACAATCCAACAAACGTGGGGCATAATTATAACCATTTCGCAAAGCAAACATCCATATTCATGAAATATTATATAAATAAAAAAGATTTGCTTTACATAAATGAAATTATCATCATTTAAATATAAAATAAAATTGCAAAATTCAATTCGAATTGTTTATTATTTAAATAGATGTAATGCAGCTGAGAGGAATCATTGCTCGCTTCTAGTCCTGTCACAATCCTATTATTTCTATCCCTACTCTTTGAAAAGAAGATAGTTTGAGCCAATGGGTAACAAGCAGTTTTCGTAGACAAATTCTCTTGAAATACCTTCTTTAGGATGCCATATGCTCCACATTGGGAGCGGGCATAGATGAAGTTGTAAGAAAAGCTAGAAAATTTTATATTAATTGTTAAAATATGTTGATAACTTTATTATTGTTTTGTTCTGCTTACTTTCTTTATCTATGCTTGATTTTTTTTTATGTAAAAAAATAGAACGAGTTCTGTTATTTGTTTTTTTTTCCATATCCGCTCCCTGGTCCGAGCATATGGCCACCACATAATTCCTCCAAGATTCTCTGTCCCCCGCCAGTCTTCTTGCTTCTTCCCATGTCTTTGCAGCATCCCGTAGCTCCGCCGAGTACATCTCATAGATGGTCATCGGTGGTCTTATTTTATTTAATACACTTCATAGTAAAAGCTTATATTGAATGATCTTTATTATGCAAAACCACAAAAAAACGCTATTTTTCATATTGAATATGACAAATTATGCCGCCCATTTGTTGGAATGACCCTCGCAGCATTTTAATTTACTCAAAAAGTCACTCAGTGCTTAACATTAACCGATATTATTGTTATGTTGTATTTCATGCATATACCGGAATGAAAGATGTCATTAACCACTCGACATTAAACAATCGATATTGCAATGGCTAATTACCGATCTTTGTTGTATATGAAATATACAACAAAGCATATGCGAATTGTATATGAAAGTATTTTTCACACTCACGGGTTCGAGTCTGGATCGATTTAACGATTTCTGCTCAAAGGAACAGGTGTTTGTGATTTCTAAAAATTCCCTCCCGCCTTTCCGATCTTAAAATAAAAATAGCCATCGCGAGAGCGATTAGTTAACCATTAGTCCTGTCTTTGCCTTATCCTTCTATCTCTGTATAAAAAAAGAAAGTTTGAGTGACTGAGTAATAAAAAGTTCTCGTAGAAAAACTTCTGTTGAGATATCTCCGTAAGGAAGCAATATGCTCCACGTTGGAAGCGGGCATGGCTTAAAAAAATATATATATATACGACAGTATTTAGACCAGGCGTGGGGAACCTGCGGCCTTTTGACTACCCTGGTGCGGCCTCCTGGCCAATTCTGTAATTCTGTAAATGTATGTAAATTCGTGAATTCCCGACATATTCTGACAGCAAATTCCTGTTTCCGGACAAAGATTCCCTATTCAATGTTTACTGCGGCCTTATGTCGAATCTGAAAAATAAATGCGGCCTTTCGAGAAGAAAAGGTTCCCCACCCCTGATTTAGATGTTAGCGTATCGTAAAATAGAGGTTGAGCGACTGAGTACTAACCAGTTCTTGTATAAAAACATCTGTTGAGATACGTTCATTAAGAGGCCATGTGCTCTACATTGGAAGCGGACATGGATCAAAAAAATATGGGGGATGGGGGACTTCCCCATATGCTATATGAGGTTTTTCTGTCTATAGAAGCAAGAAAATATTAAATAATTGTTAAAATGTTGTAAAATTTCTAGGATTCAGAGTCGGCAGCTGAACCTTTAAGGCAAACGCAGGAAAATGACTACGATTTTAGTATCAGCTCAAAGGATGTGCCCTTAGATTGTCAATCAGGGAATGAAACACAGAAAAAAAGATGGTCAGAATCGAACAAATTGTCGTGGAAAAGAAATATTAACCGTCAGAACAAATCGGATTGCAAATCGTACGAGGATTATCACGGCAACGTAAAGCCTCGTAAGGCTCCGAAGCGTGTCGATTGCAGGGCGTGCCGGTTCAAATGTAATGAACATTTTTCTGAAAATGTCAGGAAATTACTGTGCGAAAATTTTTGGAAGCATGACTACACTCGTCAAAAAGATTTCATATTGACGAACGTCGCGAAATTGGAACCTAAACGTCGACTCCGAGGAACCAAAACCAAACCGCGCAGTTGTGTAAAAATGTACCATTTCGATCGAAACGATGCGAAGATTCGGGTGTGTCAGAAGTTTTTCGAAAAGACACTGTGTATAAGCAATGGGCCGGTGAACAAAGCGTTCGAGAAGGTGAACCGGCTTGGAAATTTCGACGGGAAAGACGAGCGTGGATCCCGCAGGCCTCCCAATAAAACGTCCGACGTAGATGTTTTACGGGTTAAACGACATATTGAAAAATTAACAGTCGTAGATAAAAGATATCTTGACGGTAAGTTGTCTATAGTAAAAATGTTTGAATTATACGAGAACGAATGCAGTGAAAACGGTGTTAAGCCAGTATCGATACATATGTACAGAAATATATTTTGTAAATGTTTCAAACTTTCATTTCACAAACCGGATGCATTAATGCCTTGAATGTTATGTTTTATATATGAACAGGTAAAAGTTTCTAAAGCAGGGAATCTTCCGGAACTTACGGAAGCATATAGAATTAAATAAACAGGATACTTTGCCAAAGATAGAGATGAGAATAAATCAAATGATAACGTCCCGCAACAGGCAGTTTTTTTTAATTATGTTCGATAAAGGAATCCCTTAAATGCGGTTAGTAAATAGTAATATGTATATGGTTAATGCCTGTCCTGATATTATACTGACCGGTCTACGTGGAACCAACGATAACACACGAAAATTCACAGGCCTTAAAAAAGATCAGGCGGATGAGATGGCGCTCTAAATTTTTTGTCACTGACGCCTTGGGCGATATTGAACAATGATTGGTTTATAATGCGATTTACCTTATTGTGTCGCTTGAGTTATTTTGTCAATTATGGGTCGATATGTTCGTAACATTTTCAGAGGTGACGTTTCCCTTATTGTATTATTTAAGGGAACGAAATGTAATCAACGCTATAACTTACGAAGACCAATGTCTTCCTAATAAAAGAAATTGTATTGAGTCAGAGACCAATGAAAAAAAGGGCAGTTATTGAATTATTAGGCTGACCATCTGCTGAGAGGTAGGCGACCCATCGCAGGGCAGTACAGAATTGGCAGCAATGTCAAGAAATCACCGAGTGCTATTTTTCGTTAATTTATTGTCATCAAAAATTATTCCAAGTCTACGGATTGTGTATTATAACTGGTGTTAAATAAAGTGTTTTGACAAAAAATCTTATTAATTTATATATTTTTGTAATAGGCCATCTTCAATCAACAAAACAGTTTTCTTTCGATATCTCAAAACTGACAATGTAAGTTGACGATTTCTTGCATCAAACTGACAAATTATTAATGTATCTTATCATAAAAATTCAACTTTTTCATTAGAACAACAAATATATTTTTTATACCTACATCAGCTCGCAACTTGCTTTCACTTTTTAGCAAGACCCTTGGAGAGAAACAAGTCTTCGTTGCTCCGTCTAAATCTGCTTACAATGTCTAACAACTGATAAATTATATATACCAAATAAGTTGAAAATGTTTTTACGTTCAACTACTGTAAACAATTCTACTAAACAACTCCTTGATCAGTGTTCACTTTGATCAAAAAATTATACACAAGCGTTTGAAAAAAAAATGTAACCAACCCATTGTGTGCGACAGTCTAAAAAAAGAGCAATGGGGGGTGTCAACGTTTTCTTTACTGCAACCTTATGTTGAATCAAATAAATGAATGTGTCTTTTAGAAATGAAAAGTTTCCCCGCCCCTTAAACCATTTGTAAATGCCGGATTCAATACTTTTTATATACACCGTATTTGGTGTGTGTTAATTTTTCACAACTCTATAAAAATCAAATGATTTCATTAAAATTTAAAATATTTAATTTTAGTATCATAAAAACATGTTCATGTAAACTAAATCGTGTAATCTCATCAAATTTTTAATGTATTCCTATTTAAATTTGAATCGTTCAAACTATGTACATTCTCACAGATGTTGTCACTAACGACCCGGGTTTCGCCTTTTGGCATCTTCAGGCATTCAAGTGCACGGATGAACTTGAACTGACGTTTAGTAAATGAAAGTTTCGTGTTTATATAAGAAATAAATGCATCACTGAGTCCAAAGCCATTGCTGGCGAAAAGGTTATAAGCTCATGGGAATGCCAACAGATTTGAGTAGTAAGTAGTTTCAAGAATTATATTATTTGTTTGTCGGCAAAGGTTTTATGATTATATAGGGTGTAGAAGTGGAGATGCCGGAAAGTTGAGTATTTCATTTAAAATCGGAAGACTTTGCAGCTGTGCTCTATTTATTTCCAAAATTTCCTGGAAAAAGAGCTTACGACTGTCCGTATTTGGGTGTAACATTTTTATCCCTTGTTCCTGATTGAACACGTGACTTTCCGAAATTAAGTGATTAGCAAAATTAGACGTGTCTTTTTTCAATCTAAAGGCTGCCATATGTTCTAAAACTCGAATGTTCAGTGTCCTTTTTGTTTTGCTGATATAAAACTTTGTACAATTTAATATTGAAATTCCACCAAGCACCTTCAGTTGAAATCTTAAATTATTTCTATTTAATTTAAAAATAATAAAAAGAATTCAAGATATACCGTAAAAATAATTTTTATAAAAGCAACATTGTTTACCTAAATAGTATTTACCTAACTTTAATGAGGAAAACTTTTTTTATTTGCTAGTAACATTGTATTTATTTTATCGACTGGTATCACCTTCCAGGGGCCATTTGCAGGATTTACAGTACATCAGAGATAATATTATATCAGTACATTTTGTTATCTCTGACGTTTTGCACGTGCGGTGTTACTTCGAGAGTGAATGAAGATTATTATATTTAAATGGACATCAAATTAGAACCCGAAGATTGTGAATCTTTTCCAAAAACACCGCAAGTTGATAATAAGTATATCAAATTTTCGTCCATATTGCAACCATGCCAGAATACCCTCGATTTCGCAATCAAGCAAGAATTGGAATTCAACCATCGACCGTTCTACGAGCCAATGGTAAGAATTGTTGTATTTTTTAGTCTTGTATTTAGGATATAAGAATTCTTAATTTTTTTAACGATTTTTTTATCATGCCAACCTTTAATTTAGTTCCACAAAGCGTTTGGAGAGAATTGACATTAACTGTGACGTAGAGAATTGATAGAAAGTTTCTCTTGACTGATTTTCTAAGTAAATGTACGAAATGACACTTATAACAATACAATTCTCTAGGAAATTTAATTTCGTATATGAAAATTACTAATTTATACTTAGGAATTAGGGAACTAATAATTTTCGTGAAATACCAAATTAATTTCCGTGCCAAAGCTATTCGGGAATTCTTAGAATAAACACAAGAAACAAAAAAAGTTCACAATAGTTGCACTTGCTGATCGGATGGTTTTCACTGATACAGGTGAACATGATTTTTGATTTGGTTGAAAATGTAACAAAACACATATTTAATATATGTTTTAAATTTGTTATCACAACCATACGTGCATATAATATTTAATTTTAATTAAAAAATAAAATATTGTAGCCAAACAGAGTTCTATGGGGAGTGACACTACAAGTGAAAATGATGTAACCCAGTGGAAAATTAACCTGCGGCCTTTTGGCTCATATAATGCGGCCTTTTAACTTGATTAAAAAATGATACGTAAGCGCTTCGAAAAAGAGCGTAATCAACCCATTATATGTTCGACAGTCGATAAAAAAGGGGTTGGGGTGTCAACATCTTCTTTGATCTTTTTATATTGAACCAGATAAATGACTGTGGCATATATAAATGAAAAGGTTCCCCACCCCTGGTCTAACCGAAAGTTCATTTAATTCTAAGCAAAAAAAAAAAAATTTAGTATAGTTTATCGGTTTCCCAGATTCCCAATTATATTTGCATATTAGCTATTTAATTTCCTATATAACTGCATTTTATTTACTGGCATAAGAAAACATACAATAAGGTTCCAGAGAGTGGTATACCAAAATAATAATAGTAAACTATTTTTCTTGCTTGGTCTGAATGTTACTTACGCAGGACAAACACACTCTCTCCGTTTGCGCAGAGAAAAAGTGTGTATACAGGTTTGATATTGACAGGATTTTGGCTCGAGAATGAGCTTTGGCTCGTGTATTTTATGAAAATTGTGATATAAAAGACTTTTTTTTTATATATTTAAGGATAACATCAAATTTGAGAATACAAAAACTGAAGTTGCAATTAAGAGCGAAGGTGGCTTTGGAAATGTGCCTCACCTTGTCGAAAAAATAGGCGACAATCTATTCTCGTACATCACGTTTCACAGTGACTCGCAGGTAAATAAAAATTGTGATGTTATCTGCACCATAAATGGGCATCTCACCACACCCTACAATGACGATTTTTTTAAATCATTCAATAACGTTTCCTTAACCAATGTCAGAAAGTTTACTTCGGTCATGTAGCCGATTGATTTACATTGTTTGTTTTTGTACTGCTTAGATTAAAGGTCACCGGTTCGTAATAGTATGATTTCATACATTTCTCGTTTAATTAATTTATGTAAATGCATAATTTATCTTTTTATGATTTGAAATTTGAATAATTAAGCGTAAAATATTTCTAGCTAACAACGAGTCCTTTTTTTTCTCGTTTCCCTTTAAGAAAGAGGGAGCTAAACATTTTTTTTTATTTTTGTATCCATTCTAAGGTGGTATCTTAAGTTAAGCCTTTCTACGAGAAATTGCCTAACCTCTCTATTTTTCAAAGACAGTAAGAATATAAAGGTGTCTTTAAAAAAACATACAATTGATCTACAAAAAGTTTGTTCGAATTCTCTCATTTTGAGTTTATACCACCGCAATTCCACAACTCTGATTTTTTCATAATAAATGTCTTAATAATTTTTGTGTTTCTTCAGGACTGGGATTCAGTGTGGATTCCAAAACACATAAAAAAAGAAGAAGACTTCTCTTTGCCTTTCGACGAAATCACCATCGACGAGTTTGACATAAAACAGGAGATCGCTAGAAATGCGCTCGTGGCCGTGGTCAAATTACCCAAAACGATCTTCCGCGGTCGCTATTTCGTTTGTTACATTTGCTACGATACCTTCGCCACGTCCGCATTGCTGAAAAGACATCGGGTTCGACACGGAGAACCGTTATTCGTAAACTCGAGTACATCTTTCAAAACGCATAGTAAAAAAAATGTCAGAGATATTAAAAAGATACTTCGCAAAGAAGACAATACAGTAAAAATTGATGTGTGTCGATTTAAATGTAAAAATTTAAAACAATCTCAAAAATCGGTTTTAAAAAATGATATGTGCGATCACAAATCTAAGAAGAAAACTTCGTTCAATCCGTACATACCTTCTGGCATATTCGAAAATGAATTCTACCCAGCGAAAAATGTGAAATCAAATAAAATGGAGAACCTCACGACAGTTAATTTTCGAAAAAAAGTTTTGAAGGAGCACGACTTGTATAATTTTAAGTATAAAAAATCTAATAGTTTATCTGTGAAGCTTAAGTCTTTTAAAATTCTCGAAGACCACAGGAGTGTTAATTTTGAACAGACTATTTTAAATTGTGATCTTTGTGACCATAAATGTACATCGGTTTCTCGTTTAAAGAAACACAAACTAACACACACCGACGAAGATGTCTTCGATTGCAAAATATGCGGGTTTAAGTGTAGGGAGTTGAAGGAACTGTCTGTCCACGAGTGTGTTGTCGGCAAGAGCAGTAAGAAATCTTCGCGGTGTGATTATCAATGTAATTTTTTTCAGCGTCTCAAATTGCTTAATATTGAAAGTAGTCAAAAAAAAACGTTCATATGCTTTCGGTGCAATTTTTTTTATTAACAAAAACATTTGATAAAATATGCCACTCGATTTTTGAAGTTGCTCTTCTGTCTCACTCACACACAAAATGGGTATCACTTTTTTTTAAAGTTTTATTTATCTCATTTTGCTTGTTTTAGAAAAATAAGAAATTAATTTATTGTTACAAAAGAGTGGCAAATTATTGTACTTGCGATATCCTTCTTCGCTCCGAAGTATTCATTTTCATTATTGCCTTCCTTTGCCGCGACGGCGCCAATCGTACAACCAAAATGTGCTAAGCGGCAAAAATAATACACGAACTATTTACCATGAAATCAAGAAATTGTCTGACTGTCTAAGATAGGTGTAGGGAACCTTTTCTTCTCTAAAGGCCGCATTCACTCTTCTGATTCGACATAAGGCCGCAGTAAAAATTGACCGAAAACAGGAATTTACGGTCAGAATATGTCAGAAATTTACGAATTTACATAAATTTACAGAATTGGCCGAAAAGCCGCAGGTTCCCCACGCCTGGTCTAAGATTTCAACTGAAGTTGCTTGATAAAATTTGAATATTCAATTTTAACCCCTTGAATACCAAGCGGACATCGGTGTCCGGAACATATGCAAGCGAACATGGATGTCCGAGACGTTTAAAAAATCAATTACTTGGTATTCTGATACAAAATAAGCAATATTTTGATGAATATGTGTAGTGCTATCTGTACCGAGTCAATATAGGTTTTTAAAATATCGAATTCGAGCGTATATTAGGTAAAATTATTTTTCTCAAAAGTACGCAGTATCTCTGGGACATTAATGATTTATTTTCGCGGTATTCAAGTGGTTAATCGTTAAAATTATTACATATGCACAAGTGTTGTCACTAACGACCCGGGTTTTGCCTATAGCCATCTTCTGGCGTTTAAGTGCACGGATTGACTTGAACAGACCATCATGACTACAAAATTTGAATGGTTGAAATTTTTATTTTATTATTTTCTGGAACAATATTATTTGTAGTTAATAACTTTATTTAATATTATAGATTAAAGATGTTTGATACTAAATATTTTGTTATTTTACATGCAGGAGAAAGTGATAGTGTAAAGTGAAATGTTTAAAAAAAAAATAGTATTTCTGGCCTTCTGGCAACAAAAGCGATACACATATTACAAAGTAAATCTTGTAGAAAAAAATGTGTTAAAATTAATTTTATTTGGTGTGAAAAGCTTCAAATTGGTAATGACCATTTTGTAAAAATGTGTTAAGCTTAATTCATCGTCTTCACTTATTTTATTTAAATTATATGGCTTGTAAAATTTGTACTCATAATGTTATATATCAAAAAGTTTTTTTGAGCCATTTTGTATGAATGCACTTAGCTACTTTTTCTTGTATAAAAATGGTATGGCCTGAATTTTTCATATAAACGGTTCTCAAATGTGTTTTGTGAAAATGCACTTAGTCACTTTCTCTTGTATAAAACGATATAAATTTTTCGAACATTTGATTTAAATATATCTGTAGTGTGTTATGTGAAAATGCACTTGGTCACTTTTTGTTGTATGAAAACGGTATGGCTTAATTTTTTTTTAAATATTTATGTAGTGTATTTTGTAAAAATGCACTTAGTCTTTTTTTGTATAAAAACAATATGGTCGATTTTTTTTGCCAAGCATAGTGTAATATATATGTATGTATATAATTGAAGTCTACATAGAATGTATTGTTTTTGGGCTTATAAACATATTTTTTTTTTCTATAAAAAGTCGTTAGACAAAATTTAGCCGGAAGATTTTGTATATTTCTGTAAAAAAATAGACAAATTATATTGAATATAAATATTTTTTAGTGATTTTATTTTTTGTGAAAATTGTAAATTGTATGTTCACATTATAATATATTCAATATAAAATATTTATAACAATTTGCTTGTATAAATTCGTGTTTTACGAAATCACTTTTTCTTAAAATTAATTATTTTCAACAAATTATGTCCAACTTCTTTTGTAATCTATTAGTTCAGAAAAGTTCCATTTTACCTACTCGTAGTTTGAATATAATCGGTTAAGAAATCATAGGAAATCTTTTTAAAAAGTTTTGATCATTTTTTGTTGCCTACAAGACGTGACTGTTAGTCATTTTTTTGTTTTTGTTTGCGCTTTCTATACTATTTTGAAAACGAAGGTCAAATGTGATGATGGGTTACATTTTATACTAGAGTGTCAGTACTAAATAATTATTTTTAACATGCTAGAACAAAAAAAAATCATTGCTTTTAGAAAGTTTGTTTTTTTTATTGTAATTAAATTTATATTCCCTAAAAAATACAAAAGTGAAAAGTAAAATATTTTTTTATTTACGTGAAGTTTCATAGATTTTCAGGATATCCAGAGACTCTTCCCTCCAAAGTGTCGTTTTCCCTTCCCTTAATTACCTTATCTTATAACTTTCATACTAATTGACACACAACGTTACAGCGTGGAAAAGATATCTAGTCCTAAAGCCATTTGGTTAAAGCTGTTAAATTTTTGATTTCGGTGTATAAAGGTGACAATAGGTTATATGGTATAGTAAATATGTTTTAAAACAAGAACACTAACACATTGTTTAATTTATTTATTTATGTAGTATATATTGAATTTCTCCATAACCAACAAGTCTTTTTTAAATATATTTTACAGTTTTATTAATTAAGTTAAACATTGAAAGAAGAACGATTAGTTTGGCAGATGATATATAAGTAATTGAAATAACCATTATCTTACGAAATCGTAACTGTACAATGCAATCTATTCGTTTCTTTGGCAACCAATAAAAAAAACGAACTCAATGAATTAAGACGATTTATAATACAAGTACAGCTATGACACTTTTTAAATAATGCTCAACGAATCGGTCAAATCATTTACGTTTTAATCGAATGACTCATTTCATGAACTTTAAGATTCGCTGACTGATTACATCTATAATCGCAACGATTACACTTAAATGGCTTTTCTTCCAAATGAATCATTTTATGCTTTTGCAAATTGTTCATTCTTTTACAATAATAATCACAAGTGTCGCATTTAAATGGTTTTTCTTCGGAATGTACTTTTTTATGATTTTTTAGATCAGTAGATCGTATACATTTATAACTACACTGATCGCATTGAAAAGGCTTATCGCCCGAATGAATCATCTTATGGATCTTTAGATCAATGGATCTGACCGATTTGTAACTACATTCGTTACATGAAAACGGTTTTTCACCTTTGTGACGTAATGTGTGATTTTTTAAATCATGTAAACGTATACATTTAAAGTCACATAACTTACATTCGAACGGTGTTATTGTTGAATGTGTTTTTTTATGCACTTTCATTGCAGTGACTTTATCACAGATGAACTCGCATTCTTTGCATTTATACGGTTTTGTTTCGATATGAGTCAATTTGTGCGAACGTAGATTACTCATCTGTTTACATTTAAAGTCACATTTAGTGCATTCAAATGGTTTTTCATTTGAATGTACCATAACGTGTAACTTTAAATTATGCGGTTCGTTACACGTATAGTCACATTCGACACATTTCAACGGCTCTTCTCCTTTATGAAACTTCCTATGCACTTGCAATTCCCGTTTTCGATTGCAGTTAAAATCGCATATCTTACACTGGAACGGATTCACTCCGGCGTGAATTAATTTATGATTTTTTAAATTGATCGCGCGTATACATTTAAATGTACATTCGTCGCACTTGTACGGTTTTTCTCCGGAGTGTTTCATTTTGTGGTACTTTAAATCGTTTGATCTTTTACATTTGTATTCACATTCTGTACATTCGAAAGGTTTTTCTTTCGTGTGCAACATTTGGTGTACTTTTAAGTTGGTCGATTGATTACATCTGTATTCACATTCACTACATGCAAACGGTTTTACATCGTTGTGAATCATTTCATGCTTTTTTAGGTTATTCAACGACTTACACGTATATTTACACTTGCTACATTTATACGGTTTTTCAACTTTTAATGAAGTTTCCTTGATACAATCTATTTTTTCATTTGAATTATTGACGCTTGAGTGACTTTTTAATGAATCAAATGTTGAAAAATCTTCAGTTTGTTCCCTTTTCTTCAGACCACTTAATGTATTTAATTCTTTTTTAACATTCATTTCAACAATATTAATACATTTATTACCGAGCTGAAATTTCGGGGCAACAAAAGCCATTTCTTCTGCCTGAAGATTAGAAGAAGAACATCCCTCTGCATCATCAGATCCTTCGTTTTTAACAGCAGACGTGATTTGGGTGACGCTTGGGCTTTGGAGTTGTATATCCACTTCGGTTTTTATTGAAACTGTTTGAAAAGATTCACCCTACAACACAAATAACAAAAATAAATATTTAAATATTTTTTTTGCGAGAGTTTTGTAAGGCTGTGAATTCGGGTAAAAAAAAACTCTGAATTGACTTTTTTTTTGATTAAATTACATATGGGCCCATTAGAGGTGAAGTTGGCCAATTGCTATATTAAGAAAAAATGACTTAGACGCATTAAAATATGCTACACGTCTTAAGGTATCGTAAAATTGAGACAAGCTCAGTAAATACACATCACAATAGTACTATCTACTCAGAAGTGGGCTGCAGGGGGCTCGCCCGAGCCCCTTGTAAAAATTTGACGCGGAAAGCGAGCCCCTTGTTAAGTGAAGAAAATAATTCGTCATATCATATCAGCATCTTTTCAATTGAAGGAGCAGCAAAGAAAACCAACGGGTCGCAAAAAGTCAGCGAGCTATGTCATCAGCATGAGCATCATCCATGGTGTGAAGACATTATGGCTGAGATTTACCGAGCCCCTTGTTAACATATTACCAGCCCACCGCTTTATCTACCTAAAATAAAAATATGCAATCCATCAAAACACCAAGTAAAGATGTAATTGTACTTAAAATGACAATTATAAAATATAACCATTTTACTCTTGGCTCACTTCACCTCTGGATGACTCATATTGTGAACACGGTCAAACAATTTTAGTACATACTAATCAATATGATGAATAGACTAATGATTTTTAAGACTTCACAGCCCTGATTAATTAAATTGTTAAGCTATGTTCACATTACTACAATTTTGAAGATTGATTGTTTTTATCTTTTTTACAATTAAAAAAAGTCAAACAATTTAAACTGCTGCAAAAATAAAAAATAAAAAACATTTTTTTATAACGAACTAGCCGGTTCACGGCAAGCGTTGCAATGCCACTCAAAAAAAGAAAGTGTTTGTGTTTTTTTGTCTGTCTGTTTGACGTTTGCTGCCGATAATCTATGGCACGACACACGCGATTCAATAAAGTTAATTGTGCTATAAACTTCGCGCAAGTGCAAGCATACGTTTCCCAAATGAACCGTATGGCAGACATACAAACATTGATTTTTATATATAAGACCTACTGTAAGTTGATTTTACTATGCCTATCTTCGCGGAAGTGCAAGCAAAAAGGTGGTCAAATTTTTATTGCAATCCGATGAGCGGCGTGGCGACGCATAAAATACGAACAAAAAATTATGCATTTTTATATAAAGCAGTGCTCCGCAACCTTTTATCTTCCAAGGCACACCAACGTGTTCTTCAAAATTTCGCGGCACACCAACGGTAAAAATTTGGACAATATACAGAAATTACATTAGTTTGTGTTTATATATGATACACAGTGCCAGCGCGAGGCTATTTGGCGCCCTAGGCAATAGTTATTGGTGCGCCCCCTTTTTAACAAATCGTCCTATTTTTTTCAAAATAGTGAAAAAATCCCAATTCGAGATCATTAGAAATATTTTTATAGATACATGTCCGCTCTCAATGTGTAGCATATGGTCTCCTAATGCAGGTATCTCAACAAAAGCTTTTCTACGTGAACTTTTTGTTACTCAGTCGTTCAACCTCTTTTTTTCGAATCAACTAACAAATACAAACATCAAAATAAAATAAAATGTTTTATTCTTTATTATTATTATTAGAGTATACAAAAATAATTGTTATACTCCATTTATGCGCACCTTAATGTTTTGCGCCCTAGGCGGTTGCCTATTTGGCCTGTATGGTGGCGCAGGCCCTGATGATACAAACCACATAAGAACCATATGAATATTTTATAACCATGTCCACTACCAATATAGAGCACATGTAATAATGGAGATTATCTTAAAATAAAAGTTTCAGATTATTCAGATATATTTACAAAAAAAAGAATCAGTCAAAAAGCTGCACCAAAGTAGAGAAAACTCCGTAAGTTTCCCACTTCAGTTGAATTTTCAGCATCAGTTATTAAAATGTTTCTAACATTCAGCGGTTAAAGTTATGCTAACAAATACACATTTTATCGAATTGGGTATACTATGCATGTAAGTCTGCGCAAGAATGTTTAGTGCACCTTGCGAAAATTCAGTTTTATATTTTAAAATGTCTTTAAAGAACACAATGAATTATATCTTTATAAATATCATTACAAACATGTCAAAGCAAGTATCCACATCTCAAATATAAATGGTTTTACATTTAATACAATTTTTAACAGCTAATATAAATGGTTTTACATTTAATACAATTTTTAACAGCTAATAATGAACTGACGATAGCGTAGTAGAATTAACAAATTGTAGTATTCATTACATATTTTTAATAATTAAAATAATCGCATATATATTATATATATATATATATATATATATATATATATATAACGATTATTTTGTTAATCAATTGTTAATTATTGATAACTTTTAACATCCAGGGAATCTTAAAATGCACTTAAAAATCCATGTCAACGAATATGGCACCGTCCCATTAATTTTGAGCGATTTTTTTTTCATACCCCAATCACGCCGTTTTTTTTTCATTCTCTCGGTCAACAGTGGTTTTTTGGTCGCGCGCCGTGCACACAACACAAGACATGAAATGTTTCTTATCAAAATCTCTTTACCACTTTTATTTATGGACTGTCTTCTCACTTTGGAATCTAAAAAACATCTATTTTTTAAAATAACTACCCCGATAAAAGCTAAGAGGGGGAAATTAGATATTAATTGAAATAAAAAGCTTTAAAGAAAACATGGATTTTTTCAATGCATTTTAATAATTCCTGGATGTTAAAAGTTATAATAATAATAAGTTAAATTATAATAATTAATAGTTGGTGAAAAAAAAATAGTCGCAAATTAAATTTAAAAACATTTGATGAATACAGCGAATTGTTAATGCTACTACCCTGGCTATCATAAGCTCATTATTAGCTGTTCCAAATGTTAAGAACGGTAAAAACACTTATATTTAAGATGTGGGTACATGCTTAGACAAATTTGTAATGATATTTATAAAGAAATAATTAATCTGTACTCTTAAACGACATCTTTAAATACAAAACTGAATTTTCGCAATTTGCGCGAAACATTCTTGCGCAGACTGTACACACATATAAAATATTCTTTCAACCAACAAATAATTATTTCTGCTTCTCTATGATAGTGTCTTCAGAAATATTTTGTAGTATCGACGAAACTATTTGTTTTTTTCGTTTATTAGGGATTGGCGCCGCGGCACACCCAGTATCGCCTCGCGGCACACCAGTGTGCCGCGGCACACCGGTTGCGGAGCACTGATATAAAGGATACGCAAAAAAGTTTTCACCAAAGTCAAATAACAAATAAAGACAATAGTTGTCAGCATAGCAGTGATAAGCAAGAATATATGGGTCTTCGGGAGGTGAAGTGAGCCAACAAGTAAAATGGTAATATTTTATAATTGGCCTTTTATATACAATTACATCTTTGTTATGTCTTATGTTGTCAATAGATTGATGCTTGCGATGGCTTATCTACTGATGTCAGCTTATCTACTGATTTCGGCTTATCTACTTGATTTCGGCCTGTCTACTTGATTTCGAACAACTCTTAATAATAATCTCTTCTACATTGCCAATTAATTGCTATGTTTTTTTTTTAAATCTATAATATCACCTGATGTTTAACTGTGGTTCCCGAAGAAGAATATGGAACATTGCTTTCGGGAGAATCGCATTTCACCAGAATTGAACTTTCAGCATTTTCTTGTTTGATAGGCAGCCGTCCGGAGTCGTTTGAGGACGCACCCTATAATAAGAAAAGTAAATTAATAGTATGTTATTTGTAGTAAAATAAACCAGATACAAGGGCATATTTCTATCTCAAACTTCGTACGTTGCCAATATAAAGAAAACAGGGCGCGATAAGATGGAGATATTTATGGTAAAGATTCTAATTTAATATTTTCGATGGATTCGGCGGTAACTTTGAGTAAGTCCATTTGAAATATTAATTAAATCTAATAATTTAATTGTTCTACGGGTAATGTTAATTCGTGGTCGAGTTTCAACGTATTTGGCTAAGTACGCGTAGGTTACGGGTTTTAATATTTAAAGATTGATTTTTCAATCGATTTTGGGAATTCTGTTCGAAGGCATGGATGTATTTGATGTCTTGAACTGAACGGGCGTAGTAAAACCGATAAGCTAATTATTTGTTATATTCTTGCCAAATTCTTTTATCCCTACTCTCTAAAAGATGTTAAGTAACTACAAACAGTTTTCGTAGAAACTGTTTTGCTTAAATAAACTCCACCAATTGAAGGAAGATTCATCACTTTTAGGGTGTTCACTGTCAATACTTGGTGGAAAGGCATTGTATTAATAAAAACACAATATTGCTTTGTACTTCATTCCACTTTATTTAATTGGTCAGGACCGGTTTCGCTCAAATTGACTAAAAGCAGCAAAAAACAATGCAATTATCTAAGAAAATCAATTAAAATTGAATACAATTGATAAAACCGTTGGTTTGAATCAAATAATGTAATGATTGTCAACGTTTACGAAATATTAGGTTGTCCCAAAAGTCTGCGCAGTTTGTGCGTAACTTTACAGATATAAACATATCAAAGGTTTCACAACGTTCTTAAATACATGTCAACTGTTGCCGGATGCATATCTTGTCTTGAAAAAACTTTTAGCATCGTTAATATTGGATTTTCTTTGATAATAGCACTGATAGTCTCACATGACGTCCAGTGGCGGTTCCTGAACTAAAATCTTGGGTGGGCTAGAGGAAAGTTTAGCATTGTATACTATTTACGTAATTGTGTATGTTTCCACTTCACCTTATACATTAATCTACAAGCAAATAAACAAATATTACGACACTACTGCAAAGCATAAATTACTATATAATAAAATCAATGCTAATTTAAGTAAGAAATAATAAAATAATAACCTTAAATTCGTCTCTTTCAAAGTGAAATAACAAGAAAAAAAAGCAATACAGAGCTGTCACTGAAAGTCAATATCTGTCACTTCATACAATACAACGATATTGGTATTTGTGTTTGAATGTATGGGTGGGTCATGGGCAAATTCCCCACCTCAATTTAGCCCCCAACGAATGACAGAAGCTTGATAATTTGACGCACAGTCGGGTGTGTTTGATGACGTTTCCGTACATACAAATACAAAAAAAAATCTAATCGTGCTTGATTGCGCCCCAGTGTAAGAGAAAAAAACTCGGGCTAGATCTTTCAAGCCCCTGAGTCGTTAATAGGTAGGTGTTGCCAGACTGACGTCGCGTTGCCTGTTCTCTATGAAGTATTTATAGGGTTATTGTTTTCTTTATGCCGGCTCGGTTTAAAATTGTAATACAAAACACAATCGAGAATATTATTGCAGGTAGACATAGCATTGTCTTATATTGACAGAGGAAAATCAAAACAAAGATATTGTATTCATTTGGGAAAGGTTAGTTACGCTTATAAATGTATTTATTTCGTTCAGCGGCCGAATTGCTGTTCATTTTTATTCTGAACTGAACACGGATGAACTTGAACTGACAGTCAGTTCAAGTTCATCCGTGCACTTGAATGCCTGAAGATGCCGAAAGGCGAAACCCGGGTCGTTAGTGACAACATCTGTGAGAATGTACATAGTTTGAACGAATCAAATTTAATCTTTATTTCGATTTTACTACGTTTTTTTTTTTAAAAACAAACACTACATCTACACAAAAACACTGACACGTTTGAATATACCGTATATTAGTAAATATTATTAGAAGTCTGATATAAAAAAGAACAGATTGAAGATTCGATAAGAGAACTAACCTCAAAATCGTTTTGTCTTTCTATTGGCACTTCGAACCATGGTCCGATACTCTGCTGTTCTTGAAGGTCATATTGCTCGTCTATTGGTTCAAGTTTGATGTCCATTATTTTAGTTAAAGCTGCTATTTAAACAGAATTACAAACAATCTAATAAAACACTCAGTTATTGATTACCATAGACCAACGTTTCCGAAAGTATTGCCGTAGGAATAAATTAAAAATAGATTTATTCAATAATAAACTCTTCGAAAACTTTACTTAAAGACAGCTTTTAAATCTATCCCCACAAAAGGGTTTATTGCATATTCTATTTTTTTTTTTAAATAGGAATTTATTATAATATAGTCACACGGCAGCCTTAAAGGTCATTGTCTATGGTAGCAACAGTTTTGTTGATTATTAAATCTACTATCTTGCAAAAAAGCGTATAATAACAATAAATTGAATCAACATGGATATTAAATTGGAACCTATTGATCAAGAATACGATTCACAAGACCAAGGTCCAAAAGATGTTTGGCTTGATATGCCAATAAAGAAAAGCGGTAGCCCTGAAGAATTCGAGGTTAGCTTGAGCTTTCCCTTGCTAAATACACATAGAAATACATGCATTGTAATTGTAATAGTTAATTTCTCTATGCTATTAAATAAATTGATTACTTGGTTCCTTTTTCAAAGTTTTTTTTTGAAAACGTAAATTTTCAGTATAAAATGACATTTCGTTGTATAGATTGTCACTGAATGTCGTTTTTTTGGTTATTTTATACGTATTGAAGTATTTTAAATGCAAAACTCTGATATTCGTTCATATTAAAACACTCTTCTAAAGAAAATATTCTCAAATGCATAAGATTTATATTTTTAAATTAATTTCATTAATTGGGTTGGTTTTTTTTCTGCATTTATCGTATATTTCAGCGGTGGCCAAGACGTCGACCGCGTAGCCAATCCAAGTCGCCCCAAGTTTGCTTGATGCTTTGCTTTGACATAAGAATTGAGTGTATCTTTAATTATCTATCCTTTTCATTTAAATTAATAATCTTCTTACAAAATCTCTACCCACAAGGTGTCAGTACGACGCTACCACTCATTTAAGTATTAAGTCGCCGGCAGATGTCAAAAGTTTGTCCACTTATGGTATATATGTTGAACCAATTTTATTGTTTAGAAAATGTTTTTTTAAATTTTGTATGTAGTCGAGTGTTCAACGTTGTTGGCTTCAATAACAGTGATCATTAGCTCAAATCCCATTTTATTAACGGAGATATAAACTTCTGTGATGTTTTGAAATTCCCAAGTGAAAGTGATGAGCTAACAATTTATCCTGTCCTAGCCTTTACTTTCTTTTAATTATCTAATTGAAATAGAGAAGTTTGGCTAGTGAATAACAAACTGTTTTCGTTGAACCAACTCCAGTGAGATGTGATCACCATTATAAGTCCATATACTACAGACTTGAGACAGACGCGTTTAAATAATGATTCATACCAAGGATGGCCAGTGTGTCGATCGTGACGGTATTTTTGGTCGATCGAGGACCTATAAATTGGGTAAATAAACAACTGAATTAATTGAATGAGTTACAACTTGTTCTGATTATAGATCTGCAGTTGAAATGCTCATTTTACCTAATCTCCAACAAGGTTCTGTGGAGCATTTCAACCACTAAATTACCATATTTACTCATTGTTTACGAATACTTTCTTTTAGGTATTTGACAGACACCGGTGTCTGCGGTATCTCTTCTCTTTGAGCTGATTATCTGTAATGCCAAGTATTCTTAAAATATTTAACGTTAGAAAGTAATTGTAAGTAACAAAAGAATACATTAAAGGTTTTATAAAAAGACACGAATTGATCAAGAAAAAATAATCTCGGTCTCGCATTGAAATTTAGGTCTTGATAAAATTGATATTTAATCCTTGGCTACCACAACTGGAGAGACGAAAAAATAATCTTTAAATATTGTCCAATTATTAATTTGAATCTAAACTATTTTTATTGCTTTTTTCTTCACAGAATAGCTTCACAGATGCTTCCAATATTAAACAGGAGCAAAATGATTTTGAGAAGCGAGAGTCTACTGAAGAAGCAACAGACTCGATTCACTTTGAGGCAAGAATTTTTGAATTGAAAATATATATATATTTTAATTTTTGTAGTATTCAATTTTCAATTTCAAGTTGGTACAACTGTGTCCAACTAAACCGATTAGCAAATCAGGTGGCTCTGAGTTTATGTCTCGGTAAATTTAATCTCATCGAGTTGATCATAAGTGACTTCTGAAAAACCAATCAGTTTAATCTTCTTTGATTTTCTTAATTAAAAATTATTTGGCGTATTGGCAATAGCTGTGATACCAAATATTAACAAAAAATACATTTATTTGATATTAACTTTTCTGGGACTTGATAATGCAGAATCCAAGTGATGTGAATATAGGATGCAGTATACTAAATTTTACTTTTTAGAGTGGATCAATCAATGCTGCCAATACAAAAAAAGAAAAAGACTCAGAAGTGACTGAAACATACAATTTTCCTGTCGCCTGTATCTATTCCGACGACGAATCTTTCGACTCGCTAAGCAATGAAGTAAGGAGGAATAAATAATTGTATTGATTTTTTATTAGAATAATATTTTTCGCCACACCTGTAGCCAAGCTCTCAATGTCATTGGCTTCATTTAAAATCCTCAAATCACATTTAAGACAGTTTTATCAAGTAAATTTTGTGTCTCAAAGCGAGAAATATTAACCATCCATTAGTCTCGATATAGCCCTATACTTACATTCTCATTACTCTATTCTAAAATACATGCATACAATTTAAGATATTGACTAACAAACAGTTCTCGTAAAAAAAACTTCTGTTAAAATAATTGATACATTCTTCGAATTTTGTCATAAATTCTATAAAATAATGTTGTGTGTTTCATAGCTTTTTCAGCATCATGCCATCGTTATTGTAATCAACTTTTAAAAAATATTCTAATTTATCATTAATCAATTATATTTGTGTTTCATTTAGATAACTAGCACAGACGAGGTATCTCGTCAAATTTTTCGTGCTCAACACGCCAGAAACGAGTTACCTCGTCAATAACTAATTATTCTAATTTATAGTTGGCGTGCTAGGTGCAAACTAGGGTATCCAATCCCGAAATCCCGTTCAATTTTCTGATCCCGAAATTCCGGGATTGAGATGGCTGCGATCCCGGGATATCAGGATTGAGAAATTTTCAGCAAAATCCGAAAATTTACACAAAATTGGCAAATTCAAGATGTAAAATTTTTGGGTGTGCTAAAAAAAATCGAGGATTGGAAATAATCCGGGGGAAAAGTATAGTGAATTGAGGACTTCAAATTCCTCGGTAAGAAAATCCCAATCCCGGGATCCCGAAAAATAGGGGATCAATCCCGGGATTGGATACCCTAGTACAAACGTATTTATTTCTACGGCAGTTAAATGGTTGACTGTGTCCGCTCTAAACGTCACTCGCTGTGGTTAAATTGGTTAAAGTTTGCTCTGTCGAGTGTAGGTCTAGATTTTAAGTAAACGGTCTTCCTGCCGATTCAATCATTGCTTGAACAAAAATTGCAATCATTTATGTTTTTTCAGACCCCCGCTCAGGCAACATTTCTACCCGCCATACAAGACCAGAAGACGATTACAGATATGCCCTTTAAATGCGACTACTGTGATTACCAATGTAAGCATTCGATTCACATGAAGCGGCACATTATGACACACTCTGGCGAGAAACCGTTCCATTGCGACCAGTGCAATTTCAAATGTACGCGATCCACCAATCTGAAGATACACAAACGCGTACACAGCGACGAAAAACTGTTTCACTGCGATATGTGTGAATACAAAACGAAACATCCAGGCAGTCTAAAAACACACAAAGTAGTTCATTCAAAAGACAAACCTTTCGAGTGCAATCTATGCGATTATAGATCGGCGCTAGCTTTTAAATTGAAGCGACATAAGTTGATACACAGCACTAGCGATAAGCCGTACAAATGCGACATTTGCGACTATCAGTGCAACCATTCAGGCAGTTTGCGTATTCATAAAATGAATCATTCAGGTGAGAAACCGTACGAATGCGACGTATGCGACTACAAATGTACGCTGCCGAGGCACCTGAAAAGGCACAAGACGATACATTCAGAGGTGAAGCCGTACCACTGTGACTTTTGTGACTTTAAATGCAGACAGCAGGGGCACCTCAAGTCGCACACTATGATTCATACCGGAGAAAAACCTTTCAAATGCGACGAGTGCGATTACAGATGTAATCAGTCAGGGGGGTTAAAAAGTCACAAAAAAACGCACACGCGTGTTAAATGTTTGACGTGAAGGAAATATTCGTCGGTGACAAAATGAATGATTTTATTTTTCGTAGGGAACTTTCTGTTTTATCAGTATGAGTCGTTTCAAAGAGAAGATAAATAATTGAAGCTTTTTTTTGTATATATAATATTAAAATACAAAAGCTATTTATTTTAAGAAAATATTTGAAAAATATCGAGGACGTGTACGAAACTCGATTTTTTTAAATGAAAATTTTACAATAAAAGACGGATTTTATTAAAAAAAAAAATTCGACTGAAGGAGCTTGGTGGAATTTAAATATTGAGAATTATGTACATTCAGTTCAAGTTCATCCGTGCACTTGAACGCCTGAAGATGCCGAAAGGTGAAACTCGGGTCGTTAGTGACAAAATCTGTGTGAATGTACATAATTCAAATTGAATAAAAGGCGGAGTTAGAAAGTTTGCAATTCCCGGAGAAGTTTTTACTTTTTCGAACTGTTTGTTGCGTTTATCTCATTTGTATTTTTTTTATCGACTTGAATGATGGCCTATTTGATTTTGAAGGTCTCAGACGAAAAAAAATACAAAATAATTTAACATGCACTGCCCATCTGAGCTCTTTTGAAAATGCATTTTTACAAATCCTTTTATTGTCAATACGATGCCAACTTATTTATGAAATTAAATAACTTACTTTTCGCTTTTTTAGTAAGTATTTTATAAATTATTGAATGAACGCAATTTTGGCGTAATGTGTATTCGGAAATTATTGGATGTGAAAAAAGAAAACCCATCATTCGCATTAAAGAAAATATTCTTAGAGATCCTAAGTAGAAAGTAGAAAGTATAAAAAAAATATTGATCATACTAAAAATGATAAATGGGGAACTTTACAGTTAACTGGTCTTGAAAGAACTCGCCTGTCGTTTCATTTATAAGAGTTTAGTAAATTTCTTATATGTAAATAATTAATTATATGATTTTTAGTTTAATATGCAATATATGTACTAAAAAACGTACAGTCCTAACTTATGTAGTCACAAATAGCTAGCAAGCGACAGTTGGGATACCTCTGTTTTAATTTATTTGTATAAATAGAGTATAACTATGAATTTATTTATCACCAAGGTCTATAGCCGAGTGGTCAATCTCCGGTGACGGTGTTCAGTGCTCGAATCCCAGTAAATAGTTGATTATTTAAATGTTTGTAATGTCTAAAATTGACATCCTATTCGAGTCTGTAGTGATTTTGATTCGCTAGCAATTAGTTTTTTCAAAGTCATAATCTTCTATCTTTACTACTTTCAAGGAAAGGCAAGTTTAACATATTTTTCAATTTTGATAAGCTTGCATCACGCCCAGTGGCGGCCTGTCATTGTGGCATTGTATCAATGCACCCCTTGTATATGCAGAGGCGGTTTTATTTCATGAAATAATATTCAAACATAACATTTGTATAATTCACTCATTTTTAATTCTCCATGTATTCATTGTCTATAATAAATATTTTTGGATTTTTTTTTATTAATGGGTGCATTGTACGGTGACATATTGACCGGCCGCCACTGATCACGCTCATATGCCCCAAAATGTGTGCGAAAAAATATCATTGTACTATAACTTTATTCGAATGAAAGAGTTCGTCCAAGTAAATGACAGTTTACTAATTTTCTTTCTTAAATCATTTATTCAAGAAATGTGACTTCTTCATCTTCTTCTTTGGCCATGTTCGCTTTCTATGTGCAGCATATGGCCGCCACGCGGCACCTCCATGTTTCCCTGTCTCCCACCAATAGCTTTGCTTCCTCCCATGACATGCCAGCATCCCTCAGTTCCACCGAGTACATCCTATAGATAGTACCCGACGGACGTCCGGAACGCCGGAATCCCACCGGTCGAAAGAAGAGGCAGGCGGGATTGAGGCTTTCCGGAGGCATCCGCAGCACGTGACCCAGCCAGTTCCAACGTCTCTCCCTAACGTGACGGGACGCTGTCTTGCACGCTCCCTTATCTCTGAATTCCTCACAAAATCAAACCACCTCACCCCCATTATCCGACGCAAGCATCTGTTCTCGAAGCTCGGTATACGGTTTTTCTGAGTCTCCGTCAGGTGCCATGATTCGCAACCGTAAAGCATTACCGGCAGAATGCAAGCGTTGAACAAGTGGCATTTGGTTTTATTCGAGTACAGCTGTGTGTCTTCATCTTACCCGAATAATTATTTAGCATTTTAATATTAGTACAAAATAATACAATTTTAATCATAAAGTTAGTACTAGTCAATTTGCCAGTTTGTCGACGAATAAATCGTTTATTCAAATTAATTTAAGTCTAGTTTTTATTTAGGACAATTTGTAGAATTTTATTATATTTGTGAAATTTGTTAATATTGTGTTTTGGTCTAGATATTCTAGCGATGGAATAAAAAAAAATATAATATCTAATATTTCAAAGGTTTCATTGATATTTTATTTTAAAAAAAATAGTTTTTAGTTTAGTTTATATAATTTATGCTATTTTTGAGACCCCTGAGATTTGAAGGCCCCGAGCGGGCGTCTCTTGCGCTTATGGGACAATCCGCCACTGCTGACCGCACAAATCGACAAGGGTGTCTATGTGCCAATAGTTTGAAAAAAGTCCTGCTGCAACACGGTGCTGTGTACGTTAAAGTATTAAACCAAATGCAATTCGACTTACTGTTTTTCCACTTGATGCTGTTAAATATGTCGACACGTGTTGCACCTCTTTGAGAATTATCTTCAGGATTTATATCCTATGGTAATGTGTAAATTAATTCTTCTTCTTTGCCCACGTTCACTCTTTATGTGGAGAAAATGGGCGCCTCCATGTTTCCCTGTCTCCCGCCAGTAGCTTTGCTTCCTCCCATGACATGCCAGCATCCCTCAGTTCCGCCGAGTACATCCTATGGATACTATCAGACTGTAGTACAAAAAAAGAGCTCGCCATTCGTTTAGGAATGGCTGGAGTCACATTCAACTCAATGCGGACTGTCTGAGACACACAACTGTACTCGATTAAAAATGCTACTTATTTAACGCCTTTATTCTGCCGGTACTGTTTTACGGTTGCGAATCATGGCACATGATAAATTAATTACATTTTTTAAAAAAAATTATTCATCTTAACAAAAAATGAATATCCCTAAAACTACCGTCGTCGAATCCAACCAAAAGGATCATTGAAGAATTGATTGTAAGCGAGTTGCTTCTCCTTTTTAACGGAGACAGAAGGGTTGATTTCATGACTGTAGCTCAGCTTTCGTTTATGTCAACTCATTTTTCGGCAACGCGCAGCATCCGTATGCTCCACATAGGAAGCGTATTATTACAAGAAAATGATAAAAATGCATGGAACATCTGTTATTATTATTATGAATTTACAATAATAATTTATTTGTTTGGCAAAAAGGGTATTATAACAAAAATAAGGTTTTTCTTTCATCATTAGTTTTACTATTTATTTAGTTAGCATTGTTAACAATGAATCTTATATTTTTCAGAATTGAAGATACACATTAAATAACAAAAAAATGTATATTTTTTAAATAAATTATTTTTTATTTAACTCCAACAAACTGCGTTGATTCATAAATCTAGGTTTGTTTACATAAATCTTTCAAACAAATAAATTAATTTAAATTTATCTTGACTAATCGAAAATACCTTAAAAATGTTAAATATTTCACGGAATTTTGTTGCAGAAGAATGGCTCATGTTTAAAACAGGACTGATTATTAGTTAATCACTATAGCTATGTCATGTTGTTTGTATGTTGGGACGAGACAATAAACACAATCACGGGAAATAGCGAATTTCATTCACGTAACAACAAAATTTGTATGTATTTAAGCTGAGACACTTTAATAAATAAAGTAGATACTTCGCATTTACTTTTTAAATAGGAGATTGGTATGGTTGTTGCTTTCCTCTAGAAATCGTATAGAAATGGGATCAATTTACAATAAGGTCAAATCAAATAAATATATTTTAAATATAATTGGATATCTCAAGAAATATTGACCCATAATCGGGAAAATAACTTAAACGACACAATTCGGTAAATTACCTATGGCGTCTGTAACATTTATTTGTTATTTGTGCATTTAAGTGTTTTGACTTGTTATCGTTTGTTTCACGTGAACCCTGGTTGAGAAACGCTGATATACAGACCTGAAATTAGTTAGTATAATATCAGGATTGACTATGTATAGCTATTTATTAACCCTACTAAAGAAATTTCTATTTCGAACATGATTAAAAAAAACGTTTTGTATAATATATAAATTGTCGGCTAAAATTTTCTCTATTACAGGTCGGTGTGTTTCTAATGAATTGTTCTCAAGGGGGTATTTAAGTGTAGAAATTAAAAAAAAGCGAATCTTTTTTTTTGATATATTTTTAAAAATTTAAACATTTGAGTATCTCTTCAAAGAGGTTTTTTGCGATTTTGGTGAAAAACTTTAAACGCGTTTTTCTCGAAACTACTTTTTTCAAGCTGGCGCGCATACTATCTCGAGTTCTACCAAACCGATTTGTTTGAAATTTTGCATGAATCTTTTCTATACATCTCTCTATAGCCCGTAGCAGATTCAAGTCAACATTTTCTTTATGTGTTCACAAAACATAAATAAACAAATGATAAAAAAAATGGATGGCAATTTTTTTTATTGAAATTCGTGCCTCTACACTAGAATACCCCCTTGAATGACAAACAAACTACAATAAAACTGAATTCAAAGCATCACTTGTCAAACTTGAGCATTTTTTACGTGTATCAATTTATGTTTTTTCAAATCCGTACAATAAGCCGTCTTGTAACTGCAAACGTCGCAATGAAACGGTTTTTCACCCGAATGTGACATTTTGTGCCTTTTGAGATCGGTAGACCGCACAGACTTAAACTCGCACACATCACATTTGAAGGGTTTTTCTCCGGAATGCAACATTTTATGCGTCTTCAAATTAGAAGCGTGCGTAGACGTGTAGTCACAACTGTCACACTTCCAAGGCTTCTCACCGTAGTGCGACATTTTGTGCATTTTAAGGTGCGTGAAATACGCCGTTTTATAGTCACAAATATCGCAATTGTATGGCTTTTCTCCCGTGTGAAACATTTTGTGCCTTTTGAGATCGTTCGAACGTACAGATTTGAACTCGCACTGGTCGCACTTGAACGGTTTATCGCCAGAATTAAGTATTACGTTTCTTTTTACTTTCAAATTTTTCATAGATTTTATATCATTTTTTAAAGCTGTCTCACCGGAATGTGACATTTTGTGCGTCTTTAAGTTTGACGAATACGCCGTTTTAAAATTGCATTGGTCACACTTAAATGGCTTTTCATTCGTGTGCTTTAATTTATGCCTCTTTACATCGGATGATTTTGTAGATCTGTAATCGCATTCATCACATTTGAATGGTTTTTCACCCGTGTGTGTCATTATATGAGTTTTTAAACTGAAAGAAAACACTGTACTATAGTCACATTCATTGCATTTAAAAGGTTTATCGACCAATGGCAGCACACTTTTATTAGTGTCAACTGTTGGTGCGTATGTCTCGTCACACTCCTCGAATTTAAGACCTTCAACTCCAATATAACACTCATTAAACTCGATGGGAATTTCTTCAATTCCTCTTTCGTATTCAATATCTAAAATACTTGCGTTGTGGCAATTTTTATGTATTTTTAACCTATGAATAGAATCGAATATACTAAAACAAACACTACAAACAAAATTCTGCTCATAGAAATCAGCTCTGTCTAGAATGATAACAGCGACCTCTTTTTGATTCGATGTTTCTTTTTTTATATCCCCTTCTCGCTCAGGACTTATCTTATTATCTTTAAACGCTGGTGGCGTCATAGACAAATTTAAAGATGGATGTGGAGTCGTGGTTGGTGCCTCAATGTCGACAGTTGTTAACTAAAAAAAAAAGATCAATTTATTACTGCAAGTGTAAAGTGTGTCGCCTGCAGTGGCCCAGTTGGTTAGAGCTTACTCCACCGGACACACAGGTCTGGGTTCGATTCCCGGTCAGATCACAGTGAATTTGAGAGTTATTCAATTCAAGTTTGTGATGTCAATTCACATCATTTTCTCTCCTTCCATCCTTCTGATACTAATAATAACTGGGTGTAGCAATAGCGGTTAGCCAACCACTAGTCCTGTTTTAGCCTTATCCCTACTACACACGTTGAAAAAGGTGAGGTTGAGCGACAGAGTAACAAACAGTTCTTGTAGAAAAGCTTAAATGGATATGGTATTATTTTTTAATGGCGGAAAAAACTGTGAATAAACCTGGAAAATTGATTAAGGAAAACTGTTAATATATTATATGGTGTCGGTTGTTCGACTACTAATTGCCAAAGAGGGTAGGGCAAAAATAATAGGGCAAAGACAGCACCAGTGGTTATCATGACGAAATTCGTAAATCGATTGAAACATACATTTATAAATAACCTGTACAAGAAAATTAGGATATGAACAACGTTACTAAAGCTTACGACGTTTACCACTCGACAAGCGAACCGATAAATATAATACTTTGAAGATATTATTAACTCTACTTTTGTAAAGCATTTTTTTTAAATCCATGTCAGCTCTGAATGTGGAGCATATGGCTTCCTAATGGAACTGTTTGTTACTGATTTGCTCGACCACTCTTCTTCAAAGTGAGAAGAAGATTGAGGAAAAAAAACGCAATATTCCTTTGTACTTAATTTCCACTTTTGTTTATCAAGATCAGGACCGGTTTCGCTCATGGCGAGCATTGTCAACTGATAAGAAACAAAATTTAACAGTGCATTAATACAAAAAAAAAATGAAATAAATAGGTGTAATGAACATTTGGCATTGAAAATAATTTACAAATTATCCACTTAAAACAAAAAAAAATATGATGTTGATAAATAAAAGTTTAAATTAAGTTTAAAGGAATTTTGTGTTTTTTTCTTTACACTAAGTATTGTCAGTGAACATCCTAAAAGTGAGAAGAAGAGGTTAGGAAAATACAAGACTAGTGATTAACTTATCGCTCTCGCTACGCCTAGTAAATAAAGGATCGGAAGGATGGGAGGTAATTTTCAGACATCACAAACACCCATGCCTTCGAACAGAAATCGGTCGAAAAAATGCTGTTCGTACTGGGACTCGAACCCGTGAGATTCGGCTCAGCTTTTTGCTGTGTCTCATTCTTTCACAGGGGAATGATGTTATGTTTTTATTATCATGCTGAACTCAATCAATGATTAATAGTTGACTGATAGGTATAGAAATACCTTACCTGATCTTTTTCGTGTTGAGTATATGAAAACTCGCCAATATTTAAGTTTTCTTTTTTGATGGTAAACTGTTCGCCAGAAACATCGTCTTTGCAGTTTTCCCATAGTGTATCGTCTTGTTCTGATTTGACGTTTAAAATTTGTTCATAGTTTACATCGTTCAATGAATCTTTCTGTAGATTTGAAACTTTTACTGAACGAGGGCACGTGTGATTCGAAATGTATCTAAAATTTGCTTTAAAATCTTTTCTCTCTATCTAAAAAAACAATATAGCTCTAATAATAATACAGTCCGAAAAGTTAAATGTCAAATTCATGTGAATCAGGAAACCTGATAATACATCGACTGTGGAAAGGAAAAAGGACGAAACGTGTTTTGATGATTTTGGGCCCTATGCAAATTATGAAATATACACAGCCTTGAAGTGCACGGAGACTTCTTTACTGGTGTTTAATTGACATAATCTTATATTAATTAAAGAAATTGTTTTAAGACAAACCTTTTTTTCAGTCTTTATTCTTGGTTTCAATTTTAACAAGCTCATCTTTTTTCAAACTTAAAAGCTAAATTTAGATACTAATTCGGCATTTGAAGCTTACATCTTTTTGATAGAACATGTATCAAGTTTGATACATTGTGATTATCGAATAAAAGCTGTTTTGAAAAAACTGTGGGTTACGTTCTTAATCCTTTCCACAGTCGATATATTATACAGGAAATAAATTATCAAAAAGTTACAATACTTGTGAAATAGGTTGTCATAAGCAAGTCAGTTATTCTACTAAATGATAGATGTATAAATCATTTTTAAGACAGTAGGTTTTTAGTATTAAAACTTCAGAGATTGTTTCAACCAAATTACAAAGACATAACCTAACCTAACCTTACGAATTTTTTTATAATTAAAGCTTTCGATTGAAATTATTTTATAGTAGACCAGATTCAAAACAGTCCATTCATTCAATACATGGCTTTAAGGTGTAAAACACACTGGGCGTTTAAATATAAAACATCTAAAAACAATCCAAATAGCACTTGAAATATGGTGACTTTTTCGTATGTTACGCTAATACTCAATGGCTGTTTTTTTCATTATTTTAAGTGATAATTTGGCATTGTCTTTTACGTTGTTTAAGATTCATAGAGGACTGTTTGTTATAAGAGGCATTTGGTAAAGTGTCTTAATTTAAATCACTAAAATTACTTCATTCTCTCGATTGTCATCATCACAACGTTCTTGCTTTACACGGCGGTCGTATCTGTGTTCGGTTGAACGACCTTCAATCCAGAGGTAATTGTCTTTATTCTCGTGACATTCGCTTTTATATGTGTTGTCTGGAGAATTCGTCGAAGTAATATGATCTTCTGGTTCTATTTTGATATCCATTACGATGTGGTAACTCTATAATACAATATCGCATCAAGACACATGATCAACAATACTTTGGATTGTGACCATAGACAATTATTATATCTGCATACAAAAACTTAATCTGTCAGCTGGTTGAAGCAGCAAAAAAAACTACTGTTTATATAACATGATTATTAGAAAAAATGTACAACGTTCTACATCGTACTTTTTCTACGCCATTAGGAAAAATCATCAATTATTTTATAGCGCATATTCAATTTAAAAAACGGTCGTAAAGTCGTAAATAAAAAAATCTCCAACAGTGCGAAGCAGTGCTAAGAAACTTTTTCTCACCTACAACACACCAAAGTTCTTGGTGAAGACTAGGGCATCCAATCCCGGAATCCCGTTCAATTTTCTGATCCCGAAATCTCGGGATTGACATGTTCTCAATCCCGGGATTTCGGGATTGAGAAATTTATTTGTAGCAAATCCCGAAACCTGTAGAGTTTTGGAATTGGAAGAGCTAAAACAACAAAAAAAACGAGTTTTGTCGATATTCTGGGAAAAAAGAATACCAAATCGAAGATTTCGAATTCCTCGGTGAGCTAAAAAAAAAAAGGATTTTCGGAGATAATCTGGGAAAAAAGTATAGCGAATTGAGGATTTCAAATTCCTTGGAGAGCTAATCTCAAACCCGGGATTGAAAATTATTCAATCCCGGGATTGAATACCTTAGTCAAGACCTTGTAAGTATGACCACTTTTCAATTTTAATTATACAAGAGTTGAAAAACTTTGCTCACATAAATATGAACTTTACAATAGAAGTAGTAGGGTTAGGATGGCCTTTTCGGAAATGCGAGAATATTCTTTCATAATGGAAATTCAAAAAACATCCGACGGAACTTCAGCATAGTAAATTTTTAACGTTCCGTAATTAATTAATTCTATAAATCCTTCTTGAATTTGCAGAAACAGTGCTTTTGTAGAATTGATAGTGATAATGGTTAAATTTCTGCTGAAACGTATTTAAATGTTGTTGGGGCAAATCCACAATTAATTGTGGATAACTTGTTTTCGATCGTGCTATGATTGGTCCTTTAGTACATTAAGCGACAGGCGCCAGGCTCTGGAGGACCGTTGAAAAATTATTTATATTATCTTATTTGGCTGCTCCACACCTGTATCGGCTAAAGGCACACCAGTTTGCCATAGTACACCGGTTGCAGAGCACTGGTGTAAAGGTATTAATAAATACGAGGACACCCTACGTACACTCATTCGGACAAACGGACATTATCGGCTATTAATATATAGATTATTATCAATTTATACCGATCAGAACCGGTTTCGCTTATTGCGTAAAATATAGACCAGGACTGTCCAACCTCAGGTCTAAAATTTTACTGTTTTTTTTTTAATTTAAAAGTCTAAGTTATATAAGATTAGTTTGAAAAAAAATTCCAAACAAACGCTAGTAGTAAAATTCATAGGGTTTAATTATTTTTTTTAAGAACAATTCTTATAAGACAAGTCATTGAATTTATTTTGATTATAATTCTGTGGCTTATTTATAAACGAGCATCTTTATATTATTTCAATGTATTTCACGGTGGAAACAGTGGTGTGCTGCTAAAGTTTTATTAACCGGTTCGCACCTTTGTTGTAAGAATTTACCGATTTGCCCAAAATATCAGCGCGACTCGTTTTTTTTAGGTCTTCCGTGAATTTTCGGATCCAAAATCACAGATATTTACGGATATACGAATAACCTTGACGAGCTTAAAAACCGGCTCTCTGAACCGAGATTATTTTATTAATCGGCTCGGGAGAGCCGGTGCTAACCCATAGCAGCACACTACTGGGAGGAAAAGATTTTTTTCTAATTTCTACGTAAGTTCTTTAATTATTAAGGATATCTTCGTCTGCCGTAGCCTAAAAAATCAAATTTGTTTTTATAAAAAGGGTCAATTTGTAAATTGCACCGCTGAACATAGAATTTTACATTTCACTACCATTTTTTGAAAAGGTTCTTACTAACATTTTGGCCTAAAATTACCATCTTGACCGAAAACATTTATAATTGTCACTATCTACATTTTTATACTTTCAATAAAGAAGTTTGTGAAATTTCGGAATTCTTTTTACGCACATTTTTCATAAATTCAATTTAAAATGTTCTAAGAAACAACATAACTTTTTATAATTAAGTTTTTTTATAATTAAAGTATAATTAAGGTAACATAGGTTTGAAAGTTCGTAACTACTAATTGAACTCTCTTCGCACGGTTGGTAGTAAGATATCCGATTCCGGGATACCGTTCAATTCTGTGATCCCGAAATCCCAGGATTGTGACAGTACTATTCCTGAAAAACACGAAAGAGCTAAAAAAAGGTGTCGCACTGTTATTTTTTGTTATAGCCGCAAATCCAATTGTTGAAAAATTGTCAATCCCGAAATTCCGTGATCACAAAAAGGTACCCTGGTTACTAGTATTCGTTTAACAGTTTGATCATGTTTGCCATTACTGATCCCATAAACTAGTATACTTTTTAATCGATTCACTGTCTAAGGGTATAAGCTGGTCTAAGCTGAAAGCTGTCGCAACTTCGTTCACAGGATTAATATTTTATAATAATGTAGTTACTGTGTTGTAATATTGTTATTGTTGAATAAAAAAAGGTGCGCATATAAATGTTTTGTTCAATAAATTAATTCCAAAGTCTTAAAATAATATGATGAAACATAACCTCTAACTTCGTTTGGCAATGTATTCGTTTCGCTCGTATTTTGTATCAATTATGTCTGTTTTTTTGTCTTTACCGCTGATAATATCGATATTCATTGATTTCACGTAATAGTCTTCTAAGTTTACAAAAACTTTTGCTTGCATTATGTTTTATATAGGTATTGACTAACTTAAACTTTTATTTTTTTTAGATTCACCACAACTGATGACAATAATTCCAGTACTGTAATTAAAGAAATTATTAAGCCATCAACGACTTGTGAAGAAACCGTCCATCACCCACGTTTACACAAGTAGGTGCTCTGGAAAACGTGGCTCCTTAAAAGAAATGACGTCAGCGGGTAGCTAATTCTAGCAGATGGTACAGAAATGTTACTAAAGAAAATGGCAGGCTGAGGAAGCTTACAAAAATACCCGATGCAAGTTCATTAAATACCCATGCGCTAGATTGACGGGGTTTATCTATCAATACTGCCGATCAACAAAAACTTAACAATACCTAGAGTCTAATTTAAACATTACGAAGATGTACAAAATTCATGCTCTGTATTAATGTGTTAGTGTTCTGAAGGAAACTGAACGTATATAACTAAATGTGGACCGCTCTTCATCAACTCGTGGAGAAATACTTCGACACATACTGCCCGGTACCCACATCATTTCGGATGGCTGGGCAGCGAACGGTAATATTCCACGTACACATTGAGGATGGAATATATACGCATTCGTCTGTGGTTCACAAAAACAACTTTGTGGATACAAGCGATAATGAATTACATACCCTAAGCGTTGAGAATATAGAATAAACTGAAACGCCAATTCGGCACAAGTGGCATTATTATTATTCGCATCATTTTTGGACGAATGTGTTTCGAAGTTCGTTTCGTTCCTCCGACAATGTGTTCGGAGCATTTCTGGCGGTAATCAGGGATCATTATGCTACTTAGGTATGTGTAATTAATTCACAAACGATTTCTGTTTTCTTAATTTTTGTGTTGGCGGCACTGCCACGACGGCCATTTTCCCCCATTTGACGTGGTGGGACGGCGTTCTGACACCTTTTCTCGACATTTTTAATGTTTTAAATTAATATTAACATTAGCTGTAAGCCCGTTGCCCAGCAACGTGAGATTTTTGTTGCATTTTAAAGTAGTCCGAAAATTTACTGGCGTGAAAAATAAATTACAAACCTATTTATTGAATAAGCCAGAAATTCTGATAGTAAAAGATATATATCTCGGGGCATATATCGACAGCCCTGCCCTGCAGTATTTAAATTATGCATTATTTAATTTTTGGAATAATGTTTATGTTTGCTAACAACCATTTTTCGTAGTAGCAGAAATTTCGTAAATTATTTAATTTTTGGAATAATGTTTATTTTTGCTAACCATTTTTCGTAGGAGCAGAAATTTCGTAAATTATTTAATATTTGGAATAATGTTTAAGTTTGCTAACAACCATTTTTCGTAGTATATATATTTTATTCAACTAATTTTCAAATACATTTCGTAGAAGAAGAAAAAGACTCAAGGAAATCAGTACGCACACATTTGTGAAAAGTCAAAAGCGAGTGATTATTTTATCGACTATTAATATATAGATTTAGTATGAATAAAAAAGTGGTGACTGGAAGGTGTGAAATCGGGGACACCAGACAGACAGACATTATCGACTATTAATATATAGATTTTTTTTTTGTTGGAAACCATTGCCATTGGCTGTTTGTTGCCACCTATGATTCTTTCTGATTGTTATGTGACGGGTGCGGTAACACTCATAAGTTAATATTACAGAACAAAACAATACCAGGTATATAGACTTACTCAGTGACCGGAACCAAGGGTGCAATGCTTGATATATGTTGAGTAACAAGCAGTTCTCGTAAAAAAACTTCTGTTAAGAAACACATATTAGAAAGCCAAATGCTACACATTGAGAATGGACATGTATAAGTAACATATCTAAAAAGCTTGGCAAGAAGTGATTTCCGGCATCTTTGTTTTCCAAAATAAAGCACTGTTTATGTAAAAATAGCTTATCATATATGTATATATAAATTGTACATTATATTGTGTTTTTTTTTTGTTTCAGTTCCCAAATGTCAATGCTTCTTCTAGGGCTAATAGTTCGAAGTTTCGTCGATTCGTTTTACTAACTTCCACCGTTTTACTATTTCTCCCAATTAACGGTGGAAGAACCATATTTCATTCAACGTGTTTACTTTTATTTGTTTTCATGTAACAATCAAGAGTGGAGATTGATATTAGATAGATTAGCTTTAAATTAAATATAATTATACTGAATGAAATAGATAGAACACCATTTGAACTTTAATTTTTTGTTAAAAAAATAAAATTTGAATAATTCTAAAAATATTGCATATCGATAAAAAGTGTTCGTGGTTTTTGGTCACACCCAGGTGAAAAGAGTGTTCTTATCTAATCTTATTGATTCTTATTGATAAAAAATAAATCAACAACTGTTGAAGATCTCAGTGGCGGATTACCCCAAAAAAAACCCACGTCAAGAGCACTTATGGATCCAATTCTCGAGGTCCTCAGAAATGACATTTGACATTGCACTAATTAAAGCTAATCAAATAATGAAGAATTTTTGCCTAAAAGGATTAAATGATAAAATAGAATCCAAATTATTTTTTTAGATCGAGACCGGTTTCGCATTTCTGCAGCATTGTCATATCGACTGTGGAAAGGAAAAAGGGACGTAACCCACACATATCAAATTTTACAGGAGGCGGCCCAATAAATGTGTTTCGATGATTTTGGGCCATATGCAAATTATGAATTATACACAACCTTGAAGTGCACGGAAACTTCAAAACTGGTGTAAATTGACATAATCTAATACATTGGCGGATCCAAGGGGGAGGCCATGGGGGCCATGGCCCCCCTCTGAGGAGAATTTATTTTCCATTTTTCTAATTGATTACCACTTTAATGGCTCTTTAATTGTTTAGTTTACAATGTTTTATAGAATACATACTTAATTATGTATCGACTATTTTTATATAGGTATATTATTATATTAGGTAAATCATCTATTTGTTATGTATTACTAGCCGATTTCCGGCAAGCGTTGCAATGCCAATCAAAGAAAGAAAGTGTTTGTGTTTTAATTGTGCTTATTAAACTGCATGTCTTCTTTTTCTGTCCGTTTGACGTTTGCTGTCGATATTCTATGGTACGACACACGCGCCACCTACTGTAATTTCATTGTACTACGCCTATAACCTTCGCGCAAGTGCGTGAACAGTATGGCAGACATACAAACATTGATTTTTATATATAAGACCTACTGTAAGTGAATTTTAATATGCCTATAAACTTCGCGCAAGTGCAAGCAAGAAGTTTGTCAAAGTTGTATTGCAATCGGATCAGCGGTTTGGCAGCCCATAGAGTACGAACAAACAAACATTCATTTATATTAGATGTTTATTTTCGAATTGAATGGCCCCCTCCTGGGACAATTTCTGGATCCGCCACTGATCTAATATTAATTACAGAAATTGTCTAAGAAAAACCTTTATTTCAGTCTTTTTTCTTGGTTGTAATTTTTTACAAGGTCATCTTTTTCAAACTTTAATGCTAAATTTAGATACTGATTCGGCATTTGCAGCTTGCATCCTTTTGATAGAATGTGTATCAAGTTTGATACATAGTGATTATCGAAAAAAATCTGTTTTGGAAAGCTGTGTGTTACGTCCTTTTTCTTTTCCACAGTCGATATGATAAAAACATAATTGATTCATAGTTATTTAAAAATAATAAAAATAAAAAAAAAATTATAAATGAAATGTAAGTCCTTTTTTGTTTTCCAACTTACCGTAACACTCCAAGGCAGCGACCTTTTTTTAAATGTGAAACACTTGACATTGAAATAACATTGCACCGAGGGCCTCGCAAGCTCTTAATCCGCCACTGAATGTACACATTCCTACTTATCTATCAATGTAATTTTATCTTGATCGATAATATGAACTATTTTATATTATACTTGTTAATTATAAATTATAATCTTTTGTGAACATGTTTAATTTTTTTACTTGCTGGCAATAAAGCTTTTTTTTCAAATTGAGTTTTTTTTATAAAATATTATTAATTCTGTTAAAAGCTTCTAAATCAAAGAAAATCTTGCCTAAGCCTCTAAGAAGGAATTCACGGAAGGAACAAATAATTTTCGGTAAATATTTTTTTTATTTTTTGTGCTATTCAGTAACTCAACAGATTTTTTGAATATAACTGGTTGTTGTTTAGCCGCTCAACCAGTGGCGTAACTTAAAAATCTGGGCCTATATGCAAAAGTGATCAACCCAGTATGTAGGCTACGCCACCGCACTTATCCTCTCCGTATGGAGGGTCAAGTAAAATCACTCCTTTTTTTTGTTTAATTTAAAAAAAAATATTTGGCATTACAGCTTACGCCAATGCGTCAAATATTTTTAAGTTGAATGATCATACGAGATATACTCGATGAGAATTTTTGAAAGTCACATGAGATAAACTCGCGGAGAATTGACATCACAAACACTTCTTATATTGACCTTACCGGGATTCGAGCCCAGACCCACTTGGTCGGCAGAGTCAAGCTTATAGAATATTTTATACGTCTTGTTTCATCTAATACTTTTTTTATTCACTCTTTTTCAGAATTCACAATGCTCAAATTTCTTAAAAAACCATGGATCCATTTCAAGGCATTATGGTGGAAAAACTTGAAGAGCACTTCTAAGTGGAAATACACATATTTTATCCTTTCTGTGCTTATGGTAATTTTATTGAAGATCATTTGCAGTTCACTCTCCAATATGACACGCTATGAAGAGTTCGAAACCGAGCCGAATTCTGATTTTCTCTACCGGAGCGATTCTATAAATAACATTTATTATTTTCACAATGATTCAGAATTTATAGTGAGCTTGATGGATAAAGTTTCGTATAAATTGAATCATAATACAACAAGTGAGTATAATTCTTTGAATTGCATTTTTTTTTCAGAATCATAAATAATTAGTGTTAAATTAATAATTGTTGATTGAAAAAATACTTCATTAATCCGCTAGTTGTGTAACTAGGATTCAGCGCCGTCCCTAGTATTTCCCATTATCTTAGGATACATTCGAATTTCGAATTATGTACTCGTTGCGTACTCTTAAGTACGTTTTCGTCACTTATTTCATACTATTGTTGAATACATACTTATAAAAAAAACTATTACCATCATCGCTACACAACAATATGAATTTAGTTTGAACTTACATTATACTTGTATCGATTCTCGATGATCTTCACAAGTAAATATGTGTGTATATAAACTTTCATATCGACTGTGGAAAGGAAAAAGGACGTAACCCACAGTTTTTTCAAAACAGGCTTTTTTCGATAATCACAATGTATCAAACTTGATACACGTTCTATCAAAAAGATGCAAGCTGTAAATGCCAAATTAGTATCTAAATTTAGCTTTTAAGTTTGAAAAAGATGACCTTGTAAAACATTAAAACCAAGAAAAAAGGCTAAAATAAAGGTTTTTTTTCCAGACAATTTCTTTAATAAATATTAGATTATGTCAATTTAACACCAGCTTACAAGTTTCCTAGCACTTCAAGGTTGTTTATAATTGATAATTTGCAAAATCATCAAAACACGTTTTTTGCGCCTCCTGTAAAATTTGATGTTTGGGTTATGTCCTTTTTCCTTTCCACAGTCGATATGATATTTTTTTAAAAAGACAGTTTGATTAACACTAAAATTTAACCAGTGCAATGAAATTTTTATGAATACAAAAACATTACATAAATTTGAACTTTCTAGCTTTTAACTTTGCAAAATCATTGACAATAATATCATCTAAGATAAGCTCGCATGCCTGCCATCTCAGCTTCAACAGATAAGATGGAAAGTTCATTTAATTTTTCCTCTGTCATTCGTGGCCTTAATCAGCGGTTTCCAACCTGGGAGGAGTGGACTATTGCAAAGGGTGGCGCGAAGAGTACATTATATGTATTTACTCTTTAAAACGTGTTTTTATTACTATATGAAATAAATGATGGGGAGGCGTGAAGATAGTTTTTCTTTCAAAGGGAGGCGCGGTTACATAAAGGTTGGAAACCACTGCCTTAAATGATTCTACAATGAGGCTTAACTTGGGAAAACTCCTGTCAGCACTGGCTACAGAAATAGAGATTGTCAGAACTCTTCGAATTACGTGTTAGGGTACATCTCTTTTAAATTCTGACTGTAGATAAATTTAAGGATTTTTCTCGGTGAAGAATGCGGTTCAACCAGTCTGCAATCTATTCTTAATTTTTCACACAGTTCGGTGGCATCGGTGTCTGATGATTTTCCATCGGCGAGCTTGATTTCTAATTTCTTGCAGTCGTCCAATAATGCTACCGGCAAAACTTTGATTGAGCCATGAATGTCACAAAGGAATTCGAACAATGATCCATGATAGTTCAGCTTATCGAATCTCATTTCAATTGCATCTATTGCCCCGTCTACGGTGCAATTTAAAAAATCAACTTAGATTTTTTTTCCAATACAGTCAGTCCTCTTTTTATGCGATTTTTAGAAATGCATTTTCTTAAATTATGTACTATATCTTACGATATATAAAAATGTCAACGATTACATCGAGAGCATGTATCGTTGTATTTTGGATAGAATAAAGCAGTGCTCCGCAACCTTTTCCCTCCCACGGCACACCAAAATAGCGCATACTATTTCTTCCGAAAAAGAGTGTTTTTGAACCACATGCAAAACGTACTTAGCGATGTTATAAAGTGACGATAATTTTACTTAAAATGTTTCTAAAGTAAAACAATAAACATTCTTTTTTTTTTTAATAAAAAATATTTTGAAGTATTTATACGCCGTGTTTTTCCCTAAATTTTCCTATACTTTTTTATGCAATTTAGGGCAATTTTTTATGCAATACTCACTGTTTAAAAGTTATGCGGATTTTAAAATTTATGGAACGTGTCCCCACTCTTTCTATGGAAGTCAATTTTTTTTTATGCGATTTCGGGTATAATTTAACTCGCCGTCTGTTCTGTTGAAAAACAAAAGACACGCCGCTGGCTTCCTGTTTGTTTTTTACGGATACATTTTATTGGAATATAATATTTTATATTCTATCAATCGAGCAAATGTTTGTAAGGAAGTCGTTTAATTCTTTTGCTCAATTGTAAGTGTCGCTGTAGACTGCTACACTCGCCATTAAGCCGAGCTTTTTTAAGTTACCTTTCACTTTTAAAATAGATGATAACTGATGCATGCCATACAGTGATGGCCGAATGTCACCGAATATGCTTTTCAAAACATAACAATCTATTTATTGGAACCGAAAAAACGAAACTCCAGTCGTTCTCAGGGTTAATCGTTAATAAATATCAACATTGCCGCTGTCTCCGTAAAAATTGAAATCAATTGGGCTGAAAATCGATTTCAGGCTGCCGAGCCTGAAGGGCTTAATTCTAAGAATGTCTTTTATCATTTTGTCTCGATCACTTTTATTATCATGATCTCCTGATATTTATATCCTATTTTTTTTTTTAGATACGATTGGATATAACAATGTAATAATTCTTTTGGGAAAAAATGAAAAAGATCTATGGGAAAACCGAGATAATTTTGCCGTTATATTCGAGGTGAATATTCATATGAAATCATTACGCCCGGAACGAATGTGATTAAAAAAATATTTCTAACCGTTTATGTAATATATTTTTCCAGAATACTGATGATATTGCTAAAAAAATAAATTACACTATACTTAATTCAAAATTATACAACACTGGAAGTATTTTCCCGCCAACATCGGCACCCCGCCAATCTTTTGGTAAGATAATCCATTTTTTAAATATCAATTCACAATTTTTACAACTCTTAAATCTATAGAGAAAAAACTACTCTAGCTTTGTGCTTATTTGACTATAAATAAAGGTAGGGATTTTTTTGTTTTACTCCACGTCCACTCCCAATGTGGATCATATGGTTTTCTAATGGAAGTATCTCAACAGATTTTTTTCTACGAGAACTGTTTGTTCGTTGATTTTTCAAAGAGAGTAGCGATGGACGGATGGATAGGACTAGGACAGGGCTAGTGTTTAGCTAATCGATCCGGCTATGCCCGTTTTAGGATACGATGAGTGGGAGGGAATTCAAGGCATCACATGCATCCATTTCCTTGGACAGAAATCAATAAATTGATCGTAAAAAACTGTATGGACTGGGATTCGAAGTCGTGACCTTCGTCTTATGAGTGAACGACGTTGGCATTCGACCGCGCAGTCGGGACGGATAGCCGATCCTGAACTATTTAATTGATATGTTTGGTTATTATAACCGGTGATGGTGAACGTTTCAATGTGCGCGTGTTAAAAAATTATTCATAATAAAATTTGAATTTTGTTCACTGAAGACTGAGCCTTCATCATTTCACATCTTCGGGCATTCAAGTGCACCGATTTTCATGAACTGATAGCCTGGAAACAGTTTTACACCCAATGTGGAGCATATGGACTCTGAAAGGAGTTTATCTCGAAAGAAGGTTCTCTACGACGGCTGATTGTTGCTCAACCTTCTTTTTTTTTAAGAGAGTAGGGATAGAAGGGCGCCAGGACAAGACTTGCTGTAAACTTATCGCTCTTGCTACGCGTCGGTTTTAGGAATCAGATGGATGGCTGGGAATTTGAGACATCAAAATCATCAATGCCTCGGAACAGAATTCCATAGATTGATTGAAGAATGAAACCGTTCATACTATGATTTGTGGCCGAAACCAAAAGTGACGACCACTTGTCCTCGAAACCGACAACCATTGTCATTATAATTTTAAAAAATTAGATATAAGAATTACCACAAAGCTTAGGTAGTCCCAATGGTAAAATACATATTTACTCTTCACATTGTTTCAATGGATGTCTTGTCTGCACGTGCAAAGTGTTATAACCTTCATTCGAACAGAGCGAGCTGGACTTTTGGCTGCCATTGATTTTTGACAGTTTTTAAACATAATTTTCACAATAAAAAACGTAGTTCATCATAATAGCATTATGCAGTTTAATTGTGTATTCTACAGTAAGTTTCATTAGTGCTTGTCAAAAGGACTATGTGTTTTTGGATAAATATTTTTTTTATTTACTAGTAGAAAATCATGCATTTAAACGTTAAAAGATAATTACAAAAACTATCCTACCATTAAACCATTGGCTTTAAATGCTGGGGTTTTTATTGGTGTTTAATTAAAAATATCAAAAGATTTAAATTTTAAATATTTTTACACTTAATTTATATTTTAGAGAGAGCTTCTTGGTAGCACAGAAGCTTCAATGCTACTTCTACTTCTTCCTTTCAATCTGCAGTATGGACCTTTCATTTCCTCAGTGATGCAGGAAGGGGTCCTGCCACCCGGGGCGGTCCTTGAATTAATATAATTTCTCAAAAAATATTGTATTTATTTTAGAAAATGCCGCCCCGAAAATGCGCTGCCCGGGGCGGTTCGCCCCCTTCGCACCCCCTTGCTACCCCACTGCATTTTCACAACAATTCAATTGATTTTTTTGTCACTTAATTAGTACTTTTGTTAGACAAATAAAAACATTAATATTACATATTGTGTGATTACATTATTCTGTTGTTACTATCAGGTACCGTTTATTCAGCGTTTGCCACCCTGCAGCTAGCAATTGATTCGGCCTACATCGAAACAGTGACCGGAAAACCAGTTACCAAAGTAAGTGTACCGTTTATTTTGCAACTGGCGTTTGTGGCGCAGCCGCCATACAGCAGGGCATATGCGACAAATAAAGGCCCATGGACTCGGGGGGTCCCAAATTTACATATATTTTATTATTTTGTATTTAAAATATTTGGACGTCTGGAGTGCATTTATTAGACAGAGTAACTCTCGAAAATGTATGACCAGGAAACGTGCTATTCAACGAATTTAATAAATGCATTGTATTTGAACAAATTTTATACCAGCATTACCTCACATAATTTTGCACACGGTCACCATTTCTTCTCTTAAAAAATCCAAAAAAAATCGCAGAACAGAGAGTCAATTGCGAGAAAAAAGTAACGATGCCGTCCAAAAAAATCTCGTATAATCAAAAAATCGAAGAAAAGGATTGGCTGTGAGCTTTTATATAAATGTACTAAAAAGTAATGTAGCCTCTTAGATCACTTTCCGAAATAATAATTATATTTTAATTGCCATCAGTCACCACTTTAACTTTATTAATCTTTGATGATTTTATGTTGTTATTTATCTTTAAGTTACGCAATTTTTCCATTTCGGCAAGAGCATTGGCATTACATGGTGTTTTTGTGCTTAAACGACGTAATCCTGCTGAGGGTGACATGGGATTACACAAAAGCTAAAAGTTTTGATCCTGGATATATGATTGCATGATCAACTGTACTGCCCTGCATCTTTTGTGCAATAGAAGCCCAAGACAAAACCATTGGTAGCATTCTGCAGTTCCATCAATAAACTTGGAAAAAAAACTGTATACGATATTGGACTTATTAAATGTGTATGGAATATCCGTCTCGTACCACGTCTAAAATGTGGCGAAACTATTTCAGAGATGTTTCCGATTGCTCTATTCGCTAAACCTTTAAATACGTCGATATTAGATCGCAGCATAATTTTCGCACTCACGAATATTTCTAAAGTTTTCGGTAAACCTCCAGTTTTATTTATATCGGACAATAATATATCTTGGATATCTACATTATCTGTTCGTCGCATCTATTATTTGGTCGAGTGCCTTCATTTTAATCAATCACAGCAAGATTGTGTTGTGATACTTGCCGATCGGTCGGATAAATTCTAAGCGACCTTTTGTTTCTTTCGTACTTTCCTCAAAGTGTTCCGCTCGCATTCCACCTATTCTCAGAGCGTTTAAAATGTTAGCAAAAATGTGTGCAACCTTATTGTCACATGTTTTGCGTCAATTCAACTAACGTGAACTTATATCAATAGCACCACTATCTAATAACCAATTTGGTTTCAGACCAGGCAAGAGTACCGAAGATGCAATTTCCACAGTACTTTCCACATCGAAATCCTCCCCTAATAAATATGTTTTGGGAATATTTTTGGATATTGCCGGAGCATTCGACAATGCTTCTTGGCCACTTATACTGCACAAACTTAGACTGAGAAAAATACCTGGAAATGTCTATGCCTTGGTCCAAAGCTACTTCAATGACAGATCTGTTCTATATGAAAATGGACAACAGATTGTAAAACGAAACACCACAATGGGCTGTCCACAGGGTTCCGTTCTTGGCCCCTTGCTGTGGAACATTTTATTTGATGATATTCTGTCCATCTCTCTTCCACCTGACTGCAGTATTTTTGCCTACGCAGACGATGCTCTACTTTTAGTAAGTGCAAATAGTCGCACGGGTATAGAAACAACAGCAAAAGAGGCGCTTTCATCAATCCTAGCTTGGGGCGACGCCAACAAACTGTCTTTTGCTCCGAAAAAAACTGAAGCTATTTTTCTCAAGGGTGGTGTCAGTCTAAGCAGACAAAGACCTCCCACTATACGCATGGGATCTACGACAGTTAAAGTTTCCGAAAAGGTCACTTACCTTGGTATTATTCTAGACGACAGACTTTCTTTTTCATACCATGCCAAGACATCAGTGAGCAAGGCTACTTCTGCCTTCTACTCAATCTCACGCCTAGCAGGTAGAAATTGGGGCTTAAGATCTAGTGCCCTTAAAATCGCTTACGATGCCATATTCATGGGGATTGCTGGCTACGCCGCTAGCACATGGTACAAAAAATGCACCGTTCAATCGATACAGAAAATCCTTCTAAGTGGACAACGCAGTGCGATGATAGCCCTAACCAAAGCATACAGATCCTCGTCTACGGATGCATTGCCGGTCTTGGCTGGTATACTTCCGTTGGACCTGCACATTCAAGTTAGAGGCGCAACAGTTATGCTGTACAAAGGTGTTGAGTCCCAGGTGGGAGAAATTCAGTTACTGCCTCCTCATCGACCAGACCCTTACAATTCTAAGGCTCATAGAATTGCAGCGCGCAGCGTGGCGATAGAAGCTGCAATGAAAGTTTGGCAGGCTCGATGGGAGAAATCCTCTAAGGGGAGGCAAACTTTTAAATTCTTTCCGAATGTTAAATGGCGAATGGAGATAACCAAAGTCCTGACTCCTAATTTCTGGACCAGCCAATTCATAACTGGCCACGGTTACTTCGCTGCCAAGCTCTTCCAGCTTGGCCGGTTAGTAAATAGCCCTGAATGTAAATGCGGATATATGATTCAGGATGCTGATCACATCCTTTGGGAATGTTCAGACTTAAATAACGAACGGGAAAAATTGCTCAAGACGATACGACTATCTGTCGGATCTGTCGGCCCCATCGGTCATGCCGACTTGGTTGCATCGAAGGCAAATTATAGGGCATTTAAAGAATTCTCCGCGTCATTTGGAAAAAAAGTTGAGTTAAATAGATAAAATCTCATATTTTCAACTGCACTTAATTATTAATTAACTTTTAATTTCTGCACACTGTAGTGCATGCAACCAAGTCTTGAAGAATTTCTTCTCGGGACATTTCTGGCAAAATTTTGAACACGACTAACGTTGTTACGCTACGGAATACACCCTATAAAAAGAGTGTGAAGCCGTAGCGGGTGGTGGTGGGTACAACGTTGAGTACCCTAGGGAATTTAAAAAAAAAAAAAAAATAACGTGAACTTCCGCCATAAATGAGTTCCTGGCACTAACTTATCTGGTTGCTGGAATACTTGATTATCCCTTACCGGTGGTAATTGCATTAAATTGCCAAATAGTAATATGTTGATACCACTGAACAATCCTTCCCTATTCTTCAACTGTCTCAGTCGGGAGCCTTTTTTCACATTCATGTTATTTTTGTATAAAAAAATAAGACCCCTTTGATAACATTTGCATTTGGATCCAGATTTTATAGTTACGCCGCTGCACTGAGTTGTAACATTTTGTCGATAAAGCAAATAGCACGAAATGTCGAGTACAAAACAAAAGCCTTTCTACGAGAACTGCTAAAAAAAACTTTTTTCAAATCATTAGTACCGCTCACAACGTGAAGCATATGACCTCCTAATAGATGTATCTCAAGCTTAGCCTTTATACCAAAACTGCTTGTTACTCAATTGTTCAAACTCACTCTTTCGAAAGAATAGAAAGGATAGAGGTAGGACATGACTAGTGGTCGGCTTACCACTCTCGCTACATCCCGTTATTTTAGGATTGGAATGTAGGGGGGGGGGTATTTCTAGACATCATAAAAAATCTGTTTGTAATGGTATTCGAACCTGTAAAGTCTGGATTCAAAGCCAACGACGTTGACCTCTGTGCCATGTATACCTTTTTGCATAAAGGAAGAAAGGGATAATTCAAATCACTTTTGCTACACTAGCGATCTTTGAAGCCTCACTCATCTTTCCGATATTTCTCTGTTGTAATAATTTGGTTTCAGTCTCTCCTGAATGCCCTTACTTACTTGCCAGCCCAAAATATTCAATCTGGTCCTTCAGACCTGCGGTTTTCTAACCATTTGAAATTTTATCAAAAAAATGATTGACTCGTTGTCTCAACACACGATGAACATTTATTTTTAGTCAACATTATGTACGCAGAATGAAAACTCGTTATTAACTATCGATGGTTTGTTAAGGGTTGTCACAATGTGTATATGCATATATTGGTAATCATTAACACTAGAGTCTGAAACTATATGACAGCTATTTCGGCGTCATTGCTGCCAACAGAAAAACATACTTGTTTTCTCTCTCTCTCGCACTTATACGTAAATATTATTGTTTATACCTAAGAACAACACCATATTCGTAATCTTAAAAGTAAACATCTTTAGTTCTTAATATTGCTCAATAATTATTATTAAATATTATTTGTAAATATTGTACATACCTAAGAATCGTAGTTGTCTTTTATAACTGTTAGAAATACTCCGAACATATTGCTGCCTGGGGAATAATATTTGCTCTTAGGTATAAACAATAATATTTACGTATAAGTGCGAGAGAGTAAGAGTAAGTGCTTTTCTTTTTCAGAAATTCACAGTGCAGCAATACCCGTACCCTTCGTATACAACAGATGACCTTTTGAATATTAAATACGACACTGTGCTGCCGCTTTCCATAAATTTTTACTTCTTAGTTGTGTTCCTCGTGAATGTTTCATGGATCATGCCTGAAAATGCTTCTGGAGTATCCGTAAGTCATGTTTGTTGAAACTACTGGAAGCCCGTCTGTAAAGAAAATTCACATAGCATTAGTCACCGCTAAAGCATAGTTTTTTTAAAAAAAATGAGTACATTTTTAGTTTATTTGTAACCGTTGCGATAATCTGCTTCTCAAAAAGGCAAAACACGTGTCAAAAATTGTAGCATTCAACAAGTGTAATAACAAAGTTTTCAAATTTAATTTTTATATTTTAAAACTAAATACAAGATCATTTATTTATTATACAAAAAAAGGAGAAATTTTTGAATGTTTATTTTGATTAGATCACAAAATAAAATTGAACCAACCTAACCTTAAATTCTGTAAGGGTTCCTAGGTCCCTATAACCAGGGCCAGACTTAGACGCATTGAGGCCTTATGTTTCAGCCTTTTTAGCATACAGGTAGCGACCGTATTTGATTTACTAGATTGACAAAAATAAAAACTAAATTGTATTTACTTCTTGTTCCAGGAACTGAGAAAAATCCACAAAGTGTCATCATTATTCCTACGGATAACGCAATGTGCTTCTTTTATACCCATTCAAACATTAATGGTGGATAATTTTATAAGAATCCTCAAGTATGGTGAACCGCTGGTTCCAAAAACTGACACCACGATTCTCTACATTTCGTTTTCGCTCATCGCGACTTATGTTTTATTGATGAGCTTCGCTGTGACCACCTGTTTCGATAAGCGTATGTTTAAACAAAATACATTGAAAATTTTAAAAATTGTCAGTGTATATAACAAATGAGGGGCTCAGTATTATAACTCATAATCACCGGAAATCTAGTTTTGAGATAATCGTAAAAAACCACAGGAGCACAATTTTTCCTAACCGTAAAAAATGTTTTGGATTACCATGAATATTTATAGCAAGTGAAAAGCAGCACTTTTATAAGATGCTAAATATACTATTACACCATAAAAAATACTGATAGCTGATTGACTCTTTTTAATCTTGTCTTATTAATTATTTGGCATAAAATGACCTTTTGGTAGGAAAATGTTATATTTGACACAATCTTAAATACATATTAATTTCGTAGTCATGTATTTTTAAATAAAGAAGTTTAGCAGGTTTCAAGAATTCTATCTAAAAACTTTCTTTCATACAGTAATTTTACAAGCTTCTAAGAAACAATACAACATTTTATAATCGATTTATAAACAACATTCGTCTTACAGCATTACAATTCTGTATATTATTATAAAACTTAAATCTTTTGAACGAAGTTGCGCCAAAATTCAGCTTAGATAATCGATCGGTAGGTGGCAACTGTCAAACGCATACAACAGACCGAGTGTAGAAAGTTCAACTGGACGCTGCGACCTTTCCAAAATCAATTATTGTCGTCAGTTCAGAGCAAAAAGGTTCTTATTACAGTTTTAAGCACTGATTATCTCCAGATATATAGGGTTTTAATTAAATAATTTTTGCTTAAAATTAGTCAAATAATTATGTTTATACTTGCGCATCACTTAAAGTGCGTTTTTTCTTTTCGATTTCAAAATATGAAGTCAAATATTCAAACGCTCGTATCTCAAAACATGGTAAAGTGCAAATAGAACCTTTTCAAAGTAAGGTAACGATATGTAGTAATGCATTGAAAATTTGTTGGCTTAATTTTCTCAAAAAACATGAAGATTAGGAGTTTTGATACTGAGCCCCTCAAATCATTAAATGAGCAATTTTGTTTCTTGAAATTGATTGAATCTTTTCCGTTAACTCAATCCGTTGCAGTGACTTTTTTACCCTTCGGGTCGGCAACCTGAAATTGATTTTTAATCCCGGGGATGTAATAGATTCTTTTACGGAGACATCCGTAAAGTTGATATTAATAATACATAGTCGGTATACTGATAGAAGGTGTTCAGTTAAAAGATCTGTTCTGAGATAAAAGTCCTATCGATAATCATAAATTTTTGAACATGTCTATTTATGCACTACTTTATTAAATGTTTTCAAAATCAAATACATCAATAATAACATCGATGTGTTGATAGCCGACAATGTCTGAGTGTTTGAGTGTTGGCTGAGTGTTTGTAGGTCCGGGATTTTGAATTTTTTTTCTTTTTCCCATTTTCATTAGTATTCATGGTGATTTCTAGAAAAATGGTAAAAATTTAATACTGCAGTGCTGTCAATATATGCCCCGGGGTCTTCTTTTTCTTCTCCGAAATATATTTGTTTGTATACTTGAAAAATTTCAATTATAAAATATGAATACTCCAGGGCTGTCGATATTGGATATAGAAGCTCAACAGGGCAGCTCAATTATGATTTTTATTTTTATTAGAATTTGATGTATTCCTAAAAAAATCCATTTAGAGAATTAATTACGCTTAGATATTCTGGCTTTTTCAATAATTAGGTTTGCAGTTTATTTTTCACGCCTGTAAATTTTTTGACTATTTAAAAATGAAACAAAAATACGACACCCCCCCCACCTCCCCGTTGAGGGCAACGAGCTTACAGCTAGTTATTTTTAATTTATTTTTAAATTCTACATTTGATAGTTACCATTTCAAAATTTAATAAGCTATGAATGTCCAATAAAAGTTGGAAAAGGATAAAAAAAGTTTATTTTATTAAATTAATAAAATTCACTAAAAGAAACAGTTACTGATGAAGCCCGCCAGTATTCCCCTCTTCATTTAAAAAAACAATGTATTAGAACAGTGTTTCCCAAAGTGTGGTACGTGTAACCCCTCGGGGTACGTGAAGAGTTTGGTGAGGTACGCGCTGCACCTGGTGCAACAAGCAGCTTTTTTTATTAAAGCATTTGCATTTTTTAAGACGAGGGGTAATCGGTGTTTCGAAAATAATAGAAGGGGTCTACATGTGTCAAGAGTTTGGGAAATACTGTATCAGAATATAATAATGAAGAATGCTCAACTCAACTAGGATATTTTTAATGCTTCCCTATTCTTTATTCATGTGAGCTAGTATTCATATTTTTCATAATATTATTATAAACCAGTGTAATCTGACAGCAAAGTGCGCAGCGATCGCTGGTCTCGAAACCGCTGGGCATCAAAAGGTTAATCTAGATTCTATCAATTTCATGAATGTTTGTAAATAAACCAAATAATAATTTGTCTTAAACATAGATGTCGCTTTATACCGCTACACTCACCCTTAAAAAAATAAGTTTTTAAAAATATATTAAAACACTTTTGTTAAGATCGTGACCGGTTTCGCTTATCCTGATACAGGGCTATTTATCAAGGCGTGACTAACAATATATTGGGGAAAGAAGCATGAAAGAATTTATTTATAGATGTAATTAAAATATATCATTAGAAATTATCTAAGTAGAAATGTGTTGCACCCATTAAAAATTAATATTACTTATTTGCATTAAAAAATAAAACCAGATGAAAGATGAATTATGTTAGAAAGCATTTTAGTTTAAAATTAGTCGCTAACATTCAATAGGAAAGATGAGCTGCAGGCGGTGGGGGTATCACCTCGGATGAGAAGACAGCATTCACCGCCATATCGCGGCCGAATCACGTGCGACGCATTCAGATTGTTTTGTGTTCTGCCGTGTGCCTTTTAGGTCTGGATAAAACTATAATTTTGTTTAAATAAATAAATAAGTCTTAATTATTTTTTCCAACTGTGAACTTATTATTTTTACAGCTCTGCCGACCTACATTGTTCCTACCGCACTGTGGACTTTTATTCAAATTAAATCTGCATATTTAAGTCTGGAGTCCGTCAGTTACGATTATTTGGCATATGTATCAATAATCCCTGGAAGTTTAACCTTCTGGATGCTTGACATAATTGGCATTTATGAAAACAGAAGTAAGTAATGGATTATATACCAAAATGTATCGCTTTGGCCCTTATAAAAAATAACTGTCCATGACTAGAGATCCAAAAAACCTGGGCATTTTGAAATGATGGAAATAAACTCGGAAAATTGGGAAGAACGCAGAATCTATGGTATAATTTGCTTAAATAATAATTGTCTTCATATTTTAAATAAACTGATATCCAGGGACAAGACAAAAAAAAATGAATCCATTACTAAAAAACGATTTTCTTCATATAGTATAGTTTTAGGATCGACCGGTCGATCGCGATCTACCGGTAGGACACCCATGCATTAATACAGTTAAGCGTTTGATGAATTAAGGATGCTTTTTTTAAATTAACTAATTAACGTTCTACAGCAGTGGTCTCCAAACTCCATAAGGATGGGAGCTACTTTCAGAATCGAAATTGTCTGTTGAGCTACCTATACGTATTCCTTCTTTATAGTTTTTTTTATCATCGGCCCTTATCGTACCATACATAATATTATTATACTACTTAAACAAATTAGAACATCAGATTTCCTAAAAAAAAATTTTTATAAACAAAATAATAATTGAAAAATAAGTGAGAGTAAATATAAAAATAATTCGTGAAAATAATGGCATTCACTTTCCTCCACATTTTTTTTACTTCTCGGCGAGTACCTTGTCACTTCCATCCGAATGCAATTATCAAGATGTACATCTGTGAATCTGTTACTGCATTTACTTTTGGCAATCACTGTTCTATAGTATTTAGCCAAAAACAATTGGTAACTTCTTTAAGAAGCAATGCATAGATTATAAACACAACGACAATGAACCTTAAACTTAGTTTGTACATTATCTTAAAACAGGAATAAAAATATTTTTGACACGGTTTACAACAATTTTATGACACCTGTATATAAAGCCTGTTATTGATTTTTTCGAGACTATTTGAGCACTTAAAATGAGATTTTTCTATGAATTCTATGGAAGTTTCCCAATCCACTATGTTTCACCTTTGCACTTTATTTTTGCAGGCCCTAATGTTAATGTCTGATGTTATGAAGGGCTGTTAGCTCTTATTAGTCTCCAGCAAAGACCCGTGTAGTCTATGAGTTTGACAAGAGACATCTCGGTATAATTGAATCCGAAACAAAATATTTTGAAACTGTTTGTATAATACTCGGCAAAACACACATATTTATGTGCGCGCTTGGACTTCAGGGTGTTGAAAATACAAAGACAAATATCATTTAAGCAAATTATATCTTATATTCTGAGTTTTTTTTTAATTTTTTTCTTAATTTTCTGGGCATATTCCCAGTTTTGTTTCGCCCTTTCGAAGTTCCCATGTTTCACACATCTCTAGTTTCAACTGATAACGTATGAAAAATTAAGGTTTGCTTTTCAAAAATTATTTATGCTGTAATTATTAATGGACATATTTTCAGACGAAGGCGTCCAGTGGAACAATTTGTTTTCCGCACCGTCCAACAAAATTAGAATTTCCTTTGCATTTATATGGTTGTTACTATTGATGAATATCTTTGGACTCATCATTTTTATATGGTATATGGATCGCGTCAATTCTGGAAAGTCCAAGCTTTTCTTCATTAAGGTGAGGTTTATATTTTTTATGTTTTTTACGTCATGGAAGTGATATAATTTTTCGCCTGGCGTCCTCAAGTTCAAGGGTCAACAAGCTGCGGCTCGAAAGCCACACGAGGCTTCAGACATCAACTCTTCAAAATATCATATAATTATGGATCTCTGATACCTTTGCTATCTTGTCTCTTGGCAAATTGGCTCTTCTCACTTTGAAATCAGCCGATTCCTGGTCTCGTTGGTCAGAGTTTGGCTTTACCAATCAGATAGATCAATGACAAAGATGAATTTATTTAAATATTTTGCTTTGTCCGTGTCTGCTCCTAACGTGAAGCATATGGCCTTCAAAAGGAGGTATCTCCACAGGTTTTTTTTCTATGAGAATTGCTTGTTACTCAGTTGCTCAACCTCTCTTTTTCGAAGAGACTAGGGATGGAAAGGATAAGGCTAGAACAGGACTAGCGTTTGGTTAATGACTCTTGGTACATTCTCTTATTTTAGGATTGGAATGTTGAAATGGGGGGGGGGGGTTCAGAGATAGCAAACATCCATGCGATCGACCTGAAATCGATTGAAATATCAATATTGGGTTTGTCCAATTTGATCGGTCCGCGCAGCCTTTGAAATTTCCGCGCATCTACACCTTGGGCTTAGAGGGAACGTTGCCCATGACCTCCTCGTTCTCAGTCAACGAAATTGACACTCAACCACATTACGTCGAGAAAAGTGGAACAAACAATACGGACTTTAATCTAGTACACTCGACCTTTGATTTAAAATCATTAAGTGTCCTTCTTGTACACAGCGTTTTTTATTTGCAAATAAAAAAATATCTCAGATACGAACTGAAAATCAGCAGCCTCTTTACTTTTACTTGCAAACTAATTCAAGCACTATTCAGTTGATAGAATATTTTTAAAGATGGCAATGTTGCTTGTGAATATTTTTTTTTCTATGAATAATACTGAAAAAATGCATTAGTCATTATAAAATAGTAAGAGCGCAAAGGAAACCTTTCTATTCTTGATGAATTCTACTGACTATGTGTTTTGTCTCACTTTAACAAATAGTATTCATATATGTCTGCTTCTTTTACTGAGTGTAAATTTTGTCTTTCTGTTTCTTAGAGTGCATTTTCAAAATTTTGGGGTCCAAAATATGCTAAAATGAAAAAAGGAATTGTCTTCATTGTTAAAAATGTATCCAAAGTGAGTACTTAATTATAATTATTAAAATTAATATTATTGAGCAGGGCTTCGAACCGTTATTTTTTTCGTTCCAGTTTTTGTTCCGGTCAAGTAAAAAAATATATATCGGTTCGGTTCCGGTTTTCGTTCCGGCAAAAATAACGATTTTCAGTTCAGCTCCGAGTGATTCATTTTGGTACTTATCTGTTAACGCTAGGGTTGCCAGATTTCTTGCAAGTCAAACCGGGATATTTGTCCGATTTGCTGACTTTCGAATTCAAAAACCCAGGAATTTACCGTTTTTTGTTTTATTTTTAGCTCTTCCGAGACTTTCAAAAACTGAACCGAAAAAAAAACCGATTTTTTCTTCGATTCGGTTCCAGTTTTCGTTCCGACAAAAATAAGGGTTTTAACGGTTTTCGGTTCAGTTCCGGTTCGAAGCCCTTTTATTGAATCTCTGTTAACATATTTTAAGTTGTAAAGTACATACACTTAATATAAAGCAATGGTCCCAAACCTGCGGGGGTCCGTGAAAAATTCTCAATTAATTCGCTTGAAACAAAATTTAATTGAAAAAGTATTCTAGGATGTAGTATAAGGTGACAGCAGGAATATCCGTCTATTGAAAAATATGTCTTAGTATTCCTTCTGCAACTACATACATTTTCGCTCACATTTCAAACAGCATTTTCGTATCAAAAAATAATTTGATAACTTTGTTATTTCACTTTTTGTGTTAAAAACAGTCCGTACTAAGTTTCAAACCCGAGACCTCTTTGTTCTCAGTCAACATTATTGACACTCGACCACATTATGCAGAGAAAAGTAAAACGAACAATACAGACCAAAATCTAGTCCACTTAACCTTTGCTGTCGTCAAAAAACATTAAACGTCCTACTTGTGCACAGCGTTTATTCTTAATATTATTTTTTGTCCATATCCGCTCGCAAGTTGGAGTATACGGCCACCACATGATTCTTTCAAGATTCTCTGTCCCCCGCCAGCCTTCTCGCTTCTTTTCATGTCACTCCAGCGTCCCGTAGCTCCGCCGAGTACGTCCTATAGATGATCATCAGTGGCCTTCCACGATGGCGGAATCCATCCGGTTGGTAGAAGAGACGAGCAGAATTCAGGCTTTTTTGTGACATATTCAGCACATGTCCAAGCCGGGTACATCGTCGCCGTTAGACATAATTGACGGCTGTTTAGTTCGTTCCCTTATCTCCGTGTTTCTGGAAAAGTCAAACCACCGCACTCCCAGTATTTGGTGCAGGCATCTGTTTTCAAATCACTTGTAAGGTGCCAGTACAGCCGTGAGTCCCAGACTTTCCGCAGTGGAGTTTCTCCAGCGATCTCCAATTGGATTGCGAGCTTTTTACGCGGATCGCCATCTCCCGATAGTTATCACAGCATAGTGGGTCACCTTTTTGTGAATCGTAACCACCTCACCGTTGAACCAATCCTTCGGACAGCGTTCCTGCTCCTACATCTTCCTGAAAAGTGTGTGCAAAGGATGCAGAAACACTTCCAGACCACACTTCACAAATTCCGGATGGATAACATCCACGCCCGGCGTCTTCTCATTTTTCAAAAGCTGTACAGCTGAAGTGATCTCAGTCAGCGTCGGTACATGGTTGGGGATGTTAAAGGTTCAGGGAATGTCAGTAAGTGAGGCTTCGTTGGCTATGTCAAAAGGGTTAGAAGGGGGTGGTCGTCTGCCGCAAATTTCGCGAGTGATCCTGAATAGTTTTCTTGTATCATTTCTGTGCAACGCCGCCTCTGCTGCTTCAATTCGCCAGTCTAGGAATCGACGTTTATCGAGGCGCACAGATTTTTTGACTATTTTATCCTGGTTTTGATAGTCAGTCCTGCAATCTTTGGTCTGACCTGGGTGCTGACTCGCTGTCTCTCAGTGTTTTACGCTTGGCTCGCTCTTCAATACTCTTCCACTTATTGTCGGACATCCATTTTGGCTGTTCGCTCTTCCTGATTCCTAGCACCTCATGGGCGGCAGACATGACTGCATTCTTGATAGTAGTCCTTTCTAATTCAATGAACTCGCATCGTAGATTTTGCCGATCATGGACACAATTGACGAGGTTTTTCTTCACAGCAATGTCGAAATTCAATCGAGTTCAAGGAAATTGAAGCTTCTCGATGTCAATCCTCATCCAAGTTGGAGGTTTTACTTGCTTACCAGCAGCTCATGATCGCTGTGTATATCAGCACCCCTCTTAGTTCGGTCATCGAGAAGTTCCCTACGGTGAGTCGCACTGTAAAGGAAATGGTCAATTTGTGCTTTTGTGCAACCATCAGATGTCCACGTACATTTGTGAATGCCTCTGTGGGGGAATATCGTACCGCCGACGGCGAGTTCATTCATGGTAGCAAACTCAATACGTCTCTCGCCGTTGTCATTGGCTTCACCACCGAGGCCATGCCTTCCCAATATTGTTGGGCCGAGCAGTGGATCAGCTCCGACTCTTGCATTTGAGTCCCCTATCACGATCACGCGGTCTCTGTGAGGGGTTGTGGATATTGCTGCATGAAGAGAGTCATAGAATGATTCTTTTGCCTGTGCTTCGGCTTACTCGGTTAGATCATAACACTGGAGGACAGTCACCGAGCTATCAGTCGTCCGGAAGGTGGCTCGTATCAGTCGTTCTGAGATGGGTTCCCATTTGACAAGGCAGCGAGCTTCCTTCTCCGACAGCAATACTGCCACCCTGGCGATGATATTGCTTCTGGCCTGAATATACCATGGTAAATCCGCCCTCCAACAACTTTTTCCCGGTGCCTTTCCATCGCACCTCGCTCAGCTCTAAAACATCGAGTTTGTAAGTTTGCTTGATGCGATTGGCGTGTAGGTCAGTTCCTAGGGTTTGCATAGTGTGTACATTGTATGCGCCTATGCGCAAAGAGAAGTTGTTGAAGAGAATCATGCCATTTTTCCTGCTATGTTGTCGTCGGGTAGAGCTGGGTGTCCGAGGTTTCTGCTTTAGTGATATCGTAATCGGTTGTTTTTAAGAAGGCCGGGTGATTAACCCTGCGCTTCCGAGGCTTGAATAACGAAGACTACAGGATGGCTCAATCTGGTTTTTCTGTCAGGGATTTCCTTCCCTTAGCCAGGAAACCGGTTTAAAGGCGCTGGAAACTCACCTTTTGCCCCCTACTGTTAGCTACAGTGTAAGCTGCATTACCCGATGGTCACCGCGGGGATGCCAGTAGGTGAACTTGCTGGGCTTGACATTTCCCATCATAAATTGTGCGTACATCTACTGGCATCAATGTGCTCACACGAGATCACCAGCCGTTGACCACCACGTTTATTATTTGCAAGTAAAAACTCACCTCAGGCACAAAACGAAAATCAGAAGCCTCTATACTTTTACTTGCAAACTTATTAAAGCACTATTCAGTTGATAGAATATTTTTATATATGGCAATGTTCTTTCTTCTTCTTTGGCCATGTTCGCTCCCTATGTGTAGCATATGGCCGCCACGCGGCACTTCCCTGTCTCCCGCCAATAGCTTTGCTTCCTCCCATGACATGCCAGCATCCCTCAGTTCCGCCGAGTACATCCTATGGATAGTACCCGACGGACGTTCGAGACGCCGGAATCCTACCGGCAGGCAGGATTGAGGCTTTCCGGAGGCATCCGCAGCACATGACCCAGCCAGTTCCAACGTCTCTCCATAATCACTGACGTGACGGGACGCTGTCTTGTACGCTCCCTTATCTCTGAATTCCTCACAAAATCAAACCACCCCGCCCCCATTATCCGACGCAAGCATCCGTCCTCGAAGCTCAGTATACAGTTTTTCTGAGTCTTCGTCAGGTGCCATGATTTGCAACCGTAAAGCATTACCAGCAGAATGCAAGCGTTGAACAAGTGGCATTTGGTTTTAATCGAGTACAGCTGTGTGTCCCAGACAGTCCGCATTGAGTTGAATGTGGCTCCAGCCATTCCTAAACGAATGGCGAGCTCGTTTTTTGTACTACCCTCTTCCGCCGTATGCCTTCCTTGTATGCCGAGGTATCTGAAGCTGTAAACCCTCTCGATGATCTGTCCCCCGCTGTTAAGGGTCCTATCAGAGTCATGACAGGTATGGTTACACATCACATTGGTCTTACTAGTGTTAATTTTTAGACCAATGAGACTTTCATTATTAATATTCATACATATATATCGACTGTGGAAAGGAAAAAGGACGTAACCCATACATATCAAATTTTACAAGAGGCACAAAAAACGTGTTTTGATAATTTTGGGCCATATGCAAATTATGAATTATACACAACCTTTAAGTGCACGGAGACTTCTAAACTGGTGTTGAATTTACATAATCTAATATTAATTAACCCTCCAAGGACGAGCGTGACCATATGGTCACAGTAAACACCGTTGTCTATTGATCCCACTAATCATCCCTTTTCTACCTGAATATCGTTGCTTTCACTCATATTTGGTTAAGAAGGGTACAGACTTCAGTTAGTCATCAGCCGCGGGGACAGAAATGGCCACCAAAAGCACATGCGATTTTTTTAATGGACTTATTGAAACTGTTTGTTATTTTTTTTATCAGAACATTATTACAGTACAATTATTTACAGTTCTTTTGATAATATATTTGTATTGAAAATATGTTGATCTAAAGAGGTCAAATTGTAAATATTTTTTAAAATTTCACGTTTAGCTATATTTCCCCCGAATGTTTGCGTGCCCATACGGTCACCTTTGTCCTTACTACTGTCCGTACACAATATTACACGGTAATAAAAGGATGAGCATGACCATATAGTCATGCGGGGTTTCTATACAACGACTTTGGGTTTTTTTTTTAAATATTTGGCAGGAATAAATTATTATTCTATTAGTTATTCGTGACTTCAATATGGTTTAAAAAAAAAAAAAAATCGAAAAAAAGCTCTCGTCTGGAGGGTTAAAGAAATTGTCAAGGAAAAACCTTTATTTCAGTCTTTTTTCATGGTTTTATTTTATTACAAGGTCATATTTTTCAAACTTAACAGCTAAATTTAGATACTAATTTGGCATTTGCAGCTTGCATCCTTTTGATAGAACATGTATCATGTTTGATACATTGTGATTATCGGAAAAAAGCTGTTTTGTAAAAGCTGTGAATAACGTCTTTTTTTCCTTTTCACAGTCGATATATATATATAAATATATGTATCTGTCTCTTTTACTAAGAGAATATATTGTTTTTTTTTTCTTAGATTGCTTGTAGGCGTGGAAACGATGATGTTGAGATGACAAAGTCTTTAATTCCAGGCATTGTCTTGACTCCAGACATCGTCTTGGAGGTAAATAGTGTATACAAAGTAAGTACTTAATTACAATCTATATATAAATAGCCGATAAAATAATCACAAACCACAAATATGTTCGTATTTATTATCATGACCCAGGGTCTTCTTCTTTTTCGTTTATAGTCTTTTTATATAATAATCGAGGGCCGCAAAAAAATAAAACAGGCCCGTGGGTCACGTAATATGCATCACTGATTTAAATAAAGAAAAGTGAACATATGTAGGTGTTTTGTTCTAAAAATGTTCTCAATTCGAACAAATAATAATGTTATTGTATATATCAGTGCTTCCCAACCCTTTTCATGCCACGGACCCCTAAATCTGAAAACAATAATCTGCGGACCTCCGAATGTTTTTATTTCACATGTTCATATTTTCTCACAAAGAATGTCGAAAGAACGAAAATTTTCACGGACCCCAGGTTGGGAAGCACTGGTATATATGCAAGGTTCATATTTGCACCCAAGATGGGGTTGGTAGAAAATCGAGGGATCGATTCTTGCCTGATGAACTATTTTTGTTAAAACGAAAATAAATTGTTTTCACCAATAAAAATATATCACGGCTTCAAAAATCCACACATACCAAAATTACCACAGAAACCCAAAATGGCGGCGACAGCAGGGGCGCGGCCAGTAAATAACAATGAAAATAAAATATCTTTCGGAACAAGAAAAAAAAGAAGAAACGGCCGCGGCAGGATGACAAACGAACTGAAAAGTGAAATGTTAATGAATATTTTATCCGCTATTTATATATAGATATTCACTTTTCAGCTGTTCGATGACTGTGGACACAGAAAGCAAGCCTTGGAAAATATATCTTTCACTATGAAAAAAGGTACCATCACAGCGATTTTCGGGTGCAATGGCTCCGGAAAAACTACTCTGCTGTCAATCATAGCTGGTAAGCTTGGAGAAACCATATGATAAATCTTTTTGATGATTGGTTAATTAAAAGTGTTGGTATTGCTCGATTTTGTGACTCAATTTTATGCATCGATCGAATCGGCATTTTATTTAATCAATCCACGAAGCTAATGTAATTGTAACGTTAAATAAACAAACGTGGCCATATCCAGTTACAGACTTTTTTGAAATTTTTGGGTGGTATGACTGCCCTTGTTCTTTTATATCATTATATGTATTTCAAACACGGTTATATTATCATTTTGTCCTACATAAATTTTAACAAATGATATAATATTTTTCTAAATTAGTGATCTCCGTCGAGTATTCACATGATTGTCTTGTTTGTAATAAACAGTGATTTTTTTTTGAAAAAAAAATTTTCCGAACTCACTTCTTGTCAGGCTTTTCACCAAAGATTTTTCCTATTCTATTTGGTTTCCAATGTGAAACGAACGAAGACACCTATCTTAACAGAATCATTTTTTACGATAAATTCAGTTGCTCGACCTCTTTTTTTTCGACGAGATGGAAAATTGAAAGGAATTTCGATTAGAATTGATTTTATTTCTGGGATTGACCTTAAAAAGACCACATGCCTACACATAAAAGCAACAAAGATCTAGACTCCAATAGGTATTTGAATTAAGAACAAATCATACTATTCTTCACTACTTGATTATATACGGGGCTGTTACGAGCGACTGCACATAGATAGCTTTCATCGCTAGAGATGATGCGGAGATGAGTGGTCACGCACCAGCGGCGTAGCCAACTCACAGCAGAGTCATCTAATGGATGAGGGCCTAGAGAAAAAGGAGGCCCAAATTTCATCACATACTCAATTTTTTTTACAAGGATTTGAAATAGCACTGTCCATATAAAATAACTAATACTTTATTTTTAGTATTATACTATACGGGTCGAGAAATGTATAGCGATGAAAGCGATTTATGTCCAGTCCGTTTAAAGTTTTCGTATGTAATCAAATATCGATGAGTGGTATCATTTTTATTTAACAATAATAAAATTTTGTGAAATTCACTTATTTACTCTTCATTAATACATTTTTTACAAGTCTCTGGTTATCGCGTTAGAACAAATACCTAATAAGTGTAAAAATGTAGTATTCGCTATTTTTAGTGAACCCTGTTATTTCAAAACTGTGTGAAAAATAGCTCTACTTGAAGGCAACGTTCCCTCCGAGCTGCGGCCGCGCAGCACTTTGTAATCCCCCGCACACTCATTCCGGATTGGCGCGCACTCCAATACAATACAACCAACGTTCCCTCTAAGCCGAAGGGTTAGCTGCTGATCTAATATTAATTGAACAACTGTCTTGTAGTGCGCGCCAACCCGGAATGAGTGCGCGGGGGCTTCCCAACTGCGCACGCGCAGCTTAGAAGGAACGTTGAATACAACTATTCAAATAATAGTTTTTTCAATTGGAATAACCCTAATTGACCGAAATAAAGTAGAAATTGAACATTTAGATGATTCTACTAGAATTGAATTATTATCCATTATGAGGCCAAGAAATTGATCTTAATGTAGTATATAATATAAGGATTAGTTGTAAGTAACGACGTAAAAGGCTAGAATATTTGAAAATAAATCTATTAAATATGTTAATAAGCTTATTAGCGACTGGTTATGTCTTTCGTTCCGCATATTTTCTTGATTTGTGCTTGATTTTTAATTTATATTAGAAATAGAATGAGTTCTCTAATTTCTATTTTTGATTTAACACAAAAATATTTATACATTGTCAAGTGATAGTGTTATTTATTATTAAAATCAAAACACAATAAAAATACTGTTCTTATATCAAATACGACAAATTAAACCGCGCATTTTTTGGATTAGCCCGCGCAGCCTACGGATTTTCTGCTCAACTTACCTCTTGCATTGCTTGAAGGCTTAACATATTTTTTTTATCGCTGCTAGCTGTTGCACGTGGGCGTGGAGTGGATATGGCATCAGATAGTGAAACTGTCTTTTTTATACATTTTTTGCGTCTCTTCCACAGGTATGTGTCTTCCTACGGAAGGTGACATCAAAGTTGACGGAACGGATATACAGGATTGTATGGATGATATAAATCCGTCAATCGGATACTCTCCGCAGAAAAACATAATCTTGAATAATCTAACAGTTCGAAAGCAAATAATCTTTAACGAAAAGGTAATATTAGATTTCCCTTATTCATTATCTGTTCAACGCGTGCATCTTGACAGTGCTGATTTACGGTTGCGAGTCGTGGCTCATTACGAAAGCGCAGAGTAACCGTACACTGTGCTTTAAAAACAGATGCTTGCGGCGAATACTTGAAGTACGGTGGTCTTTGTCAGGAGTGCGAAGATAAGAGAGCGGACTACAAGTCCCTTGTTGCATCCAAAAAAAAAAGCGACAGTGGAACTGGCTTGCGCTTGTTCCACAGAAGCCCCAAGAGAGGCTGCCTATCTCTTTTACCCACCGGATGGATCCCAACATCGTGGAAGGCTACTGATGACCATTCATAGGATGTACTCAGAGGGACGCTGGGATGACCTGAGAGGAAACAAAGGGACTAACGGGGAATAGATAATCTTGAACCATGTGCTGACAGTTTTTTGTAATAATAAATTCGTTCACTTATGCATTTTATAATTTAAAAAAAAATACTTCTTGAAATCTATATATTAATAGCCGATAATGTCCGTTTGTTTGTTTGTTTGTTTGTTTGTTTGTCTGTTTGTCTGAGTGAGTGAGTGTAAGATGTCCTCGATTTCCCCTCCCCCTGCCCCTCCCCCTCCTCCTGCCAAGCCGCGCTGTCTCCATTTGTTTATTCGAACTATGGTCGCGATTTCACCTTTTCGATGACGTCAAGAAAGACGGTCTCCTTCTCCCCACCCCTGCCCGCTATCGCCATTCATTCATTTTGTCCGCGATTTCCCCTCCCCCTGCCTCTCCCCTTCCTCCAGCCCAGCCCCACTGTCACCATTTTTTAATTCATACTAAAGACATATTTTTCCAATACACTGTTATTCGATGAAAAATTGAATTCTCATACAAATACAAAAAAAAGCACAAATTGCTGGGATTCGAAACACGGTCTTTAGATTATGAGTTGAAGACCTTACCTCTAGGGTAAACGGGGATCTGTTGGACGTGATGAAATAACATTATATATATTGTATTGCGTTCGAATTTTGAAACTTTTGTTTTTTATTTGAAACACAGCATATCTATTCTATATATTAATAGCCGATAAAATAATCACTTTTTACTTTTCACTTTTCACTCACTTTTCACAAATGTGTGCGTACTGATTTTCTCGGGTCTTTTTCTTCTTTTACGAAATGTATTTGTTAGCGTATTTGAAAATTAGTTGAATAAAATATATATACTACGAAAAATGATTGTTAGCAAACTTGAACATTATTCCAAATATTAAATAATTTACAATTAAAAAACTGCAGGGCTGTCGATATATGCGCAAATTTAAATAATTTACGAAATTTCTGCTCCTACGAAAAATGGTTGTTAGCAAACTTAAACATTATTCCAAAAATTAAATAATTTACGAAATTTCTGCTACTATGAAAAATGATTGTTAGCAAACTTAAAAGTTATTCCAAAATATAATAATTTACGAAATTTCTGCTATTACGAAAAATGGTTGTTAGCAAACTTAAACATTATTCCAAATATTAAATAATTTACGAAATTTCTGCTCCTACGAAAAATGGTTGTTAGCAAACTTGGACATTATTCCAAATATTAAATAATTTACGAAATTTCTGCTTCTACGAAAAATGGTTGTTAGCAAACTTAAACATTATTCCAAAAATTAAATAATTTACGAAATTTCTGCTACTATGAAAAATGATTGTTAGCAAACTTAAAAGTTATTCCAAAATATAATAATTTACGAAATTTCTGCTATTACGAAAAATGGTTGTTAGCAAACTTAAACATTATTCCAAATATTAAATAATTTACGAAATTTCTGCTACTATGAAAAATGATTGTTAGCAAACTTGAACATTATTCCCAAGATTTAATAATTTACAATTAAAAAACTGCAGGGCTGTCGATATATGCGCAAAATTAAATAATTTACGAAATTTCTGCTCCTACGAAAAATGGTTGTTAGCAAACTTGAACATTATTCCAAATATCAAATAATTTACGAAATTTCTGCTCCTACGAAAAATGGTTGTTAGCAAACTTAAACTTTATTCCAAAAATTGAATATTTTACGAAATTTATGCTACTACGAAAAATGGTTGTTAGCAAACTTGAACATTATTCCAAAAATTCAATAATTTACAAAATTTCTGCTACTACGAAAAATGGTTGTTAGCAAACTTAAACATTATTCCAAAAATTCATTAATTTACGAAATTTCTGCTACTACGAAAAATGGTTGTTAGCAAACTTAAACATTATTCCAAAAATTAAATAATTTAGGAAATTTCTGCTAACTATAAAAATAAAATAAAATAAATAAAAATAAAATAAAATAAAATGAAATAAAATTAAATTAAATTAAATTAAATTAAATTAAATACTATGCAACAAAAATCTCACGTTGCTGGGCAACGGGCTTACAGCTAGTAGTTATAATTATTGTTCGCAGATTAATCCGTATATTAAAATGTTTTTTTTTTTATTATTATTATTGTGTAGCAATAGTAAAATTAATCAAAATATAATAAAAAACCAAAAGTGTATGTTTGTAGGTCTGGCCTTTTTTTCTTTTTCCAATTTTCACTTGTATTCATGATGACGTCTAGAAAGATGGTAAAAATTAAACACTGCAGGGCTGTCGATAAATGTCCCAGAGTCTTCTTCTTCTTCTCCGAAATATATTTTTTTGCATACTTGAAACATTTGAATCATTATAAAAATTCTAAAATATGAATACTGCAGGGCTGTCGATATTGGATATAGTACAGGGCAGCTCAATTATGATTTTTATGAATATATTTATTTATATAAATAAATCATCTGTCTAAATTGGTGATTCCTAACGTGGGGCGTACGCCCCACCGGGGCGGGGAGCATTTTCAATATTTTGGGGGGCAATACGCAAATCTTTAATATTGGTTATGTATGTTTTGATTTTTTTATATTGCATCCCCGAATCGAAGAAAGGTTGGCATTGTTATTATATTTATACTTTTCCGTATTATTTTTAGTGAAAGACGATAACCGTCAATTTCAAAAAGGAGTTATTCGCTGCTGTCACTGTAGGTTGCAAAATATAATCACTTTAAGGGTGTTCACTGTCAATACTTGGTGAAGAGGCATTATGTCCAAAACTGGTTTCCGAACTGGTTTCGCTAATGATAAACATTATCAACTGATAAGAGAATACAATATTAGCGTTTTTTATATAAAACACCACATAATAGGTTGATTACGCTCTTTTTCTAATTGCTTGCATTTAATTTTTTGATCAAGTGAAAAGGCCGCATCAGAGCAGCCAAAAGGCCGCAGGTTCCCCTCCACTGTACTAGACAGCGCTCCGTCACGTCAGTGGTAACGGAGAGATGTCGGAACTGACAGAGTCAGGTGCTGCGGAGGCCTCTGGAAAGCCTTATATTTTTGGCCAATGAGGCCACACGAGGGCATGTGACGAGTCGTATACATTTTATTACATGCGGTGTCTATGATTTTGAGCGAATTATAATATTTTATTGAGTGGCACGACAAAAATCCCGAGTCTAAGCTCTTAAAATCTGGTCAGATGGTAATCCTATGTGTGATTGTGCATTCTAAGAAAAGATGATGTGAATGAAACTTAAATCTGGACTAGATGTAGAATTTACATTAGCGAATAAAAAAATATGCTTATTATGTTCAACAGTTGAAAGGATCGAACGGAGACAACGTGAGTCATATCTTAAAGCTATTCAATCTAACCGAGCAAGCTAACGAAATGGCTGACCAGCTTTCAGGAGGAATGAAGAGAAAGGTCCATTTGGCAGTTGCGTTGGTCGGCCGACCATCATTGCTGATCTTGGACGAGCCCACGTTGGGCATGGATATTGAAGCTCGCTTGGATTTTTGGAATACACTCCAGGTTCGTTTGACTGTTCTCTCAAATAACATTTTTGATTAGCCTTTATTATTCGCTCAGTATTTTAGCTTTCACCGACTCACCGATCCCTCAGACTCTCGACGCGATCGGTAGATGCCTTGCCATCGTGGCTAGCTCTTCATATTAGGCTTCGGGGTCAGTCGGGTATGAACTATGCTTCTTCTCCGCTCTACCCTTAGTCTTCAGATGGTCCCAATGCAATTCTTGCTTGGCTGTCAAAATGCTTTTATAAACTTATAAGTGTCCTGATTGAGTTGCCATTTACTTGGTAGAACTCCATTGTAATAAAGTAAAAAATTGTTTTAGTTCTATAAATATTATTTTATGCAATATAATGTTCCTGTTCTAGCCCTATCCTTCTATCCCTACTCTCTTTGGAAAAAGAGAGGTTGAACAACTGAGTAACAAGCAGTTCTCGTAGAAACAATTCTGTTGAGATAAACTCCACTAGGAGTCCATATGCTCCACATTGGGAGCGGACATGGTTTAAAAAAATAGATCAGGGTTTCTAAATATTTTAGAATCTTCCAATTTCTTACTTTTTTCCCAGTCATCAAGACTAGTCCTCTCCTCTACGCTACGCGCGCGCTTACAGCCCCTGCGCACTCATTCCGGATTGGCGCGCATTTCAATACAACTATTCAAGTAATATATTTTTGAATTGGATTAACCCTAATTGACAGAACTAAATAAGAAATTGAACATTTAGATAATTAAACTAGAATCGAATTTGTCTCTTTTAAATGAACAAGAAATAGATCTTAATGGAGTATATAATAAAGGATTAGTGGTGAGAAATGACCTTAAAGCTAGAATTTTTGTAAATAAATCTATAAAATATGGTGATAAATTTATTAGCGACTGATATTTGTTTCATTCTGCTTATTTTATTTATTTGTGCTATATTTTTTTTTATATGAAAAAAATAGAATGAGCTGTTTAAATACACTAATATTATTAAATTATCAAATGATAATATTATTTATAATGAAAATCAAAACACAAAAAAAAAACCCTATTTTGATATCAAATATGACAAATCATGCTACGCATTTGTTGAATTGGCTTTGAATTTTCCGCGCAGCTAACCTTGTTGTCACAGGCATCGGTCATCAATCTCAAGATCCCGATAACCCAGATCTCGAAACAATTGTGTCCCGAGTCTCGAAAAACAAATTAGTCAGAAACTATGATACAGATTATAGATGATAGCCGTCTCGGCATACTACCTTGTTAGGCTAAGCGTATGCTGGACGCAAGCGATGCAGCACAGTGAAACTCAATATAGCACAGATTTTGTAATACTCACGGAAGTACAGAGCCGCGAACCCTAAAACGCAGGTACGTGCGACGCATATGTGCGTCCGCCTTGCGCTATCATCTGTTGTGTTCGCACAGGGCAATCGTCATTCGTCATCGTATTATTCAGCATGAAGCTTAAATCACTTTGAATAAATATTTTCCAATAAAGAAAAATACTAAGCACTATTGACTATAGATTGCCTTCTAGCGCTAGTGAACACGCACACATCAATTTCAAATCTTCTGAGGATGCCTCTGAAAGAGGCGAAACACGTGTCACAGCTTGTAGCACAATACGTGGAATAATCTAAGTTATTTTATATCAAAATGAACTTCCACAAATTTACCGCCGAATCCATCGAAAGTACGAGTACAAACCTTTTTTCTGCAGTCACCGTGAACGTCACGCCAACGATCAGAAGTTGTATGCAAAAATCTCATTTTATTATGCGGGGACTGCATATATTGAATTAAATTGAAAGGTTATCCCCGTGCATATTTTCTGGATCCTCCCGTCACTGCACTTGGATATGATTTTTACAAATTGAAACGGTTTTTGCAGAAATTGAGAAATGAATACACCATTTTGATGACAACACACCTGATGGAAGAAGCTGAATTACTCGCAGATCAGGTACTGGTTTTGAAAGAGGGTAAATTGGAACAATCCGAATCGACTACGGAGGTCAAAAATGAAAATGGTTTGTATACAACACGTCTTTTTTATTTCTCAAGACTTATTTGCAAGGGTGGACTGGAGGGGGCTCAGAGGGGCTCGCGTGAGAAGTCGGTGAGCCCTTTGTTGAAGCAAAAAAATATTCTCACATCAACAGTAATCGCTGTAGATGGTTTATATATATATATATCATGACACCGAGTGTTGCATTTGGAAATTTCTCGTAAAACTACCTTTATTTCAGATGCATGATAAAAGATACTTTTAGTTTTTTTAACACTTTCATATCCACGCAGCAGACATATCGGCTGAGCCATAAAAATACAAAATATTTCTACATGTTTTTATAAGATGAGTTTATAGCTATTTCAGCGTCAGTTTCAAAATCAGTGTCAACTGTTCGTCGGATCAACCAAACAAATCCAATGTAATAATAATTGACTCAGATTAATTAAGAATCCAGGAAAAGCAGCGCTTCATCAAATGAGTCCGAGCAAAATTGAGATTTAAGCAAAATTCAATACGTTTGTTCAAAAAATCAGTAGCGAATAATTCCTATAAAGGAATACAATTATTCATTTATACATAATATGTATCTGTTTCTCATTGTATTTTTATAATCAATAAAGAAATTAAATTTTATATGTATAAAAAAATCCTCGTGAATTTGAAGAACAAATTTTGTTTTTTCATACATTTTTGATACTTTTTTACGCGATATTTTAATTTTTGGAACCAATTTATCAAATTATATGAAAGTGAGGTATTTTTTACGCAATTTATTTTTACGCGCCACTTTCTGGAACTAATGTATCGCGTAAAAAAAGGATTAGGTGTACATCGATACGACGAATTATTTATTCGTTCAAAAGAGTTCACTTCCTTGATTATTGCAGTAGACCAGAAATGGCACCCCCAAAATTGTGACTCCCCGCCCCCTCCACGCTACGCCACTGATACGGCTTCCACAAAAATGGAGGATGAGAAAAAAAGTGATCAACCCGAAAGCGAAAATGTACACATCGCGATGCGTATTGTAAAATTTATGGTAATTATTTTTATTTTTTCTATAAATAGAATATATTTATTTTGGTATAATTTAAAATTTCTACTGAAAGCGCTTGATGAAATTTCAATATCAAATTTGAATTGTTTGAATTTTGTACCTTTCCATGAGATTTGTCGCTAACGACCCAAGTTTCGCCTTTTGGCATCTTCAGGCTTTTCAAGTGCACGATCTTATCTGGATTGTCAGTTCAAATTTATTTTGGTGGTAAAAGTGTAAGCCCTCGCATACTAACCCGTCGCGCGTGCGTCGCCATCATTACATGTAAAGAAATCAAAAAGCTTTCACACTATTTTCCGTATTTAATTTACTGCTTAATTTTAAGCCTTGTGGATTTGTTTTCTCGTCCATTCTTACATGGCGAATATCCCAAACCGGTGCGCTTATTTCCTGCTATCCAGGGAACCCAGGGATAAATAAATGATGGAATGAGTCAGTCTCACCAGCGATTAACGATCTATATTTCTTGTATCATTTATATAGGGATTGTTAGCCACATTAATGGTGAGCGTATTTATTTTGATTGGAGAAGAAAATCAAAAGCATTATGTGAATCCTAAACTGAGCCTTAATTTGGCGACATATGAAGAGCTTCATCCTCAGATATTTTTTTCTACCCAAAGTACCAATGCGAGCGTATGCAGGTTATTTGATCCTGCCAGATTTAACAACACTGAGAACATCTACTACGGTGAGTGCTGAGTACAAATATATATATTTTCAATACTTTTGCACCTTATAATTTACATTAGACATTTTGGCAGACACGTGGCAGCTAAAATAAACAGGCGTCGCAAATCACGGGCAGATTATACCCGATGATGGGTCGTATACCTAAATGTCATTCATAGGCTAATGACCGTTAACAGCTCTTTATAGCATCATAGCATTCATAATATAACCTCTGATAATTTATGGATTGAATAAGTAATACGTGTCGTGGTTTTTAAATAAGTGTTACCGAACGCTAAAAATTATACACAATTATCAGTTTGATATTCAAATAACATTTTTCAATTTTTATAAAGAGCTTATTCCCGCTCAATTATTCTGGTTAGGCCCGCAAAAAAGACGGTTTTTTTTCCCGTCGTCGATTCACAATATATTGTGTGATTGAGAGTGAAAAAGTAAACTTGATTTACCTGAATATTAATATTGATAAACTTTGTCGGATCTATGGCGCAGCGGTCGACGTCGTTGGCTTCCATGCCGGACCTCACGGACTCGAATCCCACTGCGAGCAAAAAAATCAACTGATTTTTCGATTTCTGTTGACATGGGTGCACGGTCGGCACGGGTGTCTGTGATGTCTAAAAAGTCTCCCCCGCCATTCCAATCGTAAAATAACAGAGTGCAGCTAGAGCGACCAGCCGACCACTAGGCCGGTTCTATCGTTTCTATTCCTACTGCTCTTTTTGAAAAAGAGAGGTCGAGCGACTCGGTAGCAAACATTTCTCGTGGAACACCTGCTGAGATACCTCCGTTAAGTGGCCATATGCTCCACATTGGGAGTGGACGTGGATTTAAAGAAATGAGAAAAATAATTGAAAATTGGCCACATACTTATCATAAATGTATTGAGGTTTTTATATTATAAATAAATCATTCCAGCTATACGTAAAGAGGGCTTGAAAGACATCAGAAGCTACTCGGAGAGATTGCCGTTCGCCGTCTCCCTCGGCAATGACACTTTCAACGGCCTTTATTCCACATCATTACACCACGCGGTGCCGGTTGTGGTGAATGTGCTTTCAAATATATTGATGGCAGAAATGACACCCGGGCAGAACAGCAGTCCGTCTATATTTGTTAACAACCTTCCGACCCTAAATGTTTCGAGGATCAGGTCTCGGCAAAGAATAAAAGATTCATCTGATGGCTTATTCCGTGTGACCACCTCCGTGAACGTTGGTAAGTGTAAATATATTTTTTAATCTTGTTCGACCACCTCGGTGAACATTGGTGAGTGTAAATATCTTGTTTACTTCATAGTAAATGTACTTACAGGCCTAATAATTTTGCCATTCGCATTGCAAAATGATTCTTAAGTTACCAATGCGAACCGTGAACTCCAATGATTAAGAAGTCAATTTGAGGCTTGTCAAATGACTCTTGTAGCATGCAATATTTCAATTATGTAATTTAAGTTTTTAATTTGGTATTTCGTGTTATGAAAATACTATTGAATTCTTTATTTCAAAGAATGATCAAATTTTCATAACACTCTGAACACGATTGATATTGTTTGATTTCGTATTTATCTACAAAATCTGTCAAAGAATTAAAGTAAAAGAATAACTTTTTTATTGACAAGAAGTATTTTGTTAAAAAATATGATACCTCATCAAAATTGTTCAACTCTTTGCGCTCGAGTGCCGCCATAGAAGCGGCAAGTATGGTTTGGCGAGTGTCGCCTTAGCGGCGGCATGAAAATAATGTCTCATTTCTCGATATTTGTAATATTTAGGCAACATTATTTAACCAAAAGTCGTAATAGTCCAAAATAATGATGAAAATTCATGTAACATGATCGAGAAACGAAAAGTACGTGCAAATAATAGTCAATATTTTTAATTTGTTGAATGTTTGTTGAAATTAAATGTTTTTTGTTGTTGCTAAAACGGCTCCTTTACATTCTAACATGACCCCCAGCCATCAGATTTTTCGAAAAAACGGGCCAGATTGTTTTTTCAAAATTTCTTATTTGTAAAATATATGTAAATTAACCTTTACTCGCCCGGGTGCTTTGGTCATTAGAAGTAGAGATGAAAAAACCTGAGAATTTTGAAATATTGGAAAAACCTGTGAATAAACCTGGAAAATTTGGAAAAAATCAGCAGATGTCATACTTATACCGAAACCCGGTAAATCACCGGCGATCCCCGAAAACCACAGACCCATTAGCTTGCTCCCGTGGGTGGGTAAGCTTCTGGAATCCACCCGGAGAAAAGCACTGCGATAACTTTCAGTCGTAGACCTAACAGACACAATAAGGACATTAAACGCATCCGGATTCATAACACCCACATCCAGTGGGCCCACACGGTTAAATACCACGGGCTCACGCTAGACTCGCGATTAACTTTCTGCAAACATATTGCTGAGAAAAAACGCCAGGTGTCGCAAATCACTGGTCGACTCTATCCGATGATTGGCCACAAGAGTAAACTTGCTGTAAAAAGCAAGTTACTATTGTACACCGCGATTACAAGACCGATCACGACCTATGCATGCCAAGTATGGGCAAACGCGGGCATGAATCGTATACGGACACTACAGACAACACAAAACAAAGCACTTCGCATGGTCACGGTAGCACCTTGGTTCGTGCGAAGTTCCACGTTACATAAAGACATGAACCTAGACCCGATCCTTGAACAGGTCATAAAACTGTCGAAGAAGTTCTATAGCGACATGGCGGATCACCCTAACCAATCTATCAAAAATTTACTTAATGACTACGTTGATTACCCTCACACAAACATAGCGCGACAGCGGAGAGTCCTACTGAAACCTCCTAAGCTCCCCCCCGATCCCCACATTCACATGTTTGGCTAAAACCCCGATCTTCAAAACCTGAACGACCGCCGCAGACACTGTTGGCTTGACCTCCTCTCGAGGGTAAATAACAAAAAAAAGAAGGCAAAAGATTAAAATAATAATTATTAAAAAAAAAACAGATCAAAAAAAAAATGTTAACTGATCAGATAAGCATAACCCCAATCAATTGCAGCTCGAGGTTACTGAATCAACCACCAGTGTCACATATAATGCCTACGAATGAGAACTAATACCACCACAAAAACAAAACAAAAACCAAAGACCCAAACCCGCCTACGCCCAGGTAAATCCAGGACGCTACGTGGAAAAGCAACATCAAAATACACCAGACGAAAGGGAAATTGGAGCTCGGCTCCACCAGCCCCAGAACTTGATGTATAGATTATCAATCAAATTTCGACAAATGCCATAAAAATAATCAATTTCAAATATTTTGTTTCGGATTCAAGTATACCTACATGCCACTGGTCAAACTCGTAGACTAATAGCTCTCTGTAAAATCATACCTTTAATTTGTGGATAGAATAAATATGTATAAGTAACCGCATGCTAAAAATTATGCACAATTATCAATTTGATATGAAAATAATATTTTTCCTAAGTTTATTCCCACCCAATTCATCTGGCTTAAAACCTGCAAAAAACAGGGTTTTTTCCCGTACCGCATCACCAATTAGATGTTGTTTACTACCCAAGTAATTTTTCACAACAATCATTACGTATTTAATCTAATATTCATATTTTGTTTATTGTTATTGTAAATCAATGTCGCCACACGTTAGCACACTGGTGCGAAAGCGGACCGGTATGATGCACAACATTATGAGAGTGCGTTCCGTTAGGGCCGCTGGGCAGCGAATGACGAAAATCTGCGGCCCCTATATAGACCGGTGGGCGTTGAAGGATTAGAAATCAGGGGCCAGATTGAAATCTTTGGAGGGCCGGATCCAGCCACGGGCTGTAGTTTGGCGACCACTTGTCTAACGATTACATGTGTTTTTTCAATGTATAAATACAATAAAAGGTGTGACTGATTTTTTTAAAAGATAACTTCATTGTATTTCACAGGAAAGGCTTTCATACCTTTAACCACATATATAATTTTCGAAATGATGCAACAAATTGTACGCAGTCCAACATTACTATTGACAGATGTAATAAAAGAGATTATCTGGACCAAGAATGCTTTGATTGATGGTGCAATATTGTTTGCCGCAGACATGATATTTGTTATCGTTCACACCGTGAAACAAGATAAAATTGTACTAAGTGGCACAAGTAAGTAAAATGAACTATTCATTATCATCGTTGATAAATAATGAAAAATATTTCGAGCCGCGACTCCAACTCTGACTTTTCACGACTCCAACTCTGATTCTACAGCCCTGGTGGCAATATCATCGAAGCTACAATTTTAAATGGAAAATTTAAAGGAAACGGTGTAATGTTGCCACGCATCAAAATGATGAGACATTCAAATTGAAATGTTTGCAGTTTCCGGTGCGAATCGCATTTGCAATGACCGTCGACAAAGCACAAAGGCAATCGCTACAAGTGTGTGAACTGAATTCAAAAAATCGATGCTTCTCACATTTACAGCTGTATGTGACCTGCTTACGCGTTAGTAAACCTTCTGATTTATTCGTAAACGCACCAGATAATATTGTGTATCCGAAAGCACTTCAATTAACAGAATTAAGATTATTAAGATTATCAAAGATTCTACTTAACCTCCTCCATGCGTCCAACACCGAATTTCATTTTGTTATTTCTAACATCATAATTAAAATCAATATTTAATTTATTCTTCAACCTTGTGATGACCTTTGTTGATTCTTAAAGAGGCAAAGCATACGTCACACTCTGTACCGCAAGTGGAATAAAATTTAGTTTTATATCTTTACAAATTGAATCAACTCAGCTGATTTTCCCCCACCACCACCCGTTGTGTATACGCAGCCAACATTTTATGGCCGCCTTCCACAACGCTATCGATAGAAAAAAAGGAGTCTACCATATCAAGTTGATACTTAGTATTCTGTTTATAATCCGTACTCGAGAGCTCGTCGCAAAAGACGAGTTTATTGATTAGTGTACAAGTCAAGGTTATATTGATTCCCAAATAAATCAGCAAATTTTTCAAATGCTACGGAGCTAGCTCTTTTAGCAATCTAGTCAGCGTGAACTATTGGATTTGCGTGGGGACAGACTGAACTTTTTTACTTTAATTTTTCATCAAAATTGTCACAGAATTGCTTTTTTTTATAAAAGTGCAAAGGATAAAGTTATTGATTGTTTTGTTTTGTTTCTTTCAGCCGCCATTCCCTTGATCATCCATTCGATCTGTCATCTTATATCAAGACTGTCGTTCATGTATAATCTGAGTTTCTCCGGAAAAGAGCCAGAGGGAAGACTTTTTTTCATGTTTCTATTTACTATAGCTGGTAAGTAAATCATAAGTAGAACTGTTCAAGCCACAGTCCATACAGCAGTGATGCGCAAACCGCGGCCCTTTTTGAATTTTGTGGCGGCCCATCAATCTTTTTCTCTACATATTTTTTTCACGTAAAACATTTATTTAATAAATGTAAGCAAACTTTTTCTTCGATGAAGGAGAATAAATCGGTGCATAGAAACAGGCCCTCGAATAATATATCAGATTAAAAAAATAGTTAAAAATTAACAAAGACCAAGATCACATTGACTGAATTACATAAAAAGTAGCTGTAAGCCCGTTGCCCAGCAATGTGAGATTTTTGTTGCATTTTTAAGTAGTCAGAAAATTTACTGGCGTGAAAAATAAATTACAAACCTATTTATTGAATATGCCAGAAATTCTGATAGTAAAAGAAATATATCTCGGGGCATATATCGACAGCCCTGCGCTGCAGTATTTAAATTGTAAATTATTTAATTTTTGGAATAATGTTTAAGTTTGCTAACAATCATTTTTCGTAGAAGCAGAAATTTCGTAAATTATTGAATTTTTGGAATAATGTTTAAGTTTGCTAACAACCATTTTTCGTAGTAGCAGAAATTTCGTAAATTATTAAATTTTTGCAATAATGTTTAAGTTTGCTAACAACCATTTTTCGTAGTAGCAGAAATTTCGTAAATTATTGAATTTTTGGAATAATGTTTAAGTTTGCTAACAATCATTCTTCGTAGTAGCAGAAATAGACCTCTATTTCAGAAATCTATATATATAAAAGAAAGTGGGGTTTGTTACACCACGTATATCTCGAGAATTGCAGCTCGGATTTTAATGATCTTTGTTTTATTAAATTTGTATCCGCCTAGAATAGCAGAATAAGCATTAAAACATCGGAAAAATATCACGGCAATGAAATTATTAAGAAAATTAATATTCTCATACAGTTTTCAAATGGCGAACACCTTGAAATAATAAAAATGTCGTTTGTATGCAGATTTCATCCGCTAGGTGGCAATTTTTCCAAAATTCATTTGTTTCTGCTTCTTTTGCATACGATTGACTTCTAAATAATTTTAAATTTAGAGTATGGATTAGAATAAAATGAAAACGAAATAAAATCGGAAAATATTGAAATAAGGTTATGTTTATAATTAGGTGTGATATTTTTTTTGACAACAATATAACGCTGTTTGCACGAACGTTGCTCTTCTTTGAGATGCCACGTTATTACACTTGAAAAGCTACATCGAAGAAATTTTAACATCGAAAGCAAGGCGATGCGGTTCCTGCTCATCCGAATGATTACTGATGCTCTTGGTCGCACTTACACAGTTCATCCGAAAAATGACGTATGCTTCTACTTGCATGTCAACAGCTCAATTTGCTTGAAAATGATACTCATTACAATCGCTGAAGAAATTGTTTCTGAATCTCCAAGTCAGATACGCACATTATTTTCTATCATTATTTTGACATGCTTCCCATTGAATCCCCGTGAACTGTGGAACAAGTACAAGGATGACATGTCCGAATACATTTTGCATCGAATTCGTGTCAGTTTGGGGAATCCCGATCTCGAGGTGAATGAAGAGATACATAACCAGGCTTTGCTTTTGACCGAAGACATGTGTTACCTCATGTGCGGCAGTTTGGTAGTCAAGCTAGGAATGCCAACGCCAGATCGTGGAATGAACGACGCTTTCAATCGAGAATTGGAACGTGAACGTGAATATGATCGAGATGCATTGAACCAATCAGTTTGAACGAATGTACCACTGTTGAACCCTCAACAGAAGGAAATTAGCGATACGTTAATGAAGGTAATTGATGATGGAAATGGTGGCTTATTTTTCCTCGATGCGCCCGGTGGAGCTGGGAAGACATTCTTCATGTCATTGATTATGGCCACTGGTCATGCGAGATAAAAAAAAATCTGTAGCAGTTTCTTCTTCTGGAATAGCAGCCACGTAGATAGATCAACCGCTGCCGATGAAATAAACGCTTGCCTCAAATAATTGACAAACATGCGAGTTGCACTGCTAAACGATCCATCTGCCGAAGATTTCTCCAAGCAATTGCTGACTATCTATTTTAATAAAAACAATAGTCCTTTGTACTTCATTCCACTTTATTTAATATGTCAGGACCGGTTTCGCTCATTGCGAGCATTGTCATCAGTTGACAATGCTTGAAGTACAAAGGATTATTGTTTTTATTAATATAATGCCTTTCCACCAACTATTGACAGTGAACACCCTAAAAGTGACTATCTATTTATTCATTGTTCAAAATTAAAATTACAGTACATGACATAACAGCTGACGCCAATTCGCCAAGTACTTGAAAAATATAATAAGACAAAATATAAAATAAAACTACATAATATATCAGAATCAAAATCAACATAAAAAATCAAGAAATAAAATAGTGAAATTTTACAAACAGTTCACAAATACTATCACTAAAAATGTCCACTTTTCTAGGCAATGCGTTGATCAATCTAACGGCCCTTGGAACTGGTGATTTAAACCTCTTAAGCGAGGTATAAGTTTTTAGAAATATAAGTTTTGCTCATAGTTACGCCCACGTAAGAATAAATTGGAAGCATGTAAATTAATAGTCATGAGAATTTGAGGATTATTAACTCGGCCCCGAAGGAGAAGAGAAAAATGATTTAAGCTTGAAAACGATCTTCGACTATCGTCGGTAACGACCGTGTTCCTGTTGACAAATCGAACAGATTGATTTCGTTTCCGTCGAATTTTAACAATTTCGTCTCAACGAAGGACGGCTTCATCAAAAAAATGTTCCCAAACGTCTAATCATAAAAATCACAATTGGTTGATTGAATGAGTAATTCTTGCGGCGAAGAACAAAGATGTGGATCATTTAAACTTCACAATTCAAAATCAAATCGTTGGTCCACTACATTCCTTCAAATCTAGCAAACTTTCGCAAGGTGCGCGAAACATTCTTGCGCAGACTGTACATATAACATATTCTTTCAACCAAAAAATAATTATTTCTGCTTCTCTATGATAGTGTCATCAGAAATAGTTTGTAGTATCGACCAAACTATTTTTTTTTCGTTTATTAGAGATTCGCACCGCAGCACACCCAGCATCGCCTCGCGGCACACCGCTTGCGGAGCACTGCTTTAAACGACTGAAAAACTGACATGCAATATTGCGAAACACTCACCAATGACCAAAGTTTTGGTAGCAAGTAAAATCATCACCTGGGATGAATGGACAATGGCGCACAAATGCGCATTGAAAGCACTCAATCAAAGTATGAAATATCTGTGCAATGACTCAAGATGTTTTATAGGCGCAATGATTCTACTATCTGGCGATTTCCACCAAACACTACCAGTCATTCCAAGATTTACCGCTTCCGATGAAATAAACGCTTATCTCAAATCACGACTCTGGCGCTATGTAAAGAATCTTCAGCTGACGACAAACATGCGAGTTGCATTGCTAAACGATCTATCTGCCGAAGCAATTGCTGACTATCGGTAACGGGGGTGTTCCTGTCGACGAATCGAATGGATTGATTTTGTTTCCGCCAAATTTTTGCAATTTCACTTCATTCAACAAAATGTTCCCGAACATCTAATCACAAAAATCACAATTGGTTAAATGAACGAGCAATTCTTGCGGCAAAGAACAAAGATGTGAATCATTTAAACTTCACAATTCAAAATCAAATCGTTGGTCCACTGCATTCCTTTAAATCTATCAACCGTGTAACAAACGAAGACGAAGCAACCAACTATCCAACTTAATTTTTAAACTTATTGGATCTGCCTGGCTTGCCACCGCGCAATTTACAACTGAAGGTTGACTCGGTAGTCATCTTGCTTCAAGTTATCAAGTTAACAGAACATTTATTCACTTTTAAGGTGTTCACTGTCAATACTTGGTGGAATGGCAATATAATAAAAATAATAAAACATTTTTAGTACTTTTTCCACATAAAATTTATTTGATCAGGACCGGTTTCGCTCATCACGAGCATTATTAACTGATGATAATGCTCAGATGATAATAACTCAGTTGATAATGCTCGCGATGAGCGAAACCGGTCCTGATCAAATAAATTTTATTTAGTGGGAAAAGTACTAAAAATGTTTTATTATTTTTATTACAACATTTATTGATTCTGAGGCGGTACGAAGTTCGTCGGGTCAGCTAGTAATAAATAAAAAAAAATAAAGTAATTCAGAAATAGGCCTCTATTTTATTCAAGTAATTTTTAAGTGAACTAACAAATAAAAAATGCAATTTTCACATGCAAAATAGTATAAATTAATTGCACATTTTATCAAAAACAACCGAAGTCACTTTCAATTGCAAATATCGTTCTGTTTTCAAATGTTTAATTTATATGCTCTATTTTTATCGCTACGGCTAATTAAGTAGTTAGCTCAGTTGATAGAGAGCTCGGCTAGTAATTCAAAGGGTGACGGTTCAATCCTTAATTGACGGTGGTGATTTTTTGTATGGGATTTTCAGAGATTTTTAATGACGCCAAATTTGTTTCATCAAATAACAGTATATGACGTCATCAAAAAGGTAGGAATAAAAAATGGCGACATCGGGGCTGGGGAGGGGGAGAGGAAATCGAGGAAAATCATAAATAACAGTGTATTAGAAAAATATGTCTTTAGTATGAATAAAAAAATGGCGACAGCGGGGCTGGGGTGGAGGAGGGGGAGGGGCAGGGGGAGAGGAAATCGAGGACATCCTTCATACACTCATACAGGCAAACAAACAAACGGACGGACCTTATCGACTATTAGTATATAGACTAGCTGTAAGCCCGTTGCCCAGCAACGTGAGATTTTTGTTGCATAGTATTTTATTTTATTTTATTTCATTAACTATTAATTTTCAAGTACGCAAACAAATACATTTCGTAGAAGAAGAAATAGATCACGGGACATACATCGACACCCCTGCAGTATTTTAATTGTAAATAATATAATTTTTAGAACAATTGAAATATTTAAGTTGGCTAGCAAATATATTTCGTAGAAGAAGAAATAGATCTCGGGACATATATCAACACCCCTGCACTATTTAATTGGGAATAATATAATTTTTAGAATAATTGAAATATTTAAGTTGGCTAACAAATATATTTCGTAGAAGAAGAAATAGATATCGGGACATATATCAACACCCCTGCACTATTTAATTGAAAATAATATAATTTTTAGAATAATTGAAATATTTAAGTTGCAGAAATTAAATTAAATTAAAAGCAGAAATTTCGTAAATTATTGAATTTTTGGAATAATGTTTAAGTTTGCTAACAACCATTTTTCGTAGTAGCAGAAATTTCGTGAATTATCGAATTTTTGAAGTAGTAGCAGAACAGATGTCGTAAATTTTTTAATTTTGGGACATCAGTACGCACACATTTGTGAAAAATGAAAAGTGAGTGATTTGTGATTATTTTATCGACTATTAATATATAGATAATTTTTGGAATAATTCAAATGTTTCAAGTATGCAAACAAATATAATTCGATAAAAAAGAGGACTCCGGAATATATATCGACAGCCCTGCAATTGTTTCAAATATCCAAAAAATATATTTCGAAAAAAGAGGACCCCGCGACATATATCGACAGCCCTGCAAAAGTTTCAAGTATGCAAACAAATATATTTCGAAAAAAAGAGGACCCTGCAAATGTTTCAAATGTCCAAAAATATATTTCGAAAAAAGAGTTTCAAGTATATCGACGTGCAAACAAATATATTTCGAAAAAAAAGAGGACCCCGGGACATATATCGACAGCCCTGCAAATGTTTAAAGTATACAAACAAATATATTTCGTAGAAAAAGAAAAATATCTCGGAATCATTTTTTTTGAATTTGCCACACTAAGTGTGCTGCGGTGGAGGAGGGGGAGGGGCAGGGGGAGGGGAAATCGGGGACATCCTTCGGACATTATAGCCTATTAATATATAGATGATGAAACAAATATTTCACAATGAAAAAATTTTTAATGAGCATGTACTCATAATACTTTTCTTGCATGGCTTATTTATTTTCACGTTTTCGAAATAACACGGCCAAAATAATGTAATGGGACCTGTCAATCGTTTATCTAAATTCACTTAATCTTTTTTACGCGGTTTTTTTGTAAAGCTGTTTTACATAGAACGTACATATTATGCTCCGTGTAAAAAAAGACTGAGCGTACTTTAAATCATTTTTTTTCTTTGCGGCCCGCTAGAAGGTAAAGGTTGTGCATCACTGCCATACAGCAATACTGACCAATTTTGCGATACCATTTTCCCGGGATTGACTAATTGTACTAATCCTGGGATTCTTGATTCAATATAACGTGTGAAAAATCCGTTTAATCTTTTTTTTTGCACCTGACAAAAAAAAACTCACATTTTTAATAATCGTAGAATCATATATGTACATATACATAAATTTGAAGTGGGCTGCGGAAATTTGGAGTAAATTTTGGTGTGCCGTGGGAGAGAAAAGGTTCTGAAGCACTAATCCAGGAGACTATCTTGCCACATTATTGGCGCTTTTTTTGACAGGTGTACATCAGAAAATTTGTATACGTCTTATCAGACAATTGCTTTTGAATTACGTGTAGATTTAAATTGCACAGCACAACTTTAGACAATACCGAGAGCTTATATTGTGTCAGCCAACTAGAGAAGCAGATGACCCAACTATCCCATCTACTGACGTTGGGATGGGGGTGCGAGACGCCAACCACGCTTCAAACCGAAGTTGTACCGCACGAATCTGTAGGAGAGTTTCTACGACCTCCAGTGGAACCTATACCTACTACCGAGCTTCAACTGAGGGAATTTGTGCGGGACGGTGAAAGAGCTTCTGATTCCCAGGCTTAACCTGCTAGAATGAAAAGATTGGTGCCATTCAACGATTCTAGTCTTGAGCTGAATGGGGAGCTGCGTCAGTAAGATCAGGGATCCACGGCATGACAAATGACTTTATTTTTTATTTGTCAAACTTTTGTTTGTTCCTTTCTGCATCACACCGAAGATGATATTTCCTCAATGATACATTTTTTATAACAACTCGATAGGCAACAATAAATAATAATTAAAAATATATATAGATATTACGTAGTTGCACAGGCCGAAACAGCCCCAACATTGTTGCCAATAATGTGGCAAGATAACGTCCCCTGGATGGTGCGGGTAAAGAGAAAGGAGTGGAGAGTGCATAGCTTGGTATTGCCAGCGTAATGAATTAGATGTACCGCTTGAAGTGAAGGACCAATCTCTCATATTGAATCTTGGACATTGCATCGGAACACACAATACATACATACTTTAAATGTATCACTTAAAGTTCTAGATTTTGCGGCCGTATATTCAGGATGCGCAGCGCACTCCTTGCCAACCTCGGCCCCTGCCGAGGAACCCCCTAAAAAATCTGTGGCTTGACTTTGTCAGGAACACGAAGATGACTAACCTGCCACTTATGTCGTCTAAAATAAAAAGGCGACGATGGACCTGGCGCGGACAAAGTGTCGCGGATGCCTCAAGAGAGCTGAGCCCTGCTTGTCTTTTTTACCAATTTAGTGGATCCCGTCGTCACATTTTATTAAAAATCATCAAGTCTCGGGTTATTATTAAGTTATTCTTGCCGGGAATTTATTCTCAGGTTGTCGCAGCACTAAAATTATAATTGTGAAATATCAAGTTATGAGATTTACTTGTACCCCTGTGTGATTCATATTTGTCTTTCAGGTGTAATACTTTCAGTTTTTGACAAAGGGACAATATTGGAAATAATAAACAATTCACCCTTGAAATATACTTTTTACATATTCCCGGGCTATTCCTTCAATCGAGGATTTTTGGAAATCGGAATGATCGCCAACCATAATGAAGAGTGTCGATCACATTTTCTTAACTCAACTCGCCCGCAGCCATATGAAGACTTGTGTTATGGTATGTTCGAGCATATTATAGTTTCATGTTCATCATTTGCTTATTTTCTAGGAACGAGAGCGTAATTAAATTTAATATTGATACTGTAGCGACCTTTAGCAATGTGAATGACATAGTGCTGGGACATACTACATACAGAGTACTTTCCTTAAACAGAGTGTCAGTCCAAAAATATACGCACCTATGTAACGCCAGATGTATGTAGAAATGTGGAATTCCGTGTGCTCATGTAAAATAAAATAAATATTGAAACAAAAGGAATTTTTTGATATTCGCATTTGATTAAAAAATATGTATCGCCGCATTGGGAGCAGAAATGGATTTAAAAAAAAAATGTCTTAAAGCTAAAGTAAAAATATTTTAATGGTGGTGAGTTCACTGGTACGACTTATTTCGGTAATTTATTATTTATTTTTTTAATCCATGTCCGCTCTCAATGTGGGCCATACTGTCTTATAATGAAGATATTGCAGCAGAAGCTTTTTTCTACGGGAACTGCATATTACTCAGTTGCGCCACCTCTCTTTCTTCAACAGGACAGGACTAGCGGTTGGCTTACCAATCTCGCTACACTACTTCGCAAGCATCCATGACTTGTAGAGAAAATGCTGTTCATACTGGGATTTGAACCCGTGAGGTCCAGCATGGAAGCCATCTACGTTGACCAATGTCCCATTTATTTATTTATTTATTTATTCAATTAACATTGTACAAGGTTGACAAATTATAAATTTAAAACTTTTACAATGGAGAAAAAAAAATAGTATAATTTAATATTAAAAGCAGTAAAAAAAAAAAAGTGGCAAGGAAGTCAACTGAGTAAGATCCGACGAACTCTACTTTAATACATAAAAAATAGTATTCGTCGGAACTCACCCACGTCTACGTGGAATATGTCGACATCCGAAGCAATATTATTGAACACCGTTAAAGCTCTCCCCAGTGGCATCCCCATTGGCAGGCTGGTTCTACACCTTGGGAGAACAAACAATTCATGTCCACGATTTCTCAAAAAATAATCAGGAACATTTAGATTCACATTCTCAAGAATGGTGGAATTCTCATTTTGGCCTCGTATAAGTCGAAAGAAATATATGGCCAGATATATTTCTCTTCGAACGTTCAAGCTATTAAAGTTAAGCATGCCTAAGAGAAAGTCAGTTGGATAAAGCCATGGGTAATATCCATACACCCTCATATAGAGAAGTCTCAAAAATTTCTTCTGAATCCTCTCCACCATAAGGGTATATTTCGAGCATCTTGGGGCCCAAACAATTGACCCACTCTCAAGCCTGCTTCGAAGGCCCATACGAGTCCATATATATTAATGAATTTAAAAGCGTGCCCTTTTGAAGGCTGAAGGGCTGAAGGGCTTACTAGTGTCTAGAGCGGTGATTCTCGTGTAAATTTTTACTGTGTCCCTGTCGTCCTATGGAAATGTCTCGTGGCCGCACCATATTTTTGTTGTGAGATGAATTCTCATTCCTAATTCTAAAAAAATGCATGAACTTTTAGTGATCTCGTTCACAGGGCGCGTCCGGCAAACACGACATATATTTTATAATATACGTGAACTAATTTCAGAATAATTGAAACTTTTCAGAAATAGATGAAACCGCAGGAAGCTGCTGTGCCCTTAAGAGCTTTTACACAGATAACGAACTTGGATTAAACGTGGAACTCATTTCAGTTGTTATCTCAGTGATTATCACGGTGAGTGATTTTAAGCAAGCATTTCTTTCAACGTGTTATGAAATCAACAACATGAAATACAGTAAATCCTCCCATAACGCGGAATCAGGTTCAGAGTTTTGTAAACATGCGTTGCGGGATACATGAAACTCATACAAAACTTAGGGTTACATCCTTTTCTCAAAAAATGGCAGCTAAGAAAAAAGTTTAACGAAATATTTTGTCGCCATGCGGACTTGTGAATCTATCGTTCACCCGCAAACTAACCGTCAACTAACTGTACGGGTACTCCATGGCTACGGCAGCTTAACTCAGTTTAATATTTTTCACACATATGTTAGTTGTCAGAGGATTAAATTAAAACATGGAAATTACCCCGTGTTTAGATAGACCAACTGTTTGCAATGCAATAACGGCAACGTACTCCTTTGCTTAGCGCCAGCTTTCTGTGAGTAAATATCAATTTTTGGATAAATTTTTATAATGCTTAAAATAGTTTAAGGAATTGTTTTTAACTCGATGGCTGCCGCAGACGAGATATCTCGTGCAAATTTTCGTGCTCAACACGCCAGAGACGAGTTATCTCGTCAATCGCTAATTAAATTAATAGTTTCAAATTATAGCCGGCTTGCTAGGTAATTATTTTTAATTATCTACGGCTGCTAAAAGGTTGAAGTAATTATTAATTTGCGTATATTTGAACATTTTAGATGATTCGCGCATGTATGCTGAGTATTATAAGTTAAATTATTTTAAGTTTTATTCTCTGAATGCTTGTTTTGGTTGTTTAATAAAGACGTGACGTTTCGCTTGAATATTTAAATTTGTATTTCACACTCCCAAACTTCTACTGTTGTAGGATTTGCATGTTTATATAAATATAAATATATTATATTCATACAGTCGAACTTGGTAATAACTTGTTAAATCAGAGAATATGTATTTTTAAATGCTGACAAGCGTACCCATCACATGCGGTCACATATCCCAAAGAGTCCCAATTCAAGCAAAACTACACAACTAGAATTTATTTCCACACCCATTACGCACATATTGTATATGTTTTATATTGTGTTAAATATTCAAGATTGATATGTAGATCGCTATATACTGAATTGATGACTGTTTTTTAATTTAGTTTATAAATGAAGTGAAATTATGATTTTATCATGAGATTGTTATTATTATTTTTAAATATTTAATGTATCGTTCAATCCTTCGTTATCCTTCAATCGATTTATCGAATGGTGTAGAAGTAGTGTTGGTTTTAAGAAAAACATACGTATATTTCTTCGCTAATTGCAAAATTGACATAGGATTCAAATCAGGCAATTAATTTAAGTTCAGTCAGTTCTCGACATACGACCACCTCGACTTACGACCATTCGGACTTACGACGGAGACCAAAATTTAAGAAAATAATGCGTAAATAAACTTAATCTGGAAGTTAACATTGAAGGTATAATTCTCTTAAAAATATCTTTAAAAAAAAGAATCTCATAGAAAATGATGTTGTAGAGCTCATAAATCAAGATTTGATTGAAATTGAGGAGAAACATGCTACGGAAGAAAAATGAAAATAATTAAAAGAACTTGATGATAACAATGAACTGCCTTAAAATTGTGCTTAAAGACATGGCTGCAGCTTTAAGACGGTATTCTAGTCTAGAGGCACGAATTTCAGGTGTTTTTTCAAGCCTTGTAAAAAATAAACGAAGAAAATTTTTCCCATCTATTTTTTTACCATTCGTTTATTTATATTTTAAAAGTACATAAAATGTCAAAAAATAAATAAATTCAAAAATCAAAAAGTTATCGGCTGGTAAAGGGAGGGGTCCAAAAAAAGGTGGTGTCCTTCTAGTTTTTTTGTTAATTCTACTACCCGGGCTCATTATCATTAGTTAATAATAGCTACCTGCCACCTGTGTGGTCGAGTGGTCAACGGTGTTGGCTTCGGCTACGGAGGGCCCGGGTTCAAATCCTGGTACGGACAGTTTTATAAATTGATTTTTCAATCAATTTATGAATTTCTGTTCAAAGGCATGTATATATGTGATGTCTTAAATTCCCCCCTCTCACCCATCCTATCCTATGAACGGGGCGTATCGAGAGCGATTAGCTTACCACTAATCCTGTCCTAGCCCTATCCTTCTATCCCTACTCTCTTTGTAAAAAGAGAGGTTGAGCAACTGAGTAACAAACAGTTCTCGTAGAAGACACTTCTGTTGAGATAAACTCCATTAGGAGTCTATATGCTCCACATTGGGAGCGGACATGGTTAAAAAAAAATAATAGCTTAGACACATTTGTAATGGTATTTATAAAGATATAATTCATTTGTTCTCTTAAAAAACATTTTAAAATACACAAAACTGAATTTTCGTAAAGTACGCGAAACATTCTTGCGCAGACTGTATATTATATATTGTAAATATATATTATATATACTTATAATATAATAAATATATATACACATAGTACATATTCTGAAATAAATACTACTAACGTACCACCCACTTTTAATGTCTATTTTTTTGTTTGTTTTTTGTATGAAATTCGACTTACGACCATTTCGACTTACGTGATAGGTGGCGGAACGGAACCCCGTCGTTAGTCGAGAACTGACTGTATACGTTTTAACATGCGCCAATTCAAAAGGAAGGGGTTAGCAAATAGTTTGGTTGTAATATTTTGAAAAATTTCAAAACGAAAAATAGTATTCTGTAAGGTTGACTCCGGCATTCGTCACCCGACCGGACTGCGTTCGAGTCCCATGAAACATCGCCGCAAAAATTTTCAGCATTTGCATTTTGTGAGGAATTGCTGTACTTCATGAATTAAATAATAAAGTGTTAAAGAAAGTCATTAATAAAAAGGAAACGTTACACATTTTGTCACATCGCATATTCTGTAACACGACAACAAGTGGAATAACAAAATCATCAAATTCTATTTAATATTAATATAATATTGTCTGATGGGGAAAAAATAAGACCTTAGCAAAAAATAAAACCAAAAACTTGAGTTTTCATTGATGATGCAATTTTTAACACTGTTTTTGCAGGTAATACTCATGGTGCACGAGAATTGGATAGAATTACAGAAGAAAATTTACACATTGAAAAATGTATTTGGTAAGCAGTCAATCGCTTTCATTATTATCAAGATTAATCGGTTATCTTAAAGAATAGCATCGTGAAGCATTTGACGTTTGATCGAAAAGAGCTAAAAAATTCTCAAAACTAGGTGCGAGCCAAGACCGACTTTATAGGTGAAATGGGAAATATTCAACCAAAACCGTCAATCTGGATAAGATTTGTGACAGGACCAAATTTTTATGATGAAAGACCGAGGAACTCGATAAATCGGGGAACGATTAATTTGAGATTATTTAACATTGTTGTTATGTTAAGAAATAGGACTATAGAAAATAAACAATCCATGCGGAAAAGATAAATCGGGGTTCCACTGTAGTACTACGACGTCATATGTGTGTTTTTTTTATATCTAAAATTTCATATTTTATCTGTACTCTTTGCCTAAAGTATTTTATCTGGTAGCTGTGAAATCATGTATTTTTAACACATACAACCAGAGCTGTAGTCGCAAATTTGGCGAGGATATACAAATACAATGTATACCTTATGTTTATACCCGCACGACTAATGATGCGAGACGGGAAAACCCTAGGTTTTTTGCTGACTTAAATCAGGGAAACTGGAATAGTTGAAAAATATTACTTGAATATCAAACTGATAAACATGTATATTTCTTAGTATTCGGTAACACTTACTTATCTCGATGGCTGCCACAGACGAGATATCTCGTAATTTTTTTCGTGCTCAACACGCCAGACAAGTTATCGCGTGAAGAACTAATTAAATAAATAGTTGCAAATTATAGCCGGAGTGCTAGGTGCTAGCCGATAAAATAATCACAAATATGTCCGTCACACTGTCCTTTTCGCCCAATGATAACGGTTTATTTTGAACAGCACATTTTTCGACCAATGCTTACGGTTTATTTTGAATCGCATATTTTTGAATTTGTCATTCGTCCAATTGGAATGGCTTATCTTTTTATATTCAACATTCAAATTTCCTGGCTTAGAACTGAAGCATCGTAATAATATTGAGAGAACTTTATTTGAAAGTTTGCATCGCTACGTAGTTTTTTAAATAATCAAAAATACTGATTCGATTTTTTGAAGCTATAATTACAGGGCTGGGCGAAGATTTTTTGGAGCTGATTTGACAGATTTTGATCAGTGTCATTGATTCGATTATTGGAAGGTATGGTTATATTTTGTATCCGGCCTTAAAAATCTTTTTAATTTCTTACATGCACTAGTAATATTCTAATTACGGTAAGGATATTTTATAGAACTATATTTCTACTTTTATTTTAAAATCTTCTACTACGAAAAATAAGTGTTAGCAAACTTAAACATTATTCTAAAAATTAAATAATTTATAGTTTTATAAATTGATTTTTCAATCGATTTATGAATTTCTGTTCAAAGGCATGGATGTATGTGATGTCTTGAATTCCCCCCTCTCAGCCATCCTATCCTATGAACGGGGCGTATCGAGAGCGATAAGCTTACCACTAATCCTGTCCTAGCCCTATCCTTCTATCCCTACTCTCTTTGGAAAAAGAGAGGTTGAGCAACTGAGTAACAAGCAGTTCTCGTAGAAACAATTCTGTTGAGATAAACTCCACTAGGAGTCCATATGCTCCACATTGGGAGCGGACATGGTTAAAAAAAATAAATAATAATAATTTACAATTTAAATACTGCAAGGCTGTCGATATATGCCCCGAGATCTATTTCTTCTACTACGAGAAATAATTGTTAGCGAACAACGTTGAGTACTTCGAACAGAGCTTTCTCATCGACAAATGGCGAGCATACTGCCTTCTGATATTTTTAAGAAGTCAGCTATCTCAGGCAACTTCAATTTACGATCGGCCAAAACTATTTTGTGGTCTTTATTATGTTTTATAGAACACTGCAAGTGGGCGACCAGAGCGTTCAGCGTCATTGGTGCTTGTACGTGCGCTTAAAATCAGCAAACCACTTCTCTACCATTTGTCTAGATGGAGCAGAGTCTGATAACACTTATCAAGCCATTGCTTTGCTTGAACGGATTTTTTCCCCATTTTAAAACAATTCTTTATCAACACACGAAATTCGGATTTTGACATTATTTTTAAAATTGCAAAAGTAGCGTCATTAAAACCACTGTAACTTGTAAACTAAATGTCGAACTGTTATGAAATTTTGACACGTATTATTTGAAAGTCAGTACTTCCTTAAATGATTTTGTTAATAGTGGCGCTTACTGGGTGCCTATCCTGTGAAATTATTGAGTGATGGATTATAATATGTTTGCTATATCATTTACCAAAAAAAAAAATGTTTTAGTTTTTGCTAACCACTGCATAAATGCGATCAGCTTTGGTATTCTAGGGGTAAATTGCATTCTACTATGATAATTATAATTCATTCTCTCTTCATAACAATTCTAGGTAAAATTTTCTTCATAAAAAACAACAATGGAAATGAGCATCCTCATGGATCTACAGGTAGAATATTTTTATTTTTTTAAATTGACACGTTTAAGGTGTTCACTATCAATACTTGGTGAACTGGCATTATACTTAAAAAAAAAAAAATTGTACTTACTCCATATTTAATGAACATGATCAGGACCGGTTTGGCTCATGGTGAGCATTTTCAATTGATAAGAATATACAGAACCAAGTAAAATTATTAAGGGTGTAACAAACAATTGGTAACAGAAATATGTAAAGAATTAACAGATAACATATACAAAATAATTACAAGGGCAATTAAATGGGTAGTAATTTGTTTTAAATTACTACTATCAAAGTTTGTATCTTACCCCTTCCCTGCGTCCAGCAGAAAAGGACAAACCCGACTTTTATTGTTTTTTTGTTTAATTTAGATTCAAAAAATATTTGGCATTACAGCTTATGCCATTGCGCCAAATAATTTAAATTTGTAAGATCATACGAGGAAAACTTTATGAGAATTTATTGTAAGTCACTCGAGATCAACCCGAGGTAAATTGACATCACAAACACCTATGTCTTAGGTCTCAAATTTAAATGAAAAAATCTTTATTTGACATTGACCTTACCGAGAATGGAGCCCGGACCCGCCCGGTCGGTAGAGCAAGCTCTAAGCAACTAGACCACAGCGGGCAAAATAACTCTTGCGGCTCGGAGACTAGAAAAATACTTGTCAGCCGATGGGGTTCTTTTGTGACCTCAGTGGTTTCCTCATTATTGGTCTTATTCTTATGAATTTCAAAAAAAAAAATAGTCCAAGGGCTTTAAAATATCTCTTTGCATCATTCCTCATACATCAAAAATCTGTGGTTTTTTAATAAATAATCATGTTTTAAGTTGCGCGTAAAAAAGACGTCATCCCAGCACACATGTGAATTTACAACTGACGAATGTTCTCAGCGTTCTCAGCTATCTTATTAACAATCGTTATCGCGGGCGCTTATCACCTGATAAGCGTTATCGACTATTATAAACTACAAAAGGTCCAAAAAACTATGATATAAGAATACCATAATTATAAACATTGTATCACCCATATTAAAATAGACTAGCTGTAAGCCCGTTGCCCAGCAACGTGAGATTTTTGTTGCAAAGTATTTAATTATTTAAAAATGCCATAAAAATGGCATTTTATTTTATTTTATGTTATTTTATTTTATTTTTATATTTTTATAACAACCATTTTACGTAGCAGCAGAAATTTCGTAAATTATTGAATTTTTGGAATGATGTTCAAGTTTGCTAACAACCATTTTTCGTAGTAGCCGAAATTTCGTAAATTATTGAATTTTTGGAATAATGTTCAAGTTTGCTAACCATTTTTCGTAGTAGCAGAAATTTCGTAAATTATTTAATTTTTGGAATAATGTTTAAGTTTGCTAACAACCATTTTTCGTAGTAGCAGAAATTTCGTAAATTATTAAATCTTGGGAATAATGTTCAAGTTTGCTAACAATCATTTTTCATAGTACCATAATTTGACCTCGGCGCATATATCGACAGCCCTGCAGTTTTTTAATTGTAAATTATTTAATATTTGGAATAATGTTCAAGTTTGCTAACAATCATTTTTTGTAGTATATATATTTTATTCAACTAATTTTCAAATACGCTAACAAATACATTTCGTAAAAGAAAAAAAGACCCGAGGACATCAGTACGCACACATTTGTGAAAAGTGATTATTTTATCGGCTATTAATATATAGATATTTAAGAAAATGTTGGTATTGGGGTCGCATTTCTTGAGCTTAGAAACGGAAAAGATAAGGGCGATTTTGTAACATAAGATTTGAATAATTTTTTTGTCTATTCGTAAACATTGTGATAGTCTGTCTGATGATGCTTCTCAAAGAGGCGAAACACGTGTCACAAAGTTATCAAATTTTATTGCGTATGTTATTTTTTTGTTTAAATTTAAATATTTATAATTTCAGTCACATTGCATATTAAAGACGTGAGCAAAGAATACGAAGAATGGTTATGGAGTGCAACGGATGGATTTTTTGTACTCGTTCAAAATGGTAAGTATCTTTGACTTGAGCCAAATTTAATTTACCGTTTTTATTGAAAGGCATCAATAATTATTGATAGGTAAATCTGTAAAAAGTACAATAGGCGATGAGTAATACGGTCAAATTAACTACTAGAAGTTCCAAGAACTAGTTCTGAAGAAGGCGTACGCCAAAATAGCTATCAACTGAATTTAAAAAAAATTTAGAACTAAATACTTTGTTATTTTGTACCGTATTACAATAGAGCTCTACCAAGTTTATGCCAATTCAATCAATTAAGTTATCGATCTAATGGTCTAATGGTGATTCTCTTGTGAAAGGGCTGGATATTTAAAATAATATTTTTTCATTTTGTATAATTTCTACTCAACAGGTGAATGTACTGGTGTCCTTGGAGCCTACAAGGTTGAAAAATCAATGACAATCACGGGGCTGGTAGACCAAGAGCTTTCCACGCAGGTAACCATCCGCTATACATAATTCAAATGTTTGCGTTCACAACTTTCTTTTGTCATATTAATACTTATATCTTCAATCGATAATAATGGAAACGGCTCACTAAGATAAATAGACAAAGCATAAACAATGCATGATTGTATAATGATGAAACTAGAGTTTGTGTTCGGTAAAAAGAGTTTGATCGTATTTAGCGACATTGTGACAAAGGTTTCGGGAAAGTTCATCGAAATGCCTGTACAATTAAATATGTGAACTTTTAGATGGAAAAGTGATAAATAAAATTCACCATTCCATCAACTTTTCTCCACAAGACACTCTTTACGAGACTTGGTTGTTTTGTTTGCGAAAGAAAAGAACGATGCAATGAAAAAATAATTGTATTATTCAAAAAAGCATCAGATACGGTGGAAACCAGAACACATCCGTTCGAGAACAATAACTTCAAATATGAAATTATATAAGCGCATACAAAATAAATTTTAGAATACTTATTTCATAAGGGTCTCAAAAACACAATCCTTCGTCAGGTCCCTTCAGGGTCTAATCCCTGTCCGAACAGCATTTTTCAATCGATTCAAAGATTTCTGTTCGAAGGCATGGATGTCTGTGATGTCTGAAAGTTCTCTCCCATTCTTCCAATTCTAAAATAATGCGGCGTAGAGAGAGCGATTAGCTTACCACTATTCCTGTCCTAACTCTATCCTATCTATCCCTACTATCTTTGAAAAAGAAGATTGTTTGAGATTTGCCATTTGAAGACCATATTTAGACCACATTGGGAGCGGACATGGAAAATAATGAAAGAATGGTTTCCATGTCTGTTATCAATGTTTCTTTATCGTTGGGTAGAAAATGCCGTAGTCAACCTAAAATGCTCTAGCAATTTGTCTATTCGCTGGCTAAGTGGAATATATTTTTTACTCTTCATTTCCAGTTCAGAGTATATTTGCAACAATTTGACGACTTGTACAAGAATCTGACAAGCCGAGAAATTTTGACACAACTTTGTAAACTCCGGGGAATGGCACTTAGGATCATCGAAAAAGAAGTAGATGAAATACTGAATATGCTAGGTAAAACGCAAATATTATTAATTGGTGTTACGGTGTTGATTCTAACCAGTATTCGTAACGATTTTTCCCTTTGATTGCCATCTCTATGCAAGTAGGTCCGCACTCCACTGAAACAGATTGGTGCCTCAATAATTGCAGTCGTAATTTAAAATGTTATTGATTTTTTTAATGTAGATAAAAGGTATATCTATCAATGATGTCTTCGGTGAATTTTATTATTGTCATAGATTTTGAGCATAAAATAAATTTTAAAAATGGTCAAGATATGTACTGTAAGTCACAAATGACACGTGCGGCAAAAATATTAAATTAACACTCCCAAATTTCGTTAAAGTGTATGTGTATACGTATATTTATACCATGCGACAATTAAAATTACTTATTTCTCTCTGATCATATTCACTTCCTATGTGGAGCATACGGCCGCCACGTGACACCTTCATGATTCCATGTCTCCCGTCAATTGATTTGTTTCCTCCCACGACATGCCACCATCCCTGGGTTCTGCAGGGTATATCTTATGAATAGTACTTATGATGGTCATGCAGGACGCCGGAAGAGGTAAACTGGATTAAGGCTCTCCGGAGTCATCCGCAGCATGTGGCTCAACTCGATCTTACGTCTCTCTGAGACCGCTGAATGACAAGGCACTGTCTTGTACGTTCTCTAATCTCCGAGTTACTCATGAAATCAAACCTTCACCCCCATTATCTGACGCTATTTTCGTTGCTCAGTATACAGTTTTTCTAAATCTTCATCAGGTGCCATGATTCGCTACCGAAAAGCAGCACTGATAGATCGTAAGCGTTAAGAAATGGCATTTGTTGCACAATATCTTAATTGATAAAAAATAATTTTCATTTTAAGTACCCTGTCACAGTGTTATTTTTACTGCAAAAGACAAAAAAACAAATGCATATTTGAAATTTTTGGCGTAACGTTTTCTGGCAGTTAATCGACCAATCCCATGTCACTCGCTGCTTGTTGCGAGGCCACAAAAATTTCCACAACATCATTTTTATTTTATCAATATTTCACAGCAATCAAAGCGAATATAGTAAATCTTCTTTCCGATAGGTCTGACAGAGTTGGCAGATGTTCAAATTCGAGTATACAGTGGTGGCGCCCAACGGATGTTGAGCTCAGCCACTGCTATAATAGCTTGCAAAATAGTGTTACTAGATGATCCGTTTGCCGGAATCGATCTATACTCTAGAAGTCTTCTTCACGAAACTATCAACAAAGCGAAGAAAGACGGAAAAAAAGTTATTATTTACTCACGCAGGCAAGTTAAACAATAACAATTAAAGGCTTCATAATTGCAGCTTACATATTCTCGTGAATATTTTTGAATGAAAAATGCATTCTCGATACTTTCTCTCAGAAGCTGTAAGTGTTGAAACATAAGATTATTAGCTTTGTTTGCTGTGAGCGCGACCATAGATAAACCAACCTTTTTTTTACATGCAATAAAATCAAGCACAAATTTAAAAAATAAGCAGAATTGAATAACATATTTTATAAATTCATTTACAAAAATCCTAGCCTTTTATGTCGTTCCTCACAACTAATCCTTATATTATTTACTCCATCAAGATCAATTTCTTCTTATAAAATATGAGAGTTTTTTTATAGTTGAATTGTCTGTTCAATTTATATTTATTTCAGTAAATTTAGAGTAATTCCAATTTAAAAAAAAAAGAATATATGAATGCTATATTAAACTGCGCTCCAACCCGCAGTGAGTGCGCGGGGGTTTTCAAACAGTCGCGTGCAGCTTAGGGGAAAAGTTTGTACATACATTGTATTGTATTGATGTTGATATAGATGTTTCATAATCTTTTCAACAGCATGGACGAATATGAAAAATATTGCGACAACATTGCTTACATCTTTAAAGAAGATCTTGACAGTTTCGGTACAGTTCAACACCTGAAGAATGCAATGGGAACGTTTGTTACCATCGCTGTTAAAATTAAAACCTCATTGGCTCCGGCAGTTTTGGACGATAACGGTTTGATATTTTTTGTATTTTGGCAGCATTGTAAAATCAAATCATACATTTTTCATCGAAGTCGTCCACATTTGTTGAAGCATAATTCAGAGTTATGATAAATACCTGCATTTTATTTCTTAAGCACAGAGAAGCTTTCAGATGAGAATTTAAAATATTCATAATGTGTCAAATAATAAAAAAATAATATATTAATCATTCTTTACAACGCGAAGATTCTTAAGCTGTGAAGGTACATTTCACAGATTGACAATTTTTAACGGAATAAGGTAGGGAAAGAAATATCGACCCATAGAATTTAGCGACATAATTCGAGTTCATTGGGTTTTAAATCAACTTTAAAAATTGGCTGTTATCTCATTCGCCTGATCTTTTTTGACTTGTTCCGCGTGGACCCCGGTTGAGAAACGCTGATCCGGAGAACTGTAAGTAGTCAGACAACTTTATTATAGTATCAGGATAAACATTGACCATATATTACTATTTACTAACAGCACTTGAGGAATTCCCTTTTTTAACTTAATTTAAAAAAAACCTTTTATAAAATTTATTGATTGTCGGTTACAACATTCTGTCTATTACGGGTCGATATATAAGCGGCTTAACAACCATTTGAAATTGTGTAAAAAATGATTTTACTTACAAAATTTGTTTTATGTGCACCGAATAAAAACTCTTCATCTATATATTAATAGCCGATAAGGTCCGTATGTTTGTCTGAGTGAGTGGGTGTAAGGTGTCCTCGACCTACCAGTCTCCACTTTTTTAAATAAAATAAAATAAAATAATATAAAATAAAATAAAACAAAATAAAATAAATTAAAATAAAATAAAATAAAATAAAATAAAATAAAATAAATTAAAATAAAATAAAATAAAATAAAATAAGATAAAATAAAATAATATAAAATAAAATAAAATAAGATAAAATAAAATAAAATAAAATAAAATAAGATAAAATAAAATAAAATAAAATAAAATAAAATAAAATAATATAATATAAAATAAAATAATAAAATAAAATAAAATAAAATAAAACAAAATAAAATAAAATAAAATAAAATAAGATAAAATAATATAAAATAAAATAAAATAAAATGAAATGAAATGAAATAAAATAAAATAAAATAAAATAAATTGAAATGAAATGAAATGAAATGAAATAAATTAAAATAAAATAAATTAAATTAAACTAAATAAAATTAAATTAAACTAAATAAAATTAAACACAATGCAACAAAAATCTCCCGTTGCTGGGCAACGGGCTTACAGCTAGTTAGCTCTCCATTGTTTGTTCAGGGTTGTCACAATACATATATATATATTTACTATTATTAGATTTTAAAAATATAGTTTATCGACCCATTTGATAACCCCGAAGCTGTTAATAAAATTCACGAAGCCTAGTGAAAAATGTCTACATATACGATTTGCGTATGCTGTGTACCAGCAATACTCAAACTGGGAGGCGTGAACTATTGCAATGGGATGCGCAAATAGCTTAAAACATTTATTTATTCTTTAAAACTCGTCCTTACTATTATGTGAAATAAAGGATGGGAAAGCGCGAAGATATTTTTTTCACGGGAGGCGTAGTAACATAAAGTTTTGAATATGTTTGGAATACATGTGGAATATGAAATATGTTTCAAAATAATATGGATAAACTAAGATAATTTAAAATATTTAGCCATTTTGGATTCATTAATAAATGTCACTAGCACAAAAAAATAGATATTGAAAAAATATTTTGACGCACCGGCCAGTCGTCGGCGTGCGAGTGGTTAAAGAGCTATATTTACAACTACTATGAGCAGCTTCATCCCGTAAAAATTTAAAGAAGGATTTTAAAAATATGTTTATAATCATTAAAGTTTGCAATTTATTTACAGATACTTCAACTGCACAATCTTCGAATGTTGACAGCAATAGAAGCCGCTTAACTTTATTAAAAGAATCTTTAAAAAAGACTTTTATAAATTGTAATGTGATACATAAAAAAATAGTAAGTTTATTTTCAACTATTTATCGTTCCCCACAGTTTATTTATTATTGTTTCTTCGGATGACCAATATGTTGACTGTGATCTAGCGGCGCTCGTGAAACAAAAGCAGCAACGTCAGAATAAAATAATTGTCAATCGCCAACCTTCCAAATTATGTTAAACGTGGCTACGTTAAGCCCTCGTCATTCAGCGAGGGTTTTACGCCAATAATGGCCATGTTACGCACCCTGACATCCAGCGGAGGGCACTCCTATACAATTAAATGCAATACTTATTAAAGATATTAAATATTACTATATATACTTATATGATTACTTTAAGTATGAATTACATCTCGACTGTGTAAATGAAAAAAGACATAACCCACACATAGCAAACTTTACAGGAGGCACAAAAAATGTGTTTTGATAATTTTGTGCCATATGCAAATTATGGAATATACCACAACCTGGAAGTGGGCGGAGACTACTAAGCTGGTGTTTAATTGTCGTAATCTAATATTAATTAATGAAATTGTCTAGGAAAAAACTTTTTTTTCATGGTTTCATTTTTTACAAGCTAGTCTTTTTTCAAACTTAAAAGCTAGATTTACATACTAATTCAGCATTTGCAGCTTACATCCTTTTGATAGAACGTGTATCAAGTTTGATACATTGTGATTATCGAAAAAAAGCAGTTTTCCTTTCTACAGTCGATATATTCACCGGAAAATGTCACGCAATTATCATGTTAAAATAACAGCTTTCTACTAAAAAGGCATTTTGGAGAAATATCCCAAAAACTGATTTAATTTAGTTATGGTCAATTAGCGTTTATTTTTTTTTTCCTATGTAGACCTAATTATAAAATCAGTAATTTTGCTACACTTGTAAAGATATTTCAATCAATAATGACGATAATGCTGAATTTGCTCCCAATTTTTCAAGATTGCTGTTTTGTGTCCAAATGATTGAACATTTTCAAGTTATGGCATGAAACTAACTGCCATTTAAAAGAAAGTCATAAAGATTTACTCATAGGAAAACATCGTAACTAAAAATGTTGGTTTCATGGTATAAAATTTATTGACAAATAATATTTTTTAATAAATTTTGTAGTAAAGAATGAAAGTTTTGCGCTCCAAGTATTGTTGCACCGTGTGGGAAACGAGCTGTTATATATGTCTGCATTCACAGGTTGTTTTTCCTTTTTTACCAAGTTTGCTATCTTTGCTTCTATATTTCTCATATAACGCAAATATCTCAGATTATTGTTTTTCTTAATATCAAGGGGTTCGTCGGCCTGAGTAAAATTTAACAAGAGGCTCTAGAGAGCCCTCGTGGGCCTCCTCCAGCCCACCCCTACTGAGATATCTCGAATTGTAAAATGTGAACAGTGCGAAAAGATATTTTGGAATTTTTGAACATCTCAACACGACAACAGAAAGAAACCTCGAGCACATCTGTCGGAATGTAAACAAAACAGTTTCGTTTGTTAATCTATTTCACAGCAGCCATGCTTATGCTTCTAATTAATGTTTTGTTTCAGTTAACCCTGCAATGCATCATAGATTATCCTAGTAAGCAGTATGGAGAGCTCGACTCAAAGATCAATGAAATAAAAACAAGTTTTAATGATATAATGGATGAATACACGATATACGACAGTACTCTGGAGGAATTGATTTTTTCAAAGAAATATCTGTCAAGTGTCAAATCTGTTAGCACTACCATAACCATGGGGCAGACATAGTCAGTTGAGCCACGAAAACATTTAATATTTCAATAATTATTGTCAATATGTATTTATCATTTTAGTTATTCAGAGGAAAAGTAGTTTTAAATTCAATTTTTTTTAAAAAAAAATAAAAAATAATACGTCTTTTGCAAAAAATCTTTGATTTTTTATCGTTCGGATAATTCCAGTCGAGTTAAGCGTTTCTTGTTATTATATTGTAATGAGACCTCCTGTGTTGCTTAAAGTGAAAGTTGAATCTCAAACAAAACGCACTACTTTTAAAAAATATATATTCAAACATTGCATAGCGTTGAGATTTTTTTTATACATAATTACACAAAAGACGTTCTTTTGTGACTGATTGCTCTTTCTTTCCTCACTCGACTAACTATCAAGTTGTACAATCTGGAGGAAAACCTTTTCTAACGTAACATATGCAACGATAAAGCTGACTAACACTTAAACCTAAAATGGATTGTTGTATGCCTTCTACATGTGACCAATGAAATGTCTTTAAATGGCCAAATCTGGTAACATTCAAAACTCAAAAAATGTCACAACGGGGAAAAGCCTTTCAAATGTGATAAATGCAATCATAAACATTGAAAAAAAAATTATATTCGACTGACACACACATTTTTGTCAAAATGAACTGGTTCAATTGAATTCTATATTCAAGAATTGTGTTACAATGTCTACTTCAAATATTTTATTTTCATTCATAACTTTTATAATTATTACTTATAATAATGAAGTTGATTAGTCGAAAAAGAAAGTTTTATGCACTTTATTTACAAGTTAATTAACCTCTCTTTTTAGTCCATATGCTCCACAAGGGAGCGGACATGGTTTTATAAAAAGTTTATGAATATAAACAATTTTCTAGTAAATTTAAGTGATTTTGTTTATATTATTTAGAATTGTTGATTTTTTATTGTTTTTTTTCCTATCGCTTGAATAAATTCAAAATATATTAACTACGAAGAGAGTTAAATTATGACGACAAGTTCATTTCAGACGAATTATTTTTAAATGAGATTAAAGCATATTTGGCATTACAGCTGATGCCAATGCGCCAAATATTTAAAAGTTTAAAGTTCATACGAGAAAAACTCGATGAGAATTCATTGTAAGTCACTCGAGGTAAAATTACATCATGTCTTGAATTTTATGATGGCAAACATTTTTGTTTGTAAATATGAGTAAAGCATCATAAAATTACTTGCTTAAAACTTAATGAATATTGTTAAACCTTTCAGGGACATAATAAAAGATTTAGGCGATATGTTAGTTAAAGAAAGTGGCGTGTATAAAAAAAAAACCTCACTTTCATATAATTTGATAATTTGGTTCCATAAAAAATATTGCATAAAAAAGTACCAAAAATATTTATAAAATAAAATTTTTATTCTAATCCACTGGAAGGAAACTGGCTGAGGATAGAGAATCACGGAGGAACTTCGTGGTGACCATATGCTCCGTATAGGGAGCGGATATGGAATAAAAAAAAAAACAAAAATACTCATGAGATGAGTCCTCTGATGATGAAAACTCACAACCGATCTCGAAAAAGAGTCAAACATATAGAAGTGATCGCGATGATGAATGAATGATCTACTATATTAAAATATGTATGCATGTTATTTAGTTTTTTTTTCAATAAATACGTAAATATATATTTTGTCGATTGTTTAATGAAAAAAGGATATTTTAACAAACTTCAATATTTTTTTGGAACGCAGACTATTTTTGTATAAACTTCAAACCTCGTATAACACGCATTTTTATTACACGACGTTTTTGTGGAACCAAATGACTGTTATACGAGGCCCAAGTCACTGTCACTGTCGACTGCAAAATATAATTGTTCACGATTTTTCGAATGAACTTTTGAATTTTACTCTGATTCATTTGACAAAATGCTGTTTTTCCTAGATTCTTGACTTGAGTCAATTATTATTACATTGGATTTGTTGTGTTGATCAGACAAACAGTTGAAACTGATTTTTTAAAATACGTAAGTGTAAAATATTTTATTTTTAAATGAAGTTGTTTATTTGGTACGTGCTTAAAACATCACCGTATAGATATTTTTATGAAAAAAATAATATTTCTAATCTTCAGTTCGTATTTATTATTTTACATTTTAAATATTTATATATATAACCTTAGGTGGTAAAATTTATGACCGGGAACGTGCTATTCAATGAAATTAATAAATGCATTGTGTTTTAAAAAGTTTCAGAGCAGAATTACATCACATTATTTTTCGCAGGGTCATCATTTCTTCTATAAAAAAATCAAGTAACAACGTGTAAATCACGTAGAAAGCATAACTGTGCCGTCCAAAAAAATCATGTATAATCGAAATTGGGCAAACAAAATTGCGTAAAAAAAACTGAGTGTATGTTATTTGTCTTTATTTTTTATAAATAGTTTTTCTAATGCTTATAAGTACCTAATGCAATAATAATTTTTGCAATTACATTTCGCATTTTAATAGCTATTTTTAAAAATATATATTGTTTTGGTAGACAACAATGTTGCGATATGTGATATTTAACAGTTTAATCTCGATTAACAGCTTAATAACGGGTTCAAATGTCAAGACGAACAGCATTTTTTCAATTGATTTCTGTTTGATTGCATCATCCATGTGATGTCTAAAAATGAAAAGATTACCGCCACCGTTCTATTTGTAATTATTGGCCAACCACTAGTTTTGTTTTAACAATATTATTTCTAACCTTACTCATTTTTAACGAAAAGAGTTTGAGCAACTTAGGCGTTCACGTAAAAAAACTTATTATGCCATTTCTTTACAAGTAGACCATATGCTCAGTGGCTTATTAAAGGAGTTGCGATATGTTGAAGTTATTTTCGAAAATAAATACAATATTTTTCATAAAAAAATTAAGCCACCTGTAGTAAAAACTCCTAGTTCACTGATAAAAATAGTAGAAGTGATTGAAAAACAAAATTAGAGGTCATATTGGGGTCGGAAAATTCAAAAACAACCCCAGGCGGCAAGACCTCTTCCTTCATTACTGGCACTGAAAATGCTTTATTATGTTAGTGGACACAGATATTGGTTCATTTTGGATTAGTGTGATTGTTCAACATTAGAAAAAAAAATATTATCTCATATGTTAAAGTTTTACTGTATTTATTTTTTTTACCATTTCTGATCCCTATATGGAGCATATAGACTTCTGATGGAGTTTATCTCAACAGAAATGTTTCTACGAGAACTGCTTGTTACTCAGTTGCTCAACCTCTCTTTTTTCAAAGAGAGTAGGAATATAAGGAAAGGGCTAGGACAGGACTAGTGCTAGTTAGCTAATCGCTCTCGATACGCTCTGTACGTAGGATAGGATGGGTGGGAGGGGGAAATTCAAAACATCACATACATCCATGCCTCTGAACAGAAATTTATAAAACTGCCCGTACTGGGATTCGAACCCTTGACCTCCGTAGCGGTAGCGAACAATGTTGACCACACAGGCGACTGTACCTTAAAAATATTATTTTATTAATAATTTATCAGACATATTATAGCAGCATCTAAGATAAAGCTGTCATTTGTCAACAAAAAGTAATTTTTGGTTTAAAAGTAACTATATTCAGAATATACCTACCTTAATTTTAACAAATAAATATTTTTTGACTATCTGAAATTATGTTTCGTTTAACGGGAAGGTTGCACCATAAGCAATTCACCTAAATTCATCCTTCCTAACATCCAGTAGGGAATGATAGTATGCTTCATACAAAAGCTTTTACCTTTTGACGCGAAATAGCGCCATAGAGTTCTATATTTTTTGCGACCGTTGTCTATGAATTTCGTATACAGAAAGTATCTGTCAAACTGACGTTTGATATCGGTTTGGCAGATGAATGTAACTTCGCAAGCTTAGACATGAATTACCGAGTATCACATGAAAGTTCATTTGCATCGACATGAAATAAAATGCACACAAATGCATGGTAAATATTCATTACAAGATGTATTATGCCGCAATTGTGGGGTTATAATGCAAAACGTACTATTTCTGAAAATCGAACTTTCCAGTAGAGCCAAAAAACTATAGCGAATACACAAGCATAATATTATGATTGAATCAATCAAAAATTAAACAGTACATAATTTTAAAATCATTGACCTGCTTAATAAACTTAACATATGATGAAAAGTTATTTCAATTCGTTATTCTAATGTATTTTTTCCAAAACGCACATTTTCTGGAAATACTACATATTTTTACCTCAGTGAGGCGAAGGTTTCATTTTTTTTGGATTTTCTCGTCACCCCTACAAATATTGGCGTTGTGTTGTAAAATGAAGCAACGCCCACGCTAGCTTTTCCATTTTGAAACGTAAATATTTTTTGTTGTCATTTGAAATGAAAAAAAATGTTCTTAATATTGGATTCAATGCACATTTGTAGTAAAATAAATTGACTTTTATTTATTTATTTTATATTTTACAACATTTATTAAATTTACTCTAATATTCAGCCGCCTGTGTGTTCAACATCGTTGGCTTCGAATCCCAGTACAGACAGTTTTATAAATTGATTTATGAAAATATGTTCGTAGGCATGGATGTATGTGATGTTTTAAAATCCTCTCTCCCACCCATACTATCCAATGAACGGGGCGTATCGAAACGATTAGCTAACCATTAATCCTGTCCTAGCCCTATCCTTCTATTCCTACTCTCTTTGGAAAAAGAGAGGTTGAACAACTGAGTAACAAACACTTCTATTGAGATAAACTCCATATGCTCCACATTGGAAGCGGACATGGTAAAGAAAAATCACCAGGGGAAAGAATGCTAGTCTTTTTCATTTTTTTTTGTTGTATTCTTCCAGACTTCCTATCTGCAGACAAGTAGCAATTGCCACGAACAATAAAAATATTTTTTATTTTAACAAATTGCATTGCTTACTATCAATTTTATTTAGTAAGATACCTTAGAGCAGAAAAGGAATTTGAGAACAATTTTATGGTCATGGTCGTTTAATTATCCTTGTATGTATCCTCTTAAATGTTTAAAAAATCTGCAATTGCTGAGCACTCTTCATTTGGTCCTCTCCCTGATTCAGTTTCCTGTCATTAATGTAGGTAGGTATAAAATAAAAACATCAGTGGGTGTAAAAAAATGTTTATTTCCTAAAAATCTGGCAATTCAATCATGTTTATCTAGAAGAATTGCCAAAGAAACTAGAAAACACTAACTAAACAAAAATACCAAGAGTCACCAATGAATAATGATTTCATTGAACAACTTAATAGTATCGAAAAGGTTTTAATGTATAAAGCAGTATTTATTAATCATAAAAGTAAACACCATTACAGGGCAAATTTTAAGTTTTGGGGGGCACTTTTTACCTTCACAATCACTCATGGGGCAGTTATTCAAAATGGATAACGGATAACAACACAGACAGGTTGCTTGTAACAAGGTTTTAAAAACCTTCAATAATCTAATAAGAAGTGTTTTAGTTCTACAAATATTACTTTATACCAGGGCTGTGGAGTCGTGTAAAAAAAAGACGACTCCGACTCCAGCTTAAAAATAATTAACGACTCGGAGGAAATTTTTCAACAATTTCATTTTAACATATATATATGTATACCATCAGATCATCTTTAGTTAGCCAAGCATTCAATGTCAACACTTTGGACTATTTTGTTTGAATACACATAACTAAATACATTTTTCAAAAAAAAATCAAGCCGCTCATTTTTCACGACTCCGACTCTGGCCAAAATATCGCGACTCCGACTCCACAGGCCTGCTTTATACGTAGTTGTTAGCTATTTCGAAGTATGACTTCATCAGAAGTGTGTTTAAACTTACATACGCTCAGCTATATATTATATCTACTGGCTAAGAAGAGATAAACAATATATTCTGTCAATCAACATCCTGATTTGTATTGAAAATTATAGTATTTGAGTTTATCCTTTATTATGAGTATGTTATTATTATATTATATATATGAACGAATAGAAGCAAGATCATTTATCCATGACCAGTCCCCATGTGGACATATCAACAGAAGAAGATTGTTTTTTTAACTTCCTTTAGTAAAAAGAAACTTTAATTAACCTAATATTACTAACCGCATTTAAGTCAACAAAACTTTTAGTATGATTTATGCCTGACCATTCCTGTAGAAATGTATGAATCGTCGCTTACGTTGTTCTGCTGATTATGGGGCGATATAGACTCTTATGGGGATCCGTTGGGCCCTGTTTAAAATACTGTATAGGTATTATTACTATGTACTGGGTCTCGACCCTATAAAAACCAATAGACTGGAGTGAACTAGAATGACGGACTTATTGAATTACACTAAGAGACTTAGATTACGACAGGCATATCAACATATCTCGCCGGTTCACGAATTTTCATACCCCGTTGAATACGGCTATCAGCAAGCTCCGGAAGAAATGCATATCTATAGAAAAATGACAAACGTGGTATGACTGTTAATTCAAAGCCAATTGCTTCTCTATCAGAACATTTTTTTTCCATTTGTTCAGATAGACGACTCTACCATGATGTGGTCACTTTTTTCTCGTGTCTTCGGAATGACCCCTGACACATGAATGGAATATCCATAGTACCGCATAATTCTTCCCCCTGGCTATACCCTATACCTATGTTAAGTGCCCCCCAAACAAAGGACTTGTTAATATTAGATTCAAGAGAATCGGAAAAAAACGGTTGCAGTTTTCTCACAGAATTGGCATTCAAAATGAAATTTTGATACTAATCCATCTTTTACTTCTCTTTGTAAAATTAGCTTACCACCTGTGCAAATTGACGGATGTCGCAATACTTCTTCCATCTGCTTCATAAAGTAGGCAATGTCGACTATGCGTTTACCAGAGGGTACGTAGGAAGTTGCAATTTCATCACTTCGCTCAACGTTTATTGGAGGAAGTTCTTCTGTCATAGTATCACCTAAAGAGTCAACGTCTAACACCTCCGGCTTCTTTGCCTTCGAATATGTCCTCAAAACATCACCACTACAGTGGAAATCTTCACAGTCTCCAACGGAAAGCTCTTCATACGGGATAATTTCGTTTTCCAAATCTAAGTCGTTCGGTAAAATGCCTGAACATTGAATTTCTTCATTTTCACGTTTCCGATCTCTCGCCATTGCAGCGGCTGCCCATAACTTCTTGATAAATTTAGAACGTTTATTCTTACGACACTGCTTCTTCGGCAAAGATGAAGGACGAGTATCTTTTATATCCATGTTTATTTACAGTACTAAAATTACGTCGGAATGTCGGAAACGCGGTCCAAACACTCCAAACGTGATAGGTGAAAGCTTAAATTATATAAAGTAGGTATGCTGTATTCTAAATGATAGACACAGTACAAGTTATAATTGTTCATATAATGAAAAATAAGTTTGAAAAAAGCAATTTTATATCTTATAAGATAGGTTATAACGTCAATACAAACAATGATCGCGTCTAAAGATGATAGCTAAAAGCTTTAATTTATTATAAATAATATAAAGTGAGTATTTAGTATTCTAAATAATAGACACAGTAGCTATTATTTTGTATAAAATATAAAAATAATGTAGAAAAAGAACATTTCATACCATAACAAACAAGCTGTCAAAAATAAAATAGGTTGTAACGTCGATTCAATCAATGAAAGCAGGAATGTGTGGACAGTGTATTTACCAGTAAGAAGGCATAGAATTAGATATCGTAGTGTGTGTGTGCATCGTGTGTACCTATACGAGTCATACCACTACATACAAGCTATTCCTGCTTGGTAGCAAACAAAAACTACGGAATAATATACTTCATCGTTTCAAACTTATGTTGCCAAACAACCCAAGCAGCGACACCTACCTATTATGACACCTATTAAAATGATCAATTGTGCATTTATTTTCAACGTCAGTAGAAAATTAACGAAAGCTCTTAAAATTATAAAATTTAGACCAAAGATTAGGAAAATGAATTGTTCATAAATCTATATTCGATTTTTTTGTATTTTGTCACTTCTTTTGCTAAAAAACATCGTATAAAATAGTTTTCAAATAAACCGTTTTCAAATCCAAATAAAGTGCTAATTACGTATTTAATCAAACTTTATTGAATGTAGTATTCAAGATTAGTGCTTGAACTATCTTCAGGTTTTTAAATCAGTGATAAAAAACCAGCCGTTACTTTTTTTCTAGATAAAAACGAAAGCTCTTTTGTTTGTTGCTTTTTTAAATAATGAAGTTAATACTCAATTTAAAAATATAAAAATATTTTTCTAGCTACCCTTTTGTTTATTAGCACGAATATAAATACTTTTTACAGTGTAATTTGCGAACAACTTTAGCGTGACACTTACCCTTAATACATTTTATTGTCTATGCAAGCGAAAGCGAATTACAAATTATTATGGTCTATGGTACTTTCATTCAGAGTCAACGTGTCTATTAAGTCGATATTCGGCGATCAAGAGAGATAAGCTTGAAATGGATATTAAAATAGAACCCTACGATGAATCGTTCTCTTCGGAGACCGCCAATATTTGCGATAATCGACAGAATACTCAGTTAATTGACATCAAACACGAGGTGTTCGTAAAGCAGGAAGAAATAGTCGACGATGAAGATCATAACGAATTTAAAATGGTAATATTTCACATTATTTATTCATGTGATGTTTTTTTGAATAACGAGCAATAAGATCGCCAATGGTATTATATAAATAAGCCTTTAAAATTTTATGATTGGACTCTATTTCCACTTGTTGAACTAAATTTATATGAAATGCTTGACAAGTTGACGTTGTGACATGAATCTCTTGACGAGACGGTTTGTGCGTACGGACAAAGCAAAATATAGTTGCTGTCAGCGATGTTTGTCTCTCTCTAACTCATTTGCATTGCCAATTAAGTGAGAATGAATAACAGAAATGCATATAATACCTCATGGCCTTTTTTTGTGTCTTCACTATGGGAATATAAAAACCAGTGGTGGTCGGTCCGAAAATTCTGTAGATGCTGACCATCCTCCAACATCTTAGAAATAAATCGTATTTTTATACTTTGTCATATTCATATTTTATTAAATTATTTAATTTACGAAGATTTGTATAAAAACTTTGGCCCATGAAGAGTAGCCATGTAAAAAACATTTTAGATCACTGATAAAATTTGATTGATTTTTAATTTTATGTTAGAGGTGTTAAACATTTTATTTTATATTATTTTCTAAATCACTTGTCGATAATTTCTATTGTAATTTGTAAATTACGTCATATTTTTTTTTACACCTTTTCATTTAAATTTGTTTTTGTATAAATAGCACTGTTAAATTATATTTCTTATCAGTTGACAATGCTCGCCATGAGCGACACAAGTCCTGATCTTGATTAATAAAATTAAAAATTAAGCACAAAGAAATATTGTGCTTTTTTTTCAATACAATGCCTTTCCACCAAGTATTGACAGTGAACACCATAAGAAGGATTTTTAAAAGAGCTTATATGAAAACACGTTATCAGCTACAAATAAAAAATCATATTATATTTGAATCGTTCAAATCATGTACATTCACACAAATGTTGTCACTAACGACCCGGGTTTCGCCTTTCGACATCTTCAGGCGTTCAAGTGCACGGATGTACTTGAACTGACGGTCAGTTTATATTTTCATATTCATAATTTGAACGATTCAAATTTAATATTGAAATTTTACCAAGCCCAAAAATCATATACTGTCTTTTTGTTTTAGGGTTTAACTGCATGTGACAACCCTACGAGTCTTCCAACTTTCGAAGTGCCAATAGTTAACTCGCCTTACAGTCAATTGCCAACAACCACATATGAAAACGAAAAGTACATAAAAACAGAGATCCTGGAACGTGAAGTGGACGTTGTAATATTGCTGAAAAATCGTGTATTTAACAGGCGTAACTTTATATGCAGTGTTTGCTATGGCATATTCAAATCGTCATTCTCACTCAAGAAGCATTCAACTGTTCATACAAAAAAGAACCTCGTGGAATCAATAAATAAGTCACAAAAGGTCTTCAGATGCGATCAATGCAGCTTTAAAACTGCGTATTCACATTACATGAAAACACATTCGATGAAGCATACTGGTGAAAGACCGTTCAAATGCGACGAATGCGATTACAAATCCGCATACTCGACTCGCTTAAAAACACATAAAATGTTACATTCCGGTGAAAAACCATTTGAATGTGACCAATGCACGTTTAAATCAACGAATAATCATAGTTTAAAAATACATAAACTCGCCCATAACCGTGAAAAGAAGTTTAGTTGTAATGAATGTGATTTTAAATGCGATCGTAAAAATGCTTTTCAAAAACACCAAATGCTTCATAAACGTGAGAAGCTATTCAAATGTAATCTATGCTCTTTCAAAACCGCTGAATCTGTCCAGTTAGAAATGCATAAAAAATTGCATATTGGCGAAAAACCATTCAAGTGTGGTAAATGCAGCTTCGAAACCGCGCATGCTTCGTGTCTCAGGAAGCATAAACTGCTGCATACGGATGAGAAACCATTGAGTTGCGGCCAATGTGACTATAAATGTAAGCGTTCATTTGACTTGAAAATACACAAAATATCTCATACTGGAAAGACGCCGTTTGAATGTGACCAATGCGATTATAAATCTGTGCGCTTATGTGACTTTAAATATCATAAAATGATACATTCGGGTAAGAATCCATTCCAGTGCGACCGATGTGATTATAAATGCGTGCGCGGATTCGACTTGAAAATTCACCAAATGACTCACACCGGGGAGAGACCGTTCCAATGTGACCAGTGCGATAAGAAATACGTGCGCGCTTCTTATCTAAAAGATCACAAAATGACACATGCGACTTGAAATCAATACGAATTTGACCGAGTAGCTTTACCGCCTGTGTGGTCAAGTGGTCAACGTCGTTGGAGGTCACGGGTTCGAATCCCAGTGCGGACAGTTTTATAAATTGATTTCAGTTTTATAAATTGATTGATTGATTGAAATATGAATTTCTGTTGAAAGGCATGGATGTATGTGATGTTTTTAATTCTCCCCTCCCACCCATCCTATCCTTTTAACTGGGCGTATCGAGAGCGATTATTTAACCACTAATCCTGCCCTAGCCCTATCCTTCTATTCCTACTCTCTGTGGAAACACAGAGGTTGAGCATTAAGCAACAAGCAGTTCTCGTAGAAACACTTTTTTTATCATGTCCGCTCCCAACGTGAAGCATATGTACTCCTAATAAAGTTTATCTCAACTGAAGTGTTTCTACGAGAACTGCTTGTTACTCAGTTGCTCAACCTCTCTCTTTCCAAAGATAGTAGGAATTGAAGGATAGGGCTAGGACAGGACTATTGGTTCGTTAATCGCTCTCGATCCGCCCAGTTAATAGGATAGGATGGGTGGGAGGGAGGAATTCAAGACATCACATACATCCATGCCTTTGAATAGAAATTCATAAATCGATTGAAAACTCAATTTACAAAACTGTCCGTACTGGGATTCGAACCCGTGACCTCCGTAGCGGTAGCCAACGACGTTGCTCACTCGACTACACATAAACCTCTGTTTTTTCAGTAATCAAATTCAGAAGAAAATTCTTGACGCAGGTCCTGTCAAAAGGATGTAATCTTCAAATGGCGAAATAATTAGAGCATAAGCCTTCTATTCTAGGAGAACTGTTTTGTTACTCAGTCGCTCAATCTCTCATTTCTAAAGAGAATAGTAGAGATACAAAAATTAGGCTAAGACAGGACTTCTAGTTGACTTATTGCTATCGCTTCGCACAGTTATTTAAGGATCGGAAAGGGATAAAGGGAATTATCAGAGATTACAAGCACCCATAGATAGTTATCATTTGGCGTAACAAAAAGTTTTTACGGCCACTGTTTTGAGATTAATGGATGTCGGGCTTATTATTAAACTTTACTATATTTAGAGCCTTGAAAGGTAAAGTGAGCCAACTAGTTAAATGGTAAAACTTAGACTTTTAAGTACAACCACGTTTCATTTGTTGTTTTGGTAGATTGCATAGTTTAATTTTACTATTGCAATGTGTGTTAAGTGAAGTAACTTCACTTTGAAGATACTTAAAGACGTTTAGAATAATACATCGTATCTATTTTTTTCTAAAATATCACTTGGCTCACTTCACTTCTAATGGGCGCATTTGTATTGTTGATAATTATTTAATTTAACCTTTTTTTACAATATATATTTACCCTTTTCCTTGTAAATGTATCGATATTGTCGTCAACAGCTTTCGAATTTAGTGATAGTAAATTTTATTGTATATTGAATACAATTTGCCATGAATCTGTTCAACTTTTTTTGCATAATTCAATGTCAAATGGTAAAACTCATTTCAGACAAAATCAAAAAAATATTTAATATTTGCTTAGTAATAAATTTCTCTGCACACGTACGTTTAAATTCTAGCAAAATATGTTTGGACCATTACTTAATCTTAATTTTGCCTGATTGTAATAAACACTTTCAAAAAGTAAAGTTCCGTTTCTGTCCCCGCGGCTGATGACTTACTAAAGTCTGTACCCTTCTTAACCAAATATGAGCAAAAGCAACGATATTCAGGTAGAAAAGGGATGAAGAGTGGGATCAATAGACAACGGTGTTTACTGTGACCATAATGTCACGCTCGTCCTTGGAGGGTTTTAATCGTTTTTTTAATGCAAATTGATTGTATTAAATCAACTTATTTACTTCCAAAACGTCATTTTGGTCACATATACAAATTTAATTCGATTTAAATAAACGTTTAATAATTAAACCACCTTATACAATTATTTTTAATTTATTTTAAGCACTTGGATTAACTTTAAAAAAATGTCGTTTACTTAAAAAGTCTTCAATTTAATACTTCCGCAGCATTGGTATTACTGTTGCTAGAAATATTAAACAATACATCTGACTTTAGGACGCTTGCTGTCAGTATGCAGTGGTGTTATTCATATTAACGTTTATTACACTATCGTGCAACCGAGTAATTATAAACGTATACTTACATGAATTTTAAAAATATATTAAGCAATAGGCATATAATGAATTGTTTTTCGTTTCTGTTAAATTGATTGCGTACCACTGGGCTAGATTTTTGTATGATTGGTGAATATGTTTTTCAAATTTTTCATACCTCTATTTGTTTTTAAAGTTTAATCATGTATTTGTACTGTTTGTGTTGAAAAATTGTTTATTTTTTAGATAAAATGTACACTTGAATTATTTAAATGTATTCAACGATAGATTCTTGATGTTGAAATAGATGCACCTTAATAAAAAAATAAATTTACTTTCGAATTATAATTTTGGACCTCTCGGCTGATTTTACGTCAACAGATAAAAAAAACTCTTTCCTAATTTTCACCATCACTCTTTTTAGCATAATATATGGGCCCATTGGAGGTAAAGTGAGGTAAGCGGTTAGATGCGTTGTAATATTCTGCACGTCTTCAAGTATCGCAAAAGTGAATAAATCTCATTTAATACGCATTGCAATAGTGTTGTCTCCGTAAAATATAGAAATATGCAAGCACCAAGTAAAAACGTGATTGTATAATACTTAACAGTTTTACCATTTACTAGTTGGCTCACTTCACCTCTAATGGGCCCATATATTCATATCCTTTTTTAAAACCATGATAGCTCGCAATTTAAAGCATATAATACTCCGACAATACTAGCGGTAAGCTAATCACTTTTGCTTCGCCCGTTTTAGAGTATGATGAGCGGAAGGGAATTCAAGACATCCATGCGTTTGCAGATAAATTCATAAATCTAATCAAAAATCTATCCTAAATATATTATTTCTATTTTAACAAATAGTCAGGTTGATGGCACAGTGGTCAATGTTGTTGGCTTTTATGCCGAATCTCAGCATTTTTCAATTAATTTTGTCTGATGAACCAACCACTAGTCCTGTCCTAGCTTTTTGCTTGTTATACTTACTCTCTTAAAAATAAATAAAGAGAGAGGTTGAGTAATTTAGTAAAACTCAGTTTTCTTGAAGAAAAACTTCTGTTTAAAAACGTCCATTAAAAGAAAATATGCTCCACATTGGAAGCAGACATGAATAAAAAAAAATGGCCACCACTGACATAATTTTTGGATACGCCAGAATGATCCCATGGATCCGTTCTTTATTGAAGTCCGGGAAGCGAGGGGATGGACAAGCATATTGAACTGTGGCATAAGCTCTTTGAGGTCTTACTCTCAGATTTTACACTTTCATCAAGAATGAAAATAGAAACAGTTGGTTTTTTTGGTCGACCTGTGATTTTTTTTAACTAAGAGAGCTACCAGAAGGAGCATTTTTTGCGGTCCTGTTGAATTCTTTCTGTCACAAAGAGCTTATTATTTTTCTACTTTGAGTTCATCATCATCAGTGTCTTTTCATTTTTATATGGGGAACTGTGGAGCCTAGCTCCAATCTCCCTTTCATCTTTGGTTTTGGTTTTTTTTTTTTTTTAATGTTGTGGACCCAGGTTTTTTATTCTATTTATTTTTTTAGAATTGTTTTGTTTTGGGTTTATCTATTGTGCTTTTTTTATACAGAGTGATAAGGGGGTGGGGGAGAGGGAAAAGGAAGGTCGCATATATGCGGGGAGGGGGAGTGAAGGGTAAGAGGAGGTTACAATTTACAGTTATATAATATAAAAAAGAAAGTTTATTTTCTTTTCCTGTCTTCTTTTCGGCCGCGCGATTGCGGCAACCAGGCATGTCAGTGGTGGGATCGGAGGGGAGCTAGGGCGGTTTTAGGAGGAGGACTTTCCTTGGCCGCGCTATGTCAGTGTGCGGGTACTCAACGTAATCGTTGAGTAGGGCTTTTATTGTGTCGTTTGGATGGTCCGTCATGTCGCTGTAGAATTTCTTCGACAGCTTCATGACGTGATCGAGAATTGGCTCTGTGTTAGTGTCTCTATGTAACGTGGTGCCTCGCACGAACCAGGGAGCACCTGTCATCATGCGAAGCGCCTTGTTTTGTATTGTCTGTAGTGTCTGGATATGATGCATGCCTGCGTGTGCCCATATTGGGCATGCATAGGTCATGATTGGTCGTGTTATCGCGGTATACAGTAGTAGTTTGCTTTTCAATGCGAGTTTACTATTGTGTCCTAGCATGGGATAGAGTTGGCCCATGATAGTTGATGCCTGTTTTTTTTTTGCAGTTATGTGACTGCTGAAGTTAAGTCGCGAGTCTAAGGTGAGTCCAAGGTATTTAACCTTTTTGGCCCACGGGATGTTTGTGTTGTGCATCCGAATGCTTTTAATATTCTTATCATGTCTGTTAGTTCTGCGACTGAAGGTCACTGCAGTACTTTTTTCCGGATGGATCTTAATGCGCCATTCGGCGCACCAGGCGTGTATGTCCTCGCTTGCCTTTTGTACAAGCGCGGTGGCTCTGTTTCTATTTAGCGATCTTGCTAGGATAGCTGTATCGTCGGCGTATTGTGCAATGATTGTTTCATTGCTGCCGGGTATGTATGTTGGAATAGGAATATCATGAGTATAAAGGTTGTACAACAGGGGTGATAAGGCGGATCCCTGAGGCACACCTGCTGTTGGCGTTCGCGTCGTCGATTTTTCGCCGTTAACTTTCACGCGGAAAGTTCTGTTTGACATGAATGAGTTTATTAGTTTAATCATCGGTTGTTCGAGACCGGCCTCGGAAAGTTTAACAATCATACCTTCATGCCAAACCTTATCGAAGGCTTTGGCTATGTCTAGAAACAGGCCTGTAGTGAAACATCGGCGGTTAAAGCCTTCGGTGATGTATTCAACAACTCTAAGTAATTGGTGATTTGTGGAATGTTTGGTTCGGAAGCCGTGTTGCTCATCCGGTATGAGTTTTTTTTCCGATACAAATTCTTCCAGTCGGGATTTAATTACACGTTCCAAAAGCTTACCCATCGTCGGGAGTAGGCTGATGGGTCTGTGATTTTCTGGAATTGCAGGTGGTTTGCCTGGTTTGGGAATGAAAATGACGTCCGCGGCTTTCCATGCGTTCGGAAAGTGTTGGACGAGTAGGCATGCATTTATGATCGATTTGAGTGCTTCGACACCGTTCTCGGGAAGGTGTTTAAGCTCGTTATGTTTTATGTCATCGTTGCCGGGGGCTTTACGATTCAATAAAAGTTTGATTCTAGTTTCTATCTCGCCCGTGGTTGCGGGTTCGATAGATGTCGCGGATGGAGATGTTGTGATCTCTTCAGTGATTTTAATGTATTTAGCGGATATGTTTTCTATGCGGTTTTTAAGCGCAAGGTCGTTGGGGTCGAATGCATTCGGAGAGAATTGTTTCTCGAGTGATTCCGCGAAGGTTTCTGCTTTTTCCGCGGCTGTATACACCGGGCCATTCCTTCCGTTAAGCGGTTGAATGGGGCATTTTTTGTGTCTGATTGCCTTGCTGAGGGTCCAGAAGGGGTCGCCTCCTTTTTCCAAGCCCATGAGATATGTGTTATAAGAAGAATTTCTGTGTTCTTTTAACAACATTTTGATCTCCGCGATGAGTCGGTTTTTGTGCGTTCTCGCTATCGGATTGGCACGTTTTTGCCATTCCTTTGCTGCACGGTTTTTTTCCCTGATTAAGTTTTTAATTCTAATCGGGATATCGGGTCTATACTCGTTCGCGGGAACGGCGGTCGTGGCGGATTCTTTCGCGGCGTGAATTGAATCCGTCAGATCGGTAATTGCTTTATCAATGTCCGCCGCGCAGGCGAGATTAATTGGGCTATGAAGGTTATTTATAATGTGTGTGCTGTAGTCTTCCCAGGATACTTTGGTCCTGGTATTATTCGGCACAATAGCGAGAGGATCTAGGGGGTCACCGAGGTAAAGAAGGACCGGCCGGTGGTCTGAGTTTAGTTCGTTCACGACCCTTATTTGCGGTGTATGCGACATCGCGATTAGTAACGCAAAATCAAGCACATCCGCTGTGTTTGATTGTGTGTGGTATATTGTTGGCACAAAAGGAGCTGATATGACGGCGTTGTTATCGAGTGCAAACTTGTGTACCATCTTTCCGCGGGCTGTTGTTCGGCGACTGTTCCATGCTGAATGTTTTGCATTAAAGTCACCTGCTATGACGGTAGCCGGTATGTCGTTCGTTAGCAGACTGTCTAAGTCTGCTGTATTCAGGCGATGATTTCCTGATCGGCAATAAATTGAAACTAATTTAATTTTGCCGGCGTTTTTCGTGTTAACGCATATCGCGGTTGATTCTAGCGGACAGGAGTTAGGTCTTGGCTGTTGAGAGATGGCACAGTGGTCAATGTGTGATTTTATTATGATTGCGGTTCCGCCGCAACGCGCGTGCAATCGATCGTTTCGATGCGTAACGTAATTCGCAAAGTTAAGCGGTGTCGCGGGTTTGAGATGCGTTTCATTGACGAGTAGGGCGTCAATGTCGTGTGTATTAAGGAAATTTTGCACCTCGATTTTATCGTGTTTTATTGATCCGTTGGCGTTCCAGAACGCTATCTGTAGTGAAGTAGGTCGTGTTTTAGCGCGAGCCATAATGGTGTTGGGCGTTGGTCGCTTGTATGGTTTCGCATACGCGAAGTAGCGTTGCCTGACTGGTTGCAATGGACTCTTGGAGAGTTCTTACGAGCTCGTCCAGAAGCTGATCACGCGCAGCCACGCGTGGGAGTGGAGGAGGTGGGAAGGCGGTACTTACATGCCTGGTTGTCGGTCTCAGCTGCGGAGTGTCGGGCACGGTTGCTGCCCATGTCCTATTTTGCGGTCGGGTTTGGTAGTATTTTGGTGTCGTCTGGGTGGGTGTCCATTGGGAGTCCTGTTCGACCCTCCAGGGTAGTGCTGGCCAATCACTGGCGCGGTACGTTGGCTTTCCAGCCCGAGGATGTTTCGGGCAACCTTTGTAGTTAGCGGGGTGTGGTCCTGTGCAGTTGGCACAAGTGGCTGGGCCATCCTCTCTATTTTTGGTGCAGCTTTCAGTGTGATGATCTTTTCCACATTTGACGCATCGTGCTGGGGCGTGACATCCAGACTGGGAATGCCCATACATTTGACAGTTGTGGCACTGCCCCAGTTCTGTCTTTCGTCTCAGCGTTTCCGCTGAGACATTGATGTTTCCTAGTCTTCGGATGTTGAAGGTCTTGCGGCCTTCTTCCGACTTCTCTACGTCCAGCAGCATGAGTGTGAGCGGAGTTCTGAGAGGCCCCTTTCTCATGCGCTGGACTCTTTGGATGGGGTGGCCTTCCTCTTTCAGGAGCGCCAGGATTTCGTCCTCCTCGTAGTCCTCGGGGATTCCTTTGAGGACAATCTTATAGGTCTTTTCGTCCTGAGTTAAGTAGCAATGGAATGCTATTTTCCTCTTGTCCAGGTAGGATATAGCTTTGCGGTATATGTCACTTGTCTCGGTGTTAAGGCGTATTGTATCTTTTTGATCTGTGGCGGTGAATCCTTTGACTCCTGCCAATTTTAGGTCCCGCTCTATTGTGATAAAGTCCCGTTTGTGATGAAGGATTATCGGCGGAATCTTATCGTTTTTTTTTCCTTCTGCAGGGGGTGCTGGGTTTTTCGGGGTCGGTATTACCGGGATGTTGGGTGTTGTTGTCAACTTTGAGTTTCTGTACCCTATATATTTAATTCAATTGTCTATGAAAGAATAATAAAGGTGTAGTAATAGAGTTATTGTCTATGCTTATATTCTTCTAACCTGCTTATGTTACAACCAACTTGATAACAAGGCCGAAATGGATATCAAAATAGAACCAGACGATGAATTATTGTCATCGGGTATTTCAGGGAACGCCTTTCAAGGCGGAAACCAACGAAATAATTTGACCGAAGAACATTCGATTGACATCAAATTCGAAGCAATTGTGAAACGCGAAGAAATGATTAACTGTGAGCCTAAGCAGGTAATGTTTACGTGAAATCTGTGTGTAATCGCTTTTGGCAAATTTGTTTTGCAACATTAGCATTAAGTAGTTATCAGTTTCCTTGATTCCAAAGATAGATTTTTTCGTATCCGCAATTAAGTTCTATATATAATTGCATCGTTTCCTGTGAGACTAAGTCTAATACAGGACTGTTTAACTAAAAGCTCTCGCTACAGCCAATTATTGAAAGATCGGAAAGGTTGAGAGAGATCTTTTAGACATCACAAACACATATGCCTTCGAACAGAAACTGTTCTCAAAAATTGCTTCAAAAGAAGACATGGAGATAATACACCTATCTTTCCATCAAGTGTTAAAGGTGACACAGATAATTAAGTAAAAACTTTGTTTAATTATAACTGATTGTTTATTTTTACTTTCAATTTCAATAGATTATCTCGGAAGACTACACGAACACTAAGCGAGAAGATGACATTGAATGGCAAAGTTATAAAAACAGTTTTACCGAAGATGCGCGCCCTTTTAAAGTGGAACAGTTCGACGCCGGCGAGTGTTCGTATGCTGTACGGACGCCAGATCAGGTAAAGAAATCGATATTCTGAGTTTTCTTTTTTAGTCATAAATTATTGCAGCCAAACCATCAATCTAGTGACAAATAGTCTAACAATCCAGTTAATCTTTTCACTTGTGAGTTATATTAAAACAATTGTTCTTCTAAAATGATTTATTAAGGGCAATTCACATTGTTAGCCAGCATGAAAAATATAGCATACAACCGATGTGCTACTTGTTTTTTGGTTTTCAATGAAATCATTTTTTTTTCGATAAATTTATAGATCACTATTCGAAGGCATGGATCTTTGTGATGTCCGAAAATTCCCTCCCCCTTTCGATCCTTCTGGATGTATTCCAACTGGGCGTTGCAAATAGTTAACCACTATTCCTGTCCTTAGCCTTATTCATCTATCCCTACAACTCTCTTTGGAGAAAGATAATATATGATACCTCCATTACGAAGCCATATGCTCCATATTAGGAGCGAATTTGGATATACAAAAAAAAGGGAAAAAATATTTAGCATTACAATTTATGCCAATGCGCCAAATATTTCGAAAAAAACTCAATGAGAATTTATTGTTAGTCACTCGAGATTACCTCGAGCTAAATTGACATCACAAACACCCACGTCTAAGGTCTCAAACTTTTATTGAAAAATCGACACTGACCTTACCGGGAATCAAACCCAGACCCAGGTCGGTAGAGCAAGCTCTAACCAACTTAACCACAGCGGGCGACATGTCTCGTAACCATCACAATTTTTCTCAATATCAAGAACATTTTCAATGAAAAAACTTGAACTAAGACAATTTTTTTATAATAATGTTTGACAAAGATTAATTCCACAAACATTAAGTTATCTGATTATCTACTAACTGTGTTTTGAAGTGTTTAATTCTATCGAAAACCCTTTCGGGTATGACATGTATGGTTTTAAATCGCCTTATCTTTCTTCTTACAGACATATAACACTTTACAACCGGGAGAAAAACCTTTCAAATTGGACCAATACGATTCTAAAAGTGCTGGTTCTTTGCACATAAAAAAGCATCAATTAAAACAAACTAAAAAACAGTTCAAATGTGACAAATGCAATTTCAAAGCATCCGTATCTTGTCATTTAAAAAAGCATAAAATGTCACACAGTGGGGGAAAGCCTTTTGAATGTGACCAATGCGACTACGAAACTGTCCGATCTTTTGACCTAAAATCACATAAGCTATCACACACCGGAGAAAAACCTTATGAATGTGACCAGTGTAGTTTTAAGACTGCACGTTCTGGTGACTTAAAAACTCATAAAATTTCACACACTGGAGAAAAACCTTTCAAATGTGACGAATGCGTTTACAAAACGGCTCGTTCGTTCGACTTGAAGACGCATAAAAAATCACACAGCGGAGAAAAGTCTTTTCAATGTGACCAGTGCAATTTTAAAGCTGGCCGTTCTTGTGACTTAAAGTTGCATAAAATGTCACACACTGGAGAAAAACCTTTTGAATGTGACCAATGTGATTTTAAAACAACTCGTCCGTTTCGATTAAAAACACATAAAATGTCACATACCGGAGAAAAACCTTTTGAAAGCGACAAATGCAATTTTAAAACTGAAATTTCTGAAGACTTAAAAATACATAAAATTTCGCATACAACAGAACACTCTTTCGAATGTGATCAAGCTGCCTCTGCTGGTTCCTTCAAAAATCATATGCAAACTGGAGAAAAGCCTTTCGAATGTGATCAGTGCGATTTCAAAACTGCCATTCGCTACTCATTAAAAGCACATAAAATGTCACACACTGGAGAAAAACCTTTCAAATGTGACTTGTGCGACTTCAAAACTGCGCGTTCCTATTACTTAAAAATGCATAAAATAAAACACTCAAACGGGAAACTGTCGAACCCTGTCCGATGCAACTATCAATCTGCCCGTTCCTGTCAACCTAAAAAAAATACGAAATAAAACATAAAGAATGTGACAGTTATGCTTAAAACACATGTAACATTAAAAAATAGTTGAAGCAATTACTGACTGCTAAAAATCCTCTTAAATGTGTTTTTTCAGTCTTTGTCATTGTCAAATTTTAAAAAAATATTAATATTTATCATTAAATGTTCCATTCTGAAAGCACAACAAATTTATTAAATTTTTGTTTATAGATTTAAAAAAATACACATTGTGTAGTAACTTAATTTTATATCCCAATAAATTTACTAACTGGTAAGAAGAAACTGTTATTTTTAAATAGTAAATTTGTTACTGTTTATCTTTTAAAAGATTGTCATAAGCAAGTCACAAGCTAATGAATTTAATTTTACAAGAATTGATTTTTGTTTCGTGAGTGAATCGAATACGTAACATTTCGAGTTAAAACTGTCATAAGACAAGTCTGCAATCGTGCACCGTTACTTTATATTCTTTTATCTTCATTCTTACTTTTCAGTTCAATTCCACCTTAAATAATATGCTGGTGGAGCTCTTTCGGAGATAATCGACAGGTTGACAATAGACTTAAGTCGCATAGGTCTAAAAATAAATACAAACATGACCAAAACTCTGTGAAAACCATCATTAGGATAGTCGTCGTTGTTCCGTAAAAATCTTTGTTCTATTATTACAAAAAAAAATGTTCTATTATTACATTTTTATTGGTTCGAACAAGTTACAAAATATCTTGCATACTATTAAAAAGACGACCTTTCGAAGGACTGATATTGTTATGTACTGTTTGCACTAACAGCATGTTCTCGTACCTCCGTTAAAACCCTTTTGATAACATAATATCTAGCAAGCGATTAAAAGTTGAACATTGAGTGAAACACTTACCGCCAGCCCTCATTGAACCGTCAAATCCCGTAAAAATCTCTTTATTTAATGAACATATGTATCCAAAAAATGGAAAATTCACCTTTATTCAACATTTTCCTCACTTCTCCTTCAAGTTTTCACTGGAAAACAATCCCACCAACCTTTCTGTTTGCAGTCTTAATCAAGAATAATCAAATTTCGGCAGCGAGGGGGGCTTATACTAAAATTTAAGGCATACTGCGCATGTGCGGAAAAAAAGTTTCCAGATCGTTGTTTAAATAAAATACGTAATAATAAAGTGTGTTATTTCATGGCTTCAATTAATTCTTTATTTGAAAGTTTTTTTACTTTTAATATGGCAACATTATTATTGAATATGCATACGCCCTCTATTGGTATATTGGTGGAAAAAATTATTATATTCAAAGTAAATAAAGAAAAAAAATAATATAAAGAAGAATCTTTTTATTTGTCATGAAAAAACATTTTAAAGATGATTTCGATGCAAATTTGTAGCACTAAAATGGTCGCCGCTTACGTGTAGGTTACAGTATGTTCAGACACCTACTACGTTCTTTTATTCTAATATTAAAGTTTCTACCTGTCTGCCCTACAAAAGAAGCTTGGCAGTCTCCACAAGAGAGGAGATAGATACCACTCTGTGAAAATGATTCTAAGCGATCTTTACTGCTTATTAATTTTTATTTAAATTATAAACAATTTAACTATCTTTGATAAATTGATTGTCCACTGAATAAATGATTTTACGCGTGTTTTAATGTATCTTCTTGAATTCTTTTATTATATACTTTAGGTGTCCTTTTCAATGCAAGTTGGTATCGATATATAGCACTAAAATTGTCACTGCTTATATGCAATTTACTATACAGGTTGATTGGTGCAGATTCCAATGGTTTTAAGCCAGTATGCAACAGTTTATGTGATTTTAAGGCTGACCATTTTCAAGATTTAAGATCATACTTCTGACATTCTAATCGTCTATCGGAGGCATGCAATAGTTTGTGAGATTTTAAATTAGCACGCTTTGCAGATTTATAATCGCATTGATCACATTCTAATGGTTTTTTCTGAGTATGCGATTGTTTATGTGTTCTTAATTTAGAACGCGTTGCAAATTTATAATGACACTGGCCACATTTGAATGGGTTTTCGCCAGTATGAAATATCGTATGGATTTTTAATTTTTCACGCGTTGCAGATTTATAATCGCATCGATCGCAATCGAACGGCTTCTCGCCGGTATGCGAAAGTGTGTGAGTTTTCAAATGTGACTTCCTTGCAGATTTAAAATCGCATTTATCACAATGAAATGGTTTCTCGCCAGTATGCAACAGTTTGTGAGTTTTCAAATTCGCACGCGTTGCAGATTTAAAATCACAATTATCACAATCGAATGGTTTTTCGCCGGTGTGCGATAATTTATGTTTTTTCAAGTTTGAACTACCTGTTGATCTATAATCACATTGATCACATTCAAAACGTTTCTCGCCAGTGTGCAGTAGTTTATGGGTGTTAATATGCGACTTCCACACCGATTTATAATCACATTGATCACATTCAAACGGCTTCTCGCCAGTGTGCGATATTTTATGAATCATCAATTTTGAACGAGTTGCAAATTTAGTATCACATTGATCACATTCGAATGGTGTTTCGCCAGTGTGTAATAGTTGATGTGATTTCAAATTTGAGCGCCATGCTGATTTATAATCACATTGGTCACATTCGAAATTTCTATCGCCGATGTGCGTTCTTTTATGAGATTTTAAGCTTGCAAGCGTGCCAGATTTATAATCGCACTGATCGCATTCGAATGGTTTTTCGCCAGTGTGTAATAGTTGGTGTGATTTCAAATTTGAGCGCCATGCTGATTTATAATCACATTGGTCACATTCGAAATGTCTATCGCCGATGTGCGTTCTTTTATGAGATTTTAAGCTTGCAAGCGTGACGGATTTATAATCGCACTGATCGCATTCGAATGGTTTTTCGCCGGTGTGTGATAGTTTATGGATTTTTAATTTTGAACGCGTTGCAGATTTATGGTCACATTGATCACAATCGAATGGTGTTTCGCCACTGTGAAATAGTTTATGCAGTTTTAAATTTGAGCGCCATGCAGTTTTATAGTTACATTTTTCACATTCAAATTGTTTTTCTCCAGTATGCGTTTTGTTATGGGATTTTAACTTTGCCCGCGTAGTACATTTATAATCACATTGGCTACATTCGAATGATTTATTCCTTGTATGCGGCAGGTTATGGGTTTTATTTTTGATAGTTTCACGTAACGAAGAAGATGTGAAACCATATTTATTGTAATTCATTTTTTTTTTACTTATAGTGTCTTCAGAATGTTTAGTGCTCAATGTGGATTCTTTGTGAACACGTTTATGCAATGAGAGTGAATCAAACGATGCAAATAATTGCATACAAATACTGCAAACAAAGTTTCTCACGTGAAACAATTTGTTTTCTAAATTTATAACCACCACGATCGGTTGATGTCCTAGAACTTCGTTTTTGACATTAATTTCGTCGATGTCAATGTCGTAAAACGACACTGGCGACGTGCTCTGTGAACAATTCGATAATGGACGAAGCGAACAAGCTAAGCAATCGGCAGCTGAAATCTGAAAAAATATATAAAATAAAAATAAATTAAGTCTAAAGAATCGAGCAATAAAACTGACAATATTTAAATATTAAATTGATCCCAAGTGTGTGAAAAGAATCAAGTTTGAAATTTATCAATATCGCAGTTCGAATTATTGTAGTTTATACACAAAATCAATAACAATTGCATGTTTTAATTTTTAAAACTACACATTTCTCCCAACTGTAAAACACCATAATTCAAATAAAAATATTGCATATAAAAAGTCGTACATGAATTGCATAATTCTCACAAATTGTATGAAAAAAAAACCAAAAATAAATATATATTTTTATCCAAAATGTATGGAAAAACCATCACCCACTGTGGTCTAGTTGGTTAGAGCTTGTTTTACCGATCAGGTGGGTCTGGGTTCGATTCCCGGTAAGGTCAATGTCAAATCGGATTTTTTTAATTTTTCAATTGAGATCTAAGACATGGGTGTTTGTGACGTCAATTCTCCTAGAGTTTATCTCATGTGACTTACAAAAATTTCTCATCGAGTATATCTCGGATGACCTTTCAACTTAAAAACTTTCAAATATTTGACGCATTGGCGTAAGCTGTGTTGTCAAATATTTTTTTAAAAAATTAAAATTATAAAAAATAATGAAAAAAATATATTTAAAAAAAAATTAAATATAAAAATCTGAAAGTATGGAAAATTGTCACAGCATATTTCCACAAAATATCATTACTCTAATATTTTTGTATATGCGTATGTAAAAATCCAAAAATTGTATGCAAATTTCACCTAATTGCACAACCGAAAACATAAAAAATACGATACATAAAAATAACAATTATAAATAGCAAAAAAATAATAGATTATCATGTTACCTGATTTTTGAGTTCGGGCGAAAAGCAAGTAGATTCCTCGGCATGTTCCGAAATATTGCTGTTTACCGCGACTTCTTCTTTGGAGATGGGCCGTCCGGTATCGGTTTGAAATTCAGATTTGATACGAAGGGAAGCGCCCTGAAAAAAGGAGCAGTGATTTAAATTAATTACACTAAGGTTGTAAGAGGTTTTTGTGTTGTACATAAATATCAAGATATTACTCGTGGTCGAGTGGTCAGCAATGTTGGCTTCGGTTACGGCGGTCTTGTGTTCGGATACCAGTCCGGAGAGTTTGAAATTGAAATTTGTCGCTGAAATAATCACGCCATGCTAAACCGTAGTTTCTCAATCTTTTCGATCTCGTGGCCGCTTTTGAGTCTCTTTTTTTTCTCATGAAAAATTTTCTTTTAAATAATAGAACTCTTCTCGAACTCGACCGGTGGGATTCCGGCGTCCCGGACGTCCGTCTGATAGTATCCATAGGATGTACTCTGCGGAACTGAGGGATGCTGGCATGTCATGGGAGGAAGCCAAGCTATTGGCGAGAGACAGGGAAACTTGGAGGTGCCGCGTGGCGGCCATATGGGGAGCGAATATGGCCAAAGAAGAAGAAGAATTTTGAATAAGTGAACGGTATAAATGTTATGTTTGAATATTATTTCATGAAATATAACCGCCCGTGCATATATAAAAGAGGCACATTGATCCAATGCCACATTTACCGGCCGCCACTGACCCTAGGTATACTACTTTCCTTGCTCCTATTGAAAAAATACATATTTTTTTGTATTTTTAACGAGGCCCGCGGCCAATTTATCAACCTTAAAATGGCTTGGGACGAAAGAGACTTACCTACCCCTGTAGTGAAGCATATTGAAACTAAAAAGTGACATTTATATGTTATTGACTTTTTTACATATATATTGTATTCATAATTCGCGTAAAATTATCAGTTTCCAATGTTTTCATGACGAAAATTAGGTAAGTTCCTATTTTAAACATAATTGCATTGATATCAACGGATTAGAAATTTAATTCACATTATTAGGCATATATTCCAGACTACTATGGACAGAAAGGTAACCTCAAAAGTTCCCAGGGCTTCTGGTTGCACAATTGGTAAGTGAAACCATGCGTCGTCTGGTGGATGACCTTCTTCATTGTATTCTCGATCAACTGGTTCATTCTTAATGTCCATTTTTTTTTTAATACACAATGAAATCGTTGAAAAATTAATAATTTAAGGACGCCAATAGTTGTCGAGCTTTCGTCATAGACAATAAAGTTACGTGTATTGTTTATGGTATATAATTTTTTTTTTTACCTACCTATACTAATTACCTTTGAGTAATGTATTAATAAAGTGTTCACTGTCAATTCTTAGTGGAGAGGTATTTTACCAAAAAACTAAGCTCCTCAATGTACAAATTTATGACCACGTATACTTGTATTAAATGTCAATAAAAATCTTTAATTCATAAAAGGCCACGAATGTACATATTTCAAAACTCTTATACTAATTAATGTACATGTGATTTTTGTCATGTAGAATCTTATCTGTGCACATGAACGCGGTTAATAATAGTCTATGGTAGTATTCCATTCTAAGTATATTGTCTATGATTCCAGACACCTTTGACTTGTATGAATTTGAATAGGTATTCAATAAACGCCATTTTATGGATGTTAAAATAGAACCTTGTGATAAATCTTCATTGAATATATTGGAAATTGAATATGATGGGACTGTCCAACGCAATATCAAGAATGAAGTTCAATCTAGTAATGATCAATACGAAGTTCGAGTCAAATTGGAAGGAAACCAATATGACGAAATAGAACAACAAAATGTTAGTAAATTAATTTGCTTTATAACATGCTATTGTTTTTACACGTGAAAATTTACCAACTGTCGTAAATAACACTGCAGTTTTGTAGTAAATTTAATAAATAATACGAAAATGCTCACATATCATAGAATGCATGGAAATCAGATAAACTGATAATTTACAAACGGATTTCCAAAAGTACCAGCGTGAGACCTTTTTTTTTAGGTCTTCAGGAACCTCAGGAATTTGCAGATTTACAAAAATTTGCAGAGTTGGCCGATCAGATCAAAAGGCCACACCAGTATAGCCAAAAGGCCGCAGTTTTCCCACGACTGGTCTGGGTGCATTGGAGAGGAACCTGCGGCCTCTTGCCTGCTCTGATGCGGCCTTTTGACTTGATCAAGATATTCTCTTCGATCAAAAAATTATACTTAAGCGTTTGGAAAAGAGCTTAATCAACCCATTGTATGTTTGATAATTGAAAAGGTGGGTCAACGTTTTCTTTATTGCGGCCTTATCTTGAATTAGATAAATGAATGTGGCCTTTAGAAATGAAAAGGTTTCCCAACCATGGTATACTGTGTTTTTTGTTTATTTCCGGAAATCGTACTTAAACTAATAATTCGTGTAAAAATATATTAATCATTCTATATGTATATGTACTAGTGTAAAAGACTTACTTTAATATAGGGTCTTTCAAAAGGGGCGCTCAAAATTTGTTGGTCTTGTCAACAATTTGTTGTCAACAAGTTGGTCAACAACAAAATTTGTTCTCTGGAGCAGTTGAAAAATGACACGAATTTGGCCAAAAAAATCATCTTTAACAACAAGACCAATTTTCGGATGAATAGATATGTGAACAAGCAAAATTGTTGGATTTGGAGCAGTACTTATCCATACAAAATACACCAGCACCAATTGGATCCCAAAAAAGTTACTGTTTGGTGCGGATTTTGATCTAGTGGAATCATCGGTCCGTACTTCTTCCGACACGAAACAGGCATTGCCATAACCGTCAACGGCGAGCGCTTCAGATCGATAATAAGCAACTTCTTGCTGCCTAAACTATGATGTCAATACCAATAATATGTGGTTCCAACAGAACATGCCACGATGGACGTAATACAAGCGTCCCTATTGAAAGACTCTTTATAACTGAACGAGTGAACTTATCTCTCTTGCACATTTCATAGTTATTGTTAAAATAATCTTTCGTTTCTAATTTTCAGTTATTGGCGACAGTAGTTTCCGATCCTTTAACAGCAGGTTCCAGCATTTTACTGGATCCCACTGAACCCCAAATCTACCAACAGGACACTAAAAGAACAATCCGCGAGGAACTAGTCGCCGCCATTATTTTGAACAGATTTATATTCCACGAACGGAATTTCGTCTGCAGCTTTTGTTTTAAAGTATTTCCAAGTAATCACGCACTGAAGGTACATAAAAAAGATTATCACAATTCTTTACGCTCTCGTTTAGTTGAACATGATAATAAATCAATTAAATTTGATAAGGAACCGTCATATAAGTGTGATCTTTGTTCCTATAAGTGTGCTAAGCCAAGTTATTTAAGAAGGCACCAAATTAAACATACCGGAGAGAAAGATTTCAAATGTAACGTTTGCGATTTTGTGACCGGGTATTGGGAAAACTTGAAAAGGCACTCTGTTAACCACGCTGAAGTGAAACCATTCAAATGCAAGCGCTGTGATTATAGCACATCGACTTTGGCTTATTTAAAGACCCACATTCTTAGGCACACAGGGGAAAGACCGTTCAAATGCAGCCAGTGCGATTTCAAATGCGGCAGTCTTTACAATCTGAAGGACCACAAAAAGACGCACAGTGGAGAAAAGCCGTACCGGTGTGAAGAGTGCGACTATAGATCCTCGCGCTCTAACGACGTCAAACGTCATAAAGTAATTCATGACGTCGTGAAGAATATTTTAAAATGTGACGAGTGTAGCTTCAAATGTAATACGTATAAGAAATTAAACAAGCATAAAATAAAACACACAACTTTTAAGACATAAAACTTCATCGGGTATTTTTATTTAAAATACATTGGTACACGTTATTGCCTTCGTTTGCTTTGTACACAAGTTTGAATCCTGGCACGGAGAGTTTTTAAAATTGACAGCTTGGTTTCCGTTAATTACGTCCAAAGTGAAGAAGCGCCGACGGACTTGGCTAAGTCATGTGCTGCAGATGCCTTAAGAAAGCCTGAATTCAGCGTGTCTCTTCTACCAACCGGATGGATTCTGCCACCGTGGAAGGCCACTAATGACCAACTATAGGATGTACTCTGCAGAGCTACGGGACGCTGAAACGACATGGGAGGAAGCAAGAAGACTGGCGGGAGACAGAATCTTGTGGTGGCCATATTCTCCGACTAGAGAGCGAATATGGGAAAAAATCTACCTAAAAAGGCTACCTTCTGTAGAATTAATAATCTCTCTTTGAAGTCTTAGTTACAAAAAAAATGGCATAACAGCTTGTGCCAATTAGCAAAAAATATAGTTGTTAGGTCTTATGGCGCAGTGGTTAGCGTTGTGGGCTTCCGTGTCGGATCTCACGGGTTCGAGTCACAATACGAAAAGCATTTTTCGATCGATTTCTGTTCAAAGACATGGGTTATGTCTAAAAAATCTCTCCCACCCATCCGATCTTTCAATTACTGTGCGTAATGAGAGCGATTAGTAAACCGCTAGTCATGTCTGAGGCATATACTTCTACCCCTACGACTTTTTAGAAGAGAGAAGTTAAGCGACTGAGTAACAAACAGTTCTCGTATAAATACTTCTGTTGAGACACTTTGATTATAAGGCCATATGCTTCATTGGGAGGGGACATGAATAAAAAAAACAACGAAATTGGATCCAGACTCGTCTGATCGGTAAAACCTTTTTTCAACCAAACCACAGCAGGCGTTTTACTTAAATATCGAAACATTTGTTTTCTATTGAATGATTGATAACGCTGAGGTCTTCTGTTTGTACGACAGTGCGATTTTAAATCACTGATTAATTATGGAAAACTGTTCTAGCTTATCAGCTGATGAATTGATACCAGAAATTATGGATTATGAATCAATGAACCAATGATGATGACAAAACATTATAAAAATAAGATACAAGATTGAATTGGGCCCTCAAGAGGTGAAGTGAGCTAACCGGTAAAATGGTTAAACTTTTTTCTTGGACTTTTAAGTAAAAACACGTCTTAACTTGGTGTTTTGGTGGATTGTACTATTTTCAATAAATAAATACATTCACATCTATAAATATGTTTTATTATCAATATTTAACATTTGTCGGGTCCTATGGCACAGCGGTTAGCGCTGTTGGCTTTCGTGCCGGACCTCACGAGTTTGAGTCCCAGTACGAACAGTATTTTATCAATCGATTTATGTTCGAGGGCATGGGTGTTTATGATGTCTAAAAATCTTCTCCCACCCTTCCAATCTTTCAATAACTGGGCGTAGAGAAATCAATTAGTTTATCACTAGTCCTGTTCTAGTCTTGTCCATCTATCCCACTATTTTCTTTTGAAAAGAGAGGTTGAGCGACTGCGTAACAAACTTCTGTTAAGATACTTCCATTAGGAAGCCATATGCTCTACATCAGGAGCGGACATGGATAAAAAAAAATCAGTTAGCACTTTGGTACTTTATTAAAGTTTGTATCTTTTTCGGATTGAACATTTTTCTTTTTTAAATATTGATGCAGATAGAACTGTATTTTCGATGCAAATAAAACTGCATTAAAAAGTCATACAAAAAGGGCCTACAAAATTCTGCTCGAAAAAGTCAATTTTATACAATTTGATGCGGGCAATTTTGTGTAAATCAAACACGCAAGAGAATTTTTCTCCGTTGTAAAATTGAGGGAATTTTATTTTCACGTCGACCACACTGTTTGATTTTTGTGTTGGAGTGTTGCTAGAGTAATAATTATATTACAAGAATATTATTGTTTAAAAAATAGGTAGGTAGAAATTTAGCAATTAGGCTATTCATTAATTTGATAAAAAAACATTTATTTTCAAATATAATTGAATATTTATTTAAGCTGGAATGTTTAAGTAAAATAAAATCGGTTGCTTAAAATATTGAAAAAAAATGCTTTGTATTCAACTACTTCAGTAGTTTTATTTTATTTTTATTGAAAAAATATAATTTCCTTAACCACGTTTAAGAGAATCTGTATAAAACGAATCTCATTTAAGTCCTTGTATAGCGCTCTTTGCTATAAGATTTTTTATAATTCGCGCAGCAGTCCCTCGTATAGCGCTTTTTCACATAATAAAATATCACTGTTTTCAACAAAACATGAAATTTCAAAAGCCAATTATATTATTTCGTTAATATGTAATATTATACATAAATATTAACTCATTATGGTCCACATGTAACAAAGTAAAAATGTATGAATATGTAAAAATGAAAAATTGTTAAGTATAATATATTGATTTCGTGCCGAAAAATACCCACCTTACCACTGCATCGTGAGGATTGGCTTGAGGATATGAAATCAATATAGGTAGGATGTTAAATGAAAAGTGCAATTAATTTCTTTTTTCCAATAATTATTATTTAAATATTTCATTTTTATTATATAACGCACAAATAAAAAGTAAAAAACTTCGGATTCACGGCGCAGTGGTCAGTGTGGTTGACTCACATGACGGATCTCACGAGCTTAATTCCCAAAATAAACAGCATTTTTCAAAATCTATTACGAATTTCCCTCACACCGTAAAATAACAGGGAGAACAAGAGGGATAAGCTAACCACTAGTCCTGTCTTAAACCTATCTTTCAATTCCTACTCTCTTCGAAAAGGAGAATTAGAGCGACCGAATGACAATCGGTTGTCGTAGAAAAATTTTCTGTTAATATAAGCTGTAACAATTCCATATTCTCCACAAAGAAAAACGTTCTTCACATTAGGGCAGACCATTTATGCCCTCACACCCTTCGAAAAAGTAACAAACAGTTCTTGCGTTGGTTAAATATAAGGTACGTTCACAAGGAAGCAATATCCTTCACAGTGGGAGCAGCCATTAGTTTAAAAACAATTGCACATAAGAATTTTTTTTCTCTTTCTAACGCTACAGTGAAGGTAAGCCTTAGTCTTCTCAATTGATCTTCTCCATTCAGTCCAGTCCTCCGCCTTCCAAACACCAGTCGCTGACCTCCAACACTCTTAATTCCTGAGACACCCATCCATCCAGGAAATTTGCAGTGGTCTTCCAACACAATGTCTTCCTTCAGGAGTATCAAATGTGAGATGTCACATAGATTTACTGTCATCCATCCAGCCCAACGTATTCATTGAGTTTTATAAATTTATCGAATAAGCAGATTGACTTTTTCAATAATAATTCCTGGGGTACTAAGCTTGTACCCATCACCGACCGCTATGGCTTTCCACTCGTCTTGCAGTGTATGTAACAACAATATTTACCACTTTCAAGGTGTTGACAATAAAATCTTGGTGGAAACATTTTTATACTAACTTCATATTATTAATCATTATCAGGACCAGTTTCGCTCATCGCGAGCATTATCAACTGATGAAAAATTCAATGGATACAGGGTTACTTACACAAAAGGTTCAAATTTTCGCCAGGAGTGTCCTAGAAAATATTCCACAGCACTCGGCCGAGTGCGCTGCGGTTGAGGTCCACTCGCTCTTCATAGGACAACGCAGACAATTTAAAATTCTTTGTTTGACCGATTTTTTTCAGTTCACTGCACATGCTTGGACACTCCTAAATGATGTGATCTGAACCCTGAATCAGTAAGCCCCGTTTACCACGACTGACTGTCTAGCAACCAGCTTAACTGCAAGGCTTGGCAGCACGGTCACCATGGCCGATTATAAGTTGGCTGGTTCAGAAATCTTTGAACTTCCGATCACCACAAAAGAACCAAAAAATGAAACTTTCGAGTAATGTGAACACTAATCTGTTTTCAAGGTTTCATTTCCAGCGGATAACTTTTATGAGGAGCATTTTTAAAGTACCAAACTTCCCGCAACCTATCCGTCACTATCCCGGTATCGCGGATAAAGTCCTCGCCGAGCCTCGTCTTGTCGTCGACGCCCTTCATATACCAAAACGGGGTCTCCAATCGCTTGCCTTGAAAATTGACACTGACAACGGTAGACAAGACACTTTGGACATCGCTCTCGTTGCCGTGGATCGTCGCCGGCAACTCGTTGAATTTATAATTAGTCTTTACCAAAACCTCGAACAGCTTCTCGCTCAAGAAATTGTTCTTGGCCAGCGGATCAAGCATGGCCATAATATTCATAGAATCATTCATAACGATTCGTATATAAAGATTCAACTTACTCCGATCGATCGGCGAATCTTTTATTTTGGTCGTTCCCACGGTTTTTCTCAGAGATTTCTTCGCCGAAAGTGTACCGCCCTTCTGTTTGTCTCTATTTCGTATTCTCTCTTTTGGCACCACGTCTTTCAGAATCGGCTTTATAGTGATTCCGGGAAGCGACAAACTTACAGGCAGGGGAACTTCCAATTTGGGCTTAGTTTTAGAACAGGAATTCACCGCCGGATGAATGTTCAACGAGTTCATTGTTGTTTTACTTACAAAATCTTCGAGTAATATTGAGTAATCCGTATCGATTCTAGATTCGGTATTTATATCGGACATTTGTATAGCTTTCACCAAAATGGAATCGTTTTTTTTATTCTGATTTTTGATGAGTTTAGAACGGGCGCGAGCCATTCTATCAAGTTTTATCTGAACTCTTTTTATAGGAATACAGCGCAAACACGATTCAGTTAAAAGCGATTCACCGTCGTGTCTATCTATGGTCTTCTTATCGCAATATTTACACTTCGTCATGACGACGGCTTCCTTTTCCATTCTCGCGCATTTCTCTTTCATTTTCCGGTTACTTTCGATAAAACTGGCGTTGTCAACGCGAATCGCCGCTTTCGTCAGGCTATCGTCGACGTCTGCGTTTATTCGAATGCACATTTTGCAATTTCTCGACCTTTGAGTCAATTCATCGCGCAGCACGCAACAAGCCGAACATCGCAGATCGATTATATCGTCGTCGTTATCAATATTTCTTCCTTCCAGCAGCTTTACGCTGAGCAAGTATTCCTCTTGAAGAGCGACCAGCTTGTCACCGAGTTTCTTACAATACTGACAAGGCAATTTTATTTTATTCTTTTTGCACAAGTTTCTTTTATAGCAAGTAATGCATTCTTTCATAGACGAACTATCCAACTCGGCCTGGATTTCTATTTGTTTTTGTCTCATAACTTTACACTGAAAGCATTTAACAACGTTTACAAAATTCCTATAGGTGTGGTTTGTTCCTTTTTTATTACTTTTAATCACTTTATCTGTGAGTTTTATATTTTTGTCAAACGAACGTAAACTATCCGACAAGTCCTGCGTAGACGTTAATCGGCTGCGCGGAACGGCCCCGCGTACGTCGTCGTCCAAAAGCGCGTATATCATATCAATCTTCATAAACAACTTAACCGCGTACGGCAATTCAGAAAACAACTTTAAAAGGCGGTCGACAAACGACGCGTGACTTTCACCTTTACCGCGCGCGCTTTTAACAATACACCTGTAAACGTCGTCGGCCGATCGCTTGGCGCCGAAGTTGGATCGCAGCGCCGTAACAGCTCGAGGCCATGACGTCACTGTAGACTTACAGCCTTTCCACCAGACGGCGGCGTCGTCCTGTAACAGTATGTGGAAATCGCGCAGGGCTTCCGGATGTCTTATAACGTTGGCCTTTCTATATATCTCAACGCATTCGATAAAACCGTCGACAGAGCTGACAGGCGAGCCGTCGAATCTTGCCGGACATTCCAAAAACGCATTTACAGAATCGCTTCCGTCTGAAACATTACCGTCTACTGCATCACTATCCATTTCGTTACTGTCCACAACATTACTCTCCACGACATTGCTTTCCGCGACACAACTCTCCATGACGTTGCACTTTACGACATTACTCTCCGCGACATTGCTTTCTACGACATTACTCTCCACGATATTGCTTTCTATGACATTACTCTCCGTGACAATGCTATCCACGACATCGCACTCCACGGCGCCGCTCTCGGCATCCATGCTCATCAGGGCATTGACATCTGAGCTTATCCAAATTTCTGAATCGACATCTACCGTTGGGGAGTTAACTTCATTAGAGATATTCAGACTCTCGTCAGTTTCCAGGCAGTCAGTCTCTTCCTTTATATCACCGATCAAGCTTTCAATGATAACTTCTTCGAAATGATTGTCAGCCATCTGGTCCAACTCGGCAGCTTGAAAATGAGCCTTGTTCGGGCTCAGAGCGTAGTCGTGTTCGTTCATGACCACGCCGGCGTCCGCCTGAAAATTAAAGTATTATAAGTACTAACATTTGACTCTTTTTTTCTAATCCATGTCCACTCCCAAGGTGGAGCGTATCAACCCATAATCGGCGAAAGACCTTAAGCGAAACAATAAGGTAAATTGCGTTATAAACCAATAAATGATTAAAATTCGTCAGGTTCTATGGGGCAACGGTTAGCGTTGTGGGGTACCGTGCCGGACCTCACAGGTTCGAGTCCCTATACAAACAGCAATCTTCAATCAATTTCTATTCAAAGGCATGGGTGTTTGTGATGAGCTTGAGCGACTGAGTAACAAACAGTTTTCGTAAAAAAAAATCTGTAAACATACGTCGGTTAGGAGGCCATATGCTTCATATTGGGAGCGGACATGGATAAAAAAAAATGTTATAGTTATAATAATGGGACAAAAATTTAAGAGTGTTATCTCATTCGCCTGAACTTTTTTAGGGCCTGTGCATTTTAGTGTTTTGACTTGTTAACGTTTGTTCCACGTGGATCCCGGTAGAGAAACGCTGATCGAGAGAGCTGAAAGTAGTCAGACAATTTTGTTATAATATCAGTAAAGGCATTGACCATATGCTTTTTGTTTTATCCATGTCCGCTCCCAATGTGGAGCATATGGCCTCCTAATGGAGGTATCTCAACAGTTTTTTTTCTACGAGAACTGTTTGATGCTTAGTCGCTCAACCTCTCCTTTTCAAAGAGAGTAGTAGGAATAGAAGGATAAGGCTAGGACAGGACTAGTGGTTAACCAATCGCTCTCGCTGCGCCCAGTTATTTAATTATCGGAAACGGTGAGAGGGACATCACAAACACCCATGCCTTCGACCCAGCAGAAATCGATAAATTAAATGAAAAAATGCTGTTCGTACTGGGACTCGTAAGAAATTAATTTCATAAATAATTTTTATCAGTCAAAGTTAAATAAACCATTCACCATTTTGTGCATCTTAACGTAAGGAACAGACTGCCCTTGCGAGGCGCTCCGTTTCCAGCTGTCTGCGATCTCTTGGACTGTGGCGTATACGTGCGGGGATTTCTCAGTTTTGACCACGATGGGCGCGGGCAGGCCGTTTAATTGCATCGAGCTATCGTCCAGCTCTGCGTAGCTGCGATCCGGTAGAATGTAATCCATGCCCAATCGGGTATTTCTGGCAATTCGTCGTTTGTCACGAATTGTTTTGCGCTTGCTGGTCAGCGCATATTCGTCTCTTTGTTTCACTTTTTGACTCATCCGTCTTTTTCTGTCACTTTGCCTACTCGCTATTGTACTATGTCTAGAACGTTGATTGCAGTTTTCAATTCCTATTGAAGGTGTCAGATCGGCCATCATATTCTCAAAGTACTGTAAAAAAAAATACATTTTTATTAAGTGTTGAACAATATATCCTTTATTTCAACTGTGTATCCTTCCATTTTTCACTACTTGCCGGTCACGCCTGAGTATATTCGAGTATTGAAAGTCATCAAAACATCACGAGATAACTTGGGCAAACTTCATTCATAAAAACAATGAATTCTTTCACTAAATATGAATGTTTTATCAATATAGTCAATCCTCTTTTAATGCAGTAGATTCATTCTACGATATATCGCATAGAAAAAGACTAGACTAAAAACCTTATTGGATCTTAGTGAAAGGAACTGGAATTTCTTCAACTTCGTCATCATTTCCTGGTTCTTTGCCAGTAATCAAAGTTAAATTAATGACATTATCGTCACTTATAGCGGAAGAAATTGGTTGATATCATTTTTGCTAAGGGTATCAAACCCTTCTCTGCCAAGTTCATGTGCTGAAGTAATAATTTCAGCTGATATCATCAGCCGATGTTTCAATGATTAAATCGACTGTAACACACCGCTTTCCAGCTTGAATTTTAAGTGTGTGGAATTCAGCGATGGATTTAAGCGGCTAGTGTTGATGATTCATTCTCTACTACCTACAAATTACAACGATACGTGCTCCTGGTGTAACATGTTCTTTGTTATATAATTTTTTTTTTTTTAATTTTGCATTTCGAAAAAACTGCACAACTTTAAAATCGCATAAAAACAAAACAGTTGTTACATCTACCGATTTTTAATTGCTGTTTTCTTTAATCCAAGTCCGCTCCCAAAGTGGGGCATATGGCCTTTTCTACGAAAGCTGCTATGCTTTCTACCCAGTCAATCAAATTCTCTTATTTACAAAGAGTGGGGATAGAAGGATAGGGCTAGGGCAGGACTAGTGGTTAACTGACCACTCCTGTGCGTCCCAATAGCATTTGTTTCAAACCAATTTATCGATTTCTGTTCAAATCCAATGAAAGTAATTTTGTAATTTATTGTAAAAGTTCGGGACCGGTTTCACTCATGGCCAGCATTGTCAACTGATGTCGAATGCTCGCCATGAGCGAAACCGGTCCTGACCTTTTTAAATAAAGTGGTAACAAAGGAACATTGTGTTTTTATTAATATAGTGCCTTTCCACCAAGTATTGACAGTGAACACCCTAAAAGTTATTGGAAGAGTGGTAGTGAATTTTAAGACATGTTTTCGGACAAAACTCAATGAGTAAATTGAAAAAAATGCTGTTCTTACTCGGACTTGGACCAATAGGATCCGTCACGGAAGCCAACGATGTTGGCCTCTGCGCTACGAACCGAACATTGCTTTGTTGCTTAGTCAGAACATTCAATCATCTGTCAGCTTCGCGATAAGCCTACAATAATCTTGCCAAAACACTAAATTTATAATCACCGATTCTTGATTATCCAGAGTGTAAACATGGGCGTTTTCTTCTTTGAGGTGGCCATCTAGCTGACATTCGACATATTGCGATAGAAATGTAGGCAGTCTTTCGGCAGCATCGGACAACATATCCTCGTATCTCTTGGCCGATGATTCACCTCCGATCGCTCCTCCGTGGTGCATACCATCGAGTCTGCGATAAAAAAAAAAACAATGTCATTTCCGCTGCACACTCAGTTGGGTACAATGAACAGTTCGTTAGTCAGACAAATCAATTATTAAAAAAGGCAACTAAAATATTTTTACTTATTTTTCAAGTATTTAGATATTACTCCAATTCTAATAACATTGTCAAAAAATCAAGAAATTACTATGCAGGTGTGCAGTGCACACCTAGCACACCCTAAATTTATAAGCCCCTTATCGATACCAGCAGTACTGTAAGTCATGAGTTGAATGTAGTGTGGTAAAAATCAGGGCTGTGGAGTCGTTAAAAAATGTAATGACTCCGATTTTTTATTAGAAGTTTTGGAAAATGGTAGATTTTTCAAATTTGACACATTCTTAGCACCTCAAGAATTCATTTTGTGAATATCTATATATATACATTCAATATTAGATACTGTGGTCGAGTAGCGCTATCATATAGCTCCGATAAAGCATCGCTCTGTGAGTGATTACAAATTGAATAAAAGGTTGACTACCACTGGTTTTAAAATTATCTTCTCAGAATGATTTCAAAAAGAAAAAAGCAATTTTTATATCCATTTATTAACGATCGGGTCTTCGCGCAGCGGTTAGCTCGGCTTCTATGCTGGACTTCACGGGTTCAGGACCCAGTACACGGCAAGGGTGTTTGTGATGTCTAAAAATACTCACCCTTTCCGATCCTTCAATAACTGGGCGTAGAGAGAGCGCTTAGGCTTATCCTTCTATTCCTACTAATCTCTTTGAAAGTGCGACAGAATAACAAACAGTCGTCATAGAAAAAAAAATCTGTTAAAACCTCCATTAGGAGCCAAGATTCTCCACATTGGAACCGGACATGGATAAAAAGAGAATCACCAACTTACCCAGTTGTTCCTAACTGATCACCGAACCTCGACGGTATAGCATCCGCCTTGAGTTGCCGAATCGTCTGCGGTCTGATCGCGACACTTCCGTCAGGCATTAATACCTTCCGAGTCATGATGAAGTCGTCGGGTTGGAAGTGCAAGCCACAGACCACCGACGAGGCGCCCGGCTTCCAATCCTTCCTCCAAATGACTTTCAGCCATTTTAAAATCAATTGCTTTTTTCCCGGGAAACGAAACACGGGTATCGGCGTGGCGTTTTTACGAGACGGCGCATTCGAATCACACCCAAAAACACAGCAAGGCTTTGGCAACTGAAAATTTAAAAGAAGTGAGGTAACATCATGTCGGGTCCTATGTGCGCAGCGGTTAGTGTTGCTGGCTTCCGTGCCGGATCTCACAGGTCTGAGCCCCAGTACGAACAGCATTTTTTGATTTTGTGATTGTTCAGTTGACTTCTTCGCCAATTTCTAATGATTCATATTTATTAAACCATTTTCCATTAATTGGCATTAAGTAAAGCTAAAATATTTTAAATATTTTAAAGTTGAAAGATCATACGAGAAAAACTCACTTGAGTCACTTGAGATCAACTCGAAGTAAATTGACATCACAAACACCCACGTTTTATGTCTCAAATTTAAATTGAAAATTCTAAATTTGACATTAGCCTCATCGGTAGAGCAAGCTCTAAGCAACTAGGCCACAGTGCGCGACAAATTTTTTACCCTTGAAGCCATAAAAGGTTCTGTTTTGATGTTCATTTATAATCGCAAAAGTTCACCAATTTCGTTCAAATAACTTGATTTCTTATGAAAATTAATTCTAATTTATTTGTTACTCAGTCGCTCAACCTCTCTTATATAAAGAGAGTAGTAGCGAAAGAAGGTTAAGGCTAGGACAGGACTAGTAGTTAACTAATTACTCTTATTACACTCAGTTATTCAAGGATCAGAAAGGGTGGTAAGGAATTTTTAGACATCATACCTTCAAACAGAAATCTATCAAAAAAAATATGTTGGTACTAGGACTCGAACCTGTGAAGTCCGGCACGGAAGCCCACAATGCTAACTGCTGTTCTATAGGACCCGACAAATTTGACCATATAGCGCCAGTAAAATGCTGGTCTGCGAGTAATTACTTTGAATATTAAGCATGACTTGCGAAGCATGTCCAATGGGCTTTGAGTGTTAAAGAACTGTGTAATGGAATACGTACCGATAATTCGCCATGCACCAACTTTTTTTTCATCCTCATATCCTTTACATGTTTTACGGGTGTATCATTGAATACAGACGGCACCGCGCCCTCTGCAAGTTCCAGTACATCTAAATCATCACCGTCTTGGATTGATAATATTAGGTCAGCAGTGAAATGTTTCTCGCAGACTTTGGCGTCGTCCAAGCTCGACCAGTCTATGCTGGGTATAGCCAGGAGCCATTTCTCTCGAATATCTTCGTCCCAGGGAAAGCTGAATAAGGTCACCGGAGAGTCCTCCGTGTCAGGGTTGCCGGCCGGGCATCCCGGTACCCAGCAAAGAGGCGGCATCTGAAAATAGTATCATTTCAGTCAGGGTCGGGGGCCTAGTGATGGACGCCTAGTTTGCAGGTCTGTAAGAGAGGGTGAGACACTTTCCGAACATAAAATGGTGAATGGATATAACCTTAGTCACTGGATAAGCCACTTCCTTACTAGACATGAGCTTGGCCAGTAGTAGATAGGTCAATGCTTCCCAAACTAGGGGGTGCCAGTTTTCTCTGGGTACACACAGAACATATTTTTTGTTCAGGGGGCCGCGAATTATTTTTGTTCATATTTTGGAGGCCTTTGCATGAAAAAGTTTGAAAAGCGCTGCTCTATAAAACAGGAAGCCAAACACAACACACGGGAGTGTCGTTTAATGCACGAGGAGTGGGAACAGCTGCACAAATCAATTCAACTCCCCATTGGAACAATTGGCCACGCCGACTCGGTGGACAAATTATCAGACCTTAAGAAATTTGCGGCGTCATACGGAGAGCGAGTAGACCTCAGTTCGTAAAAGCTTTTTGTTTATCTTGAGAGATTGATTTTCTGCACACTTAAGTGCACGCCACTAAATCTTGGGGAATTGCTCCTAAGACACCCACACTCAATAAAATAAAAGAGTGTAGATATAGGTATGTAAGTTGTTATCCCAATTCATATTACAATTCGTGTTAGAGTGAATAACAAGATGTATTGTGTATCTCTTTGGAGCCAGTATATATAGTTGAGCAAAATGTAAGTTTAAACATTGCTCTGACGATGGCGAAAGCCGAAATAGCTATCAAATAATGAATATAAAAACTCTAGAACTAAATACGTTGCTGTTATTACCCAATTATAATTGAGTTCTACCTATTAAATGCCATTTCAATCAATAGATAGTGAGTTACAAACGCAAGACGTTGGGAATATGTGTATGCTTAATTAGGAATTCGTTTCGCCCCCAGGCAGTGTTTTTGGAGTACTTCTAACGGTATGTATAATAATTAAAAATAAACAATCGACGAGTGACTTATGTTTTCTTATTGGCAGCACTGACACGACGGCCATATTGGATTAAACGTCAAATAATATTCGACTCTATAGTAATCGTTTACCCTTGTAATTTTGCGGTTATGTCAGAATGCAATTTTAAAAAATGACAACAACAAATGAATGAGATATTAAAAATATAAAATAAAGAACTAACTTTCAAATATATAGGACATCACCATTTGACAAGTGTATGTATTAAATCTTTCAGTATATACATACATTTATTCGTTATTTTGTACAGGTAATTTTGACAAGATTTCAGCCTTCAAAAGCAATACATATCTATGTTAAAATCACAACACTTAAATACGTCCAATGTCAAAGAAACGTTAAATTCATCAATATCGATTCGCTTTTGCTGTCTTATTTTATGAAATATATATGTTTTAACTAGTTCTGTTGTGATAAATTCCCAAATTATAATATTTTGAAGTTATTAAACTGGTAATATTTACGTGTTTGATCGCTGCACGTACGGTGGATTTACTATTATCACTACGCTTCAATATGGCGTAATCGTGTTCTTATAATATCGTTATTGCCACTTCGCTGACAATGACTGAAAAAATAAAATGATTTATTTGCGTGTCGTGGCACACAGCAGAACATTGCACTTGTGCACGATATACATTATACGATGTATGACAGATTCAAATATGTTATATTATTAACAATGTTTTTAAAAATATCAAAGGATTACTGTTTTCTTTGAACCAAAAAAGCCTTTTTCGAGTGTTATAATAGTATTCATTTTTTTACCAAGCTACTTGTTTAATCTTTATCAAAAAAAAATATTGACTATTTTCTCAAGAAAAAAAGAATTTGACTGATTAAAAAGCAAGTTCTTGTAAATTTGTTTTTGTTTTGATACTATATTAAAAGTATAATAATAAATGCCGTAAACAAAACACTTTCAAAAGTCGTACAATTTTATTTTTTTTATGTTCCTTTAAAAATCCTTTTATTCAATTAATTTACCTGTTTTAAAATCAGAAACTATTTACGCACCTTCGGCAAAAAGAATACAAGCATGCTGATATGAGCAATGTTGCTATTCCAAACAATTTAAATGAATAACTGGGTGTAGCAAAAACGACTAGTTGACCTGTCCTCGCCTTATCCTTCTACTACTCTCTTTAAAAAAAGAGAGGTTGAGCAACTGAGTAACAAACAGTTCTCGTAGAAAAACTTCTGCTGAGATACATCCATTAGGAGGCTATATGCTTTTCATTGAGAGCGTACATAGATTTAAAAAATCATGGTTTCTCAACCGGGGACCACAGCGTGTTACAAGGGGGCCACGGAGAAAAATAGTTTTAGGTGAGCCACAGGGTAGTTTAAGGTGGCCACAGGCATATCCTGGAATAGCTTAAAAAAAATGTATCGCGTCTTTTCGTTTTGAGAAATCTGTAAAATCTGCCAGCGAGTAAAATATTTTCAAAGAAATCAAAATTATTTTGGAATCTTTCATAATAATAAATCCTATATAACAAAGGGTATGCGGGTTACGGAAAAATACGCCCAAAATTTTTGAGAAACTATGGCCTAAAGCAGCCATACTCAATCTGCGGCCCAATCAATGTGATATGTCAAAATAATTATAGTCACCAAATATTTTTAACGAAGATAGTTAAAAGTTTGACTCAATATCAAAATTCACATTCATTTTCAAGTAAACGATTTAAGATTTTGGATACATTGGTATTTTTGTGAACTTTTTACTTATTTTTTATTTGTTGTTCATTGCTATTTTTTACTTTGAAAAATATAATACTTAAATGTATGCATATCGACTGTGGAAAGGAAAAAGGACGTAACCCACACATATCAAATTTTACAGGAGGCGCTAAAAACGTGTTTAGATGATTTTGTGACATATGCGAATTATGAATTATACACAACCCTGAAGTGCACGGATACTTCTAAACTGGTGTTTAATTGACATAATCTAATATTAATTAAAGAAATTATCTAGGAAAAACCTTTATTTCAGTCTTTTTTCTTGGTTTTAATTTTTTACAGGGTCGTTTTTTGAAACATAAAAGCTAAATTTTGATACTAATTCGGCATTTGCAGCTTGCATTGTGATTATCGAAAAAAACCTGTTTTGAAGAAACTGTGGGTTAAGTCCTTTTTCCTTTCCACAGTCGATATGTATATATTAACATAAAATAAAATAGTTTTATTTTGACATCATAATACATACATATGTATGCAGTATAGTATGCGTTATATTTACAGTTTACTATAAATATGTTGCGGCACACGTAGAGAAGCAAAAATCGGAATGCGGCTTGGAGGAAAAAAAGGTTGAGTATGGTTGGTCTAACGCAAGGGTGTCCAACCTTTTTTGCCCTGGGAACGACTTATAAGATGATTATTATAAATTTTATTTATGGTTTTTACCCTTCTTCAAACTTAGAAATGTTTATTTAAAATGCGAAATACATATCATTAGATAGGAATGTGCTTACAAAATAATTAAATTTTAGTAATATTTTATATTTAAATTATATATTTTTTCAAAATTCACGGAAGCTTTCGAGATCGACCAAACTTTGCTTTGGGATCAACCGGTCGATCGCGATCTATCGGTTGGACACCCATGGTCTAAAGTTTCTAACATTCATCTTATAAAAATAAACATGTCTTCAGTCGCCTTGCTCATTGGTTTGAATTCCTGTGATGGCAGTTTCATTTTTCAATGTATGATGATAGTCTATGGGTGTGAAAATATACAAAATATGATATAAACTGTCTATGTTAAAATGTTAAACTGTCTATGGTAGGTTCATTTTGTTTATTATGAAAAATTCTTTTATATTATAAACATATTACAAAAGTTTGTTCAGCACCATAGCGATGTGAGAAGAGCGACAGTCTGGCATGCTGATATCACATCGTTCTACTACAGATAGAGTTAAATTTACTAAGCATTAGTTGCTTTAAGAGTCCATTTTTAATATAAAATTTAATTTGTTAACATCATTATTCCACTTTTTGTGCTACAACGTGCGACACGTGTTTCGCCTCTTTTTTCAGCATTTTTTTTATTCCCTAGGGCAGGGTTTTCCAAACTAAACGGAGCCAGAGTAGGTGTTCCGAAAAAAATTAGAATGGATTTATACCCTGCAACAACAGTTTAAAAAAATCTTGAAAATTCAGCTAAGTGTTCCGTTATATTTTCTGGACTTACAAAGTGTTTCATTTCAAAAAATGTTTGAGAAACCCTGCCCTAGGGTACTCAATGCAGACTACTCACAGCTGTACACGATTAAAACCAAATGCTATTTGTTCAACGCTTGCATTCTACCAGTACTGATTTGCGGTAGCAAATCATGGCAGCTGACGAAGACTCAGAAAAACTGTATACGGAGCTTCGAGATAGATACTTGCGTCGGATAATGGGGGTGAGGTGGTTTGATTTAGTGAGGGACTCGGATATTAGGGAACGTACAAGACAGCGCCATGTAACGTCAGTGATTATGGAGAGATGATGGAACAGGCTGCGGATACCTTCGGAAAGCCTTAATCCTGCCTGCTTCTTTTTTCAACAGGAGGGATTCCAGCGTCCTAGACGAAATGTTGGGTACTATCCATAGGACGTACCCGACGGAACTGAGGAGTGCTGGCATGTCCTGGGAGGAAGCAAAGCACGTGGCGGGAGACAGCGAAACACGGGGGTACCGCGTGGCAGCCATATGCTTCACGTAAGGAGCGAATATGGTCAAAGAAGATGGGTAATCAGCATTGTACCCATCACCACCCGCTACGGTTTCACACTATTCTTACAGAGTGCATTCCGTAGTGTATCAACGTTATTCGCAATCAAAGTTTTGCCAAAGATGTCCCGAGAAGAAGTTCCTCACTTGGTCTCGTGCACTAGAGTGTACAGAATGATAAATAAAATAATGAATTGAATTTAAAAATGGATGAAGTTAAAAATAAAAGATTTATGTATTGGATTCCATTCTCTTTCCACAAAACGCGGTGAATCCTTTGAAAGCTTTATATTTTGCAAGTCAGCATGACCGACGGGGCCGACATATCCGATAGATAGTGGTATCATCTCGAGCAATTTTTCCCATTCGTTGTTCAAGTCTGGACATTCCCAAAGAATGTGATCAGCATACGGAATCATATTACCGCATCTACAAATTGGATTATTTACTAACCGGCCAAACTGGAAGAGCTTGGCAGCGAAATAACTGTGGACAGTTATGAATTGGCTGGTCCAGAAATTAGGTGTCAAGCCTCCATTCGCCATTTTACAATTGGGCATTTAAAGTCTTTGAGTGTAAACCCAATAAGCTACAGGTACGGCGACAACAAATCACTGCTACGCCTGAGCGACGATTCATAAAATTTCAACATCATGCATCAGCATATGATTCTTCAATACACTATTCTTCGTGCATTCAAACGTGCACGTGTCGCACTTATACGCCTTCTCCCCAGTGTGTGTCATTTTATGTTTCTTGAGATCGCCAAGTGACGCGCTACCGAACTGACACGTGTCGCACCGGTACGGCTTTTCCCCGCTATGACTCATGGAATGACGTTTCAAATGACTGATCCTCGCGCATTCGTAACTGCATTGCTTACATTTAAAAGGCTTCTCTCCTGTGTGTATCATTTTGTGCGTGCGCAAACTGCTCGCGTACGGGCATCTGTAATCACAAACGTCGCACACGAGTTTTTTTTCTAACTTATGCATCTTTCGGTGATGTGTTATATCTTCCGAATCCGTACATTGATATTGGCATTTTTTGCATTTATACGTTTTCTGTCCGGTATGCGTCGAATAATGCCGTTTTAAATGACACGCCGTCGTACATTGAAATGAACACATTTCACATTTGTACGGTTTTTCGCCGGTGTGCGTCATGTTGTGTTTTTTCATATCGCTCCCTGTTTTACATTTATACATACAAACCGAACACGCAAAAGGTTTTTCACCGCTGTGTATCATAAAATGCCGTTTTAAGTGACTGGATTTTTTACATTCGTACGTACAAACGTTGCATTTATACATTTTTTCATTAGTGTGAACTTTAAGTAAGTGCCGTTGCAAATAGCCGGGCGTCGTACACTCGAAAGTGCACATTTCGCACTGGTACGCCTTGCCGCCGGTGTGCGTTATCCTATGCTTCCGTAGATCGCTTGCCGTTTTACACCGATGCTGGCATATATCGCATTCGAAAGGTTTTTCTCCACTGTGAATCATAACGTGCCGTTTTAAGTGACTTGATTTTTTACACACATAATTACAAACGCTGCATTTAAACGTGGAATTTTGTCGCGTTTTGTATTTCCCTCGTGTAAAAACCGGCTTAACAAACAACAACTTTTTATTGTGCAACGTTGTGTGCGTGTTTAGTTCATCTGAACACGCGAAAACCGCGTCACACGTGATGCAAACAAAATTACTACAAAAATCTGACTGATTTTTGGTTTCGTTAAAAGTTCCGTTCTCTTCTTTGATCACGATTGCCGGTTCCGGATATCGGATATCATCATCAGCGGAGGAGTCCGGATATCTGGAATTAATATTACTTTGATACAGTTCATTCGCACTGCTTATACTCTTGGGACTGTCATACTCAACGGAAATGTGGTTCAAAATATGAAATTCCAAATCGTCATTGAAAATATCGCTTCTTTTGCCGGCATCGTTGTTTTCCTTGAAGTTGCCAACCTGTAATAATAAAAAACAGAATTTGAATGAAGTGTAATAAATTGTCTAGTTCATTAGTCAGACGACTTCGAAATATCGAAATTGTAGTGAAATATATAATTTATGGTCAGGTCCTATGGCGCATTCTCTGATATAACAAGTAATGCTTATAACAAGCGAATTCATCACCTCCTTATAATTACCTCTGAATCACCGTTCGAGTTGTCACAAAATTCCTCACTGTCTGTTCCATTTTCATTGTGTCCAGTCTCCATTTTGACTTCCGGACAGATGGCCCCCTGCAGATAATAAAAGAATAACGCTAGATTAAATTTAAATTGATAACTTAACTATTCCACTGATGAATCTCATCCAGTGGTGGACTACCCCATGAGTGGAGGACACACACCCTTGGCGCTTTCGAATCTTAGGTACCTCATAAAACCCATGTATTTTATTTTTTAATATTTCCGTATCTGCAGGAAAGCTTTCCAGAGAATTACATTGTTTTTACGGGATTTAGTCAATTTTCGGGAAGAAAAAGAGTAGCTTATTGTAAGCCATAATAACTATAAAAATTTTGAAATAACACGATCTACTAAAAATAACAAATATCATATTTTGACAAGAATTATTTGTTCTTACATGAATCCCAGATGCAAAAACCAAATAAAATGATAAACATACAAAAGGCTTCATTAGATCATAACACATTAGACGTGTCAGACATCACTAGCGATGTAAGGGATTTATGTCCAGTCTCTCATAAAAGTCCCCGTATATAATCAAGTAGTGAGGAATAATATTATTTTTATTAATTAATGTTTGCTCCTAACGTGGAGCATATGGCTTAAATCACGGGTTCCCAACCTGGGGGTCGCGAAGGGTTATCTGGGGCTCGCCAACTTTTTCCGATTTTGGATTTGAACATAGCAAACCGAGGATTTCAAATTCCTCGGTGAGCTAAAAAAAAAAGGAGTTTCGGAGACAATCCGGGAAAAAAGTATAGCAAACCGAGGATTTTAAATTCCTCGGGGGGGTCGCCTAGTCACATGGCTTTTATAAAAAGGGGTCGCCACCAATGTTCCCTCTAAGCTGCGCGCGTGCGCGGCCGCGCAGCAGTTGAGAAGTCCCCGCGCACTCATTCTGGGTTGTCGCGCACTACAAGACAGTTGCTCAATTGATATTTGATCGGTCCGCGCAGCCTTTGAAATTTCCGCGCATCTAAACCTTCGGCTTAGAGGGAACGTTGGTCGCCACCCGAAAAAGGTTGGGAACCTATGGCCTAAATGGAGGTATCCCAACAGAATTTTTTTTCCGAGAACCGTTTGTTACTCAGTCGCTCAATCTCTTTCCCATAGATATTAGTAGGGATAGAAGGATAAGGTTAGGACAGGACTAGTGGTGAAGGTAATCGCTCACGCTACGTCTAATTATTGAAGGATTGGAAGGGTGGGAGGGAATTTTTAGAGATTATAAACACCCATACCTTCAAACATGTCTCTAGTATTGCCTTGTTTAACACGATTTTCTATACTACAATATTGTTCTTTCAACCATTTTTTTTTAATGAATTATGACTTATTTTACACGGTTTTTTGAGCAAAATATCTCCCGTGTAAAAAAAATAGTTTTGAATAATTTTCTGTATCCAATAATGCATATATCATTCATTTATTGTTAATTAAAAATAATATTTAACTTCATAAAGCCGTAAAAAATCATTTTAATTCGAAAAACAAACTTTGTGACAGATCGGCAACAATCATCAAAATAAACAAATTTATTTAATAATTCAATGTTTTCTATATTTAATTAAATCTATAACATCACCAGTTTAGATTATATATCGTAATAAATCAGTTATTTCAATACAAAACGGTAAAATTAACCTCAAAAGAAAGGTCGCTGTCAAATCGCTCCTTCAAAAAATTACGTTGTTTTGAACTGTACTGAAAGCGTTTTTCTGTATTACTGTCGTCACAATTCGTTTTTTCTTGATCGGAATTCATTTCCTCGGCTTCTTTTTTGATATCCATTATTTTTGTATTGTTGATAAAGGTTTTATAAAAGGTAAATTGGCACGTAGTGTAATTTTTAATTTACGTGACAATAAACAAGAACGTTTGTGTGTTGCCAGAATTCAGGAAAAATTGCAATTAAATGAAGATTTAACATACAAAAAAGGTAAATTCTAATCTGTGAGAAATTACAGTTAACTCGTGTGATTAACGATTTGAATTTTTAATGTCAGCACGAGGTGAAAACAGTGATATGTAAAATTACATTAATTTATTATAAATAATTCTGACAGCGCGGGTGTACGGTTGCGAGTCATGGCACATTACAAAAGTACAGGTTGGCCGTATACTGTGCTTTGAAAACAAATGCCTGTGTTGAATGCTAGGAGTGCAATGGTTTGACTTTGTCAGGAAAACTGAGATACGGGAACAGACTAAACTGCCGTTGATTGCGTCCAAAGTGAAGAAGTGACGATGGACCTTGCCTGGACATGTGCTGCGGATGCAACAAGAAAGCCTGAATTCTGCTTGTCTCTTCTACCAACTGGATGGATTCCGCCGCTGTGGAAGGCTACTGATGACTATCTTTAAGATGTACTCAGAGGAGCTACGGGACGCTGGAATGACATGGGAGGAAGCAAGAAGACTGGCGTGGGACAGAAAATCTTGGAGGAACCGTGTGGTGGCCATATGCTCCGAGTAGAGAGCGGATATGGAAAAAAATGCATAAATAAAACACCTTTGTATCAATTATACATTATTTATTTTAGATCTGGACTGGTTTCGCTCTTGGTGAGCGTTATCAACTGATAAAATATTTAAAAATCTACCAAAAGTCTACCAACCTTGATTGCTTAAACTATTTTACAATGGCCATACTTACTGGGGTATCCAATATCGGACCCTTGTGATCCCGGGATTGACAATTTTTTAATCCCAAAATTGTAAATTTTATGTCGATTTCAAAAATGCAGAAAACTCTTTCAATAATTTTACAATCTGAAATTCTATGTATTTACAGATTTCCCAAAATGAATAGCGCAAGATCATTTTTTTTAGCTTTTCTAAATTTAATTTTCTGTAATTTTTTCAACCCCGAAATCCCAGGATTAGTACTGTCACAATCCCGGGATCGGATACCCTTATACCCATCATTAATTCCATTGTCATTTATTGCCATCTGTTTCGAATAGTCTTATAAACTGATGTTCGAGATTCCAAGGCATAAATGACCAACTTGAGACATGGGCCCATTCTCAATTTTTTTAAGATAATGACACTAATAAAAGGGGTCTGTAAACTGTGTTTTTATAGTAGGAATAACATGACATAACAATTGCAGCTATATTCACTGATGTTAGTAGATCTTTTATGACTTATTCGACCAATAAACAGAGTGCGTTGGAAAGTCGCTACATTGAAATAAGCTGTCAAAATTAACGCTAACTCGTCAATTAGCGTGTTGTAAAGCTTGTTTGTTTCATTACAATCACTCTAATACGTGCAGTAAGCAAACATGATTAATCAATCATTGTCTTTTGACATATCAACTATAACGAAAGTGAATATAGCCGCAATTAATACATTTATGTGCTTTATTTATCCTAATAATTGTTAAACTTAAGAATAGCTCCTTTGATTTCTTCTAGAAAATGGACGGTAAATAGTTGATGATCAAGAAGGGATGGTGAACAGGCAAAAAAAAACAAAAACACGAATTGTCCTAAAAAAGTTTTTATTTGTATGATAATATGTAAAGTAAATTTTTTCTAAAACAATAAAAATAAATCCCCTTTATTTTATTTACTTGAGAACGATTTTATATAAAAAAAGATTAAATAAAAAAGTGTATTGCTTAAAACGAAACGGAAAAATTATACATTTAAATAAATCAGTTTCAAAGTAATTTATGTTTTTTTTTTTTAATATAATAGTACAATCTATTGGGCGTCGACAGTGAAATATCGCATATCAAGTAGTGAGAATTGACAAATCGCCGCAAACGTATCATGTTAACACGGCAAACGTATGACACGCGTGCCAGGCGTGGCAGGTGCAAAAATTTCGCTGGACTGGAAATGATATACAGAAGACATCAGTATAATAAAGGTCTATAGATTGTATAATTTGAAGTCACATATCGGTTGTCCAGTTCATTAGTCGTCAACTCCAAAAAATTAAAATTAGAGTTAAAATTCCAGATACATCAAAAAAAAGTTAATATCTTTCGATAAGCTACGAGAGAATTCAACAAAATGTCGATATTATTCAGTTCATTACACCAATATTTCGTTGTCTTACTACTGAACCAGAACCAAGTACCTAATCTGTTGATAAAATGAATTATATAGATTGTTTCTTTAGAGGCTTGTTTTTCGAATTAGCTACACTTTTTCCAGCGACAGCTGATTTGTGCTCAGTTTGGTTTGCCATTTTACCATATACAGACTTACGTCAGAACAACGCTCGCAAATTGTGTAAAATTTATTTCTTCAAAAATGATGCCAGCCAGAACATTAAAATCAATAGAGAGCGCAATAGATCCACGATTACTGAAATTTTCATTCCCCAATTGAACAGTATTAATGTGTGAAACTGTGGTTTCAACGAGCCACAAATCGGCTGTCGCTGGAAAAAAGGCATCACTAATTCGAAAACCAAGCCTCTAAAAAACATCTCAAATCAGGTTATTTGGAGCTGGCTGAATAATGAACTGGAAAATAGAATTGTCCGTACCATAGACACGGTGCGAGCGTTTCTAGATAAACAAAGTATGCATGCTAAGCAGTCAATGTACTGAATCATCTCGTAACAGGTAATTTGGAGATATCTGATTAATGAACTGGATGATAGATTATTGTATTTTGCTGTTCTACAAACCATACGAGATATTTCATTGTCTGCGGTATATATAGATTTTTTTTGTAAATATTTTTTTTTTATATATAAATTTTTTATATAATAGTTTCAGATTAACTATAATAAAAACATAATATGTATATGTACTATAAAAAAAATTTACATTGTATGATAGGGTTCACTTAACTATGTGCCATTTTTTTTTCTCTTAACGTATGTAATTTTTTTTTTTTGTTTATTTTTCAGTTTTCGACGCGTCATAATATTTCGCGGCGGCGCGTCATCCGGTTTTGCAAACGTCAACAAACAAAATGCAGTCGGAATACTTTATTAAGGGCGTGTCAAATAATATGTAGATAGCTTAGAATATAAATAAAAAAAGTGTAATAAAATTGATTTAAAAACAATGGCGGAAGCTTGTCGCTTTCGCTCTCATAGATAATGTACATGATAAATTAAATTACAGTCTACCCCCCTATAGCGTAGAGATTGGGACAATGCCATAGGACTTGGTTGCATCGAAGGCAAATTATAGGGCATTTAAAGAATTCTCCGCGTCATTTGGGAAAAAAGTTGAGTTAAATAGATAAAATCTCATATTTTCAACTGCACTTAATTATTAATTAACTTTTAATTTCTGCACACTGTAGTGCATGCAACCAAGTCTTGAAGAATTTCTTCTCGGGACATTTCTGGCAAAATTTTGAACACGACTTACATTGTTACGCTACGGAATACACCCTATAAAAAGAGTGTGAAGTCGTAGCGGGTGATGGTGGGTACAACGTTGAGTACCCTAGGGAATTTTAAAAATGCCATAGGAATACTACGTTATATGGGACTAAGCACCCATACAAAATTTAAGGTAAGGTTCTTTCATTTCATCTATTTTTTCATTGCACGTTTTCACATATGGGCCCTTGAGATGTGAAGTGAGCCAACTAGTAAAATGGTAAAACTTTTTTCTTGGACTTTTAAGTACAATCATGCTTTTATTTGATGTTTTGGTGGATTGCATATTTTTATTTTAGATAACACTAATGCAACGTAAGGTTACTTCACTTTTACGATACTTTAACAGAATATTATAACGCATCTAACTTTTGTTTTAATAAAATACCACTTAGCTCACTTCACCTCTAATATAATATATTCATGAAAAATCCAATTTGACCTTGAAAATTTAGCGTTTTCTCAAAAACTTCTGTATAGGGGGGAGGGAGCGCTATAAGGGGGTTTACTGTAATTTACAATAAAAAAACCAGTTTTACATACACAGGCACTTTCACAAGTGATTCGTTATGTGTATGCATTAAAACGAAAAAAAAAGTTTTTTTTAATCGAGGCGAGTTAGCATTGAGTGGTGCGTAATTCAACCCTTCAACTCCAAGATGGCGGTCAGTTGGATCTACTGCAGCTTGCAAAGGGCGCGGTGCCATCTGTATTCAGTGTTACACACATAGACGATGCGAAGAATATGATGATGAAAAAAATACGTATGATTACCGTCCGCCTTTGAGCGCGTGAAGACGGTGCAAGAAGAAGAAGTTTGTATTCTATTACAAAATGCATTTTTATGATGATATATAACCAAGTGATATTTGGGCCCATTAGAGGTGAAGTGAGCCAAGTGGTATTTTTGAAAAACAAAAGTTAGATGCGTTGTAATATTCGACACGTCTTATAGTATCGTAAAAGTGAAGTAACCTCACATTGCGATAGCATTATCTTCGTAAAATAAAAATATGCAATCCACCAAAACACCAAATAATGACGTGATTGGACTTTTGGTCCAAGAATATTTTATTACCATTTTACTAGCTGGCTCACTTCACCTCTTGAAGGCCCATTTAAAATCTTGAAAAAAAAGGATATTCGATAATATGATTAGTGTCAAAAATTTGACAACCACTGATTTCAAAGATATTTAGCCCTAATGATACCCTAAATGTGTTTCAAAACGAAATATCAATTTATATATATATTTTTTGTTGATCTGCAGTTTTAATCTTGCTATCCATTGCTATTCATCATGTACCTGAAGGGTTGAGCACGAAAGTTGTAAAACATACGCATGACACAATCACACGTGAAACCCGGTTGATAATGTGAAAAATAGAAGGGCTTGGTTTATTTAAAAAATTATGGCAGCACGTTGCTCTCTGTAAAATAAAAATATATTCAATATAAGTGTAACACCTAGTAAGGTAGTGAAGATAAAACACATTCACGCAAAAACCATGCTACTTCATTATTTAAAACAGTGCTGTGGGGTTGGAGTCGGAATCGGACTATAAAAAAACAGGTGATTCCGAACACCTATTTTTAAAAAAAAAACAATGAAATTAAAATAAGAAATGCATTTTAGATATTTTGAAGATTGGAGTCGGAGTCGTGACTATTTGCGCAACAAAGAGCCAAACTAGCCTATACAACAAAATCGAATTGCATGCAATGATACATTTCAAGTCAAATACATCAAAATTAGTCGATGTTTATTAAAACAAAACAATATTTATCCATGCCACACCTGCCTATCAAACAAAAAATTAATACAGAAATAAAACAAATAAACACAATCGTTGATTTATAATTATTCGTTAGTCCAATTATTTATTTTCAATATATTTGTTGTATAGGCGTGTTTGGCTCCTAGTAACTCGTTTGTAAATTCCCAAGTCGGAGTCCGCTGATTATAAGGAAACCGGAAAACGGACATTGGGAAATATTCGTGGAAATTCATTGCAAAATTTGACTCCAATTTTGATGTTTTGCAGTTGCCCGACTGATGAAATGGAAGATTGATACGGTCGGATTCTAATGAATTTTTATGAAATACGTTCATATCTTGAAGTCGAATAGTGTATTTATATAATTCATCCATCCAGACATCTTTTCGTATTCACAGACGCACGCCTGTATCCTGCACGTGCGTGACGTGTCTCACAGTAAAAAAAATTAAAAAATTTACTAAAGGCGTGCCATAAAAAAAATGCTCCTGGAAAAAACCTACCACCAAACAAAACTGATCACCCCAACAAGTTATTAAATTATATATTGTACTGAACATTTGTTAGCTAAATTATGATATTTTCCGAAACATAATTATGACTAATAGTACCACAACAGAACCTAATGCCTCATTTAGACTAAACGAGCACGCTGCCGACGTTTTTAGGGCGAGTCATTCATTAGACAGTTCATTTTAACGTGATTCCGACAAGAATAGTCGTCGTAAAATACTCGATAGTCAGAAGACCGTCCATGTGACTGAGTACAAGCTAAAGGTAGTAGAGATACCCCCTTGGCAAAGGAAAAAGTTTCTATTCACTCGTACGCCCATTTCACTCGTCAGATCACTAAGCCGAGCACTGTACTCTCTCGGCAGCTTGCTCGACACGTGTAAAAGAGGCATAATTGTGTATCATTCAAATTCAAGCCAGCACGTCTCCGCAGCGATACAAAATGTATAAAATAACAAAAAGATTGTTCAATCCGCAATACGTTGATGGTTTTGGCTATTAAATGATAAAATTTATTACCAGAGACAATGCATTCATTTGTAACAACTGAAAAAATGAAAATAAGATCGAATTGGTTTTGGCAGGTGCTACGTGCATATTATTACGGTCGGCCTTCTTACAGCGCTGATCTCGAAGCCATGCTATAAAAATCCGCATTATAGGAGACTAAACACTGATACAAAATTTTAGTTTAGATTTTCTTAGTGTATTTTACATATATATATTTAATGGCTCGCTTTGTTCTAAGAATAAGTTTTTTTTACGATATTTCTTTAATATGCGATTTGATTTTGAAAATTTAGCGCTTTGTTGAGAGCGGCGCTATAGGAGGGACTGCCACGCGCGCTTTAAAAAACTGTTTTTATCAGGGACCACTAAAGGAGGGTTAACGTCCAATTCCGGCCTAAAACTTAGGGCAATAATAGTGACTAACAAGAGAATAAAAACAATTTAATTCAATGACACCCAGCGGTACAGGATTAAAACCATTGCTGCTCTACGGTAGTGAATCACGGCACCTGACAATGCCGCTTGCGTCGGATAATGGAGGTGAGTAAAGTAAACGACAGCGTCCTGCCACGTTAGTGGTCATAAAGAACCTTTAGAACTGGCCGGGTCACGTGCTGCGAATGTGAAGCCTTAATCCTGCCTGCGTTTTGTGACCTATCCTATGGGTACTATCCACAAAATGTACTCGGCGGAACTGAGGGATGACGGCACGCCACAGGAGGAAGTAAAGAAAGTAACGGGAGATGCGAGGCAAGACTATTTGTGAGAAATATTCAACGAAAAACAGTCAATCGGGATACTATTTGTGACGGGACCAGAATATTCAAACGATAGATTCAGGGAACGATTAATGGAGGATTATTTTACATTGTTCTTATGGGTGTTTGGCCGAGACTATGAAAAATAAACGATCGGGGTACCACTGTATTGATTTGAAAGATAAAAAATGTCGAGAAAACGGTGCCGGAACGCTGTCCCACTGCGTTACATGGAAAAAAAAGCCCTGGGTAGAGGTATTGTTTTTTCATGAGCGATAGATATTTATACTACATTAAAAGGTTTGTACAAGAGGAGACGACATGCGGCGATTTGTTAAAAAATGGAATGCATTTTGAAAGCGGGCAACAATACGGCGGCAGCGATGTGTAAGATTGAATTTGATATGATTGCATAGGCGTGCGAGACAATTGAGGAATGGAAAAAAGATGTGCGAGCACACCTTCATACGGCAGTGATATAAGTCAGCAACTATCGAAGACCCCACGCCAAGAACTTGTCAATCTTATAAAACAACTTCGCCGCAATTTCGACACGACGAATTAAATTCGACAAACGTTCTTTGTATCTTGTCCGCCTTACGCTTATATTGTAAAAAAAATATTAATAATTATTTAATAAGTTAAGATTTCGACTGACGGTGCTTGGTAGAATTTCAATATTAAATTTGAATCGTTCAAATAATTATGTACATTCACACAAGTTCCGTCACCCGAGTTTTGCCTTTCGGCACCAAAAAAAAATCAGCACGTCTAAAAATTTTCAAAAATCACGGAAAACTAGTTTTGACGATGGCGCACGCCGAAACAGCTGTAAAATAATATTATAAAAAAACTGTAAAACTAAATGCGTTGATATTTTTACTCTATTACGATGGAGTTCTACCAAGTAAATGCCAATTCATCAATCAATAAAATGAGAAAGGCAATAGATATTAGACGATGCAACATTTCGACGCACATGTGCGGCCACACTCCGGGTTAATGAGTCAATTTTGACTCTTGCGATTTGTATACAGAAAAAAATAAAAACAGGAGTCAGTTTTTTGCAACTCCGAATACGACTCCACAGCCCTGATTTTTCTACACAGTTCTTTGCAGTCCAATATAAAATCGTTCACCAGAACAATAAAGATAATTTCAATAAAATCAGAGTAAAATGGAACACTCGAACGGAACGTCGAGAAATAAGAAGCTGACAGATTCTAGCGGTGGGGTCTCATGCGGACGACGATCGAAATTTTCACGACTTAAACTATTTGGCACTCGTCTGTTGCACGTACTCGGTCAAAAAACAACGATATATAATTCATAATATCAGTAATTTACTGCAGAAGAACCGATTGACTATCTCCGTTCACCGTTGAGGCAAACCTTAGGAAAAGGTATGGCATTATTAACATCTGCAGGCCCAATCGCTTGTTCTGCCGTGCAGGGTGTAGATACAGGTTCTTCATTTCACAAAGTTTTGACCCCTGGGCTACTCTCATTGGTCATAAAGGTCTGGACGATAACCCACCCGTTGAGAACCGCTAGTGTAAGCAGTGAATGACCGCTTTGCTGGCAACGTCTGCTTTTACGGCTATAAGAACCAAAGTAACTATAGGATGACAAAAGTGAACATAAACACAATTCTGCTACATGAGAATAGCCCTGCATGCTTTTGACCAAAAGGCGAGTACAGACCTTTCAAGTAAACACTTACGATTGTATAGCAACTCAGTAGAACAAAACATTATAGATCGACCTCGGTGGAACGCATGTTTTAGTATTAAATCATGTAATGTACATCAGTGTTTCTCAACCAGGGTTCACAGAGAAAATATCAGAGGGGAGCCGCGGCCAGTAAAAAAAAAGTAAAAAATTTAAAAATCTAAAAATAGACTATCGCGAAAAAACTTCATCGCTAGAGACATTTTTAAAGTGAAGAAGTTAAAAAAAAAAACTCTCACATTTATGAATACAGTGATCGCCCAATTACGCAAACTAAAATTACGTGAATTTCAGAAATATTCGTGAACACATTCTGGGCGTGCGAAAGGCACGTGCGCGGCAGTACACACATAACCAGGTGACCGTCTGTCCGTACAGTCAAACGTTGGCGGGCACCTGCATTTTACCGCCTAGTAACAAAGTTTTTTTTTATTTATTCTTAATATTTGTATGAGCTTCCAATAATGCCGTCCCAACTTTCACGTAATTTGGGATCACTGTATCTGTGTATTTCAACCAAGTTTTGAGGAATTTTGCTTACTCGACACATCTCTGGCAAAAGTTCAAAAGGGGGCCACGGACTCGAAAAGTTTGAGAAACTATGATGTACATGATTGATGTAAAAATTGATTTATACGTAATGACGCAGGAATGATTTAGGAACGACAGCGCAACAGACGAGGCGCCGGATTCGTAAAGCTATCATTGATTCAATATGACTTTTCGATTTTGTGATACCTTATTTGATATAACTATATAATTTTATTTAAATATTTTTTTCAATATACTCCGTCGAATAACCGAATCGAATCGTGCTTACCATCGATGACGACTCACTCGAATGTTTAATCATTGCCGTAGCAACGGCTTCCCGAAATTAGACACATTAACGAACCGTTGAAAACTTCACTTCATTCGAATCCCGCATGGTTATTCTCAAATTTATTATGATCTAGACCGGGGGTCTCCAAAATTTTTCACCTAAAGACCACACTGACTCCTTCAGCCATGACCTAGCCAGCTTATCGTAGTAACATACTGATACCAACCAATCATACAAGAGACCCTGCTTAGTTGTTGAAAAGATACTAATAAATCTGAGAATAACCCCGCTGGAAAAAAACACAAAACAACGGCTGCACCTTAATCCAACGTAAATCAAAATGAACTCGATTTTAATTAAATGGCATTGAAGCACTATCGTTAAGCAAAACCGGATTCCGTTGCCCGTCGACGGACGCATTCGCAGACGGCTATTCGACGTTAATTCATTATTGCGTCACACACAACGGTATTGCGCGCATTCGTACGACGCACGACAACGTTTGATAACTGCGTATGATGTGATTGGTGGTGCCGTCCCGCTGTGTTATGTCTTCAGCTGCTTGTAGCGGTCCAGGTGACTGTTGAGGTGCTTGGCGAGGGAGTCCGCGTCCGAGAACGAAGTCTTGCACACAACGCACTTGTAGACCGCCTTCGAGTGGTTCAACAGATGTCTGGAAGCGGAGATAGGAAAATATTAATGCAAGTGATTAACGACCCTTATGTCTCTCTTAGGCACTGATCTTTAATACACGCCGCAAGACCAACGAATGCTTACTATGAAAATAATCTATTGCGATCTCTTTATCAGCTAAAGCGGCACAGGGGCGCTGCACGTAGCGTTTAGATCAGCGATTTCCAAACTGGCATGGGCTATTGAAAAGGGAAGCGCACAAGTTTCTTAAAATATTTCTTTACCCATTTAGTAACATAAAGTTTGGAAACTACTGATCTAGATGCCAAACGCCGTTTCTTTAGTTACAAATGGAAAAATTTCAAACATAATATTTATGGGGAGCATATGGCCTCAAAATGGAGGAATGTCAAAAGAAGTTTTCCTACGAGAACTGTTTGTTACTCAGTCACTGAACCTCTCTTTTTTTCAAAGAGTGTAGTAGGGATAGATGGATAAGGCTAGGAAAGGACTAGTTGTTAACTAATCGCGCCCGCTAGTTGTTGGAGGATCGGAAGAGTGGGAGGGAATTTTTAGACATCACAAACACCCATGCCGTCGAACAGGAATCGAAAAATTGCTTAGCGTACCGAGACTCGAACCCGTGAGATCTGTCACGGAAACCTACTACTCTAACTGCTGCGCCATAGTTTACGGTATATTATTTACTATTTTGTGAGGTTAATATTTTTGATAGATAATAGATGACAGAATACTTGTAGTCATGTTTATAACTGAAACCTGCAGATTACCTCGATAATGAATGCGGATAGGTGAAGGCCTTCCGGCACAAGGGGCAGGCGTGCGCTGCAGTCGGCGCGTGTGCTGCCCGGTGCCTCCGAAGCTCCTCCCAACCGTTCACAACGTCGCCGCACTCCCCGCAGCGACCTGAAACACACAACACAATACCGCATTAGAATATTTAAAGCAGAGCTGTAGAGTTGTCCTCTTCCAATGTGTGGCATACGCCTTTGTGATGGAGGCATCTCAACTCTCTCTCGATTGCTCAACTTCTCTACTTTCAAGAAGAGTGTGGATAAAAAGGATATCAGGGAAATAAGCAAAGCTATTGACAGAAGACATGTCATGTAGGTGCCATGTGGTCAACATAGGGAGTGAATATGGTAAAATAAAAAAATGATTACCCGCTCTTTCGTCGGGCGTGTGTAGGGCCGTGTGCCGCCGCTGCTGCTCCTCGTCCTCGAATCCCCTCCCGCACACCTCGCACCTTTCTGTCAGCGCGCCCTTGTGAACCTGGGATCTACGGACAAAGTTTTATTGGATGTCAAAAAACGGGGCATGAAACGAAATTATATTAGAAAGACAGTGTGCTCCCAAAATTACCAATTTGATGACTGTTGTAGTAAAAAAAGATACAACAGGAGTGCAGATTAATGAGGCATCCAATAGGGCATCCAATCCCGGACCCTCCTTGTGATCCTGGGATTTCGGGATTCACAATTTTTCATTCATTCACCTAAAAATCGTGTCACAGCTGTTTTGAGATTCTTGGACAATTTCGGGATGTGGGCTTTCAGGAAAAAAGGCAGTAATTAAAAGATTTTAAAGCAATCTTATAATAAGTTGACTCGCATTAAAATTGCTATCCGCAAAAAAGAATTACTCCATAAAAACACAAATCTAAAGAGTGTCGGTTTACCGGTGCTGTTCGAGTCTCTCGCGTCTCGTGAAGGTGGCGTCGCAGCAGTCGCACTCGTACCGGCGCGACGATCGCTGCCCCCCTCCACCGCTCGACAGGGCTCCTGAGGATCCGTTGCCCGACCGGGAGACGTGACTTCTTTTGTGAATTCTTAAAAGGAGAACACAAAAATATTAAACATTCTTTATACCATAGTTTCTCAACCTTTTTTGGGCCTATGGCCTCATACCCGTTTTTATATAAGTATATAAGTTTTTCGAGACAAAGTGAAAGGCTCACTGACAAATTTTACCCAGGAATTTGTGGATTTCCCAAAATGAAAGGATGCTAGACCTTTTTTTTAGCTTTTCCAGGATTTGACTGTGGCCATCCAAAACTGTGCTGTGGCTTCCCTAAAAATATTTTTTCTCTGTGGTTGAGCTCATGGGCCCATGGCCCCTTTGCATCTCATATTTTTCCGTGGCCCCCATAACCATCCAAATAAGTTTTTTGGGAAGCACTGCTTTACACCACGGTCCAGTAATAACATTTGATTTTGAACCAGTGATCATTGCAACAAAATACTAAAACTATTTGGGAATATTGTTTCTCATTATTGCACTAAAAATATATATATATATATAAGCTGGGCAGTGTTTTGGTCGACATGCAAGAGCATGACTTACCTCAGCGTGACGGTGGACGAGAACCATTTCCTGCAGGTGTGGCACTGAAAACTTTTGTCAGCGTTTTCCGATGAGGCGGAACTGGGCGACCGCGGCGGTGTGCCGCTTCTGTAGGTGCCGTTTCTCTTTCCGTCTTCGTTCCTCGCAGACGAAGACGCCGAGTCGGTGTCCGACGACGATTGCGAGCGGTCAGGGGATGCGCTAGAGCCGGAGAAACAAATTATCATTGAAACGTCTTATACAAATAGTAAGTAAGTAAGACTAAAAATTGGTTTGTATTGCGATTCTAATCACAATTTTGATAAAAACAAAAATGTTGAAATACTCTTGTCTAGTTAAAAATTAAGGGTTTTTTTGAAAATAATAAAGTAATTAACCCTTCCTAACTCCTATAGTTCTTCCCGGAATTTCAAAATATTTTGGCGATTTTTAAAATCCTGCGAGTTAATGGATTTGCCCGTGGTCCCCCAAAACTGTGATGTGGCCCCCAGTTGAGAAATCGAGATTTTACAAGTGATGTTACAAAGTTATCAAATTAAATATTATATATCCTCAAAATACGAAAATTTACGAGTCGGAGCATTGAAAATGTGGAATATATTAAAAAGAATCTGCGACAAACCTTAGCCTACTGCTGATCCCGTTATAGACGGCATCGTCGCCTGACAACCTATCCTCGGCGTCCATCTTCCGCCTCTCCGATTGATTGTCGCCGTCGTCATCCGTCGTGTCGCTGCTGTCGCTGTCGCTCGTGTCGCTGTTGCTGCTGGAATTGCTGTTGCCCGACGACGAGTCTTCCAGCCGGCTCACGATCGGCGACTCCCGGCCGGGCGGTTTCGATTTGGTCTTGGGCGGCTTGCCCTGAAGGAGGTTGTTCTCGGCTGCGAGCGGAGAATTATACGCATCAAATTTTGATGACATACCTTTCATTATCACTCTTATTTTTTAAGCCATTTTGTAAGAAATGTAAACACGCTTAACATTTAATAAGTTGATGTTTATTGTTTATTTACGTGCGTTATCGGAAGGTATTAAAAGTCAAACGAACTATCTGCTCTCATAAAAAAATTAAGTTCGACTGATTTGGCCGTATTTGATACTGAACACCTCAAATATTGAGGGGATATTGTTTTTTTTCCATTTCTGCTCCCATTGTGGAGCATAACGGTAATATCTCAACAAAAGTTTTTTTTACGAGAACTGTTAGTTACTCAGTCAGTCGCTCAATCTCTCTTCTTCAAAGAGAGCAATAATGATAGAAAAATGAGGCTAGGACAAGACTAGTTATTGACTAATCGCTTTTGCTACGCCCAGTTATTTAACAAATCGGAAAGGATGGGAGGGAATTGTTAGACATCACAAACACCCATGACTTCAAATAGAAATCTAAAAGTGCTATTCTTACTGGGACTCGAACCCTTGAAATCCAGCATGGAAGCCCACAACACTTACCGCTGAGCCATAGGACACGATATGTATATGTAAAAATCATGCGTGTTTTCCAATATCTAAATGGAAGTAATGACCATTTTCTGAGAAACTGACTTGGCCATGTTTGATAGTAATGATTTTTATAATCTAAGATCTACCAAGAAAATGCCAATTCAATCGACAAGTGTATATTCACGCGAATCATCGATATATATGCGCGTACGTACGTCTGATTCCGTCCGGGTAGAGATCCCTGTCGGGCACGAAGGCGAGCCTCCTGGAATGGTTGTTGACGTCGGGCGGCCGGAACTCCTGGCAGAAGACCACCGAGTCTTCGGAGTTATCGGAGAGGGCGTCGTCGTTGAACTTCTGCCGCGCGTTTATCATCGCCGGCGTCAGCGGCTGGATGAGCTGCTTCACTGCAATCGGTGACAAAATTACGCATGAATTAGTATGTCTGAAGAAACATTCGAATCAAATCAATTGTCATTGTATGGGTCAAAAACAGATGTACACAGTTCAAAGTATAATAAATACCATACTTTTACCCTGCTTTACGTTAGCGAATCATGACACCTAACGAAGATTTATCAGTGATCTTCTATAATAAATTACATTTTTTTAACCATTTTCGCAATGAAAATCATATGTACTCCTAATAGTTTATCCCAACGAAAGTGTTTCAACAAGAACCGTTTGTTACTCAGTTGATTGAACTCTCTTTTTATTTTTAAGAGAGAAAGGATATAAAAATAAGGTTATGATAGGACTAGTTGTTAGCTAATGACTCTCGCTTCGTTTTGTTTTTAGGAAAGAAAGTGGACATCACAATCATTCGTGCCTCTGAACGGAAATCTATAAATCAATTTAAAAACGCTGTTCGTACAGAGACTCGAACTCGTGAGATCAGTCACAGAAGCCAAAGACATTAACCATTGCATTATGTAAATAATAGTAAAAATAATTAACTTACAGTAGAACCTTGATTTTGATTTATTAATTTCTGTTCTAAGGCATGGGTGTTTATGATCTCCCTCTTACTAGTTCTGTCTTAGACCTATCTTTCTATTCGTACTCTCTTCGAAAACGACAGGTTGAGCAACTGAGTAACAAACGGTTCTCAAAGAAAAATGTATGCCGACATAAACATGGCCCAGACACGGTTACATAATAACAAAACCTTTGATGAAAAATGTACCTTTTTTGGCTGGAGTCTTTCTAGGCTTCTTCTGTCTGGGTTTCTTTTCCTCGGTGACCTTTTTCCGTCTCTCTTTTTTCTCATTCACCTTCTTCACCTTGTCTTTCTTCTCTTTCTCTTTTTTCTCCTTCTCTTTCTCTTTCTTTTCCTTCTTCTCTTTCTCTTTGTCCTTGTCTTTTATTTTTTCCACGCCTGATTTGTCATTCTGCAAAACAAACAAATGAATATTATTAAAAATCTTTTGGCTGCCGTAGAAATGAGTACGTTTGTACCTAGCACGCTGGCTATAATTTGCAATTATTAATGGCTCGTATTTAAACGGTCAGAATTTTAATTCAGTATCGGTCAGAATTTTTAATACATTGGTCAGAATTTATATTTCATTGGTCAGAATTTATATTAAATGGTCATAATGTATCGGTCAGAATTACAGAGGGCAGAATAAATAATTTATGGTCAGAATTTATATTAAGTGGTCAGAATTTATATTAAAGTGGTCAGAATTTATATTAAATGGTCATAATGTATCGGTCAGAATTACAGAGGGCAGAATAAATAATTTATGGTCAGAATTTATATTAAGTGGTCAGAATTTATATTAAAGTGGTCAGAATTTATATTAAATGGTCAGAATCTAAATGACATTGGTCATAATTATTTTGACAAGTGGTCTGAATTTTTTTGATGATAATGATGTCATCGTATTGCGATGCTATTGGTGCAAAACTGCAAAGTGAAGTTGTTTACGGAAAATTGTCCAATGGGCGAGCGATACCACTAGCGCCACGGCCATCGAATAAATCTCTAGTATTGCGAAGAATGAATTGACAGTTCCCATCAGAGACTTATACTAGTTCCCATCTTTTGGCAGCGGTTAACGGATCTTCTTTACGACAGGGAAAAGGATTATTATCGCTGTAATACTGTAAAAAGAAGAGGGCAGCAATGTAATACTGGACTATATATTTTATACTGCATTGATAACCCTGATGTTATATTGTATTTAAAACAGAAGAATAACATTCACATGAAACATTAGCAAATGACACAATGAAATTAAATCATGTCATTAAAAATAAGATACAGGCAATTTTTAATTTAAAAGTTAAGCTTAGGCTTAGGCTTAATGATGATGATGGAAAGGTGATGAGGATGATATAAATTTCGCCGCGAAATCGGTTCAGATATATTTTTAAAAAAAGTCGAATTCCTGCTGTAAATTTCGGGAATATATACAATGTGCTCAAATATGCAGTACTTATTCGAAATTAAAAAATATTTTTTTAATTTCAAATAATTACTGCATATTCGACACTTTTTTTTAAATATTATCTGGACAGATCTAGATAATATTTTTAAAAAATGTAGAATAAGTCTTGCATATTTGGGCTCATTGTATTTATTCCCGAAATAAACAGCAGGAATTCGAAATTAAAAAAAAAAAAAAAAAATGTCGAATGTGCAGTAATTTTTTCGCACATTAAGTGTTGAAAAATCGACGCAATCAAAATGTTTATGAAAATCTGACCGTATAATAGATTTTATTCTGACCGTTTATTAATTTTATTCTGACCGTATAATAATTTTATTCTGACCGTATTAATAATTTTATTCTGACCGTTAGTATTTTTATTCTGACCAAAAATTGAATTTTATTATGACCAAAAGATGATTTAAATTCTGACCAGAAATTGATTTAAATTCTGACCATTTATTTTGTTGCCATTATTAATTAACTCGTCTCTGGCGTGTTGAGCACAAAAAATTTGACAAGATATCTCGTCTGACGCAGCCATCCAGTTAATGTGTCCACTGCCAATACAATATCAACTCAGTTGATAATGATCAACACGAGCGAAACCGGTCCTGATGTTATTAAATAAAAGTCAGAATTATGTATTTTATTTTTGAATGGAATAATATTTCAGACGGTCACAGATATGTTTTTTATCCATATGTGAATAAATAATGACAATTCAATCAAAAGCATGAGAATGGCAATACATTCTCGACAACATGTATGCTGCCAAACTTCTCAAAGGGTTAAAAAAAAAACATGCACTGGCAGTACCGATAGCAATGCAACTGGTAAACGATTAAATAAGTTGATAATGATTTCTTTTGGTCAGTATTTCTTTTGCTGCATTTAGGGTACTGAAATAAAGAACAAAATAACACTTACGGTTGCACCCTTCTGCTTGCGCACGTATTTTCTCTTAGCCTTTGGAACTGGATCAGCTGAAATTAAGCAAACAAAAAAAACAATTGGTAAATGATAAAGCTAACAAAAGAATACTATGAACTACCTCCCACTCATCATATCCTAAAACTGGCATAGCGGGAGCCATTAGCTTAACACTAGTCATATCCTTGTATCTCTACTCTCTTCAAAAAAAAAGAGGTCGAGCAACGGAGTAACAAACGGTTCTCATAGAAACACTTCTGTCACCATATCATATACTCCAAATGTGGGAGCTGACAGATTAAAAAAAAAATGTATTTATATTTATCTTGGTAAGAAAACACTATTTTAGCAATGGCGGATTAAGCACCTGGGAGGCCCCAGGAGCAGTAAAATTTCGAGACCCTGTTGTTCGAATTACATAAAAGTGATAATAAATATATGATTATATATGCTTTTTTCTAGAGGGGAATCGAAGACAACACAAACATACATGCCTTCAAACAGAAATTCACAAGTCGGTTGAAAAATCAATTTATAAAACTTTCCGTACTGGGATTCAAAACCTTAACCTCCGTAATCGAAAAAAGCTATGTTGACCACTCGACCGCACAGGCGACGAAAATATATATATATGATGAAATGTAGTATGAAATGCAAAATTTACCTGTCGCCTTGCTTCCTCGCTTCTTGTACGGCCGTTTTACACGCGGCTTTGCGTCAACTAGAAAAGAAACAATACAATCGATAATTAGTCACTTACAGTATTCTAATAAAGGGCGAGTCAAACGGTCAACAGCGACACCTATCAACCTTCTGACTCATGACTATATGGTCATACTCATCCTTATATGTCTGTGTATCCATGTCCGCTCCCAATGTGGAGTATATGGCCTCCCAATGGAGGTATAGAGCAACAGAAGTTTTTCTACGAGAACTGTTTGTTACTCAGTCGCTCAACCTCACTTTTTTCAAAGTGAGTAGTAGGGAAACAAGGATAAGGCTAGAACAGGACTAGTGGTTGGCCAATCGCTATAGCCACACCCAGTTATTAACCCTTTCCGATCCTATGTCGAATCACATTCGACAGCAATTTTATTCTGGTGGGTCCTATGTCGAATGTCATTCGACATTTTTTTTCATTATTAGTATTGAGTTAAAATTAGGTAAAATGTGTTGAATATTTTTTTTCTTCACCCTATCTATTACAACGGTATTCTGAGCATAGAATTAAATGGTTTTTAAGAACATTTAAATCTGTAACTGTCTTCCTGCAATGGATACAAAAGGGTCGCTTTAGGGGCTGGCTCGGCCCGCGCAGCACGGGCGTTCTGCATTTTTTCCTCCGACAGTTTCGCTTGCCACGTGCACTCGAAAACTATTACCGAAATTTGCTCTTGTTCAAATAATTCTAACTTTGCGAAAATGACTAAAATCTCGAAAAAAAGAAATTTGATACATTTATTGTATGAAATGTGAGAGAATGCCTGGACTATGAATGTTTTCACTGTTATCACACTTTAGAAGTTTTTAAATTATAAATAATAAGGTCATTATTGTATATATTTCGAAATAAAAAAAATATTGTAAGTCTAAAAAAAAAAAATTATTAGTAATCCTCTTGTAATACAGTAAATGTATTAATTTCATCAACCTGATGGAATGTTTTGATTTTTTTTTGTGGACCGGAAAGAGTTAAAGGATCAGAAGGATGGGAGGAGGAAAGGAAATGATGTGAATTGACATCACAGACACCCAGTCTTTGATCGCGACGTTGAATTGAATAATTATAAAATTTTACTGTGATCTTACCGGGATTCGAACCCAGACCTGCGTGATCGGTAGACCAAGGTCTATCTAACTGGGCCACAGCAGGCGACAAATCCTTATATTACATCCTTATATTACTGTGTAATATTGTGTTAGGACAGTTGTAAGGACGAGCGTGACCGTATGGGCACACAAACATACGGGGTTGAAATATGACTAAACGTGAAAATTGAATACGAATATATTGGTAAAAGGAGTGTAAATAATTTGAATTTTGATAAAATAATAAATAACAATTCAAAAAATCGTAATTGCTTTTGGTAGTTGTTACCATCCCGCGGCTGATGACTAGCTGAAGTCTGCATCCTTTTTAACCAAAATTGTGTGAAGGCAACGATATTCAGATGAATGGTGCAATCAATAGACAACGGAGTTTAATGATTATCAAAACAACGTATATATTTTTAAGAATGATTTTGAATTAGAAGCCCCAAAAACAGTTACCAGTGTTCTCGGTGTCTTTGTTGATCCTCGGCCGTCCCCTACCCCTGCGCGGCTGCTTACTGGCGGTGACGACTTCCACGGCGGCCACTTCCATGTCGAGTATCAGCTCCGGCTGCTCCACCTTTACCATGATGTCTCTGGGGGCCCTGATGCGGTCGTCGTTGTCGCCGTCCTGCGAAGGCGACGACGTGAGCTGATGGATTTCGGACGACGGAGTGATCTTTCCGTCGCGCATTCTGATGTCGGCATCTGAAAATTACGATCTCCACTACAACATACGTCTTTCTAAGGAGACTCAACGGGAACTGTATACCGTCCGATGCATTCATAGAAAAAATACACTAAAATAAAAAAAGTGATATTGATAGCAAAATTGAAGACCGGTTTACTGAATTTAAAAAACCGCATTATTTGAAAAAAGAACAATATTATGGTACATAAAAAAAAGCAATAATGACACCCAACAAATAAATAACACAAAATATTGTTTACACATAATATATATTTTTTTAATTAAGAAAAAATAATATGTACTATTTATCGCTACTTGATTTTACACGGGTACTTTTATGAGTGACTTAACATAAATCGCTTTCATCGCTAGAAATGTCTGACACGTCTAATGTGTAAGGATCTTATGAAGCCGTTTGTCTGTTATTACTGTAATATGTCGTTGAATTTCTTGTTACATATTTATTTTATCATTCGTGTTCGCTCCCAATGTGGAGCATATGGTCTCCTAATGGAGTTATCTCAACAGTTACTCGACTTCTCTTTTTTCGAAGAGAGTAAGTATAGAAGGATGGGACTAGGGCAGGACTAGTGGTAAGCCCAAATATTATATCTCACCATCCATTAACGAGGAGTGCACATCGGCCATTCTGGGCACGGCCTATTCAGCGGAACCTGCGATCATTGATTTCCACCAAACAATCTGAAATCAATTTAAACAGTGGGTAGTTGTTTTGGATTATTTCATCAGAACTCGCTCCGCGGTGAATTCAACACTAAGGGCAGCACAGTAGGGCTAAACGAACATAGGGCAGCATTTTTTGAGAGGCACAGACCCATGTGCATTGCCACGTGACACGCATACATGCGGTGTGCTTCGTTGTGAATCTAGCACATATTCCTGCATAACGTGTGTAAATTTGGACATGTTCTTTTGATTTCGCTGCAAAAAATTACCTAATGAATTAGGTGAGCTAAACTTTTTTTAAGCTTTGAGGAGTATGGCTGTTTTATTAAATTCTTTTTAATACCAATTGTTTTTTTACACTTTTTTTTTCATTTTGATTTGTACAGACATTTTATTCTATTATCAGTTGATAATGCTTGTCATAAGTTTGTATCTTATCCCCTCCTTGCTTTCAATAGATAATGAAAAAAAAAATTGTAACTCATAACTTCATAAAGAGACGAAACACGCGTCACAATTGTGCTAACAAGGTGTTACAAAGTAATCAAATTTTATTTTTATATCAAAAATTGTATGTAAAAAAATAGCCAGTGTACAGAGCAAACTTTGAAAAATTGCTCATTCTCTGTTAAAGGGTTAATAATACATACATGGCTTATGGTATGTGAAATTAATTAGATGTCAAAGTCTATAGTAACTCGTTGATTAAAATTGACTTTATATGGGATATTAAAATTGTGTTATTCAATATATGAAGATTTAAATTAAGAACAATAATACTTACGATGATATTTCTTGATAATAGCATCTATCAAAATATTTTGAATAAAGAACGAACCATTATAATCTTATTTACATCGAGAATTTCTACGATTTTGTAAAATATTTTGTTGTCAAACAATAAAAACTCTTTTAACTATGTGAATCTTTGGCGTATTTTGACGCCGTGTTACGATATTTCTAATTGAAAACACAACAATAGTTTCTGGTGACAGCAAATACAAAATAAACACCGATGTAGGCACAAATTCCGCTAAATTGATGGGCCGTATCGGTGGCGCCGATTGCACCCTTCACAGCGGTAAATATAAGCGTTCATCTGCACAAAATGGATTCACAGGGCGCCATGATCGAATTGAGTTGAATTCGTCGCGGAAATTTGCAGTTTTGCGTTATTGTTCGCCGTCAAATCGGAGATATAAACAAAAAAAGGCCGTCTATTAAATAGTTTGACGTCCATGTCAAAACCACAGACAAACTATGCCAAGATAAGGAACATCGGTGTTGCTGTAACTTTTGTTATCATTTTGTATTGTCTTTGGAATATTGTAATTTAATTTTTAGTTCAATAGCAGACTATACAAAATCTAGTTTGTAAACTTCAAACATTGGCGGATCCAGAAATTCTCTCAGGAGGGGGCTGTTCAATTCGAAAATAAATATGGCACATAAATAATGCATTAAAAATAATATATCTAGTTATCATACATAAAAATAGTCAATACATAATAATGTATGTATTTTATTAAACAAATAAAGAGCCCGTTTTACAATAGAGTTTTAAAAAATTAGAAAAATTGAAAATAAATTCTCCTTAAAAAGGGGCCATCCAATGCTTTCAAATGCAATTTTCTTTATTTTGTGATTTATATAAATACGATTTTTCTCACTTAGCCATTGATATGTGACATGAAAATTTTTATTGAATTAAAAACATTTTAAGCTTATTAAGTTTTGTATAAATAAAAAATATTTGAAGAAGCTAGAATAAAATTCATGTAAATGATTTACACAAATATTATTTTTCTGGCTGTCTTAAATGTCGCTACTGTGGCGTTATTGATATTGTAATATAGAAATACAATCAATAAAAGTATATTTTTTTATTGAATGATTTCAATTAAATAAAAATAACAAATTGAGTATGTATCGTGGTCAAATAAATACTATTATTAATTGAATGCTTTTTTGTAAATAATTTAAAATGTATAAATTTATCATTTTTTGATTTGCGTGAGAAGATACATGTATTTATTTTAAAAATGATTAAAAACGGATAAGTAAGACAAGATACTTACATTAGAATAATCTAAAATATCAAAATACGATTGCCAATGTTCTTTCGCTTTTTGCGATGCCACGCACGCAAGCTTGATAACGGTATTGCCATAAAAGTCCAAACGAACAAAAAAATACTCCGTGCGTAAATGACGTCACAGAAATCAGCTGGGAGCCCGCCTAAAATTTGCGTCTCAAATCGCTCAAATCACAGTTTCAGAACAGGTTACAGAAACAGGTGCATCCAACTTTAGTGTTTATCAACCAAAATATAGTCAAATTATCAAATGGAGTCGAACGAAAATGTGCCTAGATTTCTCGACGATGTGGAAATGATCGAAAGGTGAGCGTACTCTTGATTTAAAATGGACTTGCTCGACTTTAAAAAACTTTTCTAGGTTAAGTCACAGTGCACTTGCGACTACCTACGCTCATTTCAACCCGGTTTTTCGCGCAAAAACAGTGTCTAAAAATACCAAATATTTTTTTTATGGATACTAAATATACGCAGCGAGCAGAACTCAGTTTCAAAATCGAATATTTTGTACTTTTTCCTTATTTCTACACCACTTAATGCCAAACAACGAATACATTTTTATTTCACCGTTCCGTAAAACATCGATAAATATTATAATTCATTCATTTTTTGATAAATAAACAATTCGTATATGTAGAGTGAAGGTTTTTTATACTTATTGTTTTGTATTATACCGGTTTTAAAATATGCAAACGTTGCAAAAATTTGGCGCAACCCGCATATTTTATTTTTTTTCTTCAGGTCTTCGACCTGATTTTTTGTTAGTATTATTCTCTACCTTATAATATTCAATCAGATATAATTAATGAAGATTCCATTATATTCATAATTGAATGGAAGATCTTATTTCTGCTAAACTTGACAAAATTATTAATGAAGACGTTTGTGAAATTCAGACACGTATATAACATGGCGCTTCTAAAAAAAAAGGAAATTGAATATTTTTTTCAAACATCGAATTATCATGATATTCATTTGTTTAACGACATATATTATTTTGGGTAAATATGCTCTACGACTTGCATTTTTTTTTCTACATGAATGTTAACTAAATGCCACAGATATCTAACAAAAAGGTAAATTGCAATTTGAATATTGTTGTTAAAATGCTACTGCCGGATTTTTTCAAAATTATTTATTGACTTCACTCATCTCTTAATCTTTAAATACTAATAATAAACATCATAGTCATTTAAAACCTTTTAATTAAAGCAAGTGGATGAAGGAGCTATGTTTCAAAACCAACATTTTGAGTTAATTAAGGTTAATGTTTTACTGTTCATAACAATTAGATTGATCTTGGGATTTGCTTAAAAGTTAACTCACTCATACTAAAATATAAATATTTTGCTTAAAACTTAAAAATGTATCATTTATTTTTAAAAAAAGTGTGCAAAACTCCTTCATCCACTGGATTATTTAAAAAGAAGGAGCTTGCCATTTGTCTAGGAATGGCTGGAGCCACATTTAACTCTATACGAACTGTCTGGGACACACAGCTGTACACGATTAAAACCAAATGCCATTCGTTCAACGCCTGTATTCTACCAGCACTGCTTTACGGTAGCGAATGGCACCTGGTGAAGACTAAAAATAAACCGTATACTGAGCTTCGATGCTTGCGTCAGAAACTGAAGGTGAGGTGGCTTAGATTAGGGAATGTACAAGACAGTGGCTATGGAGAGTCGTTGGAACTGGGTGGGTCGCATGCTGCGAATGCCTCCACAAAACCTTAATCCTGCCTGCCTCTTCTTCCGACCGGTGGGATTCCGGTGTCTCAGATGACCGCCGGGTACTATCCACAGGGTGTACTCGGCGGCACTGAGGGATGCCGGCACGTCATGGGAGCAAGCAAAGCAATTAGTGGGAGACAGGAAAACATAGAGGTTTCTCTCCACATAGGGAGCGAATATGGTCAAAGAAGAAGATATAGTTTGGATAAATATTTTATGTTTTTCAGATTTATGATATTTTCTGAATTGATAACCGGTTTTTATGTATAGCTTAAAAACGTAGTGAATTAATGGTGTATTCGAAGTGCTTTTGGAATATTTTAAAAGAATAAATGTCGGCGATGATTCCCTTGAAAATATTAAATGGCTTAGAAGTTGTGTTGGGTAGAGCCTATTGTTATAAAATTCGATGACAAAGTGTTGATGTATAATTTACATTTCAGGAAACGATTGCGGGTAGACTCGATAGGGAAACAAAGATGGAGTCTCTCCGAGCGGAGGCAGGACTCTCAGGTTTGTATCTTCTTCTTAACCATACAAATTCTTATTCGTTCTGACAAAGATATGCGACGTCCATCTTAAATCCATTGTTACTTCTCAATTCACACCTGATATATAGGGACATATAAAGTAACTCACTTAATGCCTTTCTAGATGTCCTCATATTATTCTTCAATATAATTCTCAATTGTGTTCCTTCTAAGGCGAAAGGTTAGCTGTGCGGAAAATTCAAAGGCTGAGCAGGCCAATCCAAAGAATGAGTGGCATAATTTTAATCGAATTGCAAACATATCAATGTTTGCAATTCGATGTCTTATTCGATATAAAAAAAATGGTTTTTTTAGTTTTGGTTTGCGTAAGTTCCCCCCTCCCACCCATCCTATCCTATGAACGGGTCGTATCGAGAGCGATTAGCTAACCACTAGCCCTGTCCTAGCCTTATCCTTCTATTTCTACTCTCTTCGATGATAGAGAATCGTGGAGGAACTATGTGGTGACCATATGCTCCATGTAGGGAGCGGATATGGAAAAAAAAACTTATATCTGTATTAAAACAAAACGTAAAATAACAGAATTCATTTATTGATGTACCATGTCTAATAAGAGTTTATCTAAACAAAAGTGTTTCTACGAGAACTTTTGCTCGATTTTCTCTTGACTGCAGGCTTAGAGAGAACACATTGGTTCAGATGCATGTAATGCATAATATTATGCAACGCGGTTTTCACAATTATTTTTACATCCATCTTTTCATTTTTTTTAAAGAGCTTAGCCGAGATGGGGGTCGCCGTTTTGGAAGACTGCCAAAGCCCTACTGAAGCCACGGTAAGAACCCTGTCCTCATTTAAATCAGATACAGGTTTCGGCTATGTTTTAAACCCTTTATATCAGATACTACCTCTGGTAATTGGAATTAGCGATGTTATGAAATTTAACACATCTAATCCATCACAAAAACACCCCATAAGACTTAATCATGGTGTTTACAGACCCTTATATAAGTAATTGATTTAAAATTAGTACTATCAATATTTGTATTTTAACCCCTCACTGCATCCAGTAGAAAATTTCTTAATTTTGTACTATATAACTTAAGAATTAGAATCAATTTTTAGTTTATTCGTAAACCTTGCACCGTTTTGTCTGTTGATGTTTGTTAAAAAGCTGAAACGTTTCGCAGTGGCGTAGGAAGGGGTCATTCTGCCCGGGGCTGTCCTTGAATTTGCCGCCCACAATCGTTCTTCTAATTTTGTTTTTAACCGGTTCTCTGCCACGGACATGTTAACACGCCATACAATTTCCGTACTCGTATGGCCGGCCATACAAAATGTGCGTGTTTACATGCAGTACTTAGGATGCGGTTTGAAGGCCACAAGGAACGTATTTAATATTTTTAAAATATGCATATAGTGACATCTCTTGGAATCATAGTGTGATACTTAAACTTTAAAGATATTTAGAATTTCGGCTGAAGGTGCTTGATGGAGGTGCTGTACACTTCCATAAATTTTGTCGATAACAACCCGGGTTTCGCCTTTCGGCATCTTCAGGTTTTTTCCTTGACGAATGCACTCGAACTGACTCAGGTCGAGTTTTGTGATGTTCTTTTATTATATGTCCAAAAAGTACATATTTATTAGGTTTTATTTTTTGAAAGAAGGCCCTCCATGCACGGCCATATTAATACCGCACGGAACAGGTTAAATCACTATTTTTTTTCTATGAACTAGGAGTTTTTACTACAGGTGTTATAATTTTTTTAATGTATAAATATAATTTCTCAAAAAATTTATCTTTGAAATTGGCGCCTCCAAAAATTTGCCACCCGGGGCGCTCCGCCCCTGCCGCATTCCCTTGCTACGCTACTGACGTGTCGCAGTTTATAACACAAGTGAAGTAAAAAAGTTAACAATTTAAAAAAAAAAATCCTTTTTTACAGACCTCCACAGATATCAAAGAAAACTTAGAAAATCGCAGTCCAAATCTACGTTCACCCCGTTCCTTGAAAAGACCACATACTAAATCGTTGTCAGCCATCGCTTCACCGATGTCCAAGACCGGCTCGCCTAGCAGAGTACAAATTAAAAGAACGGAAACGGCAATAATTGTCGATTTTTCAAAACGAAATCGAATGTCAAAGGATGAAAACACTGAGAATTGTTTGACGCAAAATATTATTATAAACAAATCGAGACCAAATCCAGAATGCGTACACGTAAATCCGAGATCGGAAGAAGAAGCGTCGTGCAGTGTACAATATTTAAACAAAGAAAATCACAAAATAAACACAATTGACAAGTATCTCAAATCCAACGTGGCGGGGCCTTCTTGCTGGGCCTCAAAGTCTTGGAATGGTGTCGCGAGTCCCCAGCGTAATGCTTCAGAAGACAGAGTCGAGGATTCCGATGATTCGTTGGCGGATTTGGATTGTCCTGGGCATAATTTCGATAATATCGAAAGGCTGTGGTGTGACGGCGATAAGAAAAGCGCAATCGATGATGGTTTTGGTGAAGAGGTCATCCGGCAAAATAATAGAGTGCCGGAGAACACTGCGAGAATTGTAAGTATATCTTTGTTATGCTTCATCATCTCAAGGGTACTCGTCATTGTACCCAGTGGCAATTGCTATTTATTTACGCTATGCCTTTATTTTGCATAGTGGAAAGGGCTACAAATTCATAGTTGAAGGTTGTTTTTAGTTTTTATTGAGTTCAGTATTAACTTCATTACTGTCAGACCGGCGATACTTTGGTGCTAGTTGACAAACAGGTCCAATGGCCCAGCAGCTAGCCCCGTTGGCTTCCGTGAAGTCATGGGTGTTTGCGATGTCTGAAAATTTCCGATCCTTCAATAACCGGGCGTAGCGAGACCGATTAGTAAACCATTTGTCCTGTCCTAGCCTCATCCTTCTATCTCTACTACTCTCTTTAGAAAATAGAGTTTGTATGACTGAGTAACATGCAGTTCTCGTAGAAAATTGTTTGCTGAGATACCTCCAGTAGGAAGCCACATGCTTCACAACATTGGGAGCTAACGTGGATTAAAAAATAATTAAAAAATAATTAAAAAAGTCGCAGCCTCTTGATTTTTACAACATTAATTTTTCGGTTCTCAATCCGACTCCGCAGCCCTAGCAAAGAAGACTGTGTAAACAAACAATGATAGTAGATTTAAATATATCAAAGTCAAAAGTTAACAACCAACCATCTGTGTTAATATTTTTGCAGCGAGGTCAAAGAAATTGCCGATCAATGAACTATTTACTAATCCCCACCAATTACTACAACTAGGTAACGTGAATTTCAAACAGAAGTTTTTCTCAAATCTCTGTTTTGAAGAGAGTAGGGATTGAAGGATAGGGCTAGGGCAGGACTAGTGGTGAACAAATAACCCTTAATACGGACCGTTGTTTTGGGATTGGAAGGGTGTGAGGGAATTTTAAAACATTTTCAACTACTCCGAACAGAAAATTAAAAATTAATTTAAGATTTCGACTGAAGGTGCTTGGTGGAATTTCAATATTAAATTCGAATCGTTCAAATTATGTACATTCACACAGATTTTGTGAGTCAGTTCAATTTCATCCGTGCACTTGAACGCCTGAAGATGCCGAAAGGCGAAACCCGGGTCGTTAGTGACAAAATCTGTGTGAATGTACATAATTTGAACGATTCAAATTTTAAATTAATTGAAAAAAATACTGCTAATTTGAAATAAAATACCATATCAAATTTTGTTTCAATCACACAAGTTTTGTCACTAACGATGAGGGTTTCGCCTTTCGACATCTTCAGGCGTTCAAGTCATAACAGGTCAGTTCAAGTTCATCCGAGCACTGGAATGCCTGAAAATGCCGAAAGGCGAAACCTGCTTCGTACGTATAGAAAATTACGTAACATATTGGGTACAAATAAGTGTTTCCTTCGACTTTGGAGTGTTTCTTGAAATATGTACCGATTCGCAGACCTCCGAAACGTCATCATCCTCGCTGGTGCCTCTGCAGTCCGACGTGTCGCTGACTTCTGTTTCGCCGCGCCCAACCTGCCTGGCCCACCCCGCGCTTCACAACAGACCGTCGTTCACGTCGATTCCCCGACACACCACATTCGATGATGACGCACCAAACGAAGGTGAGAACAAACGCGATTTAGGCAACTGTCTCATTCTGGTCTTGTTTGTCACCAATGAGATTTTGATAGTATTCAATGATGGTTTCTCGTCGTTGTATAGTGTATTTTTTTAATTTGGAAGATAAAATAAGAATTGTTTTATTGTTGAACATTTAAATTGACTGACTGGTCTCTTTCATCATTCACAGAGAGAAGAGCTCTTGCTCTTTTTCTCTTTCTTCTCGTGTATATTGATTGTTATTTTTTTTACTCTTCTGCCTGTACAATCCGTATTATTTGATGTGTTCAGTGTTCTTTTCATCGGTCTGGGGTTCGACGCCGTCAAGTAAGGGGGATTTAGGGAGGTTCTATGTAATCGTCAAGTAATGCTTTTATCATTGTGTTAAGATGATCAATCATGTTGCTGTAAAATTTCATCGACAGCTTCACAATGTGATCGATGTTGAAGTCTCTGTGTAGTGTCGTGTTACGCACGTACCAGGGAGCATCCGTGATTGTGAGTTATCTCTTGTATGATTTGGAGAGTTTTAAAGTGATACGTGCCTGTAATGCCTAAGTCACCGGTCTGGTTATCGGCAAGTTAACTCTTACAGCCTATCATCAGGTATAATCTACCCGTGATTAGCGACGCCTGGATCTGCTACTGTCTTATTGTGAATCTAATGCGAGTACTAGGTATTTGACCAATCCAATGTATAAAAATGAATGTTTGTTTGTTCGTACTCTATAGGCCGCCAAACCGCTGATCTGATTGCAATAAAACTTTGACAAACTTTTTGCTTGCACTTCTGGGAAGGTTATAGGCATATTAAAATTAACTTACAGTAGGTCCTATAGACAAAAATCAATGTTTGTTTGTTTGTCTGCCATACCGTTCATGCAACTTGCTCGAAGGTTATAGGCATAGTACAGTTAAATTACAGTAGGTGGCGCGTGTGTCGTACCAGAGACAATCGGCAGCAAACGTCAAACCAGCTTTAAGCAGCTAACATGTTAACTGAAATTAACATAGATATTTATGTTTTTCAGGAGAATTCGCTGCAGAGAAACCGTCAACTTCCAACGAGGATCGAACAACATTAGTAGAAATAGGGTCCAGAAAATCGTCTGAACCTCCAAAGACGGAAAAAGAAACGCCTATAATGAACACATCGCAATTAACCTCCGTCGATCGAGTCATCTTCGATTCGACGATCACCGATCTAGATCGTACAGTTGCCGTGAACGATTCGGACGAACAATTCTATTTTAAATCTGAAGATACCGTATTGAAAAGGGTAACCGACGACAACGTAATAAACAATAAAATTAAAAACGCGGAACAAACGACTTTAAAAAATAATATTGCCAGTAGAAAAAAAATTGGAAGTGTGTGTACGAAGAAAGATGAAAAAATTGATATGAATAATTTTAAAACTGGTTCGAATAAAAAAGATTCTAGGAAGCGCGGTGTGAACGAGAAGCAGAGTTCGTTAAAAGCGTATTTTGTCGTCGAAAGTGACAAAAAAAATAAAAAAGTTTGCTTAGAAAATAAAGCTTCAAGTGACGGGAGTGATAAAATTTTGTCGGCTGGTATTACAAACTCAAATTTAGAACCGATTTCGAACAATAGCCAAACGCAACGTGTTGACATTTGCGATAATTTTAAGGAAAATAAACAAAATTCTACGTCGAATATTAAAAATAATTTAAGCCCGAACGTGTCTGTGTCGCCGGCGGTTAAAAATAGTAATTATTCAACGATTGACGATGATGTATGTGTTGTGACACCGCTGAAGAACATCCAAAACAACGTATCACCTACTAACCTCTCTACGGGGTCTTGCGAGGCCTGCGGGGACAAAAAGGGGTACTGCGATTCGCATTCAAAGATTCCCGCAGCCACCCGGCAGGACGGCGGAATGTTCGGAAAGCTCTCTGACGAAGTTGTCCTGTCCATTTTGCAGTGGCTGCCGAAGAGGACGATAGTTCGGTGCATGCTCGTCAGCAGAAGGTGACAATTGTTATATTATTATATTATATCTGTAATCTTCAATTGTTCGTGACCATTAATGTAAGGTGATAATGTTGTCGACAGATGGCGAAGGTTAGGCGCCGACAGCCGTTTGTGGGCGAGAGTGGATCTCGGAGGGCGGGTCCTTCCGTCGGGATCTCTCGCGACACTCATGGAGAGGCATCCGGTGGCTCTACGACTGGCCAACGCCCAGGTAGACAAACCCTCTCATCAGCCCATCAGGCATGCTAATATTTTTACATAAGTAATTTATTACCGTTTATGCATGTTTAAATGATATCTAAACATATTGAATTTAGTAATAACTGTACCTGTAATCCAGCCACCTGTGTGGTCGAGTGGTCAACGGTGTTGGCTTCGGCTACGGAGGGCCCGGGTTCAAATCCCGGTACGGACAGTTTTATAAATTGATTTTTCAATCAATTTATGAATTTCTGTTGAAAGGCATGGATATATGTGATATCTTGAATTCCCCCTCTCACCCATCCTATCCTATAAACGGGGCGTATCGAGAGCGATTAGCTTACCACTAATCCTGTCCTAGCCCTATCCTTCTATCCCTACTCTCTTTGTAAAAAGAGAGGTTGAGCAACTGATTAACAAGCAGTTCTCGTAGCAAACACTTCTGTTGAGATAAACTTCATTAGGAGTCCATATGCTGCACATTGGGAGCGGACATGGTTTAAAAAAAAAAACTGTATCTATTTGCATTGAGTTAACAGTGTTTGCAGTGTACGCACAGGACGGCATTATTACTCGAATTGGAGTGTGAGAGGTATGACATGATTATCATACTCGGAACATTGTTAACAAGCGACGACATTTGATAATCATTGAAAAATTAATAATGTAAATTTTTATTCAAAGTTATTATAATTCACAGACCGATGCGTCATCTGCGCTCTTTGGTAATACTAAAAATCGATTAAAACTTTACTCTTCATTTTCACAGCTGATGGCTCCCGTTATTCCTCCGCCCTCGCAGCCAATTGAACGAGCGGAAATTTTAAAATGGAGGATACAGTATTTGGACCTGAGCGCTGCGTCGGTCTCGACCGCCTGCCTCGCCGCTATATTGGACGCTTCTACCGGGCTCGTACGATTGAGTCTGGAAGGCTTGTCGCTGGGGCAGCAGGGCGCAAAGTCTGTGATGCGCTTAACCAAGCTAAAATCACTAAATTTAGCACTGACCACAGGTACAGTAGTTTTGTTCGTCTGCTAAAAAATTTTGGTATTTGACTGATCTATTATCACAACAGTGAACACAGTTAGAATTATAACATTTCAGTTATACCAACGGTAAAAAAATAAAACAAAAATCATGTTGATTATTATAGATATTTTTGAGTCTAAAATAGTTAAGGGCACACGTCGCCATGAAATCGCAATTGTGTGAATACTTATTGATCGGTTTTGTCTGCGGCAGGTATCGGCGCCGCTCTTTTATCAAAACACAACCAGGACAGCGAGTTCAGCTTGTGGCCGCAGTGCGAGAGCCTCAACGTGGCGTGGTGTCATCTGGAACCCGAGGATCTAAACGCGCTCTGCGAGCTGCTGCCTTCGGCGCTCCAGCGGCTCAATCTGTCAGGCTGCCGGAAGACGATGACCGACACCAGTAAGTGTTTATTATGTAGACCTTTACTAAGACTTGTGGGAAGCAAGCTCAGCTAATGAAACTAATAGATTGCAATATTAGACGAATATAAAACCTTCTTTTTATTCAACCATATTAGCTCCTTATGTGGAGTACCCGACAGCCGGAATCCCTCCGGTCTGAAGAAGAGGCAGGTAAGATTTAGGGTAAATGAATGCAACACAGCGCAGTGGAACTCGGAGAAGCACAGATTTTGGGATTGTGCACGAGGTTTATATATATTTTTGTTCGATTGCATGTGTGTTTTTAACCTTCTCACTGCGTATGACCGCTATGCATGTCCTAGCGAACATGCCCTCAGCGCGCGTGACACGTATAGATGTCATGGAAATTTCAACCCTATATAAGAGCTATCTATTGTGTTAAAATTGTATAACTTGGTTGAAAATATTACTAAATGTATATTTTACCAAATTCAATAGATGGCATTAGTCAAAAAAGATTCAATATAGGCTGAAATAATTTATTTCTGGAACACGTTGTGAACATAGGTCACCAATGCAAGATTTTGGATAATGTAAGTAAGCGATCGAATGCAAATGAAATTGAAATTGTTCCGAGAATTTAATATTATAAGCATGGTACGGTGGTGGCGCAGTGTTCTCGGTCGCGCATGGCGGTATTCTGCAATATGGCGACGCCGCGCCGCAATTGTATGAAGAATGATAATTGTTGAATTAAACCGAAAATACCAGAAATATATTGTATTTTATTATTGAAAAAGTAACTTTGGATGGCAACATATTTGATTAGTTGAAAAAATATTACTACCTATATTTATTGTCGAAAAGGGATAACAAAATCCGCAAAAAATGCAGCCGCGTACAGGGCATGCTCGCTAAATTTGGTGACGCGGGCAAAGGGTTAATGTCTCAGAATTATCCCCCCCTCCTAATTCTAAAATAACTAACAAGCAATTGTTGTAGAAAAACTTCCGTCAAGATACCTCCAGTAGGAGGCCATATGATCCACATTAGGAGCGGACGTAGATAAAAAAAACCAAATTAAATATTGGTTTTCCTATTATCTCAGAACATCTGATTAATGAACTGGCCGATCAATGTTTCTTTAGATTATATTAAATGATTTAATTTACATTGTTTTTATATTTTTAATTATAATATACGTAATTTAATTAAAAAATAACCTACTCTTGAAATTAACAATATTTTTTTTTGTTTTCAGTGGTCGGAAAGATCGTGCTGCGCTGCCCTAATCTGGTGGAGTTGGACTTATCCGACTGCGCCAACCTGATGAGCGAAGGGGTACGCGAAGTCCTCAAGCTGCCAGCGCTGGAGCACTTGGCCCTCTCCAGATGCTATAGACTGCTACTCCAAGACTATGTGTAAGATATTATAATCTGCTTTTGTTTCTCATCTTCCGTTGGTTGTGTGACACTCGAATTAGACTCTTTGCACACTGCTATTAATATCCAATGATTATCAAATTGAGCCGTGCACACGAACAAATAAATAACATTGATTTAACATCTTCTGTCTTTTAAATGCAGCCAACTGAGCGGATGCCAGTCGCTGCAGTGGCTGGACGTCTTCGGACTCCTCCCCAATCTGTCGACGCCTATACTTCAGCGGAGTCTGCCCAACATACACCTCAACAAATTCATTCATAGGTAAGCGGAAACTGAACTGAATGATTGAAAATCTGAATAAATTAATATAAAGATAATATAATAAATCGATAAAAGCACTGCTGTAAAAAAAGCAAGATTGCTAAAAAATATTTGCTTAACCCGGTGACTGCGAACCTCTCAGATGCTGAGATGCGAAGTTTCAACCGACAATAATGTACACAATATTTTGTATGCAGGACTGATAGTTTTATTAAAACATTTAGGTCCAAATATTATAAACAACAATTTGTTAACCAGTTTGAAAGATGGCGAGCACATCTGGCGACTGCGCAGTTCCCCTCTTATTGCCATTCAAGAATGACTGTTGAATAAGTTGTGTCGGCAGCAATCATTCATACTGTTATTGATAAATGTGTACATATTAATTAATTTACGTGCTTCCCAAATGTAAAAGCAAGTGATTAATGATATGCGATTTGAAGTAACAGTATACGCTGGGATACGTACGGAGCAGAGTTCCAATCTCAAATACGACAACGGCCATTTGCAAGCAACACACTGGGGCGCAGTCATCCACGATTAGGTGACAACAATAATGGATGGCTGTGCCCCATTGTGAAGCTTGGTATTGTTTCAAAGTGATGTCATGACATATTTGTATGCGATGTATTTATTATTGAAATTCCACCAAGCACCTTCAGTCGAAATCTTAAATTAAAGTGATAATGTCAAAAACATGAGTTCTTTTTTTTTGTTTTTTTTTTAGCGTGTCGGCATGTTCGTTATGCATTTGGCTTCAATATAAACCGAACCAGTTATTTTTAAGTCTTCTATTTATGACGGTGCAATGGAAGGTAACATTTTAAAAAAATGTTTCCGCGTTCTAAGGTTTAAGAAAAGTTGATATTTTTTATCCTATACAATATGTAAGAGAAAATCCTCACAAATCGTTGTACGTTGGTTTGACCATAACCTATTTTCATTGTTTCAGCTCCATCGCGCGACCCACGGTGGGCAACCGGAGGACCTCCATTTGGGGGCTGAGAACCAGAGACTGAGAAAAATATATACCCGATTTTTGTTAAAATTATATTAACCCTCCAAGGACGAGCGTCACCATATGGTCACACAAAACACCGTTGTCTATTGATCCCACTATTCATACTTTTTCTACCTGAATATCGTTGCTTTCGCTCATATTTGGTTGAGAAGGGTACGGACTACAGTAAGTCATAAGCCGTGGGAACAGGAACGGTCTCCAAAAGCACATGTGATTTTTTGAATTTCCGTTTTTTTTAATTTACTTTTTGAAACTGTTAGATATTTTTTTATAAAAACATAAAATTATTTACAGTTATTTTGCTAATATATTTGTTTTGAAATTATGTTGATCTAAAGAGGTCAAATTGTAAATATTTAAAAAAAAAATCACGTTTAGCTATATTTCAACCCCGAATGTTTGCGAACCCATATGGTCACTTTTGTCCTTACTATTGTCCGTACTCAATATTACACGGTAATAAAAGGATGAGCATGACCATATAGTCATGCGGGCTTTCTATACAACGACTTTGCGTTTTTTTTTTTTTATATTTTGGATAAGAATAAAAGTTATCCGTGACTTCAATATGGCTTAGAAAATGTTTCTTTTATCGTAAAAAAGCTCTCGTCTCTGGAGGGTTAAACATTGTAATATGACTGAATTAAATTTATAGAATTATATATTATTAGTGGAAACTAATCAATAAGGAAGCCTCAATATCACCCGTTGCCAACAGCAAACTTTCTCACTGATTTGTCACAGTCCACTAGGTCTGAGGTCATGGATAATTCTTCAATTTGTGGTATCTGATGTCTTAAATTTCCTCCCATCATTCCAATCCTCAAAACGGGCAAAGCGATTAGCTAACCGATAGTCCTGTCCTAGTCATATCCTTCTATCCTTACTTTCTATGAAAAAAGAAAGGTTGAGCTACTGGGTGACGAGCAGTTCTCGTAGAAAAACTTTTATTGAGATGAACTCCAATAACTACAAATTGGGACATAAATGGTTTTATAAAAAAATTGACTTCTTCTGCCAGTTAGGGGTGACTGGATATATATAGGTACATATTTTATGTAAAATTATGATATATTTTTGTATAGAAGACTTTTTAATTTGTAATTATTATTCCTGTATATTAATTTGGAAATTTCAATCGATGTTAAGGATATAGTTGAAATTTCCAAATTTAAATATGTAAAGTGTTGCTAGAACAAAATATGTGTATTGAACAAGGGATATTTGTGTTTTTAAAATATATGAATGTACACAAGCTTTTTAAGAGTTTTTTTTTTATTGTGAATAAAATGAATGAATTGAAAAAACTTGTTTTAATTAATGAACGCTCTTGTGTGAAAATAATGCTCTGTTTTATATGTCCATATGTAATAGCAAAAATTCACAGATCTGATTCAAATGAAATGAATTCTATAAAGATTATATTGAAGTTTTCATTTTTAATACATTTATCGTATTTTTTTAAATGTAACTATAGAATTTTTAAATTTTTGTTTTTTTATATGTAGTTTGAAAGATAGAATTTTTGAATTATTTTTATGAGACTATATTGAAAATGGTGAAAACAAATATATTTGATACTATGAACGGAGCTTTTTAGTGTTAGTCTGAGAGCGGTGCTGACGTTACATGCAAGTGGAGCAGGCGACCGCCTGGAGCGATAAGTCTGGAGATTATGCCAAATGTCTAGTCCCTAAGGGAATTTTATGACTAAGGTGGAAAAACACATTCTTGCCTGAGTAAAAACTCGACAATCACAGTTTTCGCAATAATTTTCTCAGAATGTCGCCAGATAATTATTTCTTTCTTCGTATAATCTACTCTTCAAAATCTAGTTTAGGCATATGTGCTTGAAGGGTAAAGTATGAGTCGACTCCATGGCACAGTGGTCAACGTTATTGGCTTCCATGCCGGACCTCATGGGTTGGAATCCCACCACTGACGGCATTTTTTCAATTGTTTTATCAATTTCTGTTTGAAGGCATGAATACTTTTGACATCTAAATATTCCCCACCTGCCTATTCGCAGTGAAAAAAAAAATCCGCTCCCAATGTGGAGCATATGGACTCCTAATGGAGTTTATCTCAACAGAAGTGCTTCTACGAGAACTGCTTGTTACTGAGTTGCTCAATCTCTCTTTTTCCAACAAAAAAAGGTATGGAAGGATAGATCTGGGACAGGACTAGTGGTTAGCTAATTGCTCTCGATACATAGGAAAGTATGGGCGGTAGGTGGGAATTCAAGACATCACACACATCCATACCTTCAAACAGAAATTCATGAATCAATTGAAAAATCAATTTATAAAACTGTCCGTACTGGGATTCGAACCTATGACCTCCGTAACTGAAGCCCACTCGGCCACACAGGTGGCAAATGATGGTGAGAATGATTAGCCAACCAATAGTCTTGTAGTAGCCTTATCCTTTATATCCCTTACTCTCTTTGAAAAAAGGAAGAGTGATTGACTAACTTCTAGTGACAGAATAACTAGCAGTTATCATACAAAAACTTCCGTTGAAGGATGCTCCATCAGCAGTCTATTTGCTTCGAAGTATGTGAGACCATGATGGAGCCGGAGGTTTTAAAAGGTTGAAATAGATAAATAAAAATACTGTATTATAATCACTTTATATCACTGTTTTCTATCAGTTACAATGAGACATTTGAAATCAGGGTAATACCTATTACCCTATATTGTTAAAGCCTATTAAGGTATGGGGTTATTGTTCTGTTGCCAAAGGGAAACACCCTATTTGTTTTCGGAATGAATAAATAGTTCAAACGTTCTTTTCTGTCAAACCAATCCTTGATAGTAATAGTGCGCCGAAAAAAACAATTTCCAAACATCCAGGCTTTCGTTGCTGAGTGCACGCCGTTGTTTTCCGTTCCAGTGTTTGCATATTCAAATCCAAATGGTGACAGATACATCAATATTTTTTCAAAGAAGGAGGGATGGACGGATAGGGCCTTGGACAGGAATATTTGTTAGCTAATCGCCTTCATTACCACACATTTGTAGAACCAGATTTTTTTATATATATCAGAGCTGTACAGTCGGAAAAATCGGAGAAAATAAAAAAGTCAAAGATATTGAAAAAATATTAGTTAATTCATCGTATTGATTGGTGAAATATACTAGAATGATCTGATAGTATACATATACAGTGATAAACTGATTTTTGATTGACTTTATCTGATTAATCTTAATCTAATATTTTTTTATCTTCTCGCAATTTCCATAGGCCTTTCTTTTTTCGCACTTAAAAACTAAATATAGATTCTAATTTGGCATGTCCGCTCCCAATGTGAAGCATATGGTCTCCTAATGGAGGTATTTCAACAAAAGTTTTGTTGTTGTACAGAGTTCTATTTTCCTTCAATTTTCTTCCTACTGGGACTTCAACCCGTAAGATTCGTCACGGAACGACGTTGAACTCTGCACCACAGACCAGATGAGTGTTGGGGAATAGGAGAAATTATAGACATCCATACTAGGTTATCCAATCCCGGAGCCTTTTTCCAATTCCGGGATTGATTAATTTTGAATCCCGGGATTCCAGTATTGAGATTTTCTCACCGAGGAATTTGAAATCCTCAATTCGCTATATTTTTTCCTAAGATTTTCACAGAACCTCGTTTTTTTTTTAGTTCACTGAGGAATTTGAAATCTCCGATTTGGTATACTTTTTCCCGGAATCTCACGGAAACTCGTTTTTTTTCTTTTATTTAGCTCACCGAGGAATTTCACATCTTGAATTTGCCAATTTCTTGTAAATTTTCGGGATTTGCTCAAAATTTCTCAATCCCGAAATCCCGGGATCGCGGCCATCTCAATCCCGGAATTTCGGGATCAGAAAATTGAACGGGATCCCGGATCCCGGGATTGGATGCCCTAATCCATACAAACAAAATAGGCTGTCTACTAAAAAGTTTGACGTCCATGTCAAAACAAAACAATGCTAATAAAAGAAACATTGGTGTTGCCGTAACTATTCTTAATATTTTGTATTGTCTTTGGAATATTGGATTTTAACTTAAGGGTAAGTGTCACGCTAAAGTTGTTCGCAAATTACACTGTAAAAAGTATTTATATTCGTGATAATAAACGAAAGGGTAGCTAGAAAAATATTTTTATATTTTTTAATTGAGTATTAACTTCATTATTTAAAAAAGCAACAAACAAAAGAGCTTTCGTTTTTACCTAGAAAAAAGTTAACGGCTGGTTTTTTATCACTGATTTAAAAACCTGAAGATAGTTCAAGCACTAATCTTGAATACTATATTCAATAAAGTTTGATTAAATACGTAATAAGCACTTTATTTGGATTTGAAAACGGTTTATTTCAAAACTATTTTATACGATGTTTTTTAGCAAAAGAAGTGACAAAAGACAAAAAAATCGAGTATAGATTTATGAACAATTCATTTTCCTAATCTTTGGTCTAAATTTTATAATTTTAAGAGCTTTCGTTAATTTTCTACCGTGTCTGAAAATAAATGCACAATTGATCATTTTAATAAGTGTCATAATAGGTAGGTGTCGCTGCTTGGGTTGTTTGGCAACATAAGTTTGAAACAATGAACGTATATTATTCGGTAGATCAGTTTGCGTGCAGCAGGAATAACTTGTATGTGGTTGTATGACTCGTATAGGTACACACGAAAAACACATACTACGATATCTAAACCTATCCCTTCTACACTGGCCCACACATTCTCTCCTTCATTGATTAAAACGACATCATAATAACCGATTATAACCTATTTTATTTCTGACAGCTTGGTTGTTATGATGTGAAATGTCCTTTTTCTAGCTTATTTTTACATATATGCACAAAAATAGTTACTGTGTCTATCATTTAGAATACTAAATACTTACTTTATATTATTTATAATAAATTAAAGCTTTCAGCCATCATCTTTAGACGCGATCATTGTTTGTATTGACTTTATAACCTATTTTATAAGATATAAAATTTCTTTTTTCTACCTTATGTTACATTATATGGACAATAATAACTTGTACTGTGTCTATCATTTAGAATACAACATACCTACTTTATATTATTTAATAATTTAAGCTTACACCCATCGCGTTTCCGACATTCCGATGTAATTTTAGCACTGTCAATAAACACTTCCTTCATCTTTGTCGAAGAAGCGTTGTCGTAAGAATAAAAGTTCTAAATTTATCAATGCAATGGCGAGAGATCGGAAACGTGAAAATGAAGAAATTCAATGTTCAGACATTTTACCGAACGACTTAGATTTGGAAAACGAAATTATCCCGTATGAAGAGCTTTCCGTTGGAGACTGAAGATTTCCACTGTAGTGGTGATGTTTTGAGGACATATTCGAAGGCAAAGAAGCCGGAGGTGTTAGACGTTGACTCTTTAGGTGATACTATGACAGAAGAACTTCCTCCATTAAACGTTGAGCGAAGTGATGAAATTGCAACTTCCTACGTACCCTCTGGTAAACGCATAGTCGACATTGCCTACTTTATGAAGCAGATGGAAGAAGTATTGCGACATCCGTCAATTTGCACAGGTGGTAAGCTAATTTTACAAAGAGAAGTAAAAGATGGATTAGTATCAAAATTTCATTTTGAATGCCAATTCTGTGAGAAAACTGGAACCGTTTTTTCAGATTCTCTTGAATCTAATATTAACACGTCCTTTGTTTGGGGGGCACTTAACATAGGTATAGGGTATAGCCAGGGGGAAGAATTATGCGGTACTATGGATATTCCATTCATGTGTCAGGGGTCATTCCGAAGACACGAGATAAAAGTGACCACATCATGGAAGAGTCGTCTATCTGAACAAATGAAAAAAAATATTCTGATAGAGAAGCAATTGGCTCATGACAATAATGAAGTTGATGAAGGCCATCCTTACATTACTGTAATTGTTGATGGAGGGTGGTCAAAAAGAAGCTACGGGCATAGCTTTTCATCAAAATCTGGTGTGGCATGCATCATCGGAAAGAGGACAGGAAAGATTATATACCTTGACGTAAAGAACAAGTATTGTCAGGTATGCGCATCAACACCAGATATAGGTGTGATAAGTTCGCACATATGCAATAAAAATTATTCAGGACCGTCAACAGGAATGGAGCAAACGGTCATAGTGGAAGGCCTGAAATTTTTTTTACAATACATTTTTTTTAACCACGTCTGCTCCCGACGTGGAGCATATGGACTCCTAATGGAGTTTATCTCAACAGAAGTGTTTCTACGAAAACTCTTTGTTACTCAGTTGCTCAACCTCTCTTTTTCCAAAGAGAGTAAAGAGCTAGGACAGGACAAGTGGTAAACTAATCACGCTCGATACGCCCCGTTCATAGGATAGGATGGGTGAGAGGGGGGAATTCAAGGCATGACATACATCCATGCCTTTGAACAGAAATTCATAAATCGATTGAAAAATCAATTTATAAAACTCTCCGTACCAGGATTTGAACCCGTGCCCTCCGTAGCCGAAGCCAACAGCGCTGACCACTCGACCAGACAAAGTACAAATACGTCATGAAATTGTGTTGAGCTGACTAATTATGTCATTTAATTTGTTTAAAAATACGTTTTTAATGATCAATCCATAAAACTGTTTTTTGACGACTGCATAATTACAATAAACAAGTACAATAAATTGAAATTTCCAGTCAATCATCGTAGAATTCCTATGAAATGATTATTTGTTTTTATTCATATACAGATTTTTATAATTGATTTTTGTTAGATGTTAAAAAATCATTCATTTTAAATTAAATAAAAATTAGATTAGTTATATATTATATTCTGCTCGCTTTACAATTCATAAAAGATATCGTAAAATGGTTCGATTTAAATTAAAATGTGTTAATTTTTCCAATGTTTGCTCCCGTTTTGTAACGGTATTGCCATAAAAGTCGAAACGAACAAAAAGTACTCCGTGACGTCACAGAAATCAGCTGGGAGCCCGCCTAAAAATTGAGTCTTGAACAGAGATAAGTCTTGAATCGCAATTTTAGAACAGGTCACAGAAACGGGTGCATCTAATTTTAGTGTTTATCAACCAAAATATAGTCAAATTATTCCATGGAGTCGAGCGAAAATGTGCCCAGATTTCTCGACGACGTGGAAATGATCGAAAGGTGAGCATATTCTTAATTCGAAATGGACTTATTCGCCTTTTAAAATCTTTTTCAGGTTATGTTACAGTGCACTTGTGAACTGCCTACGCTTATTTCAACCCGGTTTTTCGCGCAAAAACAGTGTCTAAAAATACCATATTTTTTATTCTGTGTACAAAATATACGCAGCGAGCAGAATTCTCTTTCGAAATCGAATATTTTTTACTTTTTCCTTATTTCTACCCCAATCAATGCCAAACTACGAAGTGATTTTTATTTCACTGTTCCGTAAAACATCGATAATTATTATAATTCATTCATTTTTTGATAAATAAACAATTCGTATATGTAGAGGGAAGGTTTGTATAAGTATTTTTCATATTGTACCGATTTGAATAACATGTAAACGTTGCAAAAAAAATTGGCGCAACCCGCATATTTTGGTTTTTTTTTCTTCAGGTCTTCGACCTGATTCTAAGTTAGTATGTTCTTTACCTGATAATATTCCATCAGATATAATTAGTGGATGCTTCAAAGAAGATTTCATGATATTCTTAATTGAATGAAAGATTTTATTACTGCTTAATTCGTCAAAATGAGTAATGTACACGTTTATGAAATTTGGACACGTATATAAATAACATGGCGCTCAAAAAAAAGGAAACTAAATCTTTTTTTCAGACATCGAATTCTCATGATATTCATTTGTTTAACGGTAAACATTTTGCATCAACTGAAAGTGAACTAAATGCCACTTATAGCAATATCTAACAAAAAGGTAAATTGTAATTCGAATATTGTTGTCAAAATGCTACGGCCGCATTTTTTCAAAACTATTTATTGACAGAATTCTTATTGTATTTTTTCAATCATAATAATAAATTTAGTCTTTTAACATCTTATAATTAAAGACAAGTGAATGAAGGACCTATATTTCATAACCAATATTTAGAGCAAATTAAGGTCCAAAGTCTTTTTGACGTAATTATTTTCTGTTCAGAACTTTGATCTGATGATGTGTTCAAAGGGCAACTAAGGATAATAAAATAATATAACATATAACTATAGTATTAAGTATTATCAGGGGATTTTTTTTTTGGAAAAGTGGATATATCATGATCATTGGATGGACCAAATATACATGGTTGAGATGCCTCTTAGCATAGACCAGCGTTTCTCAACCGGGGCCACAGCATACTCCAAGGGAGCCACAGAAGAAAATATCAGTTTTGGGGAGCCACAGCAAACTTAAGGGGGGCCAAGGCCACCCAAAATATAATGAACTAATATTTATATTCAAATCAAGTAGAATACTATATTTAGTATAGATACTTTTTTTTCCAATGATATTTAGGGATACCATAGTAACTGCATCTAAAAGTAAGTGTCGACAATATTGTATTAACTATCTTGTCCACGGATTTCTTTCATCACCCCATGATATTATGAATCTCATATACTTAATATGTTTTGCTTCACTAATGCTACTATCCATTTTATTCAAAGCACATGGGCATGGAAAAAAAATCATTTGAATAATTTAAGAAGTTTCCACAACAAAGAAAATAGGATTCAGTCAAAAATTAAACACTGGGTTAATAAATAGTTTTTTATGAAATTTCCAAATTAATTGTAAAAGCTAGAAAAACGCCTTAAATTTCCAAGTTTTTGATTTTTCAGGTGATTCATTTGAGCAGCAAGGCGTATGCATGAGAAATCAGATACTTATTGGAAACTGGAAAACAGGGATACTTATTATAAAATATTAAATAACTTAGATTATTCCACGTATATTAAAATGAACTTCCACAAAGCTACCGCCGAATCCATCGAAAGTATTAAGGATACTTATAGTCATCCCAAAAACTGGCAGCCAGCTTCGTCAGTCCTCAAAGCTTATCGACCTCTTAAACTTCTATCGACCTCTGGAAAAGTATTGCAACGACTCATGTGCTCTAGGATTGACACCCTCAAAATCAACTTGTTGTAGAACCAGGAAAGTCTTGTAAAGATGCAATCCTCACTGTACCTTCCACTTCGGAATCTAAGAATATTACTGGAGGGTTTGACAGTGATTTTCGACCACCTTTCTTACTTAAAACTACATTAAAATGAATACTTGAAAATATCCTTAGATGGGCAACAGATTTTAAAAGAGAACATCACAATGGACTGTCTCTCAACAGGGCTAAATTTTTGGCCCTATAGTGTGGAATCTTTTAATTTACCAACCCAGATAATGCCTTACAAAACGCGAGTGCAAATAGTCATGCAGGTACAGAAGAAACAGGAGAGGAGGCGTTTTCATAGATATTAGTTTGGGGCATCGCCAATAAGCTCTCAAAAAAACTAAAGTTATATTCCTCAAGGAAGGCATCGGTTTCACAAATTTAAGCCTCCCATTATACGAATGAGAACAACCACGGTAAAAGTTACTAAAAAAGAAACACACATTTCGTCGATTCTGGACGACATACTTTACTTTGCATATCTTGCCAAAACTTCTTGCGTAGTAGGTATTAGGTAATTGAAGCCCAATCCTTTAACACCCAATCCATGGGAGCGACTGGTGAAGTCGCGAGTACGCGATACAAGCTTTGTAATCTTATTCTAATACAGAAAACTCTTTTTAGCAGACAACCCAGTGCATTGATGGCCATTACAAAAGCATACATAACTATTTCTACAAATGCATTGCCGGCTCTGCTTGGTAAACTTCTGTTAAATCTGTACATTAAAGGTCAAGGCGCAACAGGAATACTACATAATGGGTGTCGATTCTCAGGTGTAAGAGAATTTTTTGACTGCCTTCTTGACCAGACCCTTCATTCTCAAGGCAAATAGAGCTGTGGCGCACAGTATGACTAGAAACACCGCTATGCGAATTTGGCAACATTGATGGGAAATTATTCTAAGGACAAGGAATTTTATAAATTCTTTCAAAATATAAAGATGCGAATGGAGACCAACGCTTCGACTCCAAGTTTCCGGATCGGTCTATTTATAGCTGGTCATGATCAATTCACTGCCAAGCTCTTTCAGGTTGGCTAATTAGTAAATAGCCTTAAATATAAATGCGGTAATATGATTCAGGATGCTCATCACATTTTATGAGAATCTCCAAACTTGAACAACAAACGGGAAGAACTGCCTAATATTATACGATACACAGTCGCATCTGTTGGTCTTGTAGGTCATGCTGACTTAGTTGCATTTAAGGAAAATTAGAAGGCATTTAAAGAGCTCACGACGTCCTATCAACAACGAATTGAATTAATTTCATAAAAACTCTTTTATTTACGTTATTTCGTTAAATTTAGCATTCTGCACCCTGCAGTGCATGCAAAATAGTTTTAAAAAACATATGGAAAAAAAATAACACGAATAACGTTGTTATGCTGCGGAATACGCCCCCGTAAGAAGAGTGTAAATCATAGCGGGCTGTGGTGTGTACAACGTTGGGTACCCTAGAGATTCTTAAAAAATGTAATATTATAAATTATTTTATAAACATATATATATATTTTATTAATAATTTGTGTACTAAATTTTATTGTGTTTTTCATTTCTCCCGAGCCCGAGAATTTTATTACTATGGATAGGGGGGCCATGGAAAAATTTGAGACTCAAAAGGGGGCCACGGGCTTAAAAAGGTTGAGAAACTATGGCATAGACTATATTATATTCCACATGGAGCAAACGTGTATTAACCACTGGCTACCAAAATATTTGTGAAAAAGATGGAAGTAGTTTTACGGAAAGTTTAAGTTGGGAGAAAAACTATAACTTATTTTTTTTTTAACATAGTTAACAAAATAAGATAATACTAATTAAAAACAATATAACACTCCATAGTGAACGGATTCTCCAATCAGAATACTGTGAAAACAGAACCTTCCGTACATAGAACACTACGTACACAGAATATTCTGTACATCTCAATATTTTAAACATAAAATTTGTTATTTTTTTATGTGTAATGTCTTCTATCAACTGTGTCAAATATTTTTGAGAATGGAAAACTGCAAAAGTTTTATTTATAATGTATATGAACAGTTTATCATTTAATACGTATTTTGGCATATGAATTTAGAAAAATGGTGCTGTATTGTAATAGGGCCGATATTTTTGATTATATTGAAAGGAAATAGCATACGTATAGGTTATCTAATATTGAAAATTAGGAGGCCATATGCTCCACTTGGGAGCCGACATGCATTAAAAAATAGTGAAAATAATTTTTAACTGTTTTAAAAAACTTTTATTGATGATACCCTTGTCGTTGACAATGCGGATTTTTTTTATCTTAATTTATTAATTTACATTTCAGGAAACGATTGCAGGTGGACTCCATAGGGAAAAAAAGGTGGAGTCTCTCCGAGCGGAGGCAGGACTCTCAGGTTTGTATATTTTCCTTATTATATATTAAAAATTATCACGAGAAGTATTGCTGTACAAGTTTGGCAAAGTATTTTTTCATCTATTACCTTTTACCAATCTCATATTTTTTATAGAAATATTGGTAATCATTAACACTAGAGTCTGAAACCATCTGACAGTTAATTTAGTATGGGTGCCGTGCCAGTGCTGCCAATACAAAAACATAACTCCACACATAATGGTACACACATTAACGCCAATTCAGCACAAGTAGGGCTTTATTCGGGTCCTATTTGGATGAATTTGTTTCGCTCCCCAGGCAGCAGTATTTTTGGAGTATTTCTAACGGTTATTAGAGAGAAGTACAATTCTTAGGTATGTACAATATTTATAAATAATAATTATTGAGGGATTTATGTTTTTGTATCGGCAGCACTGACACAGCGGCCATATTAACCCTTTGAGGAGTATCGCCGCATACGTGCGGCAGAATGTTGTGTTGTCTAATATTCATTGCCATTCTCATGCTTTTAATTGAATTGTCATTATTTCTTCACAGATGGATAAAGAGCATATATATCTGACTTTTGGCAGTCTCATTATTTTTATTATTGGTTGCAAATGAGCGAAACAATTTTGTAAAAAGGTGAATATTTGTACACAGATCGGTAGCCGTACAAAACTGAGCGTAAAATTACTTTTCGGCGCGATTCCCTTCCTGGAATCAATGTCAGTAGAGCAGGTTATGTTAACAGAAAGAAGCAAAAAAAGACCTAGACCCAAATTGGAAGTAATAGCTTCTTGAAAATTATTGAAAAGTAAAAATGAGTTTGTAAATTTATTAAAATTATAAAAAAAGATTTACCACCTAAAATATTATTCAATATTCTTCCAAGACTGACGGATAAACAAAAAAAAAGTGTTTTTATATTTTTGTGTGTATCAATGGTAAAACTAATCAAAATATACAAAAAAGCCTAATTTAGTAAAAATTAACTCACCACTCAAAGGGTTAAGTTAAATGTCAGATGGTTTCAGACTCTAGTGTTAATGATTACCGAAATATTTTCATTATTTGTTGCAAATGAACGAAAGAATTTTTTATATAGGTTAATATTTGTTAAACATATCGGTAGAGATATAATATTAAGCGTAAAACTCCATTTTGAGTCGATTTCCTTCGTGGAATCGACGTCAGTAAAGCGTCACATGCCCACAGATGAAAGCAAAAAAAAAGTTAGGGTTGGAAGATTTTTCATTCCCTGTGGCAATTATTTTTACACCCATCTTTTGATTTTTAAAGGGCTTAGCCGATATGGGGGTAGCCGTGTTGGAAGACTGCCGAAGCCCTACAGAAGCCACGGTAAGAATTCTGTCCTAATTCATATCTTAATACGGACGTCAGCTATTTTTTTAATTTCGTTATACCATAAAACTACTCTGGTCATCGGAATTACGGACGATAACCAATCTATTGTAAAGGCACCCCTTATATATTATCGCAAGGTATATTTCTAAACTTTGCGATAATAGCCAGCTCTATAATCAGATGCCTTCAATTGCGTTTCAATTAAGATGTATGCTTTAAAACTAGACAAAATGTGTTCTTCTAACCCGATCACTGCTAACGTCACAGATGCTGTGACGCGAAGTTTCAACTGACAATAATGCAAGAAATCTTTTACATACAGGACTGATTGTTTGATTAAAATTTTGCCTGATTTTGATTTTTTAGTGTTACCTCTTTACTGTTGTCAAAACAATTAGTTCTACATATTATAAACATCGATTTTTCAAACCCTTTCGATCGGTCGTATTTTGAAAGATGGCGGGCACATCTTGCACATGCGCCGTGCTCACCTTGGACATGCGCAGTGCTTAGCTATCATTCTGCGCACGCGCAATAGCTACCTAATCACCATTCAATAATAACACTGCACTGGTAACATTTTTTGCGTAAAAATGAATGATTTCGCAATCTTTATTTTTATGTTTTTATGCTCTTGTATTATTTTTAAGTGAGACTAAAATTATAAACAAACTATTGTGTGCATTCTTAGGGCAGAGAAATGTGTTTTCCCATAATATATTTGAGTTGGCGGCACACTGTCACACTGTTATTTACATATCGACTGTGGAAAGGAAAAAGGACGTAACCCACACATATCAAATTTTACAGGAGGCGCTAAAAACGTGTTTTGATGATTTTGTGACATGCAAATTATGAATTATACACAACCCTGAAGTGCACGGAGACTTCTAAACTGGTGTTTAATTGACATAATCTAATATTAATTAAAGAAATTGTCTAATAAAAACCTTTATTTCAGTCTTTTTTCTTGGTTTTAATTTTTTACAAGGTCATTTTTTGAAACTTAAAAGCTATATTTAGATACTAATTCGGCATTTGCAGCTTGCATCCTTTTGATAGAATGTGTATCAAGTTTAATACATTGTGATTATCGAAAAAAAACCTGTTTTGAAGAAACTGTGGGTTAAGTCCTTTTTCCTTTCCACAGTCGATATGTCTAGACGGTTTTGCATTGGGCTTTGGGTAAAACGGTCATAAATGTCTCGATATTATATAATTTATGTGTTTCCTCAATGTAAAAACAAGTGATTAATGATATCCAATTTTTAAGTAACAGTATAAAACTGTGATAGGTACAGAGCAGAGTTCCAATTTCTCAAACAATGGCAGCTAGTGTTAAAAGTGACATCATAACATATTTGTATGAGATATTTTGTTAAAGTGATAATATCAAAAATAGGCTGCTTTATTGTTTTTTTAGAATGTTGACATGTTCATTATGCATTTGGCTTCAATATAAACCAAACCAATTATTTTTAAGTGATCTATTTATTACAGTACAATGAAAGAAAACATTTCGAAAAATCTGCTGCAGGGAAAAGGTTAAACAAGAGAGAACTCTTACTCACGTCTTATAGTTATTTCTTTTTTTACAGACGTCCACCGATATCAAAGAAAACTTAGAAAACCGCAGTCCAAATCTATGTTCTCCCCGTTCCTTGAAAAGGCCACACACTAAATCGTGTTCCGCCGCCGCTTCACCGATGTCCAAAACTAGCTCGCCTAGCAGAATACATGATAAAAGAACGGAGACGACAAAAAATGACGATTATTCAAAACGAAATCGAATGTCAAACAATGAAAGCACTGAGACTTGTCTGAAACAAAATACTAATAAAAACAAATTGAAAACAAATCTGGAATGTGTAGATATAAATCTGAGACCGGAAGAAGAAGCGTCGTGTAGTAAACAATATTTGAACAAAGAAAATCACAAAATTAACACAATAGACAAGTATTTTCAAGCCAGCGCGGGGCCCTCGTGCGGTGCCTCAAAGTCTAGGAATGGTGTCGCGAGTCCTCGGCGTAATGATTCAGAAGACCGAGTCGAGGATTCCGACGATTCGTTGGCGGATTTGGATTGTCCCGGGCATAACTTCGATAATATCGAGGGGCTTTGGTGTGTCGGCGATAAGAAAAACGCGGTCGAAGACGGTTTAGTTGAAGAGTTTGTCCGGCAAAATAACAGAGTGGCGGATAACACTACAGGAATCGTAAGTAGATCTTTGTTATGCTTTATTTTATAAAGGACTCTTGTCATTGTAGACAGTGTAGGCGTAAAGCACACGGGTCCTATGATGCAGCGGGTATTGTTGTGGACTGTTTGGTGTGTGTTTGTGATGTCTGAAAATTCCCTCCCACTTTTTCCGATCACTTAATAACTGGGCGTAGCGAGAGTGATTAGTTAACCACTAGTGCTGTCCTAGCCTTATCCTTCTATCCCTACTACTCTCTTTGAAACAGAGAGTTTGTGTAACAAACAGTTCTCGTAGAAAAACATTTGTAACACATAATAAAAAAATTGTGGTGGCCAAAAATCACTATGTAAATAATTTTCAATTGAATTTTGCAGAAGGAAAAATGAGACCATATTCTATTAGCTATTTCAAAAGTATGAAAATTCACATTACCTAGTTGTAGTAATAGGTGAGGATTAGTAAATAGTTCATTGAATGACAATTGCTTTGACCTCGCTGCAAAAATATTAACACCAACCGGTTGATAACTTGATACTGAAATATTTAAATCTGCCATCATTGTTTTTGTATACACAGTCTTCTTTACGAGGCTGCGGAGTCAGATTGAAAACTGAAGATTTAATGTTAAATATATGATAAGTTTGTTATTCTAATTGTTGTGAAACGGAATGTGACTCGTGTTTCTGTTCTTTGAGAAGCATGTTGTTTTTGGAAGTTAATAAAATCGTTAATAATAAATAACATTTTAAATAAGATAGGCGGATCACCACTGTTAAATTTATTTCCGTTGGGATTTACAACACATAATGTAGTAATTAGTTTTTAATTGTAATTAGTTTTTAAGTAATTAGTTTTTAAGTAATTAGTTTGTAATTAGTTTGTAAGTAATTAGTTTTTAATTGGTACTATTAAAGTTTGTATCCCCCTCCATGCGTCCAGTAGACAAGTACAAACCCCGAATATTATTTTCTAATGTTAACAAATGACAAATGTACTGATTCGCAGACCGCCGTAATGCTATCATCTTCGCAGGTGCCTCCGCAGCCTGCAGCGTCGCTGACTTCCGTTTCGCCGCGCCCAACCTGCCTGGCCCACCCCGCTCTCCACAACAGACCGTCGTTCACGTCTATCCCCCGGCACACCACATTCGATGACGACACGCCAAACGAAGGTAAGAACAAACGCGATTCAGGGGAATATTAGAAATCAGGTTGATATTTACGAGCTGTAAGCCTGTTGCCCCCAACGGGAGGTTTTTTTCACATTATAAAAAATCAGAAATTTACCGACATGAACAATCAAATGCATACTTACTCATCGAATAAATCAGTATGAATAACCTTTATTAATTCCCCAAATGGAACTTGATTTTAGGAATATATATGATGATTTTAAAATTGATTATACATAGTAAACGTTATTTTATTATACATACTGAAACTATGCTTTCGCCAACAACTATACCACGTTGAAAGCACCGGTTCTCGTCCGATCACAAAAATTCAGGAGTGAAGGTCGAATTCTTTTTTCGACGTTTTCTTTCAGTCTTAATGTTGATAATTATGACTATTAACTAAAGCTTGTATTTGCATCCACTTTTTCTTAGAACAATTTAAAAAATCCTTTTCACCAAGAAAACACTACACGGAGAATATATTATTCAGCATAAAACAAATGTATTGAACATAAAACAAAATCGAACTATCGATCATTCAATTATCAGCGGAACTCGTTGCCGCTTACGTATTTTGACTTTGTTTGAAGCTATAAACATTATCCGCCGTTAATGTATCGATTTTTTTCAGAAGAATTCACTGGTGATGAACCGTCAACTTCCAACGAAGATCGGATAGCCTCAGTTGAAACAGAGTCCAGCAAACCATCCAAAAGTCCAAAGACGGATAAAGAATCGCCTATAATGAACACGTCACAGTTAACCTCCGTCGATCGAGTCATCTTCGATTCGACGATCACCGATCTAGATCGTACAGTTGCCGTGAACGATTCGGACGAACGATTCTATTTTAAATCGGAAGATACCGTATTGAAAAAGGTGACCGACGACAATGTAAATCATATAATAAACGATATAACTTTAAATAATATTGTAAATAAAAAAACAGTTGAAAGTATGAAAGTAGATCTTAAATCGGCCGGGTCTTGTGAGGCGTGCGGGGATAAAGAAAAGTGCTGCGATTCGCATTCGAAAATTTCCGTGGCCTCGCACGAAGACGGCGGTATGTTCGGAAAGCTCTCCGACGAAATGGTCTTGTCCATTTTGCAGTGGCTGCCGAAGAGGACGATAGTTCGGTGCATGCTCGTCAGCAGAAGGTGAGAATTGTTTATTTAAACCCACGGTAATATTTGTAATCTTAAAATTGTTCGTGACCGTTAATGTAAGGTGATGATGTTATCGACAGATGGCGAAGGTTAGGCGCCGACAGCCGTTTGTGGGCGAGAGTGGATCTCGGAGGGCGGGTCCTTCCGTCGGGATCTCTCGCGACGCTCATGGAAAGGCATCCGGTGGCTCTACGACTGGCCAACGCCCAGGTAGACATACCCTCTCATCAGCCCGTCGGGCATGCTATAGCAAAGCGATTTCTATTCAACTCGATATTTTTACTAAACGAATGCTTACAAATAAGTCACTTAACAATTTTTCTTATAAATAGGTGTCGCTGTACATTGTTTGACACACCCTTTATCCATGTCCGCTCTTAATGTAATAAAATTTGACTATTTATTCACAGCTGACATCTCCCGTTATTCCCCCTCCGTCGGAGCCAATCGAACAGGTGGAAATTTTAAAATGGAGGATTCAGTATTTGGATCTGAGCGCCGCGTCGATCTCGACCGCCTGCCTCGCCGCTATCTTGGACGCGTCTACCGGGCTCATACGATTGAGTCTGGAAGGCTTGTTGCTGGGGCAGCAGGGCGCAAAGGCTGTGATGCGCTTAACTAAAATAAAATCGCTAAATTTGGCGCTGACGACAGGTTGGTTACAATTCGTGTGGTATAACCATGGTTTCGAGCATTATTAACTGATCAAAGTATACATCGATGATTGGTTATTTATACAAAAGACTAATTACATTTATGTGTCTCCTGAAAACTTGTACTTTTTGAGATACGAGGTTGTCGAAAATTACCGATGATATGTATGACATGCATCTCAAAAATATTTTTAATAATTTCAAGATAAATCTAGTACCCGACCAGGCTTTAGTAAAACGTAGTCACATTCACATGGGTGTATGTCGGGTCCTATGGCGCAGCGGTTAGCATTGTGGGCTTCCGTGCCAGACTTCACGGGTTCGAGTCCCAGTACGAACAGCATTTTTTGTATTGATTTCCGTTCAAAGGCGTGGGTGTTTGTGATCTCTAAAAATTACCTCCCACCGCCCATTCCGATCCTTTAATAATTGGATGTAGCGATAGCAATTAGCCAACCACTAGTCTTGTCCTAGCCTTGTCCATCTATCTCTACTACTCTCTTCGAATCAGAGAGGTTAAGTGACTGAGTAACAAACAGTTTTCGTAGAAAAGTTCTGAGGAGATATCTCCATTAGGAGGCCATATGCTCCAAATTTGGCGCGGACATGGATAAGAGAAAAGATTATTTACCATTTATCGGTAAATTGCAAGCCATAATTATAGTTGGTCGTACGATTTATTCGACCAATCAGAAGAGTGTGTGAGAAAGAGGCTACTTTGAAACAAACTAATAAATTTGAGAATAGTTCAAGGCAGACTTATTGATTGGTTTTGTCTGGGGCAGATATTGGCGCCGAGCTTTTATCAAAGCGCAACCAGGACAGCGAGTTCAGCCTGTGGCCCCAGTGCGAGAGTCTCAACGTGGCGTGGTGTCACTTGGAAACCGAGGATCTGAACGCGCTCTGCGAGTTGCTGCCTTCAGCGCTCCTGCGGCTCAATCTGTCCGGCTGCCGGAAGACGATGACCGACACCAGTAAGTGTTTATTATGTAGGCCTTAAATACAACTTGACGGAAGCGGGCTCAGCTGACAAAACCAACGGATCACGCTTAGGGATTGACCATATTAGCTCTCTATCCAATTTCCGACACATGTATCTATTTTCGAAGCTTAGTGTACGGTTTTGTAAGGTGCCATGATTCGCTTCCGTAAAGCAACACTGATGCAAACGTTGAACAAATGGCATTTGGTTTTGGCCACTGTCTTCTGGGATACCAAAGGCCACAGAATAGCCCAGAGGTCGCATGTTCTCCAACACTGAACTAGACGATCAATATGACAATGTTGAATAATTTATTTTACTTCCATTTAATATTTTTAATTATTAAAATATGTAATAAAATTAAATAAAAATAACCTACTCTTGAAATATTGAATATTTTCAGTGGTTGAAAAGATCGTGCTGCGCTGCCCGGGTCTAGTGGAGTTGGATTTATCCGATTGCGCCAACCTGATGAGCGAAGGGGTACGCGAAGTCCTCAAGCTGCCAGCGCTGGAGCACTTGGCCCTCTCCAGATGCTATAGACTGCTACTCCAAGACTATGTGTAAGATACTTGAATTTGCATAGCATATTCAGTTAACTCGTTAACACTAATTCAATCAATGAAAAAATGATAATTTTATTTAGCTCCGTATCAAATATAATAGCTTTTCTTGATTTAACATCTTCCGTCTTTTAAATGCAGCCAATTGAGCGGGTGCCAGTCGCTGCAGTGGCTGGACGTCTTCGGACTCCTCCCCAATCTGTCGACAAGAATACTCCAGCGGAGTCTACCCAACATACACCTCAACAAATTCATTCATAGGTAAGCGGAGATAGATCTACACTGCAATATGGAAGCCGAAACCCTCAATAGACAGAAATATTGATGTGCATTTTCTTTGTTTCAGCTCGATCGCCCGACCCACGGTGGGCAACCGGAGGACCTCCATTTGGGGGCTGAGAACCAGAGACTGAGAGAAACATACACCCTATTTTTGTTAAAATTATATCAAATATTGTACTATGACTGAATTAAATGTATATTATTATAGATTTTTAGCGGAAACGAATCCGAACGGAACCCCTAAAAATATCCCGTTCCCCGTAGTAACGACTTTTTTCAATGTATTTCGACATCCATTATCTATTGTCATTCTCATATCTTTTTTATTAAATATTGTTATTTCTTCACATTTAGATAAAAATCGTATGTATCTGTGATTTTTGGTCGTCGCACTATTTTTATTATTTGTTGCAAGTGAAAAAAAAAGGTTAATAATTGTAAATAATTCGGTAGCCATAAAAAATCCATCAGTAGAGCGCCACATGCCTACAGATAAAAGCAAAAAAAATAAATATAGGCCCGAATTTGAAGTAACGGCTTCTAGAAAATTATTTAAAGGGAATAATGAATTAATATAAAATTTATAATAACTTAGATTATAACACGTATTGTGTTAGTGACACGTGTTACAAAATGAGTTGAATAATTTTTTTTTAATCCATGTCCGCTCCCAATGTGGAGCATATGGCCTCCTAATGGAGATATCTCAATAGAACTTCTACGAGAACTGTTTGTTACTCAGTCGCTCAACCTCACTTTTTTCAAAGTGAGCAGTAGGGAAAGAAGGTTAAGGCTAGAACAGGACTAGTGGTTGGCCGATCGCTACACCCAGTTATTAAAGGATCAGAAGGATGGGAGGAGAGGAAATATAATGTGGATTTACATCACAATCACCCAGTCTTCGATCACAACTTTGAATTGAATAATTCTCAAATTCACTGGGAATCGAACCCAGACCTGCGTGATCGGTAGAGTAAGCTTCTAACCAACTGGGCCACAGCAGGCGAATTAGGAAGGGCTTAAACCATTGGAAATAAGTTTGGCAGCGGCGAGCAACCTGTCCTATTTAACATATTATTTAATAATAATTCTTTATTGTTAATACTTTTATTTATTTCTAAAAATTCTAAACTATTCATTTTTAAACGTAAATGTCGTTCGTAGTATCATTATTGTTTGTTTGTTTTTCTACCTCCCCTCCTTGCTTCCAGTTTTTATTTTTATAATACGTTAGAATAGTAAAATTAAAATCGTTCATACTTTAACAAGCATTGTGAAAGTAAGATTGTCTGAGGATGCCTCAGAAAGAGGCGAAACACGTGTCAGTTAGTAGCAGAATACGTGGAATAATCTAAGTTATTTTATATTAAAATGAACTACCACAAAGTTACCGCTGAATCCATCGAAAGTAATAATGAATTGGTTTATAATAATGAAAAAAAAATTTTAGATTTCACAATTAGAAATCTATGAAAAATGTTAAAAAAGGAACTATGTGTATATATTGGTGTGTCCAAGAATTCAAATGACACAGACCTCGTAATGCACCACTGCTGGCAGCCACCGCATGTCCTGTTCTCACATTGCCGAGAATATGCTTATTTATTTTTAGAACTTGTATTTACTGTAAGATTGTTGTATTCTACTAATAAGTATATAAAAAAAAAGAAATGTGTATTTTTTATATTGAATTGTCACCGTTCTGGCAGAAGTTGATAAGTAGCAAATTGTTGCTTGCAAGTAAACAGAAAACCAAATGAAGGATAATGGATATCCAAGAATGTCATTGCGTACTAACCTTTTTTTTTGTTGATTTCGCTTATTACCAAGTTTCGCCAGTATCGTGAACATTATATATTTTATGTGAAATAATGATACATTTTTGTAATCAGAAGACTTTTTTGTTTGTGATTATTATTTTTTATATAGAAACTTGGAAATTTCAATCGGCGTTAAGGTCGTTGTTGAAATTTCCAAATTTAAATACGATAGTGTTGCTAGATCAAAATATATATATTGAACAAGAAATATTTGTGTTTTTTTTGATTGCAAGTTTATAAAACCTCGTTTTATTTGTGGTTTTCATGAAAATTTATTCAAGTAGTTGAACTTCTTAAATGAAGTGTCCGGAAGTATCGGATAATGAAGGAAACTCTTTTAACATCTGAATTTATCTGGACGATATTCATGTTAGTTTAGATACTGTTTTTGTCGAAGAAAGTTCATATTCCCAGCAGTCGGCAGTTTGGATGAATCTGAACCTGATGAAGACCAGAAAGCTTGATTTTTGGAGTGAGGAAGATGATGAATAACTAACTCGGCATGGATGGCATGGCCCGACTTGTTTTATTTGTATTAATCGATAAATAATGAACCTTAAATTTCATTTTGTAAAGAAATAATATACATTTGTGTAATGCAGCTGTCACATCATACTCTGGTCACACGTGTCTACTTTGCCTGTACTTCAGCATTTTCTTCTTTGACCATATTCGATCCCTATGTGGAGCATATAGCCGCCGCAGGGCACCTCCATGTTTCCCTGTCTCCCACCAATTGCTTTGCCTCCTCCCGTGACATGCCAGCATCCGCCGAGTACATCCTATGGATAGTACCATTATCCGACGCAAGCATCTGTATCCCGAAGCTAAGTATAGTTTATTTGATTCTTCGCCAGGTGTCATGATTCGCTACCGTAAAGCAGTACCGGTAGAATACAGGCGTTGAACAAATGACATTTGTTTTTAACCTGATCTGTGCCGTGCGGTATTAATATGGCCGTGCATGGAAGGCCGTGATTTTCTTTCAAAAAATAAGACCTAATAAATATGTACTTTTTGGACATATAATAATAGTACATCACAAACACTTACCATGTAAATACACGATGGGTCATTTCCGCCATCATTTATCCAAAAACGGAAATTACCGCCAAGGAATTAGCAACTAGCAACAAATTTGAACACAAAGAAAGCCTTTTTAAAAATCGTTGTATTATAGATTACAAAACAATATCTTTAAAGTTTAAGTATCACACTATGATTCCAAGAGATGACACTATATGCATGATATTTTGAAAAAATATAAATACAAGTTTCTTGTGGCCTTTAAGCCGCGTCTCAAGTACTGGGCGTAAACACACATTTTGTATGGCGTGTTAACGCATCGGTGGCAGAGAACCGGTTAATAGAGTACAGCTGTGTCCCCCAGACAGCCGGCATTGAGTTAAATGTGGCTTCAGACATTCCTAGACGAATGGTGAGCCCTTTTTTTGTATTACTGTCTTCCGGGATATCTGCTTAGCCTAACAGAACAACTTCTGTCCGGTTAGGTTCAATATATGTAAGTTTGTACTTCACAATTCTTTACATGCCGCCCCGCCCTTTACTTTCATATTATATATTTCATTGGGACGAATGTAATGAAAAAAAAAACTCGATAATGTACTTTAAATAAATGAAAAATGTAGTTTTTATTTAAGACTTATAATTGTACAAGAAAAACATCAGACAGTAAGTTCTTAATTTTAAAAAAAACCGACCGAAAACTATTAAATACATAAACTGCGAGTAAATACAATACATAACATTTCGTCACCGAAGCGGCAGAATTTGATAAGTAACAAATCAATACAGTAAATGAAAATTTTGAACTTCAATGATAAAACGTTAATTTTCTTTTTTTTTATTACAGTCGAACCTGGTTATTACGAGGAAAATGTGACCGACTGAATTTGCTCGTTATATCAGAGAATATGTATTTTTAAATGCTTACAAACATATCCATCATTTGAAGACATGAAGTATCTGGAGAGGTCATTTAACACAAAAAGACGCTGGGCATACTGACTTGACAAAGCTTGAATTTTTATACGCAATTTCAACCATATGCGTGGATACTTTTTCAATGCTGTCGGCGAAAACACTAATTAGGTACTTAGACACTTAACTAGTGTCATAAACGTAATCCGATCCTGGCGGCATCGGTCTAGTTAAATGCCCGGTCAGATTTTAGTACTTGGGGTCGAAATGTTGTTTTTAAACGATCAATACATTAACAGTTTTGCTCGGTATAACCGAGAAGTAGGTTGTTATAACAGTGAATAAATGTATGGAGAAAACCATAAATTAAAATGTCAATGAATGTTTCCTCATTACATCCGAGATCTCACTATTTCCGTGATCGTAATAACCGAGTTCAACTGTACGCAGATAATTATAATATCAAAATTTGTATGCGTTTACGCCAATCTTGTAGTGTACTTAGAAACTTCTGCCAGGACGGTGATAAAAAAACCACTCCTTTTCTACCTGAAAATTATTACTGTTAACAGCGATGCAGTTCTGTAAGAAATCTATCAAATATTACAAGGGAATCGGGCAAACCGAAAATTTACATGAAATTTGAGTTGTTGCCGTCGATATATCAAGAGATTTCGTAATTCGTATAGATTATCGGTTTCCTTTTGGTGCTGGCAATTATTTACAGTATTTAAATAGTTATAAACAAACAAAAGTCCCTTTAAAGGTGTTGGCTGTCTATTCTTGGTGGAAAGGAATTACACTGCACACATGTCGCAAAACAGTCGTCGCAGCACATGTCCATCGTCGCTTTTTAATAAAATCAGACCACCGTACTTCTAGTATTCGCAACAGGTGTCTGTTTTCAAAGCACAGTATACAGTTACTCACTGTAAGGTGCCATGAATCGCAACCGTAAAATAAAAATTAATGAAATGACGCTAATTACAATGCAGCTATGAACATGTTAAATTATTATACATGGGAAACTGATAATTTACACAAAACATATAATATCAGTATGAAAAAGTCAAGAAAACATGTCAAATGGACTTCTTAGAACAGATCGTAGAGAAAATTTAAAATATGGTGTCAAATTTTCGTAATTCGCGTGAATTATCGGTTTTATTTATTCCAATGTTGGGTTTTTTTATATTTCTATACCAGCAATCAAGCTTTCCAGAAGATAGCATTGTTTTTTATGGGATTTAGTTTACCATAAGGGACACAAAGAGTAGCACGTTGTCTAGTATATTTACTTAAAACGACACTCATCAAATCATCCACGATGACTGTACATACGTGAAGCCATACCGTCGTTAATTTTCTACAAGTTTTGTCTGTTTTGAATTTTTTTGATGTAATCAATTCAGAATTTCTATATACATATATTTTTTTAACTCATATCCCAAAAAAAAATATAACAAACTTTTTTAAACCTAATACAAGAACTTTCGCAAATAATAACGTCATTTGTCATGTTCAGTAAAGAAAACGTTGACGCCCTCCCTTTTTTTTGAACATATAATGGGTAGAATATTTTGATCAAGTCAAAAGACCACATCAGAGTGGCCGAGATTCCGCAGGTTCCCCTCCACTTCTTTAAGACGTGCAGAATATTACAGCGCATCTAAATTACCACTTGGCTCACTTTATCTCTAATAGTCCCATATTATGTCGGCTTTTTCATACTAATATTATAATCGAATTTTGCGTAAATTTTCAGTTTCCTTGATTTTCGTGTATGACAATTTGGTGTTTTCGTATTTGCTGTTAAATTTTCTACATAGGTGCACTGTTTTAGGAGACATTTAGTTGATTACCAGGTAGAAAAAGAGTAGCATGGTATATAACAAATTAGCCGTTGATTTAAATATTGACCAGATAAAAACAAGCCATTTCTTTTTGGCAGCATTCAGTTTATTTTCAGGTAGAAGAAGAGAACTGTATAGTTAAGTTTATTTACTCAACTGTTTTATCAGAATAATATGTTACAATATGAAAATCCCACTCAAACTTAGACACAAATATATATATATATTAAGTTACATATAGATGAAGTTAAATCTACATAAGCTCTGCGAGAGCGATGAAATGATGGGGCCGTAGCCCTGGGAGTTGTCGTAGAGCTCGAACAGCGGCGCGGCGACCAGTTTGTAGTTCTTCGGAACGGCGAAGAGGGCTTTGTCTTGGAGCTGCACGAGGAACAGCCGCTTGTGCTCCTTCGGTTTGGTTATGTGCGGGGGCACGTACGGGTACTGCGGCGGCTCGAAATTGGGGCGCCACCAGTTGCCGATCGTGTCCTCGATAACCCACTCCTGCCGCACGCCGTCCTGCCGCCCCAGGGTCTCGCTGAGCAGCCGCTTGAGGCCTTCGATTTCGTCCTCTCCGGTGTTCAGCTCGCCTCCAGGCAGTTTGAAAAACGTGGTGCCGAGCTGGAGGAGCAGCACATGCGGCAGGCCGTGTTCGTGCACTAGTAGAACGCCCTCGACCGACCGTCGCATGCCGATTCTCTCGAATTCGTCGCGCATTCGCTGGAATCGGGCCGGAACTGAGGGGTCTTTTTCGAATAGCGGTTCTTTGGTCCCGAAAGTGTAATTGGTTAGCGGGTATAGGTGTATTGAGCGGTTGAGGTTCGGATTTAGGCTCGGACTAGTCGTTTGGGGCGCCGCGTTGCTTACTTTGCGGGGCCAACCGCTTCCCGTTTTGTTGACTGACGGCAGAGGGGTCGTCATGTTTTAGGCGTATTTTAAACGAACTACACGACCGGTACGTAATTAATTGTGATGGCGATCACTTGCGCGAGCACCGCTCGGTGGTTATCGGCGTATTTCAGTTCGTTTTAACGATGTTGCTTTGTTTTGACAGGACGCGGTGGTTTCAATGAGCGCGGTAAGGTAGGTTAGGTTACAAAGTTGTGTAGGGACATAGACAAACATGATTGATTGAGCGGCTAAAATTTTCGGATAAAAATATAACCAGTTGTCTCTGCTTTAAAAAAAAAACACAAATATAATAATTGAAATAATATATTGCACTGTGAACACAGAGCTTTTTTAATTAAAAAAATAATGTTTTAAAAAGACGATTTTATTTTAACAACAACAACAACAAGCACCATCCTTCTTTTTTGTTTCTTTTTTTAAAAGTTATAATTTGTAATGAGATGAAATTTAGTGTGTTTTTCTGCGTAATGAGACAAATAAACGGTCAGGAAAATTGATTTCAGTTCAAATTGCTTAAAAAAATACATCATTGAATGTTTTAAATAGTATTAAAATACAGTTTTTGGTGTAGCAACGTTTTACATTTGACACAATGTTGTATTGCAATGATTATATACTAATAAATCGTTTTAGAATAATAAATATACTATTTTAACACTTCAAAGAATAGGTAAAAACAACATACCTTTAGATTTTTGAAAAAAATAAATTTTCATTCACTTTTAACAAATGTTTTTATAAACCAGTAGCAGACTTAAAAGCTTATTCAAACGGCCCATAGTGAGAGCAATTAGATTATTACTAGTCCTGTCTTAGCTTTATCCTTCAATTTCAAAGTTTGACAAACCGCGGCTTTTTGCATAGCCGTTTGCGGCTCTTTAGGCATCAACTCTTGAACTTATCACTTTTTTAACCTCTTAAATTTCATAAAAAAATATATTACGTATATATGAATCATGTTTCCATTTCAACTTGGTTTTCCTCATTTTGCCGACCCCAGTTCTATCCTAATGGAGGTATTTCAAGATTTTTTAAATCTGTCACGGAAACCATCGACCACTGCACCACAGATCCGGAAGTGGTCAAGGCCATCATAAAAGAAGTTCATTTTAGATACACTTGGTATTCCAAAATTTAATTTAAGAGAGTTCATAAGATTTGAATGGTTAATACCACTGTATTGGAGAGAGCAAAGGGTCAACATACAAGCTTAAAAACAATATTTTCATTGGCGGGTAGGGTAGGAACAGTTGAAATAATCAAACACATAAGACCTTTGATAGAAATTTATATTTATACAAAAGAACATACCTTATGGAACTAATATAATAATTTTATACAATGATCAGTACCAGTTTCGCTCAGCAATCTAGCATTTTAATTTATCTTGTTCGTGACCTACAGTGTGGCTTTTAATATTCAGTTACCGAGAGAACGTTTGGCATTATTTACTAGGGCTTACTATACCAGTATTTCAGTATCGAAGATATAATATATTATTATTTTGTAATTTATAACTATAATTTTGGAATCAATTTTTAGTTTATTGTCGTCTCCCGTGATAAGTTACCCCAGATATCTAAAGTCATCGGCACTCTCAATGTTTTGCCCCGCAGTCGTCAAGGAGTCGTCTGGGTCCGGGAAGGCATTGTGCAGAGCACATTGGTTTTACTCGGTTTTTTTACTGAACGTCTTCTGCTAGCATACCGACGATATGTAGTTAAATGTTAAATCAGATTCAGTATTCAGATAAATAAAAAAATTACACCTGTATCAATAAACTTCAAAAGAATTAAACAAAACGTAAGTATTGTCTGGATCATTACACGAATGTTTCAAAATGTCCTACAACTGAACCTGATCAAAGTACCTGTTGAATCAATTTGACGATTTGAATATTGTTTGAATTGTCTGATTAATGAACTTGACGATCAATATTAATGTAAAGTCATTATGGAGATACGAGATATACCATCTAAAAAAGTGATGTCAAACCATTTTAGCTTGGCGTGTCAAAATTTTGGAAAAACGTGGGTTGATCCATGGTGTTTTATCTAAGAATATTAAATCTTTTTTGCAGCCCTAGTAAATGTTTAAAAAATTAACATTCAATCATTCGTATTAATTAGACTTTTATATTACATCATCAGGACCAGTTTCGCGCATTACGAGCATTATCAACTGAAATGAGTTTTTTATAATTATTCATGTCCGTTGGAGCATATGATCGCCTAATGGCGGTATATCAACAGAACTTAACTTTTTCAACGTTACTCAACCTTTTTTTTTTAAAGAGGGTAGTAGGGATAGATGGGTAATGTCAGGACAGGAATAGTGGTTAACTAATCGCTCTCGATACGCCCAGTTATCGAAGGATCGGAAGGGTGGGAGGGAGTTTTTCGACACCACAAACATCCATGCCTTTGAACGGAAATCGATAAATCGATTGAAAAAATGCTCTTCATGCTGAGAGTCTAGCCCGTAAGATCCGGCACGGAAGCCAACAACGCTAACCGCTGCGCCATAGAACCTTTAGGACAATTTAGGAAATTCGAGTCATATTAATGAATACTAAATCTTTTTTGCAGCCCTAGTAAATGTTATAATATTATTAACTCATTCGTATTAACTTCATTTTTATTTTATATCAGGTCCAGGTCAGGTACTTATTTCGCGCATTACGAGCATTATCAACTGATAAGATAATACCCTCCCACCCTTTCCGATCTTTTAATAACATGATCGTAGCAAGAGCGATTAGTTAAACACTAGTCCTGTCCTAGCCTTATCTTTCTATACCCACTAATCTCTTAAAAAAAAAAAAAGAGTTCGAGTAATAAACAGTTCTCGTTGAAAAACTTCTGTTAAGATACCTTTATTAGGAGGCAAAATGCTCCACATTGGGAGCGGACATAGAAAATATTTTTTTACTTTTAATACTTTAAAACTAGTAAACATTCTTCGCTCTTTGGTGAAGATCAGCCGTAAAGGATGCGCGTCACCCAAAATGACTCCATTTAGCCGCACCACTGATCTAGCATAAAACATGGCCCACGAAAGAAGAAAATAGCACACGTTTACTTGACACTCTTCTTCACCTTATGCGATTTTTTATGCGTCCTCAGATAACTCAACGACCTACACGTGTAGAGGCATATCTCGCACGTGTACGTCTCCTCCCCTGCATGCAGCAGCTTGTGCCGCTTCAGCGAACTCGGCAACTTGCACCTAAAGGAGCACAAATCGCACTGATGGGGCTTCAAGTCGCTGTGCGTGTACTTGTGCTCCTTAAGATGACGCATCGTGCGACACCTGTAATCGCAAACGTCACACTTGTGCGGTTTTTCACCACCGTGGATCATTAAATGCGCTCTCAGATCGCTCGATTGTCTACTACGGAATTCGCACAACTGACATTTATAAGGTCGTTCTCCGGTGTGAATCATTTTGTGGGTTTTCATACTTGTGAGTAACCGTGTTTTATAACTGCACAGTTCGCAAGCGAACGGCAATTCACCTGTGTGAACGAACTGATGCGATTTTAAAATCGTTGACGAACGACATTTATAACTACATTGACTGCAAGCGAATGGTTTTTCTCCTGAATGAAGTAATTTATGCGTTTTTAACTGGCTCGGTTTACGCGTTTTATACGCGCATAGGTCGCAAGCGTGCGGCTTTTCTCCGCTGTGAATTAACCCGTGCTTTTTTAAATCACTTGTCGACGCAAACTTAAATTCGCAAACGACGCACGAAAACGGTTTTTCTCCGGTATGCACGAAATTATGCCTTTTCATTTGGCTCGAAGTCGTACTCTTATATTCACAAATTACGCATTTAAACGGCTTCTCTCCGGTATGAATTAATTTATGTGTTTTTAAATGGCTGGACCTTTTGCATTTGTACTTGCAGAATTCGCAAGAAAACCGTTTAACGACAACTTTTTCTAAGATTATTTCGTTGTTATGAAACACTTTATGGCTATTTAGCGAATCCAAAGAATCGCAAACAAAATAACATATATTGCATACGAAATTATGGTCGAAATAAATTAATCTATGTAATTTTATAACGGGGATATCTTGAACGATCCCCAGTTCTTTTTTAACATTCTGTTTGTCTATGACTATTTCGTTGTCTAAAAATTCTTGTCTGCGGTGATTGGTGTGAGATTCCTTTTTGATTTGTGACAATAACTTTTCTTCTGAGTTGTCAGTTTTTGAATTGTCGAGATGTTTTTCTGGAGCTTTTGTCAACTATAAAAAAACAAAAGTTGGAGTTTTAATCTTTTGAAAACGGAATAATATTATAATATACAGTAGAATTTCCAGAGATTATTAATAACATATAAAATCAAAATTAATAAATTTGTTACTAATAATTGTGACACAAATTTCGTCACACTTTGGAAAGAATTTTCAATGATTCTCTGCCTTCCGCCAATTGCTTTCCTTTGTCACATAACATTCCAGCATCCCTCAATTTGGCTGAGTAAATCTTATAGATAGTACAAGACAGTCATCCAGGACGCCAGAACCCCATTGGTCGAAAGAAGAGGCAAACAGGATAGTGATATGACCATTGACAAACCAGGACGCTTGTAAGTTCCCTAATCTCCGAGTTCCTCACAAAATCAAAACACTGCACGCCAAATAAACAATGCAAGCATCTTTTTTCAATGCAAAGAATACAGTTTTTGTGATTCTACGTCAGGTGCCATGATTTGCTACCACAGACCAGCACTGGTAGAATGCAAGCATTGAGCAAATCCGTCTCAAGCAGTTTGCATCAAGTAAATGTAGCTACAAATATTCCTAAGCAAATAGCGGGCTCCATCTTCCTATGACACCCTGATATTTTAGCTTTATCTGAATAAAAGATTGACCACTGAATTACAACCAGTTGTCTTTAAAACAGCTCATGTTAAAGTGTTTCGCACATATGATTATTGAGTGAAATAAAATAATACCTTTGATGTGTTCTGATTTGCGATGGCGGTCTCTAAATATTTTTGTTGTGGGTTTAATTCATTATCATGGTCTTCCAATTCTTTTTTAATATCCTTTTCTAATATGACATCTTCTTTTAATTCTTGCTTTATGTAAATATTTTGAATCGAAGTAGATGGGTTGTGCAATGTATCCCCATGCTCGTAAATCGCTGGGGGTACTTCAATAAAAAACTCATTTTCTTCCTTCTCTAGTTTAATATTCATTTCAGAACATTCCGCGATTCAAATTGTTTACGTTTTTTAAAGGCGGCTGTCAAAAGCATAACCTTCATTTGTTATTCCGCCATGTTTAATCAAATGTCAAAATAAGTTTGTGCTTATATGGCTACAAAATTGATTAGTCAAAATAAATAATCATACTTGAACCAAAATTTGTTTGTATGTCGATTGCTTAGTCAGTAACGTAATGTGTTTTTTTTTTGTTAAATCACTGGCAGTAAGCAATGTTTTGCAAATGATATACAACTCATACATACCACTCGCATTCATAATGTCATCCTACCAGTAAACTGAACATAGCATTAATGTTTGCCACGCTGGCCGTTGATTCACACAGCAGCTAAATTTATTTACTTTAAGTGAATGCATGCATTTCTTAATACATCATAATAAATGTGAATTGAAAATCAAACATATTGCTATAACTCTACCCAGGGCTGACGCAACCATGTAGGCAAAATTGGTAACCGCCTAGAGCGCTAACAATAAGGGAGCGCATAAATGGAGGATTAAAGTGAATTTTTATACTCTAATAATTTTAAATATCTTTGCAGTGAAGAATGTACGACATCAGATTTGAAGGAGTTGGCTAAATTTTTTTCAAAAAAGAAGACAAAAAAGTTAAATTTTAATTCTGTGATAATATAGGTATATTATTGTTGAATAAGCATTTTTTTTAATGCAACTGTATATTTGGGCCCTCTAGAGATGAAGTGAGGTAAAAGATTTTCTTGTACTTTTAAGTACAATCAAGTCTTTATTCAATGTTTTGGTGGATTGCGTATTTTTATTTTAGAAATAGCACTATTGCAAAAGCTGAGGTTCCCTCACTTTTACAGTATTTTAAGTTGTGTAGAATATTACAAGGCATCTAACTTTTTTTTTCTAAAATACCACTAGGCTCACTTCACCTCTAATGATCGCATTTATACTATTTTTTCTCAAATTTTTTTTTTAGATGAAGCTCAACTTATTTTAATTATAAGTGTATTTTATGTTTATTATGATGCCGATCTGTTTTTATTTGCCATATTTGCCTGTATGCCATCAGATCATTTTTAGTCGGTCCGGCATGAAATGTTAACACTTTTGACTATTTTGTTTAAATACACATCATTAAATATATTTTTCAAAAAAAAATTGAGCCGCTCATTTTTTACGACTCCGGTAAAAACACCGCAACTCCGCGACTCCAACTCCACAGCTCTGCAATAAACGTTGCCTAGGGCGCCGAATAACTTCGCCCAGGAACTGATTCTAGCCTTAAAATATAAAAAAGCAATGAATTTAAATAATCAACATCTTGATCTCCAACATGGAGCGTTTGTCTCGTATATGTAGGTATTTTTTTCCTTTTAATAGCAGAAAATTTTCTATGAATTACTTTTTTGTAGATATTTCAAATTACATCATATTTTCAAACCATTTATGGAAATTGCACTGACCTTGTGTGTTGTGCTATTTATTTTCTTAATAAAAATAATGCAGTTGGAAAATCTGCCAACTGCCTGCCCGTTAGATCGAAGTTATGCTGAGCAAAAGTAAAATAGCATATTTTGCAAACGCAAATTCGATCAGGAAAAATAATATCCGATCCATCACGTTCGATGGAGCGGAAGGAGTCAAAAAAAAATGAAACAGCACTAGCATTATTTATTATTCTACATATCACTTTTAATATAATACATTTGAATAAATTAAAAATCACAAAAATCTACAGATAATACTGCGTCAACCACATTCTAGAAATATCGACCGTCCAGTTCATTCGTCACACATAACCAGTTTTTAGATAACGTGAAAAGCAATATTTAATTATTTTTTTAATTATGCATGCTCGCTCCCAATGTGGAGCATATGGCTTCCAAATGGAGGTATCTCAACAGAAGTTTTTCTACGAGAACTGTTCTGTTTGTACTCAGTCGCTCAACCTCTTTTATTCAAAGATAGTAGTGGGGATAGAACGATAGACACCCATGCCTTCAAACGGAAATCGATTAATCGATCGAAAAAGTGCTAGAACTGGAATCCGTGAAGTCCGGTACGGAAGCCCACAACGCTAACCGCTGCGCCATAGGACCCGACAATATTCAAATGGTCACCATTAATTAAGTATTATTCGTTTGTTACCCGAGATTTACAAATTTTATCAACAGGTATTTACAGACTAGGTAATCAGGTTGAGTTCAATAGTAGAACATTAAGTAATATTCGAGTAATGACCCAAATATGAATTTTTTAAATATTCTTTATAAGTTTAAGGAATAAGCATTTTTATCTGACTAGAGCGCAAAATTTTATACATGCGAATTAAACTCCAATTTTGATTTCAGAGCTGTCTGAGTAACGAGCTGAACGATCAATATAACCTTTTTTAATTCACTAAACGTTCATTCATCTATGGCTAATTAAAGTTCCCGTTGGAACACCATAATTCACTTTGACTAGTCGGAAATTCATTCCTGTATTATTTAAAAAAAAAAAAAAATATTTGTGCACCCTAATGTCATGCAGTAGCTGCCTTCTACTGAACCAACTAAACACCGCTTATTGGTCTTTTGATGTAACCACACTAGGGCGTCACCTCTCTTGCGGACCCAAAACTATATAACTTGATTTTCAATGTTTTTTTGATAGCTATTATTATGATCTCAAATTTCTTTCTGCAAAATTTCTTTCTACAAAAAGGGCAGTAGTACGGACGAGTGTGACCACGTGGTCACAAAAATCAAAAAATCAATGACTAGCTGAAGTCTGTATTCTTTTTAACCAAATTTGTGTGAAGGCAACGATATTCAGGTAGAAAAATGATGAATAGTGGGATCACTAGAAAACGGTCACACTAATCCTTGGAGGGTTAAATAAAATAAAATACCCCAAGCTAAAACGATTCGTTATTTCAATTTACGTGGTCTGTGCGTGGGTCGCCTTATGCCTTTTTAAATTACCCGATTGCCGACACATAAAACTGCAGACGTCGCATTTATAGGGCTTCTCTCCGGTGTGAATCATTTTGTGGTTCTTCAAGTGATTGGCTCGCTTGCATTCGAAAGAACAATCCGAACACTTGAAAGGCTTTTCGCTCTTGTGAATCATCTGATGAGTCTTCAAATGATTCAACTGCCGACTCTCGAATCGGCATTCGTTACATTTAAACGGTTTCTCATCGCTGTGCGTCAACTTATGGTTCTTCAGATATATCAACTTCCGGCACTCAAACGAGCATATTTCGCATTTGAACGGTTTCACGTCGCTGTGGACGACTTTATGATTTTTTAAATCGCTCAATTGTTTGCATTCGAATGCGCAAACGTCGCATTTGTACGGCCGCTCGTTCGAATGCATCAACCTGTGCCTACGCAGATAGCTCGCTTGAGTGCTCTCGTACGGACACTGCTGACACTTGTACGGCTTCGCAATACCGTGTATCGCTCTGTGCTTCTTCAAATCGCTTATCTGACGACACTCGAACGCGCAGTTTTCGCATTTGAACGGTTTTTCTCCGGTGTGTATCATTTTGTGTGTGATTAAGTGGCTCAAGTGCCGACTTTGGTGCGGACATACGTCGCATCTAAAAGGCTTATCTCCGGTGTCGATTTTTTTCAACTTTTTCGGCATCCTACTACCATATCGATTATCAACAAAACAACCTTCACATTTCGATAACTCTTCAAAGCTGCTATGAATTTTTCCCGAGTACTTGCATTTCAAGTCCAGCGTCAACAATTTAGTTTCTTTGTCGTAGTAAATTGAATATTCCTTTTTTGCCGTGTCCTGTATGTGCGGCAGTGTGTAATTTAACGACGGCGGTTGTGGGATTATTGAAAACGGCCGAATTACTTCGTCATCCTCGCCGACGACTGGCGGGCTGAGGAGTCCTTCATTTCGATCGCCAACGCATTGAAGATCGCTCAGTCCCTTGATGTTGATTCCCTGAAACGTGAAATAAATAAATTTAATCTTTTTCTTACGGATTAACACTTTTACTGCTCATTGAATACGGCAACGGTGATGCATCGCTGTAAAAATCTGATATCTGATGGTACCACTGATGAATTTTATATTAGTACTGACCCAATGTAATGTGCTAGTGTTGTTTTTATGGATCACGTTTGTAATTTCAATAAAAAAAAAATGGTACTACAGCTAATGACAATACGTCAAATATAATAAAATCGGAAGATCTTTAATCATTTAAAAAGAACAGTTGTTTGCAATCAGAAAACCACTAGTCCTGCCCTAGTCTTCTCTTTATCCCTAATCTCTCCAATAAGGAGAGGTTGAGCAACTGAGTAACGAGCAGGTCTCATAGAAAAACACCCGTTAAGTTAAGCTTCACTATCTTAGTCCATATGATTCACATTGAGAGCGGACATGGATGAAAAAAAAGAGGAAAAGGCGTGACCTACCTGCGAATTTTCAACAGCATTGGAACACTCTCCGAAATGCTCATTCCGATAGTCCAGCGGATTTGATTGATAGGGACTATTGCCTTCCGTCTTGACCCGAATCTCAGGTTCGATGCGGACCACCTTCGAATTGAAAACATACATAAGACACATGCGAAAATGGCATTTTATTCCAGCGGGGCAATTCTCAATATTTATTTTGACTTAGATACTAAGTAAGGCGGTGGTTAACAACCTTTCTAGTAAAAACCCGGGATTTTTTTTTCGTACTCGCATCACTAATTGTAATAAGCGATACGTGGCATACTAAATAATCTATATTTGCATCTAAAAACAGGTTATTTGGAGTTGTCGTAGTAATGAACGTGCGAAAAGCGTCTAAGTGACGAGGAACAAACCTTCGAGCATTCTCTATATGCTTCCTCACTGCGATGGAATTCATCGGGTTTGCTAGGATGATCAGGTTCGCTCTTGATTCCGGTCTCTGATGGTATTGCACATTCTAAGAGCTAGAAGAAAAAAAATGATAGTTTGCACAAAAAAATCTAAAACGTCTTAAATAGCCATAGTTATAAGCAACGGTGTATATTTACGTATGCAACAAAAAAAGGTTGGGAGCTTATGGTATACGCTGTTTCTACAAATATTTTCTTGGACCATACCCGCCCACAATGCAGAGCATATGACCACCACCCATGTGTTGAAAAAAGGTTTTAACCGTGAACAGCTTCCAAGTTAAGTGTGGCTTCAGCCATTTCTAAGCACTTAGAAATCTTCTTCCCTGACCATATGAAGTGTCTAGTTACAAAAAGTGATTATACATATCACAGGAGATAGAAACCTGCGTAAAGAGCTCGCATTCTGATTGGGGATAGCTGGAGCAACATTCAATTCACTGCGGAAAGTCTGGGACTCACGGCTGTACTCAGTCAAAACCAAGTGCCTCCTGTTAAACACATGCATTCTGACAGTGCTGCTTTACGGTTGCGAGTCATAACACTTCAAAAATTATACTGTGCTTTGAAAACAGTTGCCTGCGCCAAATACTGGAAGTGCGAGATAAGGGAATGGACTAATCAGTCGTTAATTATGTCCAAAGTGAAGAAAAACGACGATGAAGATTGCTTTGGATATATGCTGCGGAAGCTCTAAAGAAACTTGAATTCTGCTCGTCTCTTTTACCAGCAGGATGGATTCCGTTGTCGTGGAAGGCTACTGATGACCATCCATAGGTTGTACTCGGCGGAGCTATGGGTAGCAAGAAGATTGGCGGGGGACAGAGAATCAGAATACGTATCAGAATAAATTTGATTCGAAATATTACGATCTACGAATATATGGCTAAATTTTCCCTAGGGTACTCAACGTTGTACCCACCACCACCCGCTACGGCTTCACACTCTTATATAGGGTGTATTCCGTAGCGTAACAACGTTAGTCGTGTTCAAAATTTTGCCAGAAATGTCTAATGAAATATATGGCTAATTAAAATTTTAAATAGGGTAAAAATAGCAACGTATTTAGTTCTACAGTTTTTATATCTATTGGTTGATAGCTATTTCGGCTTTCGCCATCGTCAGAACTTTGTTTAAACCTATATTTTTCTCAGTTATATATACTGGCTCCGAAGAGATACACAATGCATCATGTTATTCACTCTAACATCCTAATTCAAATTACAATTATAACATTACATTTATTGAATATGACTCTAGTGTTTCGAAGAACGATAAACAATCTGGGGTTTTTAAAACATTAATTAGGATAAATTAAACTGATATTTATTATTAATTACATAACATTAAATTTATTAACTATGGATTTAGTGTTTAGAAAAACAATAAGCAATATGGGATTATTCAAGGTAAATTAGGATAAATTACACTGATATTTATTATTAATTACATTAGGTTTTAAATTATTTTTTTTCTGTTGGCATATATTGAGTTTTGAAACATTTTCTCACTTGTTGTAAAATTGTTCATAGAATAGGCAGAATATGCGCATGTTTTTTTTTTAGTTTTTGACAAAATGTTGTAATATTTCTTTTTCTATCTAGACGCCCCATGTGTGCCAGCTATGTGGAGCACATGGTCACCACACGGCGTCTCAATGCGTCCTTCCACAATATACCAGCATCCTTCAGTTCCACCAAAGAACATCCTGTGGAAGGTACTCGACAGACATAAAGCAACATTGGAAGTTCGCGAGTCTCCTAGTGATTTTGACCCCTGATATAACAGGGCACTGTCTTTCAGTGCTATGCCCCATGGAGGATGCTGATGAGCAATCAAAGGCATCGCCAAAGAATAGCTATTTGGTGTATACCTTTTCAATTCACTACAGTACTGGATTAAAGTAAAAATTTAAACTTTTTTCAGAACAATATTGAGGTTACCTGTGTGTTTTGTTCTTTGTTTGAATTTGGAAACGTTTCAAATTCAACTGCATACTCTGTTCTTTGTTCTATTGTTTCTTGCTTTATTTTGACACATTGGCGTTCCTGCATTAGGACAACAAAAACGAAATCAATTACATTACGGCAGAGTATGTAGACGGGAGCAGGGTTACAAATAGGGCCTCAAATCCCGTGATCCCGTCCAACTTTGTCCGTCCAATCAAACGGGATTGTGACAGTAGTAATCCCGGGATTGAGAAAATTAGAGAAAGTTGTGCGAAGGGTGATTTTTTTTTACTCAGGCAACATTGTAAACTTCTGGCTTTTTAGAATTGCAAATCTTGGAACATTTAATATAAAAAAATGTCTCATGTTGTTTCATTGTATAATAAAAAAAAAATGATTCATGAAAAATCTGTTCATGAGCCCCGCAGCAGAAGCCAATAATATTGACCACGGACCTGGCATAAGGGTAAGTGTCACGGTCTACAGCGACACCTATAATTATGACAAATTATTAAATTGCTTACATACAAAAATCATTTAATTGATAGAATCTAGCTCAATAGGATTTTCAAATCATCCCAATTGAGTTAAGCATTCTTTATCGTTATGAATTTTATTTGTAAAAATGAACAGGGAACCAGTGGTGTGCCTAAGTAGGGACCTCCTATAATTTCAATGAAAAATAGCATCTCAACCAAAACGCACTATTTATTTTTGAAAAAATTATTCGACGTTTACAAAATTTATTTTATTTTAAATTTTCCATTTGACAGATACTATTTCAAAATTTAATTTGGTACGAATGTCCAATTAAAGCTGAAAAAAACATCATGTAATTATTGATGTATTTGATTTTGCTAATTTTCTTCAAAAATAAATAGTGCGTTTTGTTTGAGATAACGATTTTTTATTGAAAAAAAATTGGAGGTCCCTGCTTTTGACAATTTGGCATTTTCCTATTCGTAATTAAATTTCCTTCATAACTGAATTGTTATTAGATTTTTTGGTAGAAAAAAATAGCATGTCGTAAAGCATATTTACGGCTAAGCCGACGAACTAACGAGTAGTTCTGCCCTAGGGTTATCATTTTATAAGTAAGAATGATTTAAACTTCTCAATCTATATAATAAGTAGTCGAACGTATTACTAATAATTTAAATTCGATTTTCAAAGGTATACTTGATACACTTCTCTTTTATTTTTTGTGTTTTTTAATAGGTTCAAAATTCGAACGACTATCAATATATCAATAAAACAAACAAAAAACAATGTGTCATTTGTCATGGAAATTTGCGCTTTCAAAAGCTTACAGCTGACGAAATGCGAAACCAAAGCTACAATTCATAGAATATGACAAATTAGTATAATATTATACAATAATACTTGTTACAATTGTACAATTTCTAGATAAAAATTAAATTTCTACAAGTCAAGTAACCATAACCTTACTTTGTAATTTCGATTTTTCGTTTCGTGCTCTTGTTTAATGATAATAATATGTGAAGTATTGGTAGTAAAGCTATGGTCTTCTGGGTACGAGTTTGTTTCTGGCTCCAATTCTGACTGATAATCGTCTTCTGGTTCAAGTTTTATGTCCATTTTCGGGGGTTTGTTGTTTTATCAACAGAGCTAACGAGCCGCCATTTATAAATAATGGTGGTACAACAACAAAATATTATCAGTGTTGGTAGAAGTAAAAAAATAATAGGTAAATTAAAAATTATGTAGGTATCGCTAACCTACTGGCAAAAGTTGGTAAGTAACAAAATTGACTTGAGCGATATAAGTATGTACACAATACGATTCATGTAAATCAATTCATGGTCTGGAATAACTCAGTTGGTGGATTTATTGTATTAGTTTTACGAAAAACATGTTTTGACGATATTTGCTTACAATGTGGAGTATATGGATTTTATCTTAGCACAAATTAGGATAAATAAAACAAAAATCAGAATGAAACAAACAGAAGAAGGTTATTTTTTCATTATTTCTTACAACTTATCCATTATATATTTACTCCATTTTGACAAATTTTCTGCGAGATCTGCATGTTATGCATGAATTTGAAAACTGGTATCCAAACCTGTTGATTGTGTTTTCAAATGGGATGGAAAGAAGATCAACTTGAACATTGCGCTTTAAACACCTACAGTGCAAAAAAACACTTCCGATATGTTGCTGGCCCTTAAAGAACCAACTGAAAAAACATGTTTTAACACTTGCCACCCTTTGATGGACGGTAAAAACCTACGACGTATTTTTTAAAAAAAACATGTTTTTCACTTGGTTCCTAAAGGGCCAGAAATGTATCGAAAGTATTTTTTAGCACCGTAAGGGAAGTGTTAATAGAATAGTGGCACTATTAGACATTTTGCACTTTTGACTTTTGAACGCCAGATTGTAAAGTTGGTTTCGTATGTAGTGAATTCCCGTAGCTACGTTTTTAAGGGACCCTAAAAAGAGCGAAAAATGCAGGAAACCAAAAGTGTGGGAAAGCTTTAAATAATACCAAAAAAATGTTTGTTTTAAAAAATATATTTATTTATTTCACTTATTTTAGAATATATGTATTTTTTTTTAACAGTTCTTAATAATATGTTGCCTATTTGGAGTTACTTCAATTTTAGCAAAGACTCTTCCAATTCGCATACTTTTCTAAGTCAACTCTTTTTGTCTTTGTTGTTTTACAATTTGTGACGTCTTTCACCTTTTTGAGAAGCATCAAGTGTTCTATTAAAAAAAAGTTTGGGTAACCTTGATCTAATACAAGGTTTCTCAACCAGGGCTTGCAGAGAACAATAATTATAAGGGGGACAAATCACAGTTTTGGGTGGCCACAGGAAAATCCTGAAAGAGCAAAATAAAAAAAGGTTTTGCTTCTTTTCATTTTGGGAAATCCGTAAATTCTTGGGCAAAATCTTCCAGCGAGCAAAATTTTCAAACAATTGAAAATATAAAAAACGGGCATGGGAGCCATGGAAAAATATGAGACTGCCTAAAAGGTTGAGAAACTGTGATCTGATGCAGTGGGTCCTCTAGTTACGTGGATGAGAATGAAACAATAAGTTGATAATGCCTGTTTGTTTCATAGATCGATTCTATGCTTTTTGTTACTAAAGAATTGGAATATTTGATATGATAGATAGAGAAATGTATGGCTTAGAAAGACAAGGTCTTGATACTGATCGTTTAACGTCAGTGTGTAAAATGGTGCAGGATACACGCTTGATATGATTTTTTTTATTATGAAGAAAAAAGAGCTGTCGTACAAAAATCACTTGATAAAAAAAATACGTTTTCTGTTGGCGTCGTTCTGTAAGAAGATGTGTACCCTAAAAACCAGGGCTGTGGTGTCGGAGTTGGAGTCGTGGAGTCGCGGTTCAAACAAAATAGTCCAAAGTGTTAGCATCGCATGCTTGGCTGACTAAAGATGATCTGATGGTATAAATGTATTTAAGTTTAAATAAAATTATTGAAAAAAATTCTCAGTCGGAATCGTCTTTTTTTTACACGACTCCACAGCCCTTCTGAAAACCTAATAAATAAAAAATAAACTTCAAGGGAGATATTGTATACTTATTATTATTAACTTTAACATGAAGCTATATCCCATGATATGGAACTGTATCCTATATGAGGTGTCCAGTATCAAACACGGCCAAGTCATGTTTTTTGGCGATGCACTCTTTATTGATTCCTGTAGAAAATTTTTATACCTACAATTCAATATATGTTTCAGTAAAAGTATAATATGTATTTTCAGTAGTATATTTATATCAGGGCTGTGGAGTCGTGTAAAGAAAAGACGACTCCAGCTTTAAAATAATTAATGATTCCGAAGAAATTTTTCAAAATTTTCAATTTAACTTATATATATGCATACCACCAGATCATCTGTAGTCAGCCAAGCATGAAATGTCAACACTTTTGACTATTTTGTTTGAGTACACATTAAAAATATTTTTCAAAAAAGATTCGAGCCGCTAATTTTTCACGACTCCGACTCCGGCTCCAACTTCGAATCCACAGCTCTGATTTATATAAGTCAATTTGCAGTACAATGGAGCAAAATATCGCTGAAATCACTCTCGATAAAGCAAGAATTACTGACACGGTAAACAAAGATATAATTGAAAAAAATGCTGCTTTACCTGAAATAAAAGATAACCTTCTGGAGTGTGAGAGTTTAACGGATAAGCATATCCTTGAAGACCAAACTTCTGTGGTTCTGTAGTTAGCCTTGTGGATGCCGTAGAAAAAAGTACTCTGTCATCTTGTGATCTCGAAGACGCTTCATATTTTGTATTATATTATGAATTATTAAAAATATTCGTCGATACATGCATCGTTTATAAATTCTTTTGGTCACAGAATGCGGTTTTTATTTTCATGCTAATTCTTAATTTAATTTAAATCTTTTTTTCAATTCAGGGATGCAACATCAAAAAAATATTTTCAAAAATTCATTATAACAAAAAAAAAATATAACAAATATTAAGGATTTGCGTATTGCCCCCCGGTGGCTCGTACGCCCCATGTTGGTGATATCTACTGGAAAATTTGGATCCGACACTGGCCCTAAGGGAAGGATCACGTGACAGGATAAGCAGATCTGGGACATATCGTTCATTTAAGAGAGTTCCTGAGCGGGTTCAAAGTGGATGTCTTCGATGTGTTTCCTAATTTTGTTTAAATCCAAGAATTTTTTATCGCACTTTCCGCAGGTGTATATTTCATGTCTACTGTGTGTTGTTAAATGATATTTCAACGAGTTTTGACGGAGTTTCTTGTGGCAAATTTCACATTGGAAAGTTCCCTCCCCGGTGTTGTGCGTCAATTTATGCCGCACTAAACTTTTTTTATTTTTAAATTTCATATCGCACTGATCGCAGCCGTAGGGTTGAGTGATTCCGTGCACCGCTGAGTAATGCTCAGTCAGTTTGGTCTCATAGAAGAACTCTTCGGCGCACTCGGTACACTTTTGCCACGTTTTCTTGCCATGCTCCTTTTTCATGTGCCGCAGTAAATGGCAGCGCCGATTAAATTTAAAATTGCACATGTCGCATATATAATTTCTTTCACCTGTATGCATCACCTCATGCTTTTTAACAACCGATTGGAACTCGTGTTTATAATCGCAAAACTCGCACTTAAACGGTTCTCGTTTACAATTTTTCTCCGCGTGTAGTTTCAGTGATTCGGACCATTTAAATCTGGCACCGCAAGTGTCGCAAGAGTATGGTTTTTCGATCAGTTCCGGCGCGACGTCTTCCAAATCGATTAGGTCCGTGTGTGATAAAATATGATGCTCTTTGACTTTGATTCCTGTATCGAAGCTTCTAGGGCACAGATTGCATGGGAAACATTTCTTTCCCGTATGCACAGAAGCGTGTCTTTTTAAATGGGACAACCTTGTAAATTTTTTGTGACACACGTTGCACTCGGAAGATGTTGATTTCCTGTGCATTCGAGTATGCCTTCTAAAACTAGAATACGAGATGAAAGATTTCTGGCATACCTCGCAGGGCCCCCATGCGCCCTTGTTAGATAATATTTTCGAAGCAGCTTTAACGTCTTTCCCCTTTTTCGATACAAGTTTAGCTCTATCTTTAGTGATTTCTTTTAACAAATCGCTACTGTCCATCAACAGCGTTGATTTTTTGGTAGACGTTGTCGCCGACTTCTTCGCTGATGATAAAACCTTCTTTTTACGAATAATAAATAAATCATCCTCGTTTTGAATATCCGAGTCTATATTAACTTCAGATGAATCGCCGGAATACTGTGCGTCATTATTGTCAATATCGAACACCGTTTCTACGGCAATATTACTGTCAACACAATTTTCTATCGGTTTTAGTTGATCACTTTGGATGCTGTACGTTTCTTTGATTGCAATTTCTAGCGGCAATTGATTGATTTGTTCGTTTGGAGTAGGTTCTGGAGATGTTATATTAACTTTAGAAGAATCCGTCGATATTATTTTATCTGATGAACATTTCGCTGCGGAAACTTTGACAGTTTTAAGAACTTTCGGTTTCTTGTTCTTCGCTTTTTTGGCAATTGTTTTTTTTTCAGATTTCTTTTTCACCTGCTTTTCTTTTTTGTGTTTGGACGACATGTGTTTCTTTAACGTATTCGAATCGTTAAAATACTCATAGCATACGAAACAAACATAATTACGATCGTACTGTTTTATTTCTTGGATCTCGACGTCTACTCTCGTGTCATGCAGTGCGGATAAAAGAACTTTACTATTGTTACCTGATTTCTTTTTTTTATGTTGCACAACTTGCCGATTGGAATCGATAGTCAATTCGGTGACAATCTCCGGGTTTTGTTGATCCCTCAGTATCTGAAACAGTACAGGAATTTTTCAAATAATGTAAGCAGGCTTAAGTAACGGTGATCATGTCTTCAAATCCCAATTCGGGCACAATTTCTTCCACCACCCGACACGGCCATACATCTGTGTCCAACAGACGTTTCTCGTGGCGTAACGAACGTTATGCATTTTTCAGTTTTGTGCTAGGATTGTCCCGGGAACAATTGACTAAGATTTGGCGGCATGCACTTTTAAGTCTGCGAAAAATTACCCTACAAAAATGTTCGGAGGTATTATGAGTGTAAATCTACTCTTTCTCCATATGACGTCGCAAATTTAGTAAATGCTAAGTAGTTTGCTTTAGTAGCTATCAATTCGGCATGGCCTGTGGGTCCGAAAGCTGGTCGGACTGACTTGATCAATTGCTCCCGTTCATTATTCATGAAATGACAAATCCATAGGATGTAATCAGCATCCTGCAGCACGCCACATGTGCATGTCCCTGTACATACTCAATAAAACAAATTGGGTCGGCAGGACTTTGTGTGACTAATTAAATATTTCGTAATTCGGATGAATAATCGCTTTCCTTGATTCTTACTTTGAGTTTGATGATATTTTCTAGTAAATATGTCTTATAGCGTGTCACGGATTATTTAGGCGAAAAAAATCACAGTGTAAGCTAAAAAAAACGCCATTTATCGGTGATCTTCATATTAATGTGTGATTATCAAGTCTGCAAAAAAAGATTCTAAGTCATGGCGTTGTTTTTAGCTTACATTGTGAAGTTTTTTGCCGAAATAATCCATGACACTCTGTAAGACAAATTTACCAAAAGAATGTCTACCAGAATAGCCCCCCCCTGGTAAGCATAAGAAATGTAATTAGGTAAGGTTACGTGAATAGTATGAAAGCAACCTACATCACGATTTGTTTAAAAGCTATTATTTACTTTGGTAATCATTAACACTAGAGTCTGAAACTAAGTGACAGCTGATTTGGTGTCATTGCTGCCAACAGAAAAACATACTTTTTTTCTCTCTCTCTCGCACTTATACGTAAATATTATTGTTTATACCTAAGAGCGAAACGCCAGTTTGGTACAAGTAGGACTTTATTCAGGTCCTATTTGGATGAATTTGTGTTTAGGAATTTGTTTCGTTCCCCAGGCAGCAATATGTTCGGAGTATTTCAAACAGTTATAAAAGACAACTACGATTCTTAGGTATGTACAATATTTACAAATAATATTTAATAATAATTATTGAGCAATATTAAGAACTAAAGATGTTTACTTTTAAGATTACGAATATGGTGTTGTTCTTAGGTATAAACAATAATATTTACGTATAAGTGCGAGAGAGAGAGAGAAAAAAGTATGTTTTTCTGTTGGCAGCAATGACACCAAATTAGCTGTCACTTAGTTTCAGACTCTAGTGTTAATGATTACCTTTACTTTATAAACTGTGTTTAACCTTTGCAATGACATCAAGGTGATCGTCTCCGTTTTGATCTGTCAGAAACTCGTCAAAATTTTCTTCGAGGGGATCCACCGGTTCGTGCTTTATTTCGTCTTCCAATTTCAAAACGAGTTGCTCCAATCCTTCTACATCGATCGTAATATTGTCGCCGTCAAGTTTTTGAATCTCTTGGTGGTCCATTTTTAGACGATTATTACATTTGAGATTTGTGTACTTGAATCTTTTCAAAACATTTCTTGTTCAAGTTTTATGACGTCTTTAACGTCAAGCAAACGCCTTACATTTCAAAGAGAATAATATATACATAATATAATAATAAAATACACCAGAGACAACAATGATTGACGAGAATAATGCAGAAAGCTATCAGTATTATTTTACCTAAGCTCGGAAAGCCGTGAAATAAAAAAAACTAACAAAACTCAAAGTTAAAAAAATATGAAGAATGATAGAATCATCAAAATATTTTGCCAAACAATTATTATCTTATAAGTTGACTTAAAGCTATTTTGGCTTACGCACTTATCAAAACTATAATTAGACAAGTCTTTCTTTTTGTTATGTATAATTTGCTTTGAAAATAAAACACATGTGTTTTCGTTTTATGTGAAAGTAAAGTCACATTTTGAACAAAAAAATATATTTGTAAAATAAATTAGGATAAAACAGTCAAAAAGTGAATGAAAAGATAAGTTAAGCATTACATTTAATATGAAAACAACTATAATAAGAGCAAAAGCCGAAATATTTAACAACCACCTATTTTACGCAGTTGCATTTAATTAATTTTGTTTTAGTAAGAATACAATACACTATGTAGCAAGAGTGAGCCAACCACTTGTCCTGTCTTGCTTTATTCTTTTTACCTCTTCTACTTTCTTTGAAAGAGAGGTTCAACAAATAAGTCACAAACAGTTCCCGTAAAAAAAATAATTGTTGAGATCAGTGGCGGATTAAGCACTTTGGAGGCCCCAGGCGCAATAGATTTTGGAGGCCCTGTTTTTCGAATAACATAAAAGTGCTGCAAAACTCAACAAAAGGTTTTATATAATTTATACTATTTTTGAGACCACTAAGATTTGGAGACCCCATGCGCGTGCCTCTTGCGCTTATGGGGTAATCCGCCACTGGTTGAGATATTTCCATAAGGATATGCTTCACATCGGGAGAGGACATGAATTAAAAATCTATACCAGATACAATAATGATAAATGTTGAAGATGGAGAATGAAACAAACGTAAGTTGGAAACATATTATAGCATTTTGTACAAAAAAATACTATTTTATGAATGTTTGATGGATTTTCGGCTATACCCTTGTCAAACTACAAAATAACTGCATATTTTTACAATGCAATAATAAATATACCATACTAAGCTATAGTAGGTTAGGTATAGGGAGCTGTGATATGAAATTATTGTCTATGGACACTGATGGACAAAAAATCTTAATATGACATTCATAGACTAGTATACTTAATGACATTAAAGACGTCATAAAATAACACTGAACAGCTATGTTTTTAAAGGATTAGAGTACGTTTCATCAATAATAATCGCTTAAAAATGGACTATCCAGAGCTTCCCAAACTTGGCGGCGACAATGCCACGACAGGTATAGAAGCATTGGAGAGGCTGGTTTTAAAATTGGAAGATAAAATAAAAAATCAGCCGACGGATCCTCTCCGAAATCATTTGAACAAGTTGCTGGCCGATAAAAACGAAGACAATCACCAGGATGCCACTGCAAAGGTTAAACATGTTTCATACTGCAATATAACAGATTTTAACACTTCAAGATCTGCTCCAGTCTACCTTGTCTCAATGTAATTATATAATTAAGTATTTCGACTGAGGGTGCTTGATGGAATTTCAATATCAAATTTGAATTGTTTGAATTTTGTACTTTTCCATGAGTTTTGTCGCTAACGACCCGGGTTTCGCCTTTCGGCATCTTCAGGCATTCCAAGTGCACGGATGTACTTGAAGTAACGCGTAGTAAAATGAATTAATATTAAATGTAATTAATTTCAATTTTGTTATTCTAAAGCAGGAACTCCAAAGCGTCGATATAAAGCAAGAAACAATCGAACAAAGAACAGAGTATGCAGTTGAATTCGAAACGTGTCCGAATTCAAACAAAGAACAAAACACACAGGTAATCAAAATATTCATTTGTTTTTGAAAAAAAAACTAATATTTGCTTTAATCCGGTGCTGTAGAAGAGATAATAAAATAGTTAACACCTGATAGCTATTACTTAGCGCTGCATCACCATCCCCAGTGGGGCATTGAACTGAAAGACAGCACCATGTTACATCAGGGAGCGTGAAGAGCTGCCTGGGTTACGTGCTGCGAATGCCTCTGCAGAGATTCAAACCAGCTTTCTTCTTCTTCTGACTAGTGGGATTCCTGCGACCTAGGAGACTTTCGGGTACTATCTATAGCAGGGGTGGCTACAATTTTTCTCATAGTTATTAGACTAGTCGATAACATTGTTGTTGTGTTGAGTATAAGAGACTCCTTTGATTAATGTAATATGTAGGTCCAAATAAATTTAAAAATAGTCCCGCTGGTATAAAATCCCATTTTAACTCTTTCTGTTGAATGTTTCCACTTCGAAGGTGGTCCGCATCGAACCTGATATTCAGATCAAGACGGAAGGCAATAGTCTCTATCAATCAAATCCGCTGGACTATCGGAATGAGCATTTCGGAGAGTGTTCCAATACTGTTGAAAATTCGGAGGTAGGTCACGCATTTTTAATTTTGTTTTTTACCATGTCCGCGCCTAATGTGAATTATATGGACTTAGATAATGAAGTTTATTTTAACTAGTGTTTTTTTATGAGACCATCTTGTTACTTAAATTCATTTTATTCATTTGCTACAAATATTTACAATATCAATATCGCTCCAGTCCACTCTCTGCCTCAATGTAATTGTTTTTGTTTATGTTGTTCTAAAGCAGGAACTACAGTTAGTCAAAATAAAGCAAGAACCAATCGAACAAAGAACAGAGTATGCAGTTGAATTCGAAAGTACTCAGGTAATATCAATACTATATTATTTTGAAGCAGTTTAATTTTTTTCTTTAATCCTTCACAGTGCTAATGGTAGTGTTACGGATAATTTTTACTGAAACACTATTTAAATGTTTGTTCAACTTTTATTCGAATAACATATTTTTTTACACTTTCATAAATCACTCATCTTATAATCAAAATAATAACGACGTGAGTTTCAAGAGGTCTCTACTAAGTCGACGACTGTTCTATTTGAACGTTGATTTTAACTGAAGTTGAAGGAATCAAATGTATCCATTTGTCCGTTGAAAAGTTATTGTTGCATTGAAATTATATACAATACAAAGTGCAATCGAATAGGACAAACTTTAATTATGTTATGTCAGTGGCAATCAACATTTCACAGTGGTTGATTTAGCGTATCCATAACAGTAGCCGTATGCTACGAATAGAGAGCGTATATGGAGAAAAAATGTAATCTTCAACAAATTAACATTTTTTTTTCTTTATCAGATTATGGCTGCCCAGAACACTCAGACGATGTCGCCAGCATCGTTTGACGACATTGTAATCAAAGAATCTGACGTAAAAAAAGAAATTTCAGAACTTCCGTCGCTCGTGATAGTTGTAATAAATTTGGAAAGGAGTGTATTTTATAACGAAAACTTCGTCTGCGGTGTTTGTATGCGAATATTTGCATCGCTTTTTTCACTTCAAATGCATAAAAACACTCACGACGTATCCAAATTTAGTTCTGATGCAAATAAAATGACTCGTCAGATTAAATTGAACCCTCGCAAGAATCGCTTCGAATGTGATGAATGTAATTACAAATCTGCGTTGCGGTTCAATTTAAAACGCCACAAACTAGCACACACTGGCGAGAAACCGTTCGAATGCAACGAGTGTAACTTTAAATTTATATCGCTGTCAAACTTAAAAAAACATAAATTATTACACGCCGGCGTGAAAGCGTTTAAATGTGATCTTTGCGATTACAGTGCAGTGCTACAATCAACCCTAAAAATACACAATCTATCGCATAATGGTGAGAAACGATTCGAGTGTGATAAATGTAACTATAAATCTGTTACGTTGGCATATTTAAAAAGACATACACTAACGCATACTCTTAAAAAACCGTTTCATTGTGACCTTTGTGATTACAGATCTGTAAGGCGGTCGGATTTAAAACGGCACAAATATAAACATACTAGTGAAAAACCATTTAAGTGTGATTTGTGTGACTACAGATCTCCGAGGCGGATAGTTTTAAAAAAACATATGCTATCACACGCTGACGGGAAATCGGTTGTTAGTGATCTTTGTAATTACAGATCTGTGGGGTCTTCAGACTAAACTTTCTGTTTTGCGAGTTCAATGTGAGACATATTTTATTAATCGTTATTTTTCAGTATTGGTTTTTGAACAATGGTATTATTTCTATCAAAAAAGTACACTTGATACAACGATGGTTATATCTACGCAGAAATTGATGAAACCTAAAGGCGCTCCAGCAGGAATATAATACACATAATTTGTATTCATTTGAATAAAACACAATAGCTTTAATAAGTAAATATTATTACTATTTATATATCTATGTTTTTTTTCTCTTACCATCCGTCTAATCCCAAAATATCTGGGCGAAGCGAGAGCGATCAGTTAATCGATCCCTGTCGATCTCTTCAATACTCTAATAAAGCAACAGTGTAACAAACAGTCTTCGTAAAAAAAAATGTCGGGATACATTGATTGAAAGCCTATATACTCTATTGGAAGCAGACATGGATAAAAAAACTAAATGAAATTAACTTAATATGGATAAACTTATATAAAAATGCAATATGAATAATTTTATTTTTAAGACAATGGAGCGCACTGAAATCAAAAAATTAACATTTATATTTTTTTCAAATAATTCTTTCTTTTTGAACAAAAAAACGTATAATGCAAGGCTGGAGAGACGGAGTCATAAAAAAGATTAAAATTCTGACTTTTTAAATATTTTACACCGAGTAGCCCTCGTCAAATGAAATGTATACACTTCAATAACAATCTAAATATATAAGCTGCCTGTTGCACTAGGCACATCCAAAGCCCGGTGCAGAGCGTATCCCCAACAAACTATTCACGTACCCCAGGGGTTAAGCGTACCACACTTAGGGAAGCACTGGATACATGATATGTAAGTAAAACTGAAAGTATTGAAAAATCAATTTGGCGTCGAAGTCGGTTTTTAATTTAATACCGGTCAGAATCATTTTGTTTACTTGAATCCGTAGCTCTAATCATACACGCGTGCTTTTCTTTCAATTGGTTGGTTTGTATGCCATAAAACGAAAAAAAAAGTATAGACGATAGTTTTTTTCTTTGCACAATTGGTGGTGAGTGTGACACACTTCTGTATGTAAATAAGTAAAATATAAATTAATATATCTCTTTGTTCGAAATAATGAATATAAAATTTCATAATTTTTTCAGTGGGTATCATTATCTTAATATTCCTTTTACATTTTTGTGTGGCAGTTTTGTGTGGTGTGGCAGGCGTGAACCACCCCGGTAGCACATTTTTGGGGGCGGCATTTATAGTAATAAATGCAATATTTTTCGAGAAATTATATTTATACATGAAAAAAAATTAAGTGACCTGTATTAAAAACTTCTAGTTTATAGTTAAACAATAGTAGAAGTGATTAAAAACAAAAATAGTGGGAATATTGATGGTGGCAAATTCAAGGACCGCCCCGGGCGGCAGGACCCCTTCATATGATACTGCTTATAGCCAGTGCTTTTTCGTAGATATTACGCGGGGGGACGGCGTTCCGGCACCTTTATTTTGGTATTTTTAATGTTGCAAATCAATATTCGCAATTTTTATTTTTCTTATGGACACCATTGGCTGTTTTTTATATCTAAGGTTTATTTTTAATGTTATGTACCGGGTATCACAACACTCATAAATATATTTAATAAAATAAAACAATACCAGATCCATAGTAACTCAGTGACCAGAACCAGGTTTGGAATGTTTGATTTATTTCGCTTTTTGTATCAAGCGTAAAAAAGAGGTTATGCAACTGAGTAACAAACAGTTATCTTAAAATTACTCCATAACATAGCCAAATGCAAATTGGGAACAGACATAGATTAGAAAAAACTCAGAAAAGAAGCGAGTTCCGAAACCTTTTCTTCTCAAAAAAATCACTGCTTGTACCAATTGTGTGCTACAACTTTAAAATGGCTGATTCAGATGGTCGAGTGTTTTAGTAGAGTGGCTAATTCGAATGGTTTAGTAACAGAAATGTCCTAACACAGCACGTAAGTGAGTAATAAGCCAAGACTCAAAATTAACCGAAAACAAGAATGAGCCTATGTTTATCAAATATATAATGCAATAAAAAATATTAATTTCATCTCATTAGGAATAAATTATAAATTAACTTTTGTAATTATTCGACTCCGTAGTGCATTGGTTAACTATGTAAGAGTTGATGATATTTCCCTCCCATTTATCTAGATATAAAATAATGGGGCGTAGCGAGATTGTTATCGTCGGGAATCACTAGTCCTGTCCATGCCCTATCATTTTTTATCTCTATATTCTCTTCGAAAAAAAGACAGAGTAACAATCAGATATCGTTTTTTTTTTTGAGACACCTATAAATGAAGCGGACACGGATTTTTAAAAATGAGGCAGCTTTATTTCGATAGAGCATATTTTTATTTATAAAAAAACGTTAATTTCGGCGTTGTATTTTTTTAAAATACAATTTTACACTTATAATCTACATCATTGTTTCTCAACCTTTTTGGCCCCGTTGCCCCTTTTGAGTCTTATATTATCCTGAGCAAATAAGTTTTTCGAGACTCAAAAGAAAGATTGCAAAATAATTTACAATTACATTGTTATTTTTTTCTCTCATTATTCTAATTATAACAGTAATATATTGAAGTAATTGATTATAATAATTCTTTTGCTAGTTGCTAAGTAGTGTTAAAAATTAAAGATAATATTGATTCATAGATGAATTCAATTAAGTTATACAATATTAAGTTTCGAAATTTCGAGTTTACATAAATTTTTAAATTGCATAAGTTGCTAGAAAACATTTTTCTTAAAAATTAATTGTACTACAAAAACTCGATCAGAATACCTGTAGTAAGCATCTGAAAGGCAATTAAAATATTTATAGAATTTCCATAGTTCTTGACTAATTAATACAAGCTATTTTTATTGTACCTCCAATTTCTATCTGAAATCTTTCATCCTAAGGTTTCATAACATTTCAAAATTATTACTATAAGTTATGGTTAAATTCAATTCAATGCATTCATTATTTTATTTTATTTTTGTTAATTATTTTCTATTTGTTTTAATTCTAACTCTAAATATTCTAAGCTTTTAAATTGCGGTGTCCTGAGGTTCCAAAAGGAATACCAGATTTTTTCTGTATATACTGTATGGTTAGATCTCTCATCATATTGAATGGGAGATTCACTATTGAGACATAACATTCTGGAACTGTCATTTCTTTTATTTGCATCAGAACTAAATTTGAACCTGTGAATATTTCGAAGCATTTGGAGTGAACAAAGTGAATAAATAAACACCATTTTTTCTAAATCCACAACGATCGGAGGAAGTCTTGAATGTTCTTCTTTGATGTAAAATTTTTCAGGCATACGATACTGTCCGTTTCGTCTGCGAGTTTTAGGCGGCCGTCATTTAATGGAAACAAAAAGTTTAATTTTAGAAAATGAGAATTAAATAAGATTTCCATAGCGCAAGAATAAATTGTCAAGTAATTGAAAATTATTTATTTATTGTGGTTTCTTAACTTTATTCATGAGTAAGTATATTTTTATGAACTGATTTGTTCGTCTTCATAAGCGAAAAAGGCTTGCTCAAATGTATCAAATTTAATGATTTATTCCTATTTATAATTAACTTTCTAATAGAACTGCATTGTTACTATTGGCATTGGGCTAATTTTCAGACATAAAGGTAGCGTTTTTTCAAGCATATTTACCGTAAATGTTGAAATTAATTCATCGAAAGCCTGTCTATACAAAATCTTAATACAACAAAAAACACAATCCGTCACGTATTAAGTAGAATTGCGTTTTAACAACCTTAATCTGACGAAATGCAAACCCAGAACTTTAATTCACATAGCCTAATACAGTGGTTCATAACGGGGGCGGTACCGCCCCCCTGGTGAGCGATTTTAATTTTTCAAAATTTGGTGGGCGCTATTATTAAAATGTTTATGACTTGCATTGCGATAAATGGCATTTTGGGTGGCGGTAGATATTTTATTTCTGCTAAAGGGGGCGATTCTTTCAAATGGTTAAGAAGCACTGGCCTAACATATTAATTTAAAATTATACGACAAAATGTGTAATAGTTAAAGATTTTTAATGTAAAAAATTGAAATTCTACAACTCCAATAACAATAAACTTTCATTGATTGTTTCGTGCTCTTCTATCGTGAAATTGATGTGGAGTATGTATTTAAATCATGGCTAAGGTCTTTCGGGGGTTTTCCGAGCCCTACTTCTGAGTGATAATCGTCTTCTCGCTCCAATTGTATGTTCATTTTTGCCGATACGTTGCTTAGGTTACTGGTATACAGGCGGCCATATTATTACCATAGACCAGTGATGCACAATCTTTACCTTCTAGCGGGTCGCATAAAACAAATTATCGTGGGTTCGGACCGCAAAGAAAACATTGATTTTAAGTACGCTCATATGTGCGTTTCATCTACATGCCTTGCAAAAATACCATGTACAAACAGTCTTACAAAAAAACCGTGTAAAAAAGATCAAGTGAATTTAGATAAATAAATGATAGTTTCCATTACAATATTTTGACCGTGCTATTTTGAAAACGTGAACATAAATAAACCAATAGAAAATTTAAATTAACTTTGATTATTCCACGTATTGTGTAACTAACTGTGACACGTGTTTCGCCTCTTTCAGAGGCATCCTCAGACTTACTATCGCAAAGTTTGCTTAAGTAATGAAGCAAGATTGATTCTAACATTTTAAAATTATAAAATTACAAAATGGATTGGGTTTTTTTCCCTTTTAAGAGGAGCAAGGAGGGGGGTGTAGAATCGAAATAAAGCAAACAGATAATGATACTAATTTTACTAATGAGTTGTAAACAATCAGAATGGGATTTTTCCTTTTTAATGGAAGCAAAGAGGGGATTATAAAATCGAAACAGTGCAAACAAATTTAATCATACTACTAATGACGTTTAACGTCATTAGTAGTATGATTAAATCTTGCTTCATTACTTAAGCAAACTTTGCGATAGTAAGTCTGAAGATGCCTCTGAAAGAGGCGAAACACGTGTCACAGTTAGTTACACAATACGTGGAATAATCAAAGTTAATTTAAATTTTCTATTAAAATGAACTTCAACAAAGTTACCGCCGAAACCATCGAAAGTATTATAAATAAACCACGCAAAAAAAGATAATGAGTATTTGCTTATTAGAAGTCGTTTCATTGTGAAATATTTATGTTTCATTTATATGTGATTCAAAAGTTAATGCGATCTTGGTCTTTGTTAATTTTTAACATTTTTTTTAAAATTCAACACACTATTTGTAAGCCAGTTTCTATGAACCGATTTATTCTCATTCATTGAAAATAAAGCTTGCTTACATTTATTATATAAATGTTTTACGTGAACAAATATGTCAGAGAAAAAGATTTAAGGGCCGCCACAAAATTCAAAAAGGGCCGCGGTTTGTGCATCACTGTCATTGGCAATATACCCTATGGAATATACCATTACCACCTACATCTATATATGTACATATAAAGGGGGCTATGAATATATTCATAGCTAGCTTTAAACGCAGGTGCCCTCACTTTCACTAGAATAAACTGTATACTTTAAAATGATAAAAATATGTGTTTCCGAAACGTGTTAAGATTTACTTTTCGTTTTGAAAACATTTAGTGAAAGAAAACTGGGCAAGACTCAAGGATAGCGTCTTAAAGTATTGGACGTCTAGTTCAAAATGGCCGTCGTGCCAGATTTTTATTCAAACTGCCAAGTGGCAAAATCAAAACAATTAACAATTGACTTTCATTTCTTCAATATCTAGAATTATTAAAAATATTGTATCAAAAAAATCATTAATAAGTAAGTCATACTAAAATAAGTAAATCAAAAAAATGCAATTTGTTTCGTTATTTTTTTAAAACAGTTTTTTTTTCGGAAAATACTTTTTGCCACATATGACGAATTATTTATCCAATGACGATATTATGTCTATGAAACAAGCCCATTTGTTTCAATAATACAAATTTCAAATAATTGGTTTTTATTGTTTTAGAGACAGTCATATTATATATAACTGTTTTATTATTTAATAATTTAGTTTATTTTCATTTTTGGATAAAATTTTATTGTATACAAATTGCGCTGTGTAAATTTTAAATTAATACATCGTTTCGTTTTTTGTTACAGAGGCCAATCGTACGACTGCTTACGAAGCAAGTACCGTATTTGTTCCAGATAAACTTTATGGCTACTCAATATTATTTATTCAATAGTGTTCCTCTCTGCTACAATTTTCAAATATCAACTTATAATTTTGTCTATGCGTAGTAAAACAAATCCTATTTCGTCAAGATCTGGTCAAGATGTACGGAACATATTATTATTCTTTATGATATGTTATTTCAATACAATTACTCTGATACGAAAGAATTAACAAGTCGGGACTTTGATTTGAGATTAAACCAAACATTATCATATTTCGGTGAGTGGAACAATGAATATCAATACAAAATATCTCAGTCAAACGACTTTTTAAAACTGACAGCATCACATTTTTTCGCAATTTTCATAGTTTATATGGTTTGTTTTTGCTATATTAATATTTAAAAATCTAAACTAAAGTTTGCCCTGTGTATATAATTGATTCATGAGCAAACATGCTCATTAAATTCTTCATATTTGTTATCTTAAAATTTAATCGTACATCGTTAGTTTTCTCTTTGTAAATATTTACTTATGTAGTTTTGATGCTCCTTACAATCGCATCGTTATTTATATTTGTACATGTTATATACATTTCATAGAAAAACTCGTTTTAAAATTATTGGTAAAAGTAGAGTATAGCTCGTCATGTATTATTACGGCGATAAATACGGGCGGCGCCGCCCTAATGAAAAACAGAGGCGATGTACTGAAAAATATTTCGTATTTCGCATAATTTATCAGTGTTCTTCGTAATAATGTGTGGTTTTAAGGCGATTATCAAGCTCTCAAAAAATAACTTTAAATCGTGGCGTTGTTTTTAGCTTAGTTTGTGAAGTTTATCGCCGTAATAATACATGACGAGCTTACTCTATAATTACCGAATAATATTATTTTTGAATATATTTCAGGTCTCGTTATCAAACAAAGGAATTCACTGTTGGGATCTCCAAAACCGATTCTTCGTGATTAAAATTATGCTACAATATACTGACGGAAAAGTTGTATAAAAAAATATGGAAAATGATGCAGCAGCTCAAAATTATCAAGCCAGGTCCCGTGACTCTCCGGATGAAGTTATATTGGATTCCGGAAGTACCGTAGAAAATTCACCGACGACCAGTCAACATATTCCCGAAGTGTCAAATACCGCAGCGCTGCGAAATGTGCAAACCGACGATGCTGCGACGGGATCGATGCGCGTGTCCATCCCTCATTTGGGGCACGTCGACATGGCTGCTGTCCAGCTCTTGGACGAGTGGGTCGGCCGAATAGTGAACCACCAGTCGAACATTCAGCGAATCATCGCAGACGATGCGGAAACAAGAGACGAGAGAGGCGCCGGCTCTCGGAACATGACGTACTACAGATTAATGAGATCCGACAGAAACTCCAGTAACGCCGAGGATATGTTCTCATCAGACGGGTCCTATGTCGCTTCGGATGTCGAAAATGACGTAATTTACGATCCGACCGATAGTACGGAAGCTGTGATCGGCGATGCCGGTTCACATAGCACGATAGAAACAGCCTACGAAGATGCTCAGCAGCGGTTTGTCGCCGAAAATTCTACTACAGCAATCTTATTCAATATAGCTACAATGGAAGACTCGAACACGGAGAGTCTAACGGGAAGCTCTTTCGCGAATTCTGATGATACTTTGGACGTAGTTACGGTCACACCGGAGTCGTCTCGTGACGTTAAAAGGGTTGCCGATAAAAAAGAACGGGATGTCGACGATGCCGAGGAAGAACCGCCTGAAAAAAAGGACAAAAAGGATGTCAAAAAGAAGGATCTCGATAGTGACGACGACGACGGGCAAACTTGCTCCATCTGTCTCGAGTCGTGGACCAATTTCGGCACCCATCGGCTGTCTTCGTTGAAGTGCGGACACCTCTTCGGACACAGTTGCATCACGAGGTGGCTGTCGCAGAAGTCCAGCGCGAACAAGACGTGTCCCACTTGTAAATCTCTAGCCAAAAACAAAGACTTGCGGTTTATTTACGCCAAAAAGGTGAAAATGTGCGACAATTTAGAATTGGTGACTGCCAAATCGCAGCTAAACAAAGTATACCTGGAGAACAACAAACTCAGATTAGATCTGTACAAAGCCGACTTGCATCGGGATTCTCTAAAGAATAAGACTATTGAATTGGAAGCCGAGCTGAAGCAGTATAGATCACTGGTACCCGGAATCGCAGCTTCTAGTAAATCAACGACAGGGAATCAGTTGTCTTTCTCAATGGAACTGTCTCTGGAAATAGCGGCCGACGATTCCTGTAGAGTTTTCACGTACAGTAGTGCTAAAGACGACATACTGATCACGCAGAAAATATCCAGCAGTATATTTCCAGGATACGGAATACGAAGAGTCAACTGCGGCTTGGGGCGCCTCGGTAAACTGACGGTGTTGCACCCGAAGATGATCCGCGACGTCGCGTATTCGGAGAGGAATAACCTACTGTTGACTGCGTCACTGGACAAGACGGCGAAGCTGTTCTGCGACAATTCAAACGCCGTGACGACTACGCTGGAGTGCGACACGGCGCTCTGGTCGTGCTGCTGGGATCTTGAGAGACCCGATAGGCTTTACCTCGGCAGTGTCGGCGGTATTTTACAGTATGATATTAGACAGCCCCGCTCGCGCGTCGCATTGATTCAGGCGGACGATTTTACTCCAATCGTAATGCTGACGTACCTTCCGAACGGTATTCTATCGTGTCACCTCAATTCGATAATCGCGCACAGAAAGACCAGCTCCACGGCGTTCGAATCGAAGATCTTACCAATAGAGGGGCCGCTGTTGAGCGCCAGAGCGATCAAATCGAAAGTGCTCATTTCCAGCAGGCCGAATTCGGTGTGCTCACGTGGCCGGCACGTCCTGTGCGACGTGGACCTAGCGCACGATTTTTACTTCAGTGAAAAGAAGGTGTTCTACACGGGGGCCGTCCGTAAGTTACTGTCCAGGTCGTGTCTGATGGACGTCAACGACAGCGAGATGCTAGCCATTGCCGACAACGAATCGGACAACTGTGTCCACGTCTGGAAGACCTCCGACGGGACACGCCTGCAGAATATATCTTCATCGATTCCCGTGATAGACACGTGTCCCATGAAACGCGGCGGTGAAAGCTTCCTCGCAACGCTATCACAGCGTTCGTGCAGACTGTACAAGGCTGTTTTTAATTAGTGAATCTGCAGAAACTATCTTGTAAAAACATTTTCAATAATAATTATAAACAATAAAGTTAAGCAGCGAAGTTTGATCAATGATGTTTGGTGTATAAGTGTTAAAGATAGGCAAAATTGTTTGTACAGTGAGTGATAAGTTACCAGGAGACGATCGCCAATTTTTTTCTCGTGTTGAACAATCGCTCGAACATTGATATTTCTTCAAACGAAAAATGAAATCTACTTCCGCGCAGCACCATTTTTAGTTCAAATGAATCGCACATAGTTGCTGATTTTTGTGCCGCTGTTTCGATAATTTAAGATGCATTTATAAATCGGGGCGTAGCTGCAAAGGCGTGAGTAAAATAACCTCGTCTCCGGCTATGGACTTAGAAAGAGCTTCCTAAGATCTGTGTATTTCTTGATAACCACAAAAATGTATATATTTTAGTGTAATTAGAAATATTGAAGAGATTTTGGATTCGTCCAGGCCCGTCTAATAGTGTCAATTATATCGATCGTCCGGTTCATTTATCAGACAAAAATTTACACTATCTTCCGGTAATTGAGTTATAAAAAAAATTAAACAAAATATCTGTATTCTCTGGGTCATTACGCGAATATTTATTAATGTCCTACAACCGAATCCGGCTTTAATACCTAATCTGTACACACATGTTGATAAAATTTGTAAATCTCGGGAGACATATGAATAATAACTTGATTTATGGTGACCTTTTGAATATTGCATTCAAAACCGGTTATTTGTAGTTGTCTGACTGATAAACTAGACCAGGGGTTGTCAAAATTTTAAGAATAATTATCTTAAAAATTCATATAGTCGAACTTGGTCATTACAAGGAAGATGGGACCGACTGAATTTTCTCGTTATAATCATTACTCGTCATATCAGAGAATAGGTATTTTGAAATGCTCACAAACATACCCATCACATGAAGACATGAAGTATCTGGAGCGGTCACATAAAACAAAAGGTCGCAATTCAAACAAAAATACACAATTAGAATTTATTTACATACATATTACATTTTTCTGTCAATCCACTTTTTTTATAAAATTTAAAATTGATGGTTGTATCATTGTTTTCACTCTTATTGTTCTTAAACTTACCCTCAAAACACTCAACCCATTAACAGTCTGTCGAGTTGTCTCAGTGCTCTGTGTGAAAAATTCTACTAGCTCGTCCAATGTACCATGAGCTCTGAAGATCGTCGTTACTGGTTTAGATATTTGATGACATTTTTGCCTGGTATACCCGAGAAGTAGCTCGTTATAAAAGTGAATACATGTATAAAGAAAAAAATAAACTAAATTGTCAACGAATGTTTCCTCACTACATCCGAGATCTCGCTATTTCCATGATCGTAATAACCGAGTTCGACTGTATATATATATTGCATATTTATGGCTCTCTGATACCTTTGCTATCCTGTTTCCTTGGCTCTTGTCACTTGAAAGTTTGCCAACCACTGAACTGCCACTGAACCACTGAGCATGTATTTTAAAAGGCCCTGAAAATTCGCCGAAAACATTTTTAAACTTGCATGTTACTTGAAAAATATGTAAATTATTAAATTACAATTCTTGATCTATCTTCTGTTTTATGCGATATCTCTATAGTTGTGCCAAGAATGCTGCGGATGTTGAATTGAGCGAAATGCGCATAAAAATGAACTGATTTGATCAACAATATTTTACGCGTGTAGACGCTAAGTCTAAGCGTGTGCGGAGACGCAGGGAAACATAGATCTTTCAATACATGAAGAAGCACGTGTGACGAATACATGCCCTAAGCTGTGCACCGTTGTGGAGACTTCCCCGAAAAGACTTATTGTCGATCGATGTGTTATTCATGTATTTGCATGACCAGAGATTACAGAGCTCAAGTACAATCAATCCTCTTTTTGTGCGGCATATACTTACATAGAAAAAGTGTGGATACGTTCCATAAATAACTTTGAAACAGCGAGTTAAAATACACCTAGAATCGCATGAAAAAGTTTAGGGAAATTAGAGGAAAATAACGGCGTAAAAATATTTCTTATGTCTCAAAGTTGTATACCTTCTTGAATTATTTTCGAAGTGAGGGGAACTGGAATTTCTTCCACTCCGTCACCGCTTTCTGGTTCTTTGTCAATAGTTAAGTCAAATTAATGATATCATCGTCACTTATAGCATTATCTGTAAGTAATTTGTTGATATCATTTTCGCTAAGGGTATCAAACCGTATTCTCCGTTCATGGTTTCATCAACTGTAACGCACCCAGGCCACACTGCCTTCCAGCATAAATCGATTTAAACGGTCCAAAATTGTAAACTTTTTTCAAATGTCAGTTAGTGTTAATGTTTCATTCTCTATTCTATACTAAATACAACGATATGTATGTTAATATAGTACTTATTTTTTTAAAACCGCATAGCTTTGAAATCGCATAAAAAGAGGACTGACTGTAGTATGTTGTTTAACTGCTGCTGAGAACTTTGAGTTACTCTTTATAAAATGATCCTTGAATGTCAATTTGTAAAGAAATATCATTCCATTATTTGTCATTCATATATGTCACAGCACAAACTAGTCGCACATTTCTACTTTGCCTGCATCTCAGCATTCACTTGGCCTTGTTCAATATTACTTCTCGATAAAGGCTGTGTAATCCAATGGTCTAAAAGAGGCATAAAAAATCATTGCTATAAAGATGCTATGGAGTGGAAACGGCTAAGCTATAGTGTGTTGTCATAAACGAGTGCTGATTAGCATTGTTTCGAGCTTCTAACTTTTGTTATGTGTAAATAAGATAAGAATTGATTATTATGGTAAAAATGTGAATCTTTTTGTGTACAGTAAAAACGTCAATATACCACGACAAAATGTGATAAGTGACTCTTCTTCTTCTTTGACCGTATTCACTCCCTATGTCGAGCATATGGCATCCATGATTCGCTTCCTCCCATGACATGCCAGCAGTTCTAATGGCATGGTCTTGGACGTTCCTTAATCCGAATTCCTTACGAAATCAAACCACCTCTACCCAATTATCATGTCATGATTCGCTACCGTAAAGCATCACCTGAACAAATGGCATTTTTCGTGTACAGCTGTGTGTCCCAGACAGTCGTTGAGTACTTCCAATATGATCAATGCGGACCGTCTGGGGCACAATAAATTCCATGGACTACTAGTTCCATAGAATGAACGGTATGTAAAAAAATGATATTTTCAGTTATATTCGAATACTCTGGGTAGGCAGATGTTTTCATATGGAAATAAAGAAATATAAACTCATCTGCTCTCAATTTAATATTAATGCAACCCGAAATATTGTTTTACGGCTTTGTGAATGTTTCAACAAATTTGAATTGAACCGAGATGATTCACTAAAAAGACTAGCTAACCACTAGTCCTCCTGTCCTAATCCTATCCTTTCTATCACTACTCTCTCCGAAAAAGAGATTGAGCAACTGAGTAAGTAAGCACTTCTCGTAGAAAAATTGCTATTAAAAATGGGAATTGCAGAAACTGACAATTTACAAGAAATGCTATTATAATAGTATGAAATTGTCGCCATTATTTATGTCAAATGGTTGAAATTGACTTCCAAGCCGTTACATGGTATTTTAAAATTATTAAAATTAAAGAAAAAACAATATTCACAAAAATAACACTAGCACATTCCATCAAGTCAGAAAAATTAAAGAATTATTTGAAAAAAATATAAATGTTAATTTTTTGATTTCAGTGCGCTCCATTGTCTTAAAAATAAAATTATTCATATTGCATTTTTTAATAAGTTTATCATATTAAGTTAATTTCATTTAGTTTTTTTATCCATGTCTGCTTTCAATCAATGTATCCCGACATTTTTTTTTACGAAGACTGTTTGTTACACTGTTGCTTTATTAGAGTATTGAAGAGATCAACAGGGATAGAAAGGATGTTATTTGGACAGGAAAATTATTGAACTGATCGCTCTCACTACGCCCAGCTATTTTGGGGTAAGAGAAAAAAAACATAGATATATAAATAGTTATAATATTTACTTATTAAAGCTATTGTGTTTTATTCAAATGAATACAAATTATGTGTATTATATTCCTGCTAGAGCACATTCCATCAAGTCAGTACCACTGCGAAAGTTAAGTTTTTTCGGGTGTGTATTGATGTTTTTCGTATAAATTGACAGTTTTTTGATTCCAATTTTTGGTCTTTTTTTATAATGTCTCGTTCACAATTTTTTCTAGAAAGTTAATTGAATTTTATCTTGACGCATTCAACTAATTTTCGGCTAGAAAAGGAGAGGAATATTTACCAACATTATTTCTATATACATATGTGAATACTGTTGTCTCCATAAGTGTTGTATGTTTTTCTAATAAAATGTGTATTTTTTTAAAACGAAATTTCGTCAACCCACTGGCAGAAGTGTTTAATACACATTCAGATTCTTGGATATCAATGGTTTGTATGTAATAACTCGGCAAGTGATAGTACCTAGGTTCCTGGCAAAAATGCATCTATTTGATATTATAATTATATATGTAACATAAAATATCGACGATAGAAACAACACCATGAAAGTTAAAAATTTTCATTTACCGTCGACTTGTTACTTTCAATTTGCCACTTAACAACTTCTGGCAGTAAGTCGACGATATATAATTTTGATGTATTATTGTTATATTGACCTTCCCATTGCGCAGTTTTATTCACATTCTCAAAATTTTGAAACTCATTAGATCCATCAATATTAAAAAAAGAAAAATGTTCCATCTGAAAAACATACTAATTTTTACTGAGCACCAAAGTTCCATCTGAATGCATAATTTAAAAAATTAGCTGGTAGAAATTGCTGTAACGCCCATAAGAGAGAGTGAGACAATATATTGTCGAGTTGGTTAAATCCTCATACAGATTGTTAATAATGTTTAAATAAGGGCCGATGCCAACAGGAAATTAGTGCACCAAGGTTCTATCTGCAGATTTCTTCCATCCATTTGAGAGCACCGAATTTCTATCTGCAGTTTCGCCTATTCTAATTATATTTACTAGCTGTAAGCCCGTTGCCCAGCAACGTGAGATTTTTGTTGCATAGTATTTTATTTAATTTAATTTTATTTTACTTTATTTTATTTTTGATTTTAATTCGAATATTTAATTTTTCGAATAATGTTTAAGTTTGCTAACAATCGTAGTCGCAGAAATTTCTATTTCAGAAATAATAAATAAAATAAAATAAACTAATTCAGAAATAGGCCTCTATTTTATTCAAGTATTTTTTGAGTGAACCAACAAATAAAAAACGCAATTTTCACATGCAAAATAGTATAAATTAATTTCACATTTTATCAAAAATTATCAAAATGTTGACTTATTCTCCAAGTAGAATTTTTGAAAAACTTAGTTCGCTAGTCAATCGAATTCTGTTATTTTGATAGCATTTATTTTCATACGATCAATATGTAGTGTTTTAAAAAGAAAGTTTTCAAAAAAAAATAATGTTATAAACCCAAAAAAAATTGCTCGAGGCAAGATTCGAACCTACGCCTAAAATCTTGAATACCTACAAACAACCGAAGTCACTTTCAATCGCAAATATCGTTCCGTTTTCAAATGTTTTATTTATATGGTCAATTTTTATCACTTTGGGTAACTACCTAGTTAGCTCAGTTGATAGAGAGCTCGGCTGGTAATACAAAGGACGACGGCTCAAACCTCGATTGACGATGGTGTTTTTTTTGTATGGGGTTTTCAGAGATTTTTAATGACACCAAATTTGTTTCATCAAATAACAGTATATGACGTCATCGAAAAGGTAGGAATAAAAAATGGCGACATCGGGGATGGTGAGGGGTAGGGGGAGGGGGAGAAGAAATCGAGGAAAATCATAAATAACAGTGTATTGGAAAAATATGTCTTTAGTATGAATTAAAAAATGGAGACAGTGGGGCTGGGGTGGAAGAAGGAGGGGCAGCGGCAGGGGGAGGGAAAATCGGGGACATCACACATAGACGTCAGAGAAAAATGAATGAATGTTGATAGCGGGCAAAAGAGGGGTGGGGGGAAGGGGACCGTCTTTCTTGACGTCATCGAAAAGGTGAAATCGCGACCATAGTTCGAATAAAAAAATGGAGACAGCGCGGCTGGGGAGGAGGAGGGGGAGGGGAAATCGAGGACATCCTTCACTCACTCACTCAAACAAACAAACAGACATTATCGACTAGCTGTAAGCCCGTTGCCCAGCAACGTGAGATTTTCGTTGCATTTTTCAGTAGTCAGAAAATTTACTGGCGTGAAAAATAAATTACAAACCTATTTATTGAATAAGCCAGAAATTCTGATGGTAAAAGAAATATATCTCGGGGCATATATCGACAGCCCTGCCCTGAAGTATTTAAATTGTAAATTATTTAATTTTTGGAATAATGTTTAAGTTTGCTAACAACTATTTTTCGTAGTAGCAGAAATTTCGTCAATTATTGAATTTCAGGAATAATGTTTAAGTTTGCTAACAATCATTTTTCGAAGTAGCAGAAATTTCGTAAATTATTATATTTTGGAATAACTTTTAAGTTTGCTAACAACCATTTTTCGTAGTAGCAGAAATTTCGTAAATTATCTAATATTTGGAATAACTTTTAAGTTTGCTAACAACCATTTTTCGTAGTAGCAGAAATTTCGTAAATTATCTAATATTTGGAATAATATTCAAGTTTGCTAACAACCATTTTTCGTAGAAGCAGAAATTTCGTAAATTATTTAATATTTGGAATAATGTTTAAGTTTGCTAACAACCATTTTTCGTAGAAGCAGAAATTTCGTAAATTATTTAATATTTTAAATAATGTTCAAGTTTGCTATCAATCATTTTTCGTAGAAGCAGAAATTTCGTAAATTATTTAAGTTTTGGAATTATGTTTAAGTTTGCTAACAACCATTTTTCGTAGTAGCAGATTCTATTTAGACGTTGTAAATTTTTTAATTGTGATTATTTTATCGAATATTAATATATAGGTATTTATTTTTTGAAAAACTTATCACGCTTATCAATCGGATTTTATTATTTTCATACGATCAAGATGTACTGTGTTTAAAAAAAAAAGTTATAAACCCAAAAAAAAACGTTTAAGGTTAGACTCGAACCACTGACCATCAGCTTACGAATCTGGCGCTCTGCCTTTTGGGTAGAGCGGAATTAGCCCTACGTGCGAAAATTAGAACATATGAGGGGTATAAAAGCATAACCGCTTACAAGCACAAATGCAAATTGTTCAGTAATCGAAAAAAACGATTTAAATGTTCCCTTTACATTTTTTTGAACGATTTCGAATTATATTCACATCCTTTTAGATTTGTTTTTAGTTTGGTAATTTTATATCAAGCAATTTTAGTTTCGTTACTTCAAAAAAGACAACCTTTTTTTCAATAGAGGAGGTTTTGCAGCTCAAATTTGCAAAGTGGCGGTTTTGTCGTTGAAGGTTTGTGAATGTGGCGGATTTGCACTTCACAATGCGTGATTTATCGATTTAACCACTTCAAGACCAAAACTTCAAAATAAAGTAATAAATATGACTAAAATATTTATTATTTTATATTCTTCATAAAAAAAAACAAAATAAACAGGTTAAAAGTATATTATACAAACAAAATTTTAAAAAAATATATTACAAGCTAAAAAAACGCAAAAATACGTAAATTTTTGAGCTTACTTAATTTGAAATGTTGAAACTTAAAAAAAAAGTTTAAGTTATAAAAAAATATTAATTTTTCAAGGAAAAAAAATATTTATTTGCATTATAAAATGGTGCCTAAAACTAAAAACATTGAAAAAAAAGTATCAAAACATTAGTCGTGAGAGTAAACAGAAGTAACAATTTCAAGAACAAAAAAATAATTATGTGTTGATGAAATGAGATAGTGTAACGATAATTAATTATTGTCAAATAAACAAAGTTGTAGACCAGTGATTCCCAGATTGGGGGGGGGGCGGAATTTATCCGGGGGCCTTGTGGACTTTCTCATGTATAACTTCGTGTGCGTTTGTTGCAACGCTCTGATATTTTGTTTTGGGCAGTGTCGTCGAGGCGATTTAACTTTTAAAAATTTCAAAATGAATGCATCTTGATATGCTTTTTCATGTTTCGAATAAAATGCATTGCGAAATTTTCTAATATCTTGCGATCCAATTTCATTACACTTAAGCTTTTTTTTGTTTTTGTGATGACAATTCCCAATTAATCGTAGAATTGGCAATGTCTTCGGTGAGTATCTATAAAAAAAAATATTTTATTAAAAATTGATCCAGGGCTTGGCGCTTAATGTGTTAACAAATGACAGTTAGAATCAGTTTTATAAAGTGAATAATTATTACCTTTTGCGCTTTTGTATGTTCCGTTTCCACTGATCCCTGTTTACTTCGCGCTTTCTTGCACTGGTTTTAGGCACAGGTGATACATTAACATCCATTTTCTATGATAAGTTTTTAATTATTTGCAAAGCGAACACAAAACATTTGTATGGCAACGAAGCACGGCGGCAATATACGATTTGCGCTAGTATGTGTTTACTGTATCGTGATTGGTCAATTTCGAATGTGGCGCTTTTGAACTTCACTGAAGTGTAAAAGAGGCGGTTATGCATTTATACAACACTTTTGATGTCGATTTTGAATGATTTGGAGACGAATTTGCACTGGTTTGAAGTTTTTAGGGCATAGAGAGTGAGTAAAGGATCATTAATCAATCATTATCTCAAAAACGGTCAGGTATGGATAGTGGCGGTTATGCTTTTATACCCCTCATATATGCTTTGCTTCAAATAAAAAACAAAAGTTTCAAAATTCGAACGTAATTCAATATATATAATGTAATTTTATCGCATTTGGCAGTTGTACGTTACCCTAGAGGTAAAGAATTCAACTCATAATCCGGAGTCCGTGTTTCGAATCCAGCTCTTGGTGCTTTTTTTGTATGAGAATTCAATTTTTCAGCGATTTGATATGTTTCATCAAATAACAGTGTATGGAAAAATTGTTTTTAGAAGTATGAATAAAAAAATGGAGACAGCGCGGCTGGGGTGGAGGAGGGAGAGGGGGAGGGGGAGGGGAAATCGGGGACATCCTTCATACACTCACTCATACAAACGGACGGACCTTATCGGCTATTAATATATAGATACTTCTAAATAATTTACTTTTAATAAAAATAATAAAACATTTTTAGTACTTTTTCCACATAAAATTTATTAGATCAGGACCGGTTTCGCTCATCGCGAGCATTATCAACTGATAAGAAAAATACATAAACAGTGATATTTATACAAATTTAAATTGAAATAAAAAGGTGTAAGCAACTATTAACAATTTAAAGGATTAGCAAATTACATTATAATTACACAAAATTAAAATGCTTAACACCCATAACAATTAAAAACTCATCATCAAAGAATAATAGATTTATCTCTTGGGACATTTGCCTTCTGGGAGTATTGGACCCACGTGAAAGGAACAGGATTCAAAATCCGGAAAATCAAATAAAAAAAACGAGTTGTCACATAATACGATAGATTTATTTTTTTATCTTACGAAGTACAGTTTACAAACTGGAATACAAAAATTTATCACTATTTTGCCCCGTACCATTCCACAAAAAGAACTATATGCCGAAAGAGAGAAACGTGACGGAGTAATTTCATTTCATCGAAGGTCCCCGAGTACACCGTATTTGTAACCGGGATGGAATCCATTCAGTTGGAAGTAGAGACAGTCCCCTGGATCATGTCCTCCTAGCCAGTACAAAAAAGTATTTTCAATTGTGTAAAGGGGTATTTTAATAGCATTACAGCAAACACTGAATGACGATCAATGGCTGTAAATATCAATAGGCACATAGCTCATTTTGCACGGTCGGCGGCATATTATATATATATATTCATTATTTGCTAAAACTATTTTTTGTTATTTCATTTTATCGCAGGATAGGAGCGGATAATAAATATTTCATATTATTAAAAGGTAAATGATTATTTCATACAATTAAAATTTTTGAATAAATACATTTTTAAAGAGGAAAAAAAAAACTTAACACACCCTTTTGTTGCCGGTTGACAGAAAAATTTGATAAAATTCATTTGCGGTACTTGTCTGTTTAACTGTACACATTTGGGCATGTTTAAATAAAAAGACTAGTGAATTACCCGAGCATTGCCCTGATTCAGATTCACGTAGAAAAGCTAGTTTACTACGGAAGGGTAGGATGCTGCTAACTGAAAATAGGCAGCAGAAAAAGCCCTTACCGGCCAAGAGTAATAAATTTCAAAACAAACTCTTCTGCAATAAGGGTTGTCGCAAAAAAATATATAATACAGTTTTGGAATTAATTTATTACTTGAATGACAGGGTTGCCTTTTAATAGCGTTATCAACGGTTTGAACAACCCTGGTGTAATTAAACTTATCGTGTCATCTACTGTTAAACGTGTAGCATAAAAACAGACAAGTACCATATCTTTAAAAAAGAAACCTTGAAACAAAGAACCATAGATAATTTTTATTAACAGAATCACTATAAAATATACACCATTATTAATTTAAAAAAAAAATTAACACTCAAAGAACTCCATTAGTTAGATCTCTTACGCCAATGACTTTGGACACCTGCTGATAGTGCGAAGGGAGAAGTACGGTTTTGTTTTTGGTTTACGAGAGGTTCGTAAAAACCAACGATGTATACAACACCACGCCTTCATTCAATTTCACCAATCGCAAGAAAATAATAATCAAGAATTCATAAAATAAAAAATAAATTACCCTCTTCGGGTGCGGCATGTATCAATCGTCCGGTTCATTATTGAAACATCTTCAAACTGAAGTGGTGGAAAAAAAAATTGTCACCAAGATTCTGATATGTTTGATTCAAAATTTACACATTTTATCAACGGTTGTTTACAGATAATGTACTTTGCTCTGGTTCAGTAGTAGGACATTACGAAATATTCGTGTAACGACCCAGACAATACTGAAATTTTGGGACAATATTTTTTAAATTCTCGATTAATGGACATGCATAATTACTTCATACTTCAAAGTTGTCTGAGTAATGTACTGGACCAGTAGAGGGAAACCTGCGGCCTTTTGACTTGGTCAAAATATTCACTTTGATCAAAAAATTACACGTAAGCGTTGCTAGACAGTCGAAAAAAAGGGGGGGCGGTGTCAACGTTTTCTTTATTGCGGCCTTATGTTGAATCGGATAAATGTGGTCTTTTGAAATGAAAAGGTTCCCCACCTCTGAACTGGCCAATCGATATTTGAAAAAAAAATTAAACCACATTAAAGCAGAATCAAATTGAATATTCAGAAATACAAAAATAGTACACGCGTCTATTATGCGTCCCACTACCACAACACGTTCACTATTATTTTTTTAAAAAAGTATTAAAATACAAAAAAAATTGCAACTTCCGTTTTACATTACACGTGACTTTTGCACGACGGCAATACAAATGAGACGGCGGCCATTTTGCGCAGTCGACGAATTCAAAATGGCGGCGCGACAGATCATTTCGAATTCGGAACACTGCTGCTTTTCACATTCGTATAATTTAACTAATCTGAATTATTTTTAATATATAATAAAACAAAAAATGCATTATGTATTTCAAAATGCCAAGAATTATTATGCAAATATATAATATATATAATATAGTATTTAAAAATGGAGCAGATGAAGAACTTAATTATATAGATTGTCAACGTATACAATTCGAATACAAGACAGACCCAGTGCTTCTAAAATGGGCAATGACACAATTTTAACCCTTTGACTATACATTATCTATTGCCATATTTCATTAAATCAATATAATTTCTTTGGATATGGATACTATTTTTATTATATATTGAAAATGAACAAAAGAATTTCGTGAAAAAGTTAATATTTGAATTCCATTTTGAGTCAATGAAATTATGGAATCGACGACAGTAGAGCGTCACATACCCACAGATGAAAGCAAAAAGAAAGATCTATACCTGAAATCTTATAAAAAAATATTTAAAAGCAATAATGACTAAGTTAACTTACACTTTTAAATGGGCCCATTAGAGGTGAAGTGAGCCAAGTAGTTTTTAAAAAAAAAGTGTTTTAATATTCTACACGTCTAAAAAAGTATCGTAAAAGTGAAGTAACCTCAGTTAATACACAATGCAATATTGTTGTCACTGCAAAATAAAAATGTACAATCCACCAAAACACCGAATAAAGACGTGATTGTACTTAAAAGTCCAAGAGAAAAGTTTTACCATTTTACTAGTTGGCTCACTTCACCTCTAAAGGGTCGAATTATGCGTTTAAAAACTACTCAAGTGTAATAACTCGAAAGGTTTGAGAAACCGCACTCTTCAACTTATGCTGTCTCATTTTTTCCAATGTACTTACGAGCACGAGAGTGAGTGGGCAATAAAAAAATACATTTCTTTTTATTGAAAGATGTCGGCAAAAATAGTGACCAAGCCCCTTGAATTCGATTCGATACGTCAATATTTTTTTAATACACCCAACGCCAATATCAGAATCGGAATTAAAAAATTACAATAAGCAACACTATCTGATTGCAAATGTCTGTGCTGAATTTTTCTGCGATAAAAAACTACAATTGCCGGCCGCTGTAGAAATGTCATCTTTTGTAGGTTGGCGTGTTGTGTTATAGGAAAGTACGCGGAGTAAGGCGGAGTAGGTGTGTAGTTGGCATCACTGCAGGCTGACGACGCGGGACAGAAGGCTGTTCCGCCGACTCAGCCACACCCTGCAAATTGAAGAACATTAAAAATCGATGAAACAAATCAACAGTTAAATTTAATTTCTATAAGCGTACCCTTCCAAATACAAGTAAAAAGTATTATTGTTTTGTGTATAGACCCCTCCCCAATAAAATAAATGTTATTGGGGAGGGCCCAATAAAATAAATGTAATAAATAATATTTGATGGTTAGTCTGAAGACGCTTCTTACAGTGGCGAAACCCGTGACACAGTTTGTAAGACAATCAGCGTAATACCAAAGTTATCAAACTTAATATTACGTGCAAACTGGCCGATTAAATTGTTCAAATTGTGTACGTCTCTACACGTTTTGCCACCAATGACCGTGGTTTCACCTTTCGGCACATTCAAGCATTCAAGTGTACAGATGAACTTGAACTGACCTTTTGTAAGTAAATACAGTCGAACTCGGTTATTACGATCACAAAAATAGCGGCATCTCGGATGTAATGAGGAAACATTCGTTGACATTTTATTAACGTTCGTTAACATTCGTTGACATTTCGTTAACATGGTTTTCTCCGTACTTTTATTCACTTTTATAACGAGCTACTTCTTGGGCATACCAAACCAGTAATGACGATCTTCAGAGCTCATGATATATTGGACGAGCTAGTCGAATTTTTTGCACAGAGCACTGAGACCACCGAAAAGAGTCTTAAGAGTCATAGCAGTCTTAAGTTCCAAGCAGTGTCGTAGAAAAAACAGCAAAAAAGACCAGGCCGTTGAATCCCAGCCGCTCCTAACAAATTGTATGGCGGTTATACGTAGATCAACTCTAAATTCCAATTTATGAGCTTTTTTTTCGTTGAATATAATATGTATGTTTGAAAAATTTCTTGTATGGATAGTCTGTGATTCTTTGGTGTTATTAATTTACAATCAACGATACATCGGAAGGGTCATATATGCAAATTAAGTAATGATTCCAAGAAATATAGCGAATGGCAAGAAATGCGATGTGTGGTAAAACAAATAAAATTTAACTTCCCACTATTAAATATCACAGTTATATAAAATATTGATTATAAATAACATAAAACAACAGTAACAAGCGGAATCCATATTATATTATATACGATTTTGACGCTTATTGTGATATTATGAACTAAATGCTGCGTTTTATCATATAATAATGGCAATATACCAAGTAAATGATGATTTAATCAATAATAATATTTAAAAAATAATGAAGTGAAATGTGCTACCCTAGTTTGACTTACTGATTTTTGATTACTGATATGACTTGAGAAATCCTATGGAAAGATTGAGTAACGAACCAGTGTGCACAAATAAATTTTGAGATTAATTATTAATTGATTAAAATCCCAATAATGACGTTGATTTATTTAATGAACTATCCAACCTCATATTCTGTATTGAAATATTGTAAAAAAAATAATTTTAATAAAATGATTTGCCTTCTTTGTTCTCCGAGATTTTTCTTCAAAAACCTTAGAAAATGAGATTTTTTCTTATTTTGAAAAATATGTAATTGAAAAGATATATAATTACAATATAAATATGTATTTCCTACAATATATCAGAAACAAATGGCTTCATAATGATGTGATATTACATTGAAAATTATGACGCCGGCCCGCTTATCTGAAAAAAGTACCTGTTTTCAGTTCCATAGCATGGCTTTCACTATAGGGGGCTTTGGTTGAGTGCTTTGAGGGGATATTTAAAAACAATAAAACAAGCATCAATTCTAAATTTTATAAGAAAAGTGGATTGACGTCCTTTTTTATTGAAAATTCCGATTTTATTGAAAAGTGGATTGAAGGAAGTGAAAATAAATTCTAATTGTGTATTTTTGTTTAAATTCTGACTGTTTGAGTTATGTGACCGCTCCAGATACTTCGTGACTTCATGTGATGGGTATGTTTGTAAGCATTTAAAAATACCTATTCTCTGATATAACGAGCAAACTCAGGCGGTCCCGTCTTCTTCATAATAACCAAGTTGGACTGTAGTTGCATTGTGTATACATAAGAATACGCAGTTAATTACCCGATTCCAGCTCCGAGTAAAAGCGACAGCAGGTTTGAGAGCAACAGAGAGGCGAGCAGGTCCCTGCTGAAGAGGGGTTTGCCGCCCAGGCGCGCCCTGCGTAGGCTCAGCGGCACCCTTCTTGCCGGATGCTGGAACTTCCAGTCTCTGCAATATCAATTGTATATGCGTCAGGAATATTAACATAATTGAAATACTTTCGATGGTTTCGGCGGTGACTTTGTGGAAGTTCATTTTAATAGAAATATATTACAGTGAAACCCCGATTCTATCGTTCTCGCATTGTTCGTTTTCCCGAATGGATCGTTTATTGTTCATAGTACCGGCCAAACGACCATAAGAACAATGTAAAATATTCCTGCATTATTTGTTCCCCGATTTACGGTTTTCCTCGATCTATCGTTTAAATATTTTGTTCCCGTCACAAATATTATCCCGATTGACCGTTTTCGTTGAACATTTCTCATAAATAGTCTTGTCTTGCTTTTCAGTGAAACCCCGATCTACCGTTCTCGCTATCTTTGTTTTTTTTTCATGAATCATTTATCTTTTACCCGACCAAGACTTCGTAATAACAATGTTCAATAAATCCATTCGAAAACATTAAACATCACAAGACGGTAATAATAAACAAAAGGTTCCATTAGATCCAAACACATAAGTCGTATTAAGACAATTCTAGCGATGAAATCAATTTATGTCCAGTCCCTTAAAAAAGCCCCCATATATTATCACTGTCCCTGAGTGTTTTCAAAATTTTGTATCGCTGTACTCGGTCAATACTGAGTGCCTCCTGTTTAACGCATGCATTCTAACAGTGCTGTTTTACGGTTGCGAGTCATGGCACCTTACAAAACCGCAGAGTAACCGCATACTGCGCATTAAAAACAGATGCCTGTTTTCATAACTCTTCGGGGAACAAACTTTAAATTATTTAATGAATTCAATTATTTAATGAATTCAATTATTTTTTTTTCCGGAACGTATCTATCGTGTAAAAAAAGAGTCGAGTGTACTCAATACAACAAATTGCGTGGAGGGGGGCCTTGCGTGACGTCTGGCCTGAATTTCTAGCTAAGTCACTGTCTGCATCCACTCTGGTATATTGTTGGTTTAATATCGTTTTAAAAATTATGCTACTCACTTGGGGGGTAATTGATCCGGTCTGCTGCTCCACTGCCACACCCATTCGGCGCTGCTCAATTCGCTATCCTGAAAAGACAGCAGACACATCACCGTCAGCAGTGCTCATTAAACACAATTGAGAAGTAAAATAGAAACAAAACGATGGCGATAGGTACTGATAAATACATCTAAGATGAAAAAATAGATGCCAAAAATATGTGCGTGATTTTTGAGTTTGTAGAAAATAGAACAAAATACATGTTAAATGTATATTTTAAATTTGTTATCACAACCATACGTGCATATATTTTATTTCAATTCAAAAATAAAATATTGTAGCCGAACAGAGTTCTATGGGGAGCTAGCTACGAGGGATAGAGAAAGAGATAAATTGAATTAATATGTGATATGTCTGCCGCCATGTATGTACCTTATTGCCTCCATAATTGATGTAGACTCCCCGCAGCTCGTCCTCCGTGCTCGGTTCAGTGTTGGGACTATTTGGTGGACTTTTTGGACTGCGGAAGAAATGATTTTTAAAGATTAAATTCTACATATGCATTTTTTCTTAATCACTTAGATGCCGGCGCGAAATACTCGATCTAGACTTGTATGCCGGTGGTTATAGAGCATAGGTTCCCAACCTGTTTCGGGTGGCGACCCCTTTTTATTAAAGCCTTGTGACTAGGCGACCCCCCTGAGGAATTTTAAACCCTCGATTTGCTATACCTTTTCCTTGGATTGTCCCCGAAACTCTTTTTTTTTTTTTTATCTCACTGAGGAATTTGAAATCCTCGATTTCAAAATCGAAAAAAGTTGGCGACCCCCCCCCCCAGAAAACTCTTCGCGACCCCCAGGTTGGGAACCCGTGTTTTAGCCATTTGAAATCGTTTAAAAAATGATTTGACTTGCATAATCTGTTCTGTTGACACAATGAATATTTCCGTAATCCAAGACCGCTCCCGATGTGGAGCATATGGCCTCCCAATGGAGGTATCTCAACAGAATTATTATTTTTTTCTACAGGAAGTGTTTGTTACTCAACCCCTTTTATTTCAAAGAGGGTAGGGATATGAAGGATGGGGCTAGGACAGGACTAGTGGTTGGCTAATCGCTACACTCCCTTATTTTAGAATTGGAATGGAAGGGGAGAATATTTAAACCAGGGCTGTGGAGTCGGAGTCGGAGTCGTGGAGTCGCGGTGTTTTGGCTGGAGTCGGAGTCGTGAAAAACGAGCGACTCCGACTACTTTTAAAAAAAATGCATTTTTTTTAATTACGAAATTTATGAAATTTAAATTACGTGCGACTTCTTGAACTGAAATTTTACCTCGAGGATATGGCCAATCCAAACGTGACTATGACTGAAATTCAATGGAAAGAAGTAGAGGAACCTGAAGTCTTGCTTCGCCATCCTTATATTGCTACAAAGATGTTGCAAGCCAATGACTTGACTCCTGGTGCATTTTTCAAGGAGTGGAAAAACATTATTTTCCGTTTATCAAAAATTCCGAATAATGCTATTGCTGATGGAATTAAAAACGCCATGATTAGTAGAGAAAAAAAATTACTGGACAATGATATTCTGTTGGCTGGGATCTATGTTGACCCCATGGTTCGATCCATATTGACAGAAGAAGAAATAAATAGAGCTAAGAACGCTCTATTTGAATTAACCGTTCGTTTGAAAGGCCTTCGAGTGGAAAACGAGACGACAGCAGGCAGCTGTATTAATCAATCAATACATGAATTATCATCAGATTCATCCGACACCGCTGAATCTGAAGATGATTTTGAAAAATATCTTGACGAACAAGAGAAAATAAAACGACCTCGTTTGAGTCCCAATGTAGTAGACGAAGGAGACTCTATTTCAAAATTTAGAAATGAATTTTACGACGCATTTAAAATAGTAGAAAAAATTGACCGATCGTGTAATTTAAATGTGAAAATGGCAATACAGCGGTTTCCAGAAATTATAAAAGATTCAGCATTGACCGTTACAGCATTGCCGCCAACCCAAGTATCAGTAGAGCGGTTATTTTCTGCTCTTAAAATACTTAAAACTGATTTAAGAGCTTCTACAAATGCAGATTTGATAGAAGCGATGTTATTTTTAAGAATAAATTCAAACCAATAAAGTTTAAACTTATATTTATTATGTTTTATTTATGCCTATAACATGTATAATATGAAAAATTAGGCTATTTTCCGGATTAACTAGTTGATCTGTAATTTAATACACATAAATAGGAAAGGTAGGAAAAAAACTTGACAAAATTAAACTTTTTTTTAGTCAAGTCATAGTCGGAGTCGGAGTCGTGTTGTTGGTAAATGTCATAGTCGGAGTCGTGTTTTTTTTCAACGACTCCACAGCCCTGATTTAAACGTCACAAACATCCATGCTTTCGGACAGAAAATTGATAAACCAATTGAAATGTGCTGTTCGTACTGGGATTCGAACCTGTGAGGTCCGGCATGGAAGCTAACGATGTTGGCTACTGTGACATAGACCCGACACTTTATACATAAGAAAAACGACTGTATCTCCTGTGCTTATTTACAATTTGATCAATTTACTTAACGGCAAAGCTGAAAGAGCTTCGATTTGCAAAAATATGCAGGATATAAATACCTGTCTCTCCTGGAGGAGGCGAGGGAGTGCCTCGCCGAGGAGTTGTTGCTTTCCCTCTGCGCCTCACGCAACAGCCTCAGGTATTCGTCCCCTGCCGACGGCAAAGGCGTGTTGCTGCGACCGCCCAGCTCCACCCACGACTCTGCAAACGACAATAGCTGATCAGAATTCATTCCATTCTCTTGTTTAGTTGCGTAGGAGAAATTTACATTTAATTTATATCACAATTGACAAGGATGTAAAAACGAAAATGCGTACCAGACTCTATCATTAGTCTTGTAGGAAAAGCACCTATGACATGCACGCGCTGTTCATAAATTATTAATAAAAAAATATTATACAATATTTTGTTTTAACGCTATAATTAAGACAAATTAAGACTTATTTTGAAGCAATCGTGTAATTGATCAATTAATGGAATTTTAAAAAAATCCCAGTTTAGGCAGCTTAAAGGGAGGGAGAACATTGGTCTAGATCAGGCGTGAGGAACCTGCGGCCTTCTGGCCAATTCTCTAATTCTGTAAATTATTGGGATTTTCGATGTCAAAATCCTTGAAAGACCTAAAATAAAAGGTCCCACACACTGGTAATTTTGGGAAATCCGCAAATTTCTGGGCCTTAAAAAATGGCATAAAATTGATTCCGGCCAAAAATTTCGGAAAACGAATGTGGCCTTTAGAGAAGAAAAGGTTCCCCACCACTGGTCTAGATTGAAATAAATTTGAGAATAGCCAAGCAGAACTTCAGCGAATTTAGCCCAGAACGTGTCTGTTTTTTACTTTTGGGATAGAGGGTGGGTGAGCAGGAATGGGGCAGAAACATCACAAACATCGATGCCTTTAATGTAGAAAATTGATAGATGAAATTTTTCATTCAGAGATCCAAACGAAGTGGACGAATAGCAATACGAGGTCGGGCAGTCGCCATTGAATGGTTATTAGATAGCGCACTGGTAACCAAAAGATATCTAATTACGATAACAGATGACATTTCCTATATTCTTTCAGCTTCACGTATCAAATGTCAAATCTATCGATGCGACAAGTTCATATCAGATATCTGACAACGACTATTGATCTGGAATAATATATATTTTTATTTCATATTTGAGACAACTGAAAAAAATTGCTGAGCTATTTCGCAGTGGCGAAATTAATTTTACATATAACCACGTAACGGAGGCTTCTCAAGAGAAATTATTCAACGAGAATCGACTATTATTCATTTGCTCAACCTTTTTATATCGTGGGGTGGAAAATGGGGCTGAGGGTGGGCTGGACGGGACTTGGAGGCTAACGTGAAACCCTTATTTAATTTGACTGCAAGCCTAAATAAATAAATAAAAAAAAACAGAAGTTTTTCTACGAGAACTGTTTGCTACTCAGTAGCTCAACCTCTCTTATTCAAAGAGTTTTTCTCGTATGATCTTTCAATTTTAAAATATTTGGCGCACTGGCATTAGCTGTGATGACAAAAAATTTTTTTCAATAAAAGAAAAAAATTCTAAAAATCGATTTATTATTTTTCATTTGAAGGCATATATGTCTTGAATAACCCCTCCCACCCATCCTATCCTTAAACAGGGCAAAGGCAAAGGGATTAGCCAACCACTAGTCTTGTCCTAGACGTATCCTTCTATCCTTACACTCTTTTAAAACAGGTGGGCTAAGTAACAAGCAGTTCTCGTAAAAACTCTTCTGTTGAGATAAACTATATTAGGAGTACATATGGTCCACATTGGGAGTAGATGTGGTTAAAAAAAATGCAATCTTCATCAAAAAATATTAACTAGATGTTAGACAGCACCTGGGTCACGCCAGGTTTTTCCAGAATTTTGAAACGCCGAGCTAAAAAGGTTCCCCATCACTTACCTACTCAGTTTCTCACAAAATCAAACCACCTCAACCCCAAAACACGACGCAAGCTAGGTATGCGAGTTTGCCGAGATTTCGTCGGGTGCCATGATTCGCTACCGTAAAGCAGTACTGTTTGAATACATTCGTTCAACAATAAAATACGGGCACGGCCAACAACAAACAACTCTTTCGCAAAAAATCGCGCCGAAACAAGGGGGCGGCGAATGGCGCACGATCTCCTCGCAACAGCGGGCGGAAATAATAATAAAAAATGGTATCCGGATTATTCCGGATCGCGATGTTAAAATGGATAAACTAGACGACCCCCCCCCCCCCGCCGCGAGACAAACGCATGAATGAATTCGATAGCAGACTAGTGAAAGTGGACACCGGCCAGAAATAGTAAACACACATAACAAGGCGTTTAGAATTTCAAGGTCCCAAGGCGGCAGCGGTTGTCAAGCCTGTAGATGTAATAACACACCCACAATTAATTGGTCCGACGGGCAGCCGAACACGGGTTCGATGGAGTCAGCATTTTATAAGTCGATTTATCGATTTCTGTGTCTGTGAACAGGGCGTATCAAGAACGATTAGTTAAATACCAGTCCTGTCTTAACTTAACCCCATCATTGTAACCACTCTCTCTAAGAAAAGTTAGGTTGAGAAACTGAGTAACAAACAATTCTTGTGGAAAACCTTCTGAAGAGATTTCGTTTCCGTTATAGTTCAAGTTAAATATATCGAATGTGGAAAGGAAAAAGGACGTAACCCACACATATAAAATTGTACAGGAGGCGCAAAAAACGTGTTTTGATGATTTTTGGCCATATGTAAATTATGAATTATACACAACCTTGAAGTGCAGGGAGACTTCTAAACTGGTGTTTAATTGACATAATCCAACATTAATTAAAGAAATTGTCAAGGAAAAACCTTCATTTCAGTCTTTTTTCTTGGTTTTAATTTTTTACAAAGTCATCTTTTTCACACTTAAAAGCTAAATTTAGATACTAATTCGGCATATGCAGCTTGCATCCTTTTGATAGAACGCGTATCAAGTTTGATACATTGTGATTATCGAAAAAAAACCTGTTTTGAGAAAACTGTGGGTTACGTCCTTTCTCCTTTCCACAGTCGATATACATATACATCGGTTCCGGAAAAGTAACGGTTTTTTCCGGTCTATTTTCGATTCTCTTTTATTTATATAAAAAAATTGGACCATTGTATATAGTACTTGTACAATAGCTCGGCGCCACAATCCAAAGGAGCCAGGTACCGAGACAAAAACGTATTGCGCCTGCGACAAATGAAGTGGGGAGAGGTCATGAACCGATATTATTTTTCCCGGTTCGATTCCGGTTTTCTTCAGTTCCGATTCTTATCGCTGATTATAAAATACATACGACGTTAGCATGCACACCCATTGCAGTATAGATTTTAATGAAAAAAATGGTCAATTTTTACCGTATAAAATACTGTCGTAAAAAAACTATATATTAACATATGCAATTAAGGTTCGAAATATGCGGCATAACATAAAAAAAAACAGCATACATAAAAAAAGCGTCGACCGCGACAGTTTGACGAGCGCTGGCACGCGGTGTTGATTAGAGATCTGAAGAATTCGCAGAGCAAAACTTCTGCGACAGGGGGGGGGGGGTAAAAAAAAACACGAAAACATCACCTGTTTGTGTCGCGTCGGGTTCTGCTGACCGGCAATAATAAATAGAATTTTGCGCACTAAATCAACACAAACTCGTGGTATAAATAAATACATGTGCTCGATAATGATTTGGCGCCGCTGTGAAGGACTAGAATGCCAACGTGTATCCCCATTTCAATAGAATGTTTTCAATATGTGAATATTATGGTATCGATCGTTCAGTAGAATAATTCTGAAAACTTTACATATAATATAACCTGTTTTGAGATAAGGGGCCGACCATATATGACGTGACACGATTTTGGCTATTTTTACCCCTCCCCCCAAACCCCACTGTCATATTTTCGTCACGCAGTGGAACCTCGATTTCCTCGATCTTTCATCGAAACATTAAGGTCCGTTCACATATTTACTGTGGAAAGGAAAAAGGACGTAACCCACACAAATCAAATTTTACAGGAGGCGTAAAAAACGTGTTTTGATGGTTTTGGGCCACATGCAAATTATGAATTATACACAACCTTGAAGTGCACGGAGACTTCTTAACTTATGTTTAATTGACATAAACTAATATTAATTTTAAAAATTGTCCAGGAAAAACCTTTATTTCAGTCTTTTTTATTGGTTTAAATTTTTTACAAGTTCACCTTTTTCAAACTTAAAAGCTAAATTTAGAAACTAATTCGGCATTTGCAGCTTACATCCTTTTGATAGAACGTGTATCAAATTTGATACATTGTGATTATCGAAAAAAAACTGCGGATTACGTCTTTTTTCCTTTCCACAGTCGATATGTATGTTATCCCGATTGGCTGTTTTTTTTTTTAAAACTGGACTGTCGATATGGCGAGATTTTACAGTGTTTTAATTAATGTCTTCTCGTATCTCCGTCAATATTATTTGCAGAGACTACAAGCATACAAGCGTCTGCCCTGCGCAGCGCTCCGTCGTGAACCCAGCACAGATTCTTGCTTGACGCGTGCAGGTTGTAAATATTTTGTCCGCTCTACCGAGGTCTCTCGTATAAATTGCGGACGCAAGAAAAGTTTGGCTAACGCTGTGTATACAGCAATCGCCCGTCTGAAGAATTCGCAAAATGCAACAACAACAATACATACAGTGTGACAGAAAAAAATAATCAAAACATCACGCGACTTTTTGTTTGATAGTCGAAAGCGATTGTGTAATTTATACCAACTATTAGATATCGACTGTGGAAAAGAAAAAGGACGTAACACACAGTTTTTTTCAAAACAGGTTTTTTTTGATAATCACAATGTATCAAAATTGATACACGTTCTATCAAAAGGATGCAAGCTGCAAATGCCGAATTAGTAGCTAAATTTAGCTTTTAAGTTTGGTAAAAAGATGACCTTGTAAAATATTAAAACCGAGAAAAGACTGAAATAAAGGTTTTTTAAATTAATATTAGATTATGTCAATTAAACACCAGTTTAGAAGTCTCCGTGCACTTCAAGGTTCTGTGTAATTCATAATTTGCATATGTCACAAAATCATCAAAACACGTTTTTTGCGCCACCTGTAAAATTTGATATGCGTGGGTTACGTCCTTTATCCTTTCCAGTCGATATAATGATTTCAACATTTTCAAATCGCAGTGTGTTTATTTACTTCGGCGTAGTAGAGTCTTGCGTTACACGAGAGCCCAGCAAAAAGGGGGGGCCCACATTTATAAATGTTAAGAATAGAGAGTCCCAAATTTATAGCTACGCCACTTATAATATTATGTCACATGTTATTAAGTGTTTTTCAGAGTTGTACGAACAATTGAATGAGACGATCGATATGATAAATGCACTGTCGCAAACGATGTTGTGGAAGGCGGCCGTGAAACCACCTTGCGCGTCTCGCGCGAGATCGCACGCGCCGAATTCAACAATCCAACAAAAAGATTACGCATTTGCGTATTTGCACACTAAATTAAGCTCGGCTGAATGTTTTTTTAACCTGTTAGTGTTATATTATTATTTTTAACAAAAAAAAACAAAAACGCGCAGTTTTGAGCATCCAAAGGTCGACGGCACCTGCTCAGACAGGGTTTGGGGGGGGGTCTGGGGCGAAAGGTGAAGTGCAAATATTGAATTCGGTTTTCTTTGTGTGTATCTTTCTTTCGTGGCGTTTTATAATATTTTATTTGCACCGGTGTAAACAAAGCGAGGTTAGTTACCAGCGCCCGTAAGTCGTCCGCAAACACTATACATACAATGAATCAAGTCGAACGATTTTTCTTTACGACACCTACTCAACTTTTCTTAACGTCCTACGTCAGGGTTTCTCAGCGGGGGACCCTGTGGCCTCGCAAATTCCCGTCCCAAGCTGTTTATTTGGGAAAATCTGTAAATGCCTGGGTTTTTAAAATTCATTTTTCTATGGGAAGACAAAACAATGGTTTGGGGCAGGGTTCACAGGCGTTAATATTTGAGCGGGACTGTCCCAAGTTCAATCGACAAATCCCGAGTCCCGACGTGTACATGTATAAAAGTCTTCGAAATGGTGAACGTCCCGATCTGTAATTTTGTAAATCTGGCAACCCTGTTTGGAGGCAACAGAAAAATAAACACTCGAAAGAGGCCACGGGCCCAAAAAGGTTGAGAAACACGGTCCTACGCGACAAAAAGCACTCCGCGATCAGTTTATTTGGTACATATTTTGATCCGCTTTAAGCCGCGTTAGAATCGTGTCCGCAGTGACTTCGCCTACGCAAGACGTAGCGCAAGTAGCTGATCTATCTGGTTCAGTGGAGGAACTTAACCTTTTTAGTGACCCGCACCCCCTTTAAAATTTATTTACGTATTTGAAACACATTTAATATACATTTTTTTATACATGTCGAAAAAGAAACTTCTCCCGCACCCTATGAAATGCTTTCTCGCATCCCAGGTTAAGAACCACTGATCTAGTTGATGTTTACCACTGCTGAAAATGTGCTAAAGACAATTATTGTTTTTTTTATCCATTGCCGGCGGAGTGGTCTTTCGTAGGTTCGCGCATAACCTGTTATCATTTTCCTATTAGTGTTGTATTTTTCGATATCAAGGATTTCCGGCCTGCGTGTGATCACAATAATAATCAATCTCTGCAAACAAAGCCGACAAAACAAATAGTAGATAATAGAATAATTTCGCTCACGATAAAACCATAGCTCGTATTTAACACGAGACAAAAAAAAACTTTATCATTGCATAGATTCCGTATTTGTTCGTATATCTATCTACCTCATAGCAGACCCGTTCGATGCGTAAAGACCCAACGAAGAGGGGGGCCCGAATCTCTACATAGTCAATACGTACAGTGGCGGATTATCCTATAAGCGCATGAGGCGCCTGCTTGGGGTCTCCGAATCTTAGGGGCCTCAAAAATGGCTTAAATTATAAAACCAATACACTCTTTGTTCAGATTTTAATATATATTTACTATTTTACATGAAATATTTTGATGTTCTTAGCTTATTAGAAAAACAGGGCTTTTTTTGTTGCGCCTGGGGCCTCTCGTATACTTAATCCGCCACTGAATACGTACACTCACGTATACACACCCAATCCTTTTTTACGCGATACATTGGTTCCAGAAATTGAAGCGTAAAAGAAACATATCGACTGTGGAAAAGGACGTAACCCACAAATATAAAAATTTACAGGAAGAGCAAAAAACGTGTTTTGATGATTTTGGGCCATATGCAAATTATGAATTATACACAACATTCAAGTGCACGGAGACATCTAAACTGGTGTTAACTTGACATAATCTAATATTAATTAAAGAAGTTGTCTAGGAAAAACATTTATTTCAGTCTTTTTTCTTGATTTAAATTTTTTGCAGTGTCATCTTTTTCAAACTTAAAAGCTAAATTTAGAAACTAATTCGGCATTTGCAGCTTGCATCCTTTTGATAGAACGTGTATCAATTTTGAAACATTGTGATTATCGAACAAACCCTGTTTTGAAAAAACTAGGGGTTACGTCCTTTTTCCTTTCCACAGTCGATATATATACAATTTGACAAATTGATTCTAAAAAAAAGTCGGAATCCGGGATTGGAGACCTTAGGTCCTAATAAATTTGAAAATAGATCCTCTGGTGATTGAGATGTGTACCTAAAACGTTACCTAGTAAAAAATATTCAAGTTCAGACAAAAATGTGAGGCATATGTTATACTGGAAGATTCTGAGACAGAATCAAATGACATGCATCAAATAAACATATTATTCGGCAAGATAACATTTAAGGTGACATTTAAATTTTTGTTTTTTTTCCTATTATATATCTTATCTTTGAGTAGGAAGACTGTATGGGAGGCGGAGGCGACCGCAGGACAACAATTAGGATTTTTTTTAAAATAAATCGGTTTATGATAATATGCTTGATAAGTTAGACCAGTGGCGCACAGCCTGCTGCCTTTACTCAGACAATGCGTTTTAAAAAACATATAAACGAAACATGTGCAGTGAAACCCCGATTCTACTTTTTACAAGGGACCGTAATAAACAAACGAAAAATGCAGGAAATCTTACCGGAGTCGGAAAAAACGAATTTAAACGAATCTAATTTCTTAATTGTTTGCGTATACATTTCGCTGGTCAATAGTAGCGCCACTGAAAGTACCACAGGTCCGAACCGATTAAAAACAATTAAATTGTTTAATAAATAAATAGTACTTTTTAACATTTTTCATAAAGTCAGGCAAGAATTTTTAAATTCTTAATCAAGATAATAAACTGACATGAAGAATTCACACCCACATCCGCCCAATAAGTTGTCATCAGTAAGTACATATGTACAGTATTAGTAAGCCAAATATGTATATTCGACAATAATTGACCGAACCTTCGTACTGATTGGCAGTGACGGATTAAGACCTTGGGAGGCCCCAGGCGCGATAAAATTTGGATTTCTTTTTTTTCGGATCGCGTTGCAAAAATTCACGTAAAATAAAAATTAATGAGCACAAATTAAATAGTCAGAATTTAAATCAATCTTTGGTCAGAATATTTTATAACCATTTTGGTAAGGTTAGGTTTTTTTTTAATTTCATTTAAATTGTGACTATTTATTCTGACCGATATATTATGACCATTTAATATAAATTCTGACCGGAAAAATGCGAGCCAAAATTAATGTAGAAAACCGAATTTAAAATATATCAATTATTTATCATATGGGCTGTTTTGATGACCCTAAGAATCGCGCGCCTCATTTGCTTATAGGGTAATCCGCCACTGCTGATTGGTGAAATGATGACTATATGAATTTACAAAAAGGAAAGGAAATGATTGAAAACGATTGTAGATCAATTCAAAGGAGGATTTTTTCTATTCATGGCCGCTCCCAATGTGAAGCATATGGAGGTATATCAACAGAAGTTTTCTACGAGTACTGTTTGTTATTCAGTCAGTATAAGCGGTTAGCAAATCGCTCTCGCTCGGAAGGGTGGGAGGGAATTTTTAGACATCACAAACACCCATGCCTTCGAACAGAACTCGATTGTTGTTCACACTGGGACTCGAACCCGTGAGATCCGTCACGTAAGCCGACGACGTTGACCGCTGCGCCGTGGAACCGACTAAATATTGACATCCAAAATTAAATGTTAAGCAGATAAATCTTATTTATCAGACATTAATGACAAAAATACTTAATTAATTTAAATAAAAAAACAATTATTATCTAAATATATCTACAACCGCAGCAGAAAGAGTTTTTTTTTAAATACCCAGATAAAAAAGTGTAACATACATGAATAGCCTTAAAAATCGACACCGATTCGTTATCTTCGTTTGTTTGTTTTTTATTTTATTTTTTTATTCGAAAATATTGCACAGGATTGTGAAGCAGTTTTGCTATTTTTTTTTAATTCGAAGTAATTTAAAATCGATAAAAAGTTGGGTTAGAAATTTGAAAAAGGAACACCGCACACAAAGGAAAGAAAAAAGAAAACAAAGCCAGTCTGACAGTAAGGGTTCACTGAACATGAAAAATCGTATAGAAAGACCGGTAGTAATACCTCGTATATGTGACGTATATATGTTTTGAATATTGTGGAAAAAACATGTTCTATACGAAATTTCGTATTATAAAATCATATGATACTAGTTGTAGTATATTTATAAATATAAATAAATAAGTTTTAATTAATAATAGTTTTCTATTAGCAGTCATCGAAGAGATAAATATTAATTATGAATGTGCTCGATACGAGTTATTTCAATCGAAGAAGTTATACCAACGTACGTGACGATAAACAGCTGTGCGGTCTTCATACGAATGAAAAACCAAACAAAAACAAACGCATGACGAAATGGCGGATAGGATATGTGCACAGCAAATAATAACAAATGAACTCAAAATTATAAAGATGTCTCGTAGATTTGTTGTTCGTACAATATTAGAAGGAGAAGTACGCATTTATTTTATGCGTGACACGTTTTACGGTGTGAAAATTTAAAATGTCCGCCGCATGCCGTCCCGGGAATATCTGTCAAAACATGTCTGACGTCAATATTATTGTTGCTTATAATATTTTCTGTACAGGCAGTGTAATAAATTAAAACAATGTAAAAAGTCAATGAATAATTTACAACACCAATGCCATGCACGCATAATAAATTATCAATCGTCGCCATGTATAATGTGGAATATAATAATTATGTATTGGTGTTTTAACATATTCCAGTGCAAAAAAAAATCGAAAGGTATATCGAATTAATAGCACAACATGCGCTAGCAGTACGTATGTACACGATTAAAGGGTATTTTTTCAGATGAATATTGATATTTACAACATAAAGTATAAAAAAACTATGTTTTTAATTTACAATATCGGCATAATTTAATATTTTAAAATTAGGTTAAAAATAGTATAGTGCAATTTGAACTGTATGCATGATAATTATTTTGAAGCGTGAATCATCAAAACAAAAGTACGTTCTAATTTCAAATCACGATTTTAGCGAAGGGGTTATACATTGTTTTCATTTTTTCATAAATATATTTTCACGACTATTATCGGTATTGTAAAGATTATTGCGAAGAAAATACAAAGCACGCCGACGGGTGTATTGACATGGCGATGCCGTCTGACATTTTAATGCGTCTGCGGGGAGTAATTTGCATATTTCAATAACAAAGCAATGGTGAGGATATTTACTTGTCAACTCACCGCCGAGGTCCTCCATGCCGCTCAATTTGTTCGTCATATTGCACGGAACAGCACTAGAACTCGTAAAATATGTTTATTTGCTTATTTAAACGCGAAATATAAGTGTTTAGCACTTCAGGATACAAACTGCGTTGCGAAAATTCGACTCGATCCGACGACGGACGCCTTTGTTTTGTGTTGTGACAGGGCGAAAGGGTTACAATGTGTATGCCAAACAAAATTCCCCAAAAACGATGGATTATTTTTGTGACAATACTTTCAAAAAATGAACCGCCGCAATCAAAAAACAACTCAATTCAATGCTTAGTATAATTTTCAATTAATTTTTTTAAATTCTTTAAAAAATCGAATTACCAAGCACTTAAAAAGACCAGTCGGTAACAAATACCGTTCGACAATATGAGTAATCAAGCCGACAAATTAAATTTAATTAAACTTATTGCGATTTGTGAAACAACAAAATTTATGTATTTTTTTTAATTTATCATCTATTTTAATTGTATACATTTTCTTATAGGGTTTCAATAAGGTGTTTTTTTTATCTGGGTCCTAATGTTCCCTATTTATTTATTTTTGTCGCCTGCTGTGGCTCAGTTGGTTATAGCTTGCTCTACCGATCACTCAGGTCTGGGTTTAATTCCCGGTAAGATCGCAGTGAATTTTAAAATTATTGAATTCAAAGTTGTTATCGAAGACTGGGTGTTTGTGATGTCAATTCACATTATTTTCCTCACCTTCCATCCTTCTGATCTCTTAATAACTGGGTGTAGCAATAGCGATTAGTCAACCATTAGTCTTGTTTTAGCCTTATCATTTTTTCCCTTCTAGTCACTTTTTTCAAAGTGAGGCTGAGTGAGTTTTGTTCTTCAAAGCTAAGTTTTTTTATTTTTAAACTCAAAGTATCGTGTAAAGTTTTAGAGACAAAGCCGTTTTTATTTTTCTTAATTATTATAAATTTTCAATTAAGGTGGATTTTTTTATAACTTGGCAGCTCTAAATAAAATATACAAAAGTCATTAGATATATTTCAGCCAATTACAGACAAGGCTATGGCTGTTTGAAAAATTTGGCCAATCACTATGTACTGCGTTTTCAATACTGTTTATTTTGTGACGTTCGTGTAAACACGGCAAATTGCATAGAAGAAGTAAAAAAATATAGATGGTCTCTTTGTTATCTAAAAATAATGAATGATAACTTTACAGTTAATATAATCCTTGGCTAGTTCAATCATTATAAAAAATCGACACAATTTTTATAAATAGAATATAAATTTTATCAAAGTGCTCAACTTTTTTTATAACAGTTTAATAAATAAAAATATTTTTTACCAAATTTTCTGTTACATAATAGACACCTAGGATAAGATAATGATATTTACCATTATCAGATTTGCAATAGGTAGGTAATCAAACGTTTTTTTAAAACTAAGATGTCTATTTTTTATTTTTTTTACCGCTTAGTATTGTAAAAATTTGGCACTAATCACTGAAAAGGGCTATCTGACGTTTGTTGTTCTGTCAGCATTTGCTAGTAGTTTTGTTTTGACATTTTTGTTCATACAAATAGATTAATACCAATTCCATAATTATTGAAGTACGCACCAAAAGATGTCGAAAACCGTTGTTTAATTAATAAATATGAACATCATTTTTGATACAAAGAATTATATTCCCGAAAACGGTGAATCTGAAGAAGGAATTTGTACAAACTTTAATCAATTCTTCCCTATTGGAAACTAAACAGAATTTACGAAAGCAAGAAAAAAATGAAAACGAATGTAATTAGTACGCTAAAGTCGTCATCGTTAGTGTTTCAATTCATTTAATCTGACCTTTATTGGCACTGTACTACCTATGCCAACTCCAAAAATCTCCGACCACAGTATTGAAAAAAAATACGACACATATAGAATAAAGAATAGATTCAAAATTGAGTTGTGAGCGTATATTGAACGGATGTGAAAAACATATCTTTCTGCAGTTTTAAAAAAAGGCAATTGCCCTTTATTCGTATCTTTGTTTGTGACGGATTAGCATAAATGCATCTATATTTGATAGTTTTATTATCTATGTAATAAAATACATTGATGCTTTATCTTCAAAAATCAATTTTTTAAATGTAAACAGCATATGAAAGAATTATTTATTTGGAACTATCCAACTTCTACCAGACAGTGATGATACACAAAATAAACATTTCCCATCTCAATTATTCCATAAAGAGTATTTCTTTTTGTCCTCAAGGCTCAGTGCAGTTCCCAATTTGGTGTGCAGTTTCCAAATTGCATTCAATTTACATCATTTACATCCATTTTTTTTCTTACAAAGAATCACAAGATTGCAAAGATATATTGGTTTTTTTTTTAATAATTTTATTGGCAAATGTTTGTATTGCTTTATTAATTTTAATGTTTTAATGTAACATATCTTAAAATAAACACATTTTAAATGAATCGTTAAATGAAATTATTGATAAAAAAAGCATTAAAAACAAAACAAAATATTTTAACGTGACCATGCACTCGAGTTCCGGAAGAATATAAAATAAATTTGTTTTTAATTAAATTAAACTATTTAAATTCCTTTTTTTTTTACAATGTTTTGTCTTACTCCAGCATCTTTTTAATTAAATGCAATTATAATGAAGTTCTACAAGTTATAAAATAGGAATACTTGTTTTTTTGGTACTAATAAAGATGCACACTAAATTTTGGCTGGCAACATTTTAGAACCAAAATTTTGAAGTGACGGCTCTTCTGCGAGTCTAGTTTGAGTACACCGATATTTGTTTACTTTTTTTAGTCATTCGAATATATTTATAACCTAAAATAATACTTAGTGTAACCGTAAATATGTATTAAAACACAATCGGAGCCCCAAAAACCGCGACATGCGGACATTTTCTAATCGCGCCGACTGTGATGTAAACAGATTCGTTACATAGCATCCGTTCTGTGTTGTTGTGATATGTCAGCTCTTCGAATGTTTTGCGATGTTTCTGTCGCAAGTGTACGGTCCCATAATGGCCGGGGATAATTCGCAGATGCACGGCAACAGCCTCAACAATCTGAACGCCCTGGAAGGCACGTCTACCGACTTCGACGATAATTTGATTGTCAATAGTGTCAGGTCGAGGAAGAAACACATTGATCTGCCCTGCTGTCCGATTTGTAGCTGTACGCTGCGTCCTAGCGAGTTGCAGAGCCATTTGTCGTTAGAAATGGACAAACTGTCAAAAATCACAGCTGTCATATCCAAAAGGAAGTCCACTAGCATATCTCCAGGCGCTATGATTGCTGGTTCAAGTTCTAATGGCTCCGGAGGCGAAGATATTGACGTCACTGGAAATTCTGGCAGTGAAGTCTATGAGGTTTGTGTACTTCTGGCAAAGTGACAGTGGCCCATAACCCTTGGCCGTTCGTTCTATTAGGTTTCATTGTCTAAGATAATGATTGGTATACTGGTATTACAAAAAAACAGCTATCTCAGTATTCTTGATGGTGTAATTGTCTTATAGCGTGAAAAACTTCACAATGTAAGCTACAAACAACGCCATGATTTAGAATCTTTCCTCAAAGACTAGATAATCGCATTAAATCACACATTAATGATGCGTCATACGGAAAACATTTTAGTATTAAAACTTTGCCATCATATGTGAAATGTTCTGGCTTTGTCCTTTGTCCGCATCTCCTTAACAAATACTTGCCAGTTGGAGAAAAGTATTAATTTTTCGTTACATAATTTTTACAATGGGAGAAAAATAAACATATACAATAATGCTGTGCATTTCGAAAATAAATACAATGTGCTCAAATATGCAGTATTTATTCGATTGAACAATGCAATTCTTTAAGAAAATTTATTTGCGGGTAGGAAAATATCAACAAATATTAGGCCATTTGCATAAGTAGCTGCTGTGCGGTCTCACAAAACGCCTAGCTCATATCACCAGAACTGCCGCAGCTGCTTGCTATCTGATTAGCTGAAGTCTCGGCATGAACAGTAGTTTTTTTAATCGATTTACCTTTTCTTTCACAATCTAATTGTACAACTTGGTGTTGTAACAATCAAAATAAAATGATTGGCGATATTGTCATAATTATGTAATGTGTCACGTTTCAGAGGGTGCGGAGAAACCGTGAGCGCCGTCTGCGTGCTGGACGGAGCACGCGGGGCTCAGTGCAGTGCCCGATTTGCGGTAGGCACCTTCACTCTGCTGAGGCTGAAGTTCACGTTGACGCGTGTCTCAGGAAGTCAATGGGAGAGCAAGGGAACGACGACGATGATGAAAGTATAGACGTCGAGGTGAGGATCTTCTATTTACAATATACACAAGTGTACTGGTGATCTTTTTCTGCAGTCAATTACTTCGTTGCGGAACATAAATGTATTCAATTATACATCGCTTACTATTGAAGATTTGCATGCCTCACGATGGTACAATAGCCTCTGTGAGGCTATTCAAAAGTATATTATCCCCTAATGTGGTATAATATTATTTATTTCCAGGGTGACGCCACAGAAGAGACGGGATTCGGTGCGACTTACGAGTGGTGTTCGCAGGTGCGCGTGAGGAGTGCAGATCTTCACCTGAGAGCCGGGGGCGATTTTCCCCACGGCGGGATGCTCGTTAGAAGAGCTTCCACCGACACGCACCTGGTGATTATTTGACTTTTCTTTTATTTAGACATCAGAGACGTTCACGCCTTCAGTTGCGACTTCAATAACTCTTCCCGGTCTTATGACTATTGTCATTCTTAATTTAAGTCACGATTCTCGTTTTTGAAAGGATGGTATTTAGGAAAGAATGTTGAATGTTTTTATAGTCTTTATAACTGAAGGGCACGGATTCTCATCCGGGGGCCACAGAGAAAAAATAATTTTAGATGAGCCACAGCACAGTTTTGGTGGGCCACGGGCAAATCCATAAACTCTCAGGTTCCTAAAATCGAGCAGCGACAAAATATTTTCAAATTCCGGAAACAGCTAAAAAAAATGTCTCTAAAAGAGAAATTTCAATCGTTGTACAGTTGATATTTGGCTCAATTGACTTATGAGTTTGCCGCCCACTGGGCTAGGACCTGGACTAGTTGTCGGCTGCACCGTATTTCTAAGATTGAACGGTTGGGAAGAAATTTTGACATCAATGTTTTGTTACAGGTGGTCGACGGCGACGAAGATGTGATGCTGTACGGACCCCCGCAGTATTCTCCGGGCAATATGCCACTCCAGGTTAATAAGCCAGATCTATTTATTATGATTGCCACTTGCTTCTTCGGTCATTTATTATCTATCGCCATTTTCGTATTTTTTATTGAATTAATATTATTTATTCAGATATGGATAATGCACACATCTATCAATGATTTTTGGCAGTCGCATTATTTTTATTATATTTCACAAAAGAATTTCAAAATACACAATGGCGGATTAAGCACATGAGATGCCCCAGGCGCAATTAAATTTGGAGGCACCGTTTTTCGGATAATTCCATGTAAGATGATAAAAATATTAAAATGTTTTACTGATAATCATTCGATATCGCTGTTTTTTTTTTAGGATGATGCCGAAAGAGAGAGGGATACGGTGGCGGAGAGCGAAATTTTAGGATATTTGAATTCGGAGCAGTATGCCGAGGACTCGGGCAATTTTAACGGAACCGCCGACGGGACCTCCAAGACTGATACCACAGCCAACGTCAAACAGGTAATATTATTTATAGTATGATTTTTCAATCGATTTAAGGATTCCTGTTCGATGGCAGATCCTGAATTCCCCCCTCCTATCCATCCTATTGTAAAAAACGGAGCTTAGCTAGTCCTCTCTCAGCTCTACTCTATCACTATAATTAAAGATTTCGACTGAAGGTGCTTGGTGGAATTTCAATAACATTCACACAAGTTTTGTCACTAACGACCCGGGTTTTGCCTTTAGGCATCTTTGCATTTATTTACTGAACGTCAGTTTAAGTTCATACATGCACTTGAACACCTGAAGATGCCGAAAGGCGAAACCTGGGTCGTTAGTGACAAAACTTGTGTGAATGTACAAAATTTGAACGAAATTTACTACTCTATCACTATTTTTGAGAGGTTTAACAACTGAGTTAACAAGCAGCTCTCATAGAAACTCTTTTTGAGATAAACTCGATTATAAAACCACATGCTCCACATTGAGAGCGAACATTGTTTTGATCTATTTGCCCGATGTGCAGATGGAGAGAGTGTGTTTGTGAGTGTACATTACTAGTATATTACAATATCTTCAACAATATTAAAGCTTCGTGTCTATTTTCAGCGAATTTATTCACACTTTGGCAACGATGGATGGAAATCAAATACAATGTATTTTTTTTATGTTTGCAGGCCGTCTGTTACGAAATGGTTGTGGAGGCGTTGAAAACGAGGATCAGAGAGCTGGAGGTCCGGCTCGGAGGCAAGAATCAGAAGTCAGAGGTGAGGAAACACGATAATCAACGGAAATAAGTCATATATGTACAGCGCTGGCTAGAGGATATCTGCGCCTCGAAAAAATAATTTTAATCTTTATCAAAAATGTTTTTTTTTTATTTGCAGACGAAATGCCTCATCTGTATGGGCCCGTACGAGAACCCGTTGGTGTCCTTTCAGTGTTGGCACGTACATTGTGAGGTAAGGAATCGCTGTTGTTGAATTTATTTCCATTATCATTTACCGTACATAATGTAAGTAATTAATTATTAGTTAGCGCTATCATTGTTCAGTAAACATGTGTCACATTTTGTAATACAATACGTAGATTAACCCTCCTGAGACGAGAGTTTTTTTTTCAATTAAAAGTTAAATTTGAAGCCATATTGAAGTCGCGGATAACTTTTGTTTCTGCGGAAATTCAAAAAATCGCACATGCTTTTGGTAGTTGTTTCTGTCCCCGCGGCTTATGACTAGCTGAAGTCTGTATCCTTTTTAACAAAACTTGTCTAAAAAAGCCTTTGATATTCAGGTTGAAAAAGGATAAATAGTGAGATCAATAGACAACGGTGTTTACTGTTACCATATAGTCACGCTCGTCCTTGGTGGGTTAATAAAGTTATTGAATTTAATTTTATCCATCAAAAATATTAATTTTGTGTTTTTATACTTCAGACTTGCTGGCTCGAATCCCTGAAGGCGAAGAAGACCTGCCCCCAATGCAACACGATCACGACGGCCATGTATCTGAGACGCATTTATATATAATCGTCCGTCGATACTTAAACGATTCACAGACGCGCACGTGCGGGGTGCACTGCGGCAACGAATACAGCCACGGCGCGACGTAGATCGAAACAAATATCGTATACGGGCCGCGCCTCTCGATTTCCGAACCCCTTTTATGCGGATATTAAAATATAAATGATAGTGTTGATTTTGTATACAATTGTACTGAAAAAAAACCATTTGTTATGTCAACTATATACCGTTTGCGTTTGCCATAATTATGTGTTCTTCGATTCGGCCGTATCTGCTCTTAAAACGGAAAGGCAGATATGTTTTCCGTCCCCGATGAGGATTTGTCTTCCCTGAAAGTCACTTGCTTGTATAGTAATCGCCGAGTCTTTGCAGAGCCATGCCGCCAAGACAATTTTGTCGAAATGTAGAAGTTTTCTTGTCCATTTTGCAAGAATAAAAAGGTCAGAAGAGTTATCTTTCGGAAGACGCTTGCAAGCTCAAATTGTACTTTACAAGAAAAAATCCAGACGGCTATGTGTATTATGATTCTTGTAAATTTTTTGATTATCTTTATGTACTATTGCCTGTTAGTTCTACTGGAATTCAAATTTTTATGTTACTCTGTATAATATAAACTACCTTCTGTATGTTATTCCGCGTTTATCGTATCTACGGATTAGTTCCACAGTGCTACAACTAGAAGTTGGTAGTATTGAGATGTGGCAGACCACAGTTTTGACGCATTTAAACTGAGATGTCTTATATTTTTAATTCAAATTTATTGCAACGTTGACTAAAGCGTAAAACGATATTTCATGTTGTATTCATGTGGAACGGAGAGAGATAGTTTATGTTTCTTTATTTCCATCATGTAAAACAATTGCCTACCAAGAGAAAACTAGTGATTATTTCGAGTTGTACTTTTGTGGAGCTATAGAAGAGAAGTATTCGAATATTGGCCCGTTAGAGGTGAAGTGAGCTGCGTTGTAATGTTCTACACGTCTTAAAGTATTGTAAAAGTGAAGTAACCTCACGTTGCAATAGTGCTCCGTAAATCTCTGTAAAATAAAAATATGCAATCCACCAAAACACCAAATAAAGACGTGATTGTATTTAAAAGTTTTACCATTTTACGAGTTGGCCCGCTTTACCTCTCGAGTGCCCATATAATGGGTAAAAGGAAATGGCGACAGTTCGCATAAGATAAAATTGCATGAATGAATAAAGCCCTTAACGGAATTATTCTACATATTATCAAGACCCATGTAATAACTTTTTCAGACATTTATGTTTTTTTTGTAAAAATTGTTGGTATACTGCCAGAAAGTGTTAAGTCAAAAACTGTCTTGTTTTGAGTTATAAATGCAGATTGATTTTTACACTATCTTCTGACATAGCAAGGTTAGTCATATTTTATATAAGTAATGGCTTATAGATGCTAAAATTTCATGATTTTTTGACTTGTCGTCTTCTGCCAATATACCAACAATGTGGTATGCTGTGTTGACAGTTTCTGCCAAGCATACCTCGTGAGCCTTAACTGGGCCCTTGTTGGTATGGATGAATTCTAGTACTTTCGTAAAATACTGTTTTATACTGTCTTTCTGAGTTTTGGTTAAATTGTAATATATTTTTTAATAATAATGTTTATGTAACAATTCCTTTTTTTATTATTTATTCATTAATGAATTCCCACGCTGAAAAGTTAATAATTATAATTTAATTTTTGTTTCCACGTGACCGTATGGTCACGCATCTTTTCTATAGAACGGATTTATGTTTTTTTTTGTTGTTATTACCAACTTCTGTCCAGTGACGATATATATTATACACATTGCAAATGTCTATTAGTTATTTTTATTATTTATTTCAAATGAACAAAAAATATGTAAATAGCTTTGAAAAAATCTTTAGGCTGATAATATTCGACGTAAAATTATTATCTTCATATAATTTAAGTCCATAGATGAATACAATAAAGAACTCGGCCAAATTTGGATGAAAAAAACTTGCCTCTAGACCAGTGCTTGTCAAACTATGGGCCACAGCACACTGCATTGCCGTGAAAGATTCCAAGAGAGCCATTATGTACAATATAGAAATTTATTTTGGACAGATTGAAATATGCAACACAATCACGGCGAATGTGATCATTTTAGTACGTTTGACAGTTAATTTATGAAAACATTTATAGTGAAATTCAGAGCAAATAATATTGTAAACAGTGGCTGTGTTTTTTTTATCAGCACTATATGCAGTGACGGATTAAGCAGTTGGAAGACCGCAGTCACAACGGTGTCGAGCAATGCACGAGGGCTCGGCGAAAAGGGGGGCCCAAATGTCTACATACTCAATATAAATTGTGTGAGGGAGCCTTCCGTAACGTATTCACGGGAGCCCCATATTTCTAGCTATGCCAGCGCCCAGGCGCAATCAGATTTCGAGGAAAAATTTTAAAATATGAATCAATTATTTGGCTCGTTCTAAAATTGTTGAAACATAAATGTAATTTAGTAACCAGATGTAAATTTTGAAAGATATTTTTCGAAACTAGTCTCAAATATGGTTTGATAACATACAAAATATCATTCAAAATTAATGTAAAACTAAAAATACTTTTAAAATGTACATATATTGTTTTACAAAGTGAAATTCAAGTTTTTATTTTATAACCACTTGCACACGAGTAACTTTTGCAACTATGCAACTCAGCAACTCAAACTTGTAATCAAGTTACTTGAACCCAATCGGTTAATTATTGTTTTAATAAATGGAAGAAAAAACAGGGCATCGTCCGTCCCTGGGAATGGTTTTTCATCCACTTGCACAGCACGTCAAACCGGACTTGTAAGGGTTAATAGAAGGTACGGCGTTTTTGTGTATATTCCGCCGTGCCGTACTAAAAATTTCTCTTTATCAGTGTGCCGTTTGGTGAAAAGTTTAGGCAGACCGCTCTAGACATACGTCTGGTAAAATATAATGAAATTGTTGGATTTTTCAATTGAAGTTTCCGACAACTTTCTCTATGAAGATTATTCAAAACTTCAGCTTTGTTAACAGACTTGATTTTTTCTTGAATATGTATGGGCATTATACAAATATCACTCATATTTTGAACTAATGTAAGAAAAAGTTGATTAAATTATTGTTTTTCGGTCTGGTTTCAAGCCTTATGTATTGTTTGGATTTATACAGCAGGAAGTTGCCGCCGTGACAGCGTATGTGGCGGTAAGGACAAGAGTTGAAAGATGAAATTAATATTTATCTTATCTTTAGTAATTATTCTATCAATAAAGAAGTTATATTTCTATTGTGTTTGTTTCATTTCACCATTTATGCTTCTGACCAATGTCCCCCCCAAATCCCCCGCACATTCTGATACAAATTATTGTAATAATATTTTCTTCAACCCCAATCTGGACCGTATGGACTCCCAATGGAGGTAACGGTCCATTACTCAGATGTTCAACCTCTCTTTTTCAAAGAGAGTATTGGGGGTAGAAAGGATAGGATTAGTGATTGGCTAATCACTCTTACACCCTGTCATTTTGGGATTGAAATGATGGTAGGGAATATTTAGACGTCGCAAACATCCATGCCTTGTTTGATTTAAAAAATGCTGTTCGTACTGGGATTCGAATCTGTGACATCCAGTATGGATGCCAATGATGTTGATCACTGCCATGGACCTGACAACAATAATTAATCGAAATAATTTAGAAATTGAAGAATTAAAGTCGTATCTATTATCAGAATAAGAAATTGATCAATTTTTTATTATGATAAAAGGATTATGGGCCCATTAGACAGCAAGTAGTATTTTAGAAAAAAAAAATATCTTAGATGCACTGTAATATTCTACACGTCTTAGCGTATCGTAAAAGTGGAGTAACTTCAGTTAATACGCATTACAATTGTGTTATCTCCGTAAAATAAAAATATGCAATCCACCAAGTAAAGATGACCCTTTTACTAGTTGGCTCACTTCGCCTCTTGAGGGCTCCTTATGTGTATGAAAGGGAAACAAAATTTATAGATAATAAAAGACGCAATTCTTGTCTCAAAGCGTCAGTTTGGCAGCTTGAAATGGCTATGCAGTTGAAGTCTTGGTGCTCCCACTAGTACTGAATGTGAGGATTAGTTGTAAGCAACGACTAAAAAACTAGCAAATTTATAATATAATAGATATGTTTTTTATAGCATTTTCTTTATTTTTACTATGCCCGTTTCTAATGTGAAACTTATGGTCTCTTGATAGAGTTAATCTCAACGGAAGAGTTTCTACAGGAACTGCTTGTTACAAAGTTGCTCATCCTCCCTTTTTTTCAAAGGAAGAGTAGGGATTGAAAACTAGGACAGGATTAGTGGTTGGATAATCGCTCTTACTATATTTGTTTTTTTGGGAAAGTATGAATTGGAGGGTGTTTCAACATTATTAGCTACTGACAATTTGCTTAATTCTGAATATTTTCTTAATTTTATTTGAGTACCTGCATCTTTCATCATTTCTGAAGTACCAAAGCTAAACCTCTTGTCCTCGTCTCAATGGTATTGATGTGAGCTATGAGGTCTGTATGGTGGTGAATGGGCTCCATCAGAAGGCTGCAGGAGAGGCTGGTTATTAGGCAGCATGAATTTCGATTACTCGATAAATGCTTTTAAATTGAAAAAATATATATGCAAAGGATGCAACAAATACAGCAATTCCACAATATTCACAAAAGCTTGCATATGGCGATTAAGGGTGAGTGTAGTGGTTTATAGCGACATCTATAATTGAGACAAGTCAATAAATGTCTTATTTACAAACATTCGTTTAATTGATAGAATCTAACTCAATAGATATTTTAAAAAATCCCAGTTGAGTTGAGCATTCTTGATTATTATATTATAATAAAATTTATCAGTAAAAAATGAACATGGAGCTAGTGGGTTACGCAGTGACCTCCTATTTTTTTAAATTAAAAATCGCATCTTAACCAAAACATACTGTTTATCTTTGAGATTTTAATTAAAAATTAACAAAATTAAATACATATTTTATTCAAGATGTGCGGCGCACACCCTGAATATACGCCCCTGCTGAACACCTGTTCATTGTTTACAGATGATCTCTATTAGAATATAATAATAAAGAATATTTAATTCAACTGTAATGTTTTAAAAATCTTAACTAGCTAGATTCTATCAATTACACGAGTGTTTGTAAATAAGCCATTTAATAATGTGTCTTGATTATAGTTGTCACTGACCGCTGCACTCACCCTTAATTAAATGGACTAGTAACAACCAGATTTTAATACAATCGGGATACCCTGTTTTTTCGAACTATATAAAAAGATCGTAAAAATTTCATGTAAAATAAAAACTGTGTTGAAATCTAAATAAACAATGTATCGTCGGTAATTTTCAACAGCATCGTATTTCAAAAAGTATATATTCAGGAGACACATAAATGCACTTTATTCTACCGAAATTTTTGTATTACGTTAATTAAAGCGTGCAATAAAATATATTTTGGGTTACGAGTTAAAAGAATATGTTTGTATTAAAATTCTGAAAACTCAAAACTGACAAAAGTTGAAATTTGTGCTTATGGTTATTTAGTAATTTTCGAGCCCCCGAAAATCCGACGCCCCAATCGTGCGCTCCGTGGGGTAATCGGCCAGTGGTAGCAACGGTTCGGTGATTTCAATATCCTTTTTGGCGTTCGCTGCAGCGGTGGGCTGCCAATAAGTTAACGAGGACTCGCTTAATATCATAGCAATTCCCAGTGTTCTGGGGAAGGTGTGATTTTTTTTATCACTCCTTTACAATTATATGTAATACTTAAATAAGCAATCGATTGTTACTTAATACACTTATAATATGTAACAATTTGACGTAAAATTATCAATTTTAATGTCTAAAGCTGTCGTTGATAATATATAACTCAGAAATTGCAGTTATATACTAATTTGATCTAAGAATATTGTTTGCTTTTAAATTAACAAAGGGCTTTCACGCTTTAATCAAATTTAACAAGGGGCTCTCGCAAGCCAGCCCCCTGGTGCGCTGTCGCTTTATTCACGACAGTAATATAGAGACAATTAATGATTTGTTCTTTTGACTTACAAAATAAAATAATACCCTTTTTCGTTACTGCGAAATATTAACGCCGCCGCAGTTGGCGTTGCTGTAAAAACGAAATGATCTCAGGGTTCAAGAGAATTCATTGACAGCAAAAATAAAAATTACAAAACTCCAATGTCATCTCGCAGAACGTTTATTGAGTCATATAAGATTTTTTTGCGAGTGTTTAATTTATTATATTACACTAACAGTTTCCGCGTGACCTACAATTAATGTTACAGACAATGCAAAGCAAAATTATTATCATTTCTTAAGGTAGATTATGCATAATGTCCACGTTATAGCGGAAAACGGAATATCGAATTGCTTTAACAGGTTAAACTAATTAAGTGCTTATTAGTTCCATTAACTTAACTACCTAATACAATTTAATAACAAGTAAAACAAATCAATACTGATACTTCAGATTACAATACAGGGCGAGTAAATCAAAGTCGGTATTTATATCTATCTAATATATAAAAATTAATGTTTGTTTGTTCGTACTTTATGCGTTGCCACACCGCTCATCCGATTGCAATAAAACTTTGACAACATTTTTGCTTGCACTTCCGGAAATGTTATAGGCATAGTAAAATTATCTTACAGTAGGTATTATATATAAAAATCAATGTTTGTATACAGTTCATTTTGACAAAATATGTTTGCATTTGCGCGAAGGTTATAGTACAATTAACTTACAATAGGTGGCGCGTGTTTCGTACCATATACAATCGACAGCAAGCGTCAAACAGGCAGAAAAATAAAACATGCATTTCAATAAACACAATTAAAACACAAACACTTTCTTTCTTTCTTGCAACGCTTGCCGGGAACTGGCTAGTATTTCATATAAAGTACCAACATTAAAAAAAAATCGATTGTGGGAAGACAAAATGACGTAACCCACTCAAAAAAAAAACATAAAAAATAATATAATAATTTGAAGTAAACTCAACTTGGATGTTTTTAAAATCCTTTAAAATTTTTTTAAGCTAGATTCTATTAATCACACTAATGTTTGTAAATATTTTTTCTTAAATATAGGTGTCACTGCAGACCGCTAAGCTCACCCTTAACACTCCCCCCACGTTGCTAAAAAAACAACTAAACATGTTTTAACACTTACCGCCCTGTGATGGACGGTAAAAATCCAGGACGTGTTTTTTCAGTTGGTTCTTTTAGGGACAGCAACATATTGGAAGTATTCTTTAGCACCGTAAAGGAAGTGTCAACGCTAAATTTAGATACTAATTCGACATTTGCAACCTCTAACGATATACTAATGATCCCGCCTTAAAAAAAAATTGATTGCAACTGAATTTTGTATGTATGGAAAAAAAAAACTATACCATTGCTCTTGTCTATGACTCTTACACAATATGAAAAGAAGTAATTCCATTATTATTTTTTTATGTCTGTAGATAAAACACTGTCTGCAATTACTTTATTATTAAAAATGATAGTAAAGCGGGAATTTATGAATTTGTTGTTGTGAATCTCAAAACCCCGGGATTACGGGTTTGCCATATTGATCAGGATCCCGGACTCCAGAATTGGTTGTCCTAGTTTCGAGTAACTCTTTTTAAAATGCCTCCGTTCAGAGTCAACATCCTCTAAATAATATCATATTATACATTGAAGAGGATATAAAAGAAAAAAACACTTTGATAATTAATATTATATTGGCAAATTTATTCAATTATTTAAATGACGTAATAATTATTATGAGACGTAACAGCTTTAAGGATAATAATTTGATTTTAATCTTTTGATGTTCGTTTATGAAACACGAAAGAAATCAAAATTGCATTTGGGTTTTTAATATGACATGGTTTTCGATTTGTAAAACGTCATTGCAGGGTGTACAAAATAAAATGACACACCGTCCGTTTCTGCATGGCTTAAGACTTAATAATTATTATTGTTTTATTTTCTAGCGTTCTTCAAGTCAATCAGGCTAGGTCAGTGGTTGGCAAACTGGGGCTCTTTGAGTGTGCCTCTTCCACAAAATACCACAAACCCGTGTTCGAAAATACGTGTTCAACGCGCAGAAGTCTGTTTTCGGTTTTAAATCTTAAAGTAGGAAGAGGTCGATCTCAGCAAACGTACCTCAATCAGGTTGAGGATCTTTTAAGCAAAAGCCAGCATATGAGTACCCCAATCAAGTTAATAACAATGCTTTCAAATATATTTTATGTTTTAAAAATTGTATCTCAAAAGAAATTTCAATCGCTGTACAGTTGATATTTGGCTCGGTTGATTAATGAGTTTGCCGACTACTGAGAGCATTATATTAATCCATGTCCGCCGCCAATGGAATGCATATGGCTTCCTGTGGAGGTATCTCAACAGAAGCTTTTCTGTGAGAACTGGTTTTTACTCAGTTGCTCAATTTCTTATTTTTCGAAGAGAATAGGGATAGAAAGGAAAAGGCTAGGACAAGACTAGTAACATAGTTGACTTATCACGTCACGAATGATGACGAGGGAGGGGTATTTTAAGACAACACAAACGTCATTGCCGTCGAACAGAAATCAATTGACAAATATGCTGTTCGTACTGGGATTCGTCATTTAGACCAGTGCTTCCCAGATTGGGGGAATTTCTCCGGGGACCGTGGAATGAAAAAGGTTGGGAAGCACTGATTTAGACTGTTATTTTGTAATAAGGCAAGCCGAATATTATCTAACTTGACAAAATTCAACGCAAACTACACACATAGATTTTGACATTTAACTCAGTTTTGACCGACAAATCACTTAATGATTTCTTGTAGCACACCGACAATATATTAACTTTTTGCTTTATTTTTTATATAAGATAAATAGATGTGAAATTGCGTGACACATGAAATCTAAATCCTCCATGACTAAGAAATGAGTATCGCAAAATTTTGGGCACTGTGTCTTAAATTTTACATAGTAAATAAGGAAAAACTTTTATGTACATAATACTTAATAATAGTATGGCTCGAAAACTCGAAATCTTTTATAAAACATTTATATCGTATTTACTTAAGAAAGTATTTATAATATTATATTAAATTTAAAAAAAAACCAGTGACGTACGCAAATAAAATGATTCAAAAAAGGCTACAATTGTATATTAATATGTATTAAAATAAAACACAGTTTTATTTGTATTTATTCCACATTTTATAACAATAGTCAGGGGTCAGATATCGATAAGTGAAACCGGTCCTGATCATTGTACAAATATTTAAAATTAGTACAGAAAATTAGGTTTTTATTGAAATATATATTGTTATATTGCTGACTGCGTGGTCGAGTGGTCAACGTCACTGGGTTAGAGCGCGAAAGTAACGGCTTCAAATCCCAGCACGGGTAGTTTTATAAATTACTTTCAATTGGTTTATTGATTTTTGTCCAAAGACAATGATGTATGCGATGTCGAGAGCGATTAGCTAACCACTAGCCCTGTCCTAGTCAAATGCTTCCAGCAGTTCTCGTAGAAACACTTCAGTTGTGATATACTCCATTAGGATTCAAAATGGCTTCACATTTGGAGCGGATATAGTTTTAAAATAAATATATATCAGAGCCGTGTACACGAGAGCGCTTTCACGCGTGATTGGGATGTGTTCTTACGTGAAAGCTCTTGTGCGTATAGACCACTAATGATTTTTCTTGCTTTATAAGGCATTTACTTGGTAGAACTCCATAGCAATAAGGACGAAATATGAAAGTAAATAATGCAAAATATGACAATACTGGATTGTAAATGTTTCTATTGATTTTTATTACACACCATTCGAGAGATTTGTTTGATTGCGACGATGAAAACATTTCCTTCGAAAAGTTATTATGCATTGGGTCAGTAATTTTATGATTATCATTGCATATATGTCACACGTGTGTACAATGGTTTTATTTTATTTAACTAAATAAATTGAAAATTTTCAAAAGATTCCTACGTTTTTTATTGCTTTCCGAAGTGTAATAATGTTCTCAGGGTATAGAGTTTCTCAAACTATATTCGTGTTGAATAAATAAATTCTACTTTACACGAATTTTATTAATAAATAAGGAAGTTTAAAGTCTTGCTGTTTTATCAAATTTTCCGTGAACCAAGACTGGAAAAGTGCGTTGATAAACTAGGAATTAGTTTCTGCTTTTGAATCAGAATCAACGCTGATAAAAAAAAAACTATTATTGCCAAACTGGTATAATAATTGCAATAACTGAGTTTTCCCAGATAAAGAATTGATATCCAAGAATTTCATTTTGTACTTAACTCATTTTTGTCCATATTGTTACTTACCAACATATTCCAGCTCGTTGACGTTGTTTTAAAATAATCCTGAGGTAAATTCAGGGATTTTTTAATTTGAGTAACTGCTAACTCAATAAAAAAACGTAATTAAATATGAATTGATGAGTGCGTCACTGCCACAGATCTCGGCATATTCTCACCTTGCCTTCCCTGCTGCCGGTTCACCTTGCTCCCCACCCGCTGAAACACGGCTGCGCTGAGCGCTATTAGCGGCGTATGGCCATGCCGGGGGCCGTGGTAGAAGTAACCGCCGGCAAGTACCTAAGACAGCTTTGAGACACGTTAGGAGGCTGCGAGAGAAACAGAGATGGGCAGTCTGGGTAGGAAACCCATCGATACCGGTGATGACAAATAATGACAAGTATTGCATGACAAGAGGACAAGTAAATAATCAGTTATGGTGTCGTAGAAAATTAAGTTGGGTCCGTGGACTAGTGGTCAACGTCGTTAAATTCGGTTGCTGGGCTCACGAGTTTGAATTTCAGTAGGGAGAGATTGAAGAGATGAGAAAAGAGTGAGAGAACAAGCAGTTCTCTCACAAAACAACTGCTGAGATAAACTTTTTAAGGTTTCCATGTGCTCCATATTGGGTACGGACATTGTAAAAAATGCTTATTGAAGCCATCCTCATAAGGAATAAAATATATTACCGTAGGTCTAGAGCAGGGGTGGGGAACCTTTTTCATTATTAAAGGCCACATTCATTTACCTAATGCAGCATTAGGCCACAGTAAAAAAAACATTTCAAAGCTTAATCAGTGGATAGTGCTTAAATATTATTTCAGTGCCTGTGCACCGGTGTGCGTCGCACACTTAGCACACGTCACATACACGTATAAAAATGGAACTAATTTACCGTTTTTTTAAATAAAAATCTGTACTGGTTTCACTCATCACGAGCATTATCAACCGATCTGAATTTCTTACTTGCATTCCCCCTATATTTTTAATTCTTCGTGTGGCCTTTCTGTCAAAAAGTTTGCCCAGGTTGAACCGACATATCATTACAATGGTCGATCGAAATATTCGAGTACTGTCAATTGATTACTGACTACTCGTTACATTAATATTAACTAAGAACATCTCTACTCGTATGTGCAATGTCAGCCGTAGAGCCTTCGAGTAAATAAAAAAATAAACAAGAGTCATTCAATAACTTATGTTTCTATTGATTTTTATTACACACCATTCGAGAGATTTGTTTGATTGCGACGATGAAAACATTTCCTTCGAAAAGTTATTATGCATTGGGTCAGTAATTTTATGATTATCATTGCATATATGTCACACGTGTGTACAATGGTTTTATTTTATTTAACTAAATAAATTGAAAATTTTCAAAAGATTCCTACGTTTTTTATTGCTTTCCGAAGTGTAATAATGTTCTCAGGGTATAGAGTTTCTCAAACTATATTCGTGTTGAATAAATAAATTCTACTTTACACGAATTTTATTAATAAATAAGGAAGTTTAAAGTCTTGCTGTTTTATCAAATTTTCCGTGAACCAAGACTGGAAAAGTGCGTTGATAAACTAGGAATTAGTTTCTGCTTTTGAATCAGAATCAACGCTGATAAAAAAAAAACTATTATTGCCAAACTGGTATAATAATTGCAATAACTGAGTTTTCCCAGATAAAGAATTGATATCCAAGAATTTCATTTTGTACTTAACTCATTTTTGTCCATATTGTTACTTACCAACATATTCCAGCTCGTTGACGTTGTTTTAAAATAATCCTGAGGTAAATTCAGGGATTTTTTAATTTGAGTAACTGCTAACTCAATAAAAAAACGTAATTAAATATGAATTGATGAGTGCGTCACTGCCACAGATCTCGGCATATTCTCACCTTGCCTTCCCTGCTGCCGGTTCACCTTGCTCCCCACCCGCTGAAACACGGCTGCGCTGAGCGCTATTAGCGGCGTATGGCCATGCCGGGGGCCGTGGTAGAAGTAACCGCCGGCAAGTACCTAAGACAGCTTTGAGACACGTTAGGAGGCTGCGAGAGAAACAGAGATGGGCAGTCTGGGTAGGAAACCCATCGATACCGGTGATGACAAATAATGACAAGTATTGCATGACAAGAGGACAAGTAAATAATCAGTTATGGTGTCGTAGAAAATTAAGTTGGGTCCGTGGACTAGTGGTCAACGTCGTTAAATTCGGTTGCTGGGCTCACGAGTTTGAATTTCAGTAGGGAGAGATTGAAGAGATGAGAAAAGAGTGAGAGAACAAGCAGTTCTCTCACAAAACAACTGCTGAGATAAACTTTTTAAGGTTTCCATGTGCTCCATATTGGGTACGGACATTGTAAAAAATGCTTATTGAAGCCATCCTCATAAGGAATAAAATATATTACCGTAGGTCTAGAGCAGGGGTGGGGAACCTTTTTCATTATTAAAGGCCACATTCATTTACCTAATGCAGCATTAGGCCACAGTAAAAAAAACATTTCAAAGCTTAATCAGTGGATAGTGCTTAAATATTATTTCAGTGCCTGTGCACCGGTGTGCGTCGCACACTTAGCACACGTCACATACACGTATAAAAATGGAACTAATTTACCGTTTTTTTAAATAAAAATCTGTACTGGTTTCACTCATCACGAGCATTATCAACCGATCTGAATTTCTTACTTGCATTCCCCCTATATTTTTAATTCTTCGTGTGGCCTTTCTGTCAAAAAGTTTGCCCAGGTTGAACCGACATATCATTACAATGGTCGATCGAAATATTCGAGTACTGTCAATTGATTACTGACTACTCGTTACATTAATATTAACTAAGAACATCTCTACTCGTATGTGCAATGTCAGCCGTAGAGCCTTCGAGTAAATAAAAAAATAAACAAGAGTCATTCAATAACTTATGTTTCACTTCATCTTTAGTATGTTTTGTACAGCTGTAGCTCCAAGACGTGTGTTAAAAAAGTATCCATACAATTCCTTCGAATTGTAACGTAATAAAATTGTAACAAGTGATTATTAATTGTGCTGAATACAGAAAATATTAATGATAATCGTGTCAAATCTACGGAAATATTAATAATGAATATTGTTTAATATACTTCTATTGTATACGAGTGAAGCAATATTTAAAATTACTTGTGTTTTCATCACGTAAAAGTTAAAAAGTGTTTTTAAAATAATAACACAATTATAAGTTTAAGATTTCGACTGAAGGTGCTTAGTGAAATTTCAATATTAAATTTAAATCGTTCAAATTATATACATTCACACAGATTTTGTCACTAACGACCAGGGTTTCGCCATTCGGCATCTTTAGGCGGTCAAGTGCACGGATGAACTTGAACTGTATATAATTTGAACGATTCAAATTAACAATTATAAGGTTTACATATCGAAGTAATACGTTTCATAGAAACTAGAAGAAAAACATTATTTATTTATTAGTTATATTTTATTTATGTACATGTTTTACATCTTTTTGAAATGGTAATCGAAGTAGAACTTCTGTTTTTTTTCACAAAAAGCCCTGGAAAAAAACAAACAATATTATTAATTAACTGCAAAAGAAAATAATTTGAAATATTTGTGTAGTACTCAAGTGAAGAAGAAAATAAAGTTGGGGTCCATGGTCAAGTGGTCAACGAATTTGGGTTCAGTTTCGTTAGTCCCAGGCTCGAATTATTGATTTATGTTCAAAGAAATGGATGTTAGTGATAACGTGGTCTGAAATTCCTTTCCATCTAACCAATCCTAAACAACGGGGCTGTGTAAGAAGTGCAAGAGGGTTGAGGCTCTCCGGAGACATCCACACCACATGACTCAGTCAGTTTCAATGTCTCTCCAAGACAGCTGACTGGCAAGTTTCCCAATATCCGACTTCCTGAGATAGACAACTCACTTCTTCTCCAATATCCGATACAAATGTCTATTGCATTGTTGTGCATTGCAATATCTAGTCGTATTAATTGCACATTGAAATTTTTCCCACTGTTGTCATATCGTCGATAAAAGAGCATGTTTTCAGGAAACACATAAATGTACTTTATTCTACCCCTATTGCTAAAGCTTTCTATCGCTACAAAACACCACTGGAATGTTTTTTTTTCAAATGACGTTTCCACTAGGGCTTATACAAAAACCGACTTTTGAAAAATACCGGTTTTCGAATGTCAATATTGTTCGAAAACAGGTTTTACAAAAAATGGAAAATTCAATTAAAATAGCGAGAAAAATTTAATTTTATTATCTTGTTTATTTATACACATAGTAATACACAATAAGAAATTATTTAAAAAAACACAAAGCGTCCACTAATCGTTTTGTAACAAAATTTCCTGGTATTGAAAATACCTTTTCGCTGGGTAATGAATGATGTGAGACATATGGTCTTTAAACCATCAAATAAATGTTCCAAATTTTCTTTTCTTTTGTTTATAGTTCTAGTTTAGGGAAAATTCTGCACAACCGGCTACGAAGTTTAAAAACCGGTTTTCGAATGTCACTAATTTTGCAAAAAAATCGGTTTTTAAAACCGGTTTTTGAAAACCGACAAGCCCTAGTTTCCACCCATGCCATCATCTCCTTCATGCTAAACATAGCACATAACCATATTATTTATTTTCCAACGTTTTTGTATTACATTGAACAATGGCATGAAATATGTATTTTTTTGGACACGTGTTAAAGAAATAAGTGTGTATTAAAATTCTAAAGTTGAGATACGTGTTCGTAAAAAATTATAAAATTTTCTACTCAATTAATAGAAATTATAAACGGTATTTTCAAAATTTTAATTCATGAATTTTTCAAAGATGATAAATCTAAAGAATTCGTATACGGATAATAAGATTAAATTTCGTAATCGACAAAAACTGACATATCTGCTTTTGCCAGAGACGTTTGTAAATACAATTTATTTTAATATCGTTTTCAATAAAAATTCCATTGAGTGAAAGTGGAATAATGTATTACGCAAGGTGGAGTTCGTTGTTGAATAACGAGAGGCCCGCGGACATAATCCCAGCCTTATTAAAAATGCAGGGCCCTAGGCAACTAGATCACGAGTGTCCGACTCGCGGTCAAAACCAAAAAGAAAAGATTATTTTCGACTCTATTTTAACTTAGCTCTTAATAAATTTAATGTATGGATTTGCGAGCAGAAATAAATAAACATACAGTGGCGGATTACCCCATAAGCCAGCGATTTCCAACCTGGGAGGCGCACCTCCCTGGGTAGTCGTGGACTATTGCAAAGGAAGGCGCGAGCAGTCCAAAATATGTATTTACTCTTTGAAACGTGTCTTTATTACTATATGAAATACAGGTTGGGGAGGCGCGAAGATATTTTTTCTTCGAAGGGAGGCGCAGTAACATAAAGGTTAGAAACCACTGCCATAAGCGGACGAGGCGCGCGCTTGGGGCCTTCTATCTTAGTGGGCTTCGAAATATTATATATTCCATGTCATATTTTTAATTAAATTTGAGTTATTCGAAAGATCTTTATGTCCCCAACCAATACAGATCATATGGGCTATTAATAAATCCGATCTAGAAAATGAAGATTTCTGCGAGAACTGTTAATTACTCAGTTGATCAATGTCTACTTAAAAAAAAGAGAATAGGGATAGAAAGATGAGACTAGGAAAGGACTAGTGGTTATTTAATCAGTCTTGTTACACCCCGTCCTTAGATTCGGATGAAATAACAGATATCAAAGCATCCGATAGAAAATCCATTGAATTGACAATTTTGGGAAACTGTCCACCCTGGGACTCGAACCCGCTTAACACCACGAACGAAGCCAATGTCGTTGACCACTCGACCGTGGATCTGAACTATTTTACCCAGTTTATTTGTAAATAATCATTTAACCCATTCTATTCATCATTCATATTAGAATTGTGTTGCTCTATATTTCATGGTGTTAATCTTTATGTATAAAAGTGTCGCATTGTTTATAACGACAGAAAAGTGTGTGTGCGTGTGTTTGTTGCGTTGAAAACAAACATATAGACCACTAAAACAATAGTCATATCGCTAACGACTGACTGTATAATGAAATGTGTTAAAATAAGCTGACCGTAGAGCCAAAAAAATAAAAAAATAAGACAAGATGGCTTGCATAAACGTCATTCCGATCAATGACAGTGATTTTGGCGGGAGAGCTGACAGAAATTGCGTGCCGGAAGAGGAAGAGACAGTGCTGCCAAGCTGCACTCAAATAAAAGATGGCGGAGTCGTGCTGGCGGTGCTGCCAGACGTTTTGGCTAACGGAGGGGATATTCGAACATCTGACGGATGCGTCAGGAATTTGTTGGTAAGTTCAATGTTTTTATCCTGATATTTGATATCAAATTGTAACATGGTTGATTTGGTGTAAGCCTTTTTTTTGGCCGGTCAACCGGCGTGTTTATCAACCGTTTTTTTTTTTATCTACAGGTAGAAAAGCCGGAAGCTGCTGGTGAACATGTTGGATTCAACCTGACGAGGAGTCAATGGGATCCATACCCTTGGGTAAGTGTTTTAAAAATAATTTAACTATGATAATAGGCATCTAAAAACAGTTGGCAAGAGCCCATTATCCCCTAATTGCTAGGGAAAAGCTTTTGCAACTAGATCATATACCAGGGATGTACAACCCCCGGCGATCTGTTTGAAATCTTTGTGGCCCTCGAAGTTTTCATCTTAAAAATTACAAAAGAAAATGTTGCATTTACTTTTGAATTATAAATAAAAAAATTATATCCAGTGTTTTGTAAATCTACAACTAATGGTTTTTTTGTGCACGGCTTCGAAATAGCACGGTTAAATGTAATGGAATATATTATTTTTCATTTATTTATGTATATTCACTTAATCTTTTTTATTCGGTTGTCTTACGTGGAAATATCCGCCGTGCAAAAAGGGTGCGAGGTCGAGTGGTCAACGTCGTTGGCTTAGAACACGTAGGTCAAGAGTTCGAATACCAGGACGGACAGTATTTATAGATCAATTTTTCAATCGATTTATGGATATCTGTTCGAAGGCATGAATGTGTGCGATCTATTAAATTCCTCCCTCTCACTCAACATATCATAAGAAACGGGACGTAGCCAGAGTGATTAGCTAACCGCTAGTCCTGTCCTAGCACAACTCTTCTATCACTACTCTCTTTGAAGGTTGAACAAACAGTTCTCTTAGAAACTCTTCTGTTGAGATAAACTCCATTAGGAGTCCACAAGCTCCACATTCAGAGCGGACAACGCTTAAAAAACGAGGATTGAGGGTACTCATAATTTTATTTTTCTTTACGACCTGAAGCCGTCCTATTTTTTTTATGCGGCCCGCTTCAAGGGAAAAAGTTGTGCATTGGGTGAATTAAGTTTCACGAAAGTTTTGTATTATATTATTGTACAGCTATCGCACTCTTTCTGTAAGTGGCGAGGTGTAGAAACACGTAATTATTTTGAAAATACTAAAGATTCTTTCCAAAAAATTCATTTATGTTGATTGGAAACTATTTAAATGTTAAATTTAATTAGTTGAAGGAAATGTGATATCATAGTTCAGGGTTTCCCAAACTATTTCTGCAGTGGAACACTTTGCATATCTGTAAATTTTAACAGAACACAAGAGCTATTTATGATGGTAAAAAATAAATGTAATTCAATCATATCTCATACAATTATGAGTAAATAAAGCTCTAAATATCTGATGATTTTGAGTCGTTGAATGGCAAGTCTTTTTGGTATCAGAGACAATATTGGTGAGTTGAATTCTTTTATTTGATGTGGTCTCAAGTTTGTTCTTGCACTTTGACTTCGTTGTATGATAATAAAAAGTCCTATTTCGCATAAAAAGGCTGTAGAGAACGGAAGACTTTGAGAGAACAAGAACATTGGGACACTTTTTTTACAAACTCGACCAGAAATCATTTAATCCCCTTTTGTGATCCCGGAATCTCGAGATTGTCAATTTTTCACCATAAAATCGTGCACCCAGGAATTTGCGTCCTTTTTAACTCTCGCACAACTTTCTCAGATTAGTACTGTCACAATACCGGGATTTTAGTGTCACAAAATTGGACGGGATTCCGCACAGTTTAGGAAACCCTGTTACATAGTCAATAGCTATTACAAACATATTAAAAAACAAGTTACATAGTTGTTAAATTGAAGCGGTGAATTATTACAGCGGAAGTTTGAGTGTTTATTCAACGAAATATTGTTCCGTTCGAAGGTTGTAACGAAATATTACACATAATGGCCACTTATCACAAATCATTTTTTCTATTGACCTAGAACCACGGAATGAAAAGTGAAGTTCACTGACTTCGTAATAATATATAATGACTTAAATGAAATTACTGTAGTGGGCTGGTTTGGCACTCGAAATAGAATTATTCATTCATTTGTGATTGAGTGGTATGTTTCTTAATTGTAAATAATTTCACAGGTAGAGTATTAAAACATCATGAACTCACATGAACCGCATGAGTTTCGCAATCTTTTCACTTACTTGAGTCATTTATGAGTCAATCGACAGATTCACTTAATTTCACGGTATCATATATTATATGTATTTTTCTGAATACATATCCGCGAGAATATTTGAAGCCCCCGTCCTGCTAAAATAAGTTTTTTTTGAGAATTTCTTGTTATTCAATTGCTCAACTATTTTCGAAACGAGTATGGATATAATCGACAGGACTAGCGTTTATACCAGGGCTGTGGAGTCGTGTAAAAAAAGACGACTCCGACTCCAATGACATTTTTCAAAAATTTCAAAAGGGTGCCCACACCTCAGATTACTACGCAAGATTAGACGCTAGTCAAACCGGGACATTTTTCCGATTTACCCAAACGATCAGCGTGACTCGTTTTTATTTTATTTACCAAAAAGAGTATCAATGGAATATTAAAAATGAGAACAATTACGAACGCAGTCGGATGATTAGGTGACGCTTCGTTTTATTCAAAACAGGGCCTCCTTATTGTATTGCGCATGGCGCCTCTCATGTGCTTAATCGCCATTACAGTCTCTCTCATCGAACATTCGAGTATAAAATATATTTATTTACGTTACAGGTCAGAACTGTGGACGAGAATTCCGCTGCCGGCAGGGCCGGACTTAAAGAAGGAGATTGCCTGTTGCGCGTGGAAAGCCAGGACCTCTTAGGTCTTAAGGTAAACTGTTAGTATAATAAATAAATCGAGGCAAGGAATATTTTCTCTTCGTACAAGTTGCGCATGACCAATTTTCACTATAACACGTTGAAATCTTTTTAATCCTTAAAAAAATGCGTTAGTCACTGGTAGCTCTTTGAAAGGATGGTGATAAAAGAAGAAAAAAACTCCCACATTTTTCAATAAGATAGATTTGTAAATCTGTCAATTCGAAACTTTTTCAAGTCGAGTCTCCGAGGTACTATTTTGGAATCTCTCAATTTCTCACTTTTTTCCAGAGATCAATCCCGGGATCTCGAAATAGCAGATTTCGAAATAATTGTAAATACCGAAATTCCAGGATTGAAAAAAGGATCCATTATTGAATGCTCAACTTAACACTGTAAATCGTTCGGTTCTCATAAACATACGACCATTATTTGCTTAATCGAAGGCCTAGTTCAAGTGGCGGGGAACCTTATCTTATCTAAAGGCCGCAATAATTTTTCTAATTCGACATAAGGCCGCAGTAAACATTGACTAGGGAATCTTTGGCCGGAAAAAATTCATGCTAATTTCTAAAGCCCAGAAATTCGCGATTTTCCCGAAATTATCAGCGTGGGACCTTTTTTTCCCAACATCGAAAATCCCAATAATTTACGGATTTGTCCAGATTAGCAGCGTGGCACCTTTATACAGAATTTCAGAATTGGCCAGAAGGCCGCACCAGGGTAGCCAAAAAGCCGCAGGTTCCCCCCGCCTGGCCTAATTAAACGATTAAAAATTAAAAATTAAAAGTTGTTTATTAGTCCCATTAACTATCATTCTTGCTTATTATTATTTAATTGTTTTTACTTGTAATCATACCAATTCTTTGCATTTAATTAACCTGTATTAATATCTATATAGTTGTAATTATTATTTATTGTTGCCTTTCAAATTGTACCTAATGTATCTTAACTCTGTAATGTATCTTAACTGCATCATTGAGAAGATATCATCTTCGGTGTGATGCAGAAAAGAATAGAAAAAGTTTATCGAATAAAAAAATTAAAAAAAATTAAACGATTTGGCGTTACTACATTTGACTAACACTGTGTATTCCGCAGCGAAACAACGTTAATCGTGTTATTATTTTTGCTTGGAATATCGGAGGAATATTCATCAAGACTGTCAAACTGTTTTGGATGCCCTTTGCCATACACTACCAAAGGTTTAGAAATACTGATTTAAACACCATTAACGGCCCAAGCCATGCATTTGTGAATTTTTTTTAAAATATTTGTTTGTAATAAGGTAAAAAATATTATATAATATATTAAAATATTATAGATATAATATTATAAAATATATGTTTTTCACTTTATTACAATGGAGTTCTACCAAGTAAATGCCAATTCAATCAATATTTGTTTATTCTTTTCATTAAAGGTGACAGATGTAGCAAAGCTAGTCAGGGGAGCGCAAAGAGAGGTTCGCTTATTGGTATGGTCCAGCGGGCCGCTAGCCGACTGGGACCCAGACGTGAGTACTCCTTTATAGTATAATAAAATTCAATATCCAGTTGACTGTCCTTTAGGCAAGATCACGTTGAATTGTCCACATACTCATTTCGGCTATATAACAGCTACCATCGAAAAAATAATTCTACTTGAAGTTTGGAAGATATACACGTTGCCTTATTTCAGTCTCTGTTCTGCGGCCCGATCCCCGGGGCCCTTCGTCGCCTCGGTGCCTGTCTAGGGGCTGTTCTAAGAGCCGCTGAGTGTCCGGTGTGCCAGGCGACCGTAGCTCCACCGGCCAGTCAGTGCCCCCGAGGCCATCTGCTGTGCTCAACGTGCTGCAGGTCACTGACTGTGTGTCCACTGTGCAGGGCCCCCATGCCAGCGAGGCCCCTGAGAAACCTTCTGGCTGATGAGGTAACACTATCAATATGATCTATATTTTATTTAACGAATGCTCTGTACACATATTATGTTTGGCCATTGCGAACATAGAAAGGGCAGTCCTTCTTTTAAACATTGGCTATAGTCGTGGTGGTAAAAAATTCATTAGGTTAGGTTTGATTTGGTTGTCAAGATAAAAAAAATTTACAAAATTGAATATCTAATATATATTTTTTTAATTCAAGCTTTTATGTATCCCTTTTTTTCAGGTATATAACTCGGTAGTGGAAGCGTTCGAACTTCACGCCAATAACAAAAACCCAGGGTCTCTGACCCAACGACTGTTCGGTGACACAAAGATAATCAAGACGGAAAGAAGAAACGAAGAAAACTACAACAATAACGGCCAAGATGGCGGCAGGGAAGAAAACAACGACAATAACAGCGCCGCAGGAGAACGGCGAAGGCAGAATGGAGAAGTATTCGATGCACACGACGGACCTAGCAGAGGCATCAAATGGGGGACACAACGATTGTTACAAAGGTAAATCAATTCTCTTTTCTTCTTTATTGTGTATATACGTTTACGAATTTGTGTTCAAAGACCTGAATGTCTGCAACATGATCGTTGCTGCTCAATCCACCCGATTCTAAAACAGTTTGGTAACGAGAGTGATTACCAATATTTTTGTTCTAGCTCTTTTCTTCTATTGTAACTCTTTCCGTTATTGTGACGTAGAGCAACTGAGTAACAAACAGTTCTTCTAAAATAACTCCTGTCGTGGTAAACTCTATAAAAAGTCAAAATTCTTTACATCCAAAGGGACTTGGTCACAGAATACTACAAATTTTCAAAAAAAAATTATCTGCATCATTTTTTTTTACAAATACCGAAATTTGAATGTTATCTATTTTTAAATCACTAGTTCAATTGATTCGTCCAGTGATTCTTTGTTAGTCATTTTTATCGTAGAAGTTTAATAACTATTCTACATTTTAGGCTCCTACCCGGCCGTGCCAGGTCAACCGGCAACATCGCACGAGCAGCCCGCTCCCCAAATAGAAACAGCACTTTGGCCGAAGACACCAATCTCTCGAGATCTTTGTCCACTTTGGACATAGTCCGGAGTAGCGAAGTTAGCAGCCAAACCCAGCACGCCGGGAGCAATTCGCTGAACAGCCTCGCCTGTACTGCTGGAGGATCCTGCGGGAGTCTGCCTCCAGTTGTATTTGTAAGCGGCCCAGACGGTGAGTTGATCCAATGAAGATGAAACTTCCAATTCGATTGTTTTTGTTGAATGACTTGTAATAATTTTTATCTCAACAAAAGTTCTGTCTTACGAGAAAGGCTAGGCTACTCATTTGCCCACTTTTTGGGATCAAGTAGATATAGAATTTTAAGACGAAGATTAATGGTAAGCTTATGAATATCCTTACGTTCGTTTTGAAGATCGGATCCGTGGAAGGAAATGTAGACATAACAAGCACGCACGCCTTCAACCATACATCCAGAAATACGGCATATATTGGCAAAACTCCATTATAATACGGTAAAGATAGCCAGCTGTTTGGTCGAGTGTCAACGTCGTTAACTTAAAACACAGACGTCGTTGGTTCGAAGCATAGTGCGGACAGTTTTTATAGATTGATTTTTCAATCGATTTATGGATTTCTGTCCAAAGGCATTATGAATGTATGTTATGTGTTGAATTCTCTCCAATTTATCCTATCCTAAAACTGGCGTATTAGATACCCTCTAACCCTGTCATTGTCATATCCTTCTATCCCTACTCTCTTTGAAAATGAAAAGTTGGGCAACTGAGTAACAAAGTTCTCTTAAAAAAACTGTTGATATCTCCATTAGGAGGTTTTATGCTCCACATTGGGGGTGGACTTATAAATATATTTTCAGAAGTAAACTGAAAAGTGTGAATTTTTTTACGATCAGGTGACCAGGATGACGTGCCGCCATTCATCGACGAGGGATCCTCCACCAGCTCAGGAACCACTGCATCATCAATAAAGAATTCTTTGACCATACAGCATGGTACCAAAAAGGGATACTTTTGCCCGGCAGATCCAGACTGTGACGAAATAATAACAGGTGATAATATTGTAACTTTGATAATATTAAGTAATAAATACGTAAATGCAAGAAAACCATCGCATGGTAACATTTGTATATTTACATCGTTCAGTTCATTTGTCAGACATTTCCAAATAACCTGTTTTAATGTATAAAAAAGCAATATTGAATCGGTCACCGTAAATCAAGAATAATTCATCTGTGACCAAGAACAGGGGCTTGCAGATTATGTACTTCATTAGTAGGACATTATGACATATTCTTGTAATGATCAAAACATTACCAACATTTTTTAAATCTAAAGATTTACACATAACTGCAAAAATATTTACCTAAAATATCAATTTTTGAGTTTTCCTACTAATGAGCTGGACGACCGATGTCTACCATTTTGACCGAGAATTGACAATGTTAACAGTGAAAAATAGATAAATCTATCGTAAAATCGATGTATGACACTGTTGGTTCTGGGAGTCGAACCTGTGAGCACTATAGTTGAAGTTAGCGAAGGTGATCACTTCGTTACAGCCCCGGAAATTTTCTGACGTTTTTATGCTATCCGTAAAACTGGGCATCCAAATTTTATTGCGCCTGGGGCCTCCCTTGTGCTTAATCCACCACTTAATTCGATCAATATGTACACGATATTAATATACTAAAAATTCAGGAAACCTTAAAATTATTTGGTGCATTTGAATCCACACTTGACAATCGTCATTCACAGGTGACGTCCAACAGCATATTCTGTCGTGCCACGGTCTCCAAGTGACACTGAGACCTGACCAAGAGATCAGTCTATCACCCCGAGAGTTAAAGAATGGCCACCACGATTGCCAGGCTCTGCTGCATCCGTCGGGCCAGTGGTTTTACCCAAAGTGCGAGAGAGATGAGAGGTAAAAGCAATATTGCGGAAAGATATTTTTATGACTCAAGTCCAATGCGATACACACATTCCAGACACATAAGCCAACAAAGTTGACCTCTGTACCATGTACCCGAATGATTATCACCGAAATTTATTATTAATTTTATTTATTTATTATATTTATTATGAACATAATTTACCAAATAGTTAGGTACATTAGGAAGTATTAAAGAGCAATAAAAATAGTCAATTTCGCAATAATTTAAAGATACTATAAGAATTCGTGATTATTTTCAGTGAAAACGGTGTCCGGGTATGGTGCTGGGCCCTTGCATCCAGCAGCACATCATCAGACTATCAAATAGAAGTAGAGGTATGGCCCAATGAAGAGTTTAAAAAGTATGGAGAGAAGATGCTAATTACAAACGAAAAAAATGAAGAAAAACACAATCAAAAAAATAAAACAAACGTGAAAAATAATAATATTGAACTGGGTGACAACAAAATTAAAATCGGAAAAGATTTAGAAAATTCAGATACCAAAAATAGTTTCGACACAAAACTGGTCGGCAATGACTATAAAATTGAATTTAACGACGATGTTTTGAATAATAATAACCAATATGATTTAAATAATTATAAAAAATCATCAAAATTTGATAAAAATCTACAGAATACCAAAATTACTCCCAAAACTAGAATTTTTGGACCGCTCTTGAAGTATGCGGCACCTGTTTTGAGTTTAAAATCGGCGTCATGGTCCAAAGTCTTGGCGTCGAGGCAAGCTCTGTTTTTAGGTGATAGTCTGTTGGCAAATGACGCCTGGGTGAAATTGAGTATTGACAAAATCGAATAAACTATAGGGCACAACATTATCATAAATTAGTCATTTGATAGTGGCGATGTTCCAAAAGCCACATTTGATGCACTTGCTTGCCATTTTATGCTAATCGCTGATCGTTTGTGCCACCCTTTTCTCAAACAAGCCAAGCCTTTTTTTAACTTACAATAAATTAATATTACTTTGTGTACAACCTATTTATTGTGCCATTTTAACATAAATGTATGATTTATTTACCTAACTATATAGTTATAATATAATTATTATGTATTTAAAAATCGATAAGTATTATAAATAAAAGAAAATTTATGAGAATAATAATCAATTGTTTTATTTATATTTTGGTTGCTTAATTCAAATTGGCGACGATTCAAAGAACACAGACAGCAACATAAAATAACCAACCACTGGTTTTGTTTTTTACCTATTCTTCCATCCCTATTCTGTTTTAAAAAAGAGTTAAACTGAGTAATAAAGATATTATCACAGAACAAGGATACACATCCTAAGGTATCCAATCCCGGGATTTCGGGATTGATTAATTTTCAATCCCGGGATAGGGATTAGCTTACCGAGGAATTTGATATCCTCAATTCGCTATACTTTTTCCCCGGATTATGCAAACCTCGTTTCAATTTCGTGTAAATTTTCGGGATTTGCTCAAAATATCACAATCTCGAAATCCCGGGATTTCGGTATCAGAAATTTAAACGGGATCCCGGGATTGGATGCCCTACCTGTGGCCCGTTTGAAAACTATTGAGGCCTTTGGAAGGATATCTTTTATTGGTAATTCATAGCTTATTAAATGTTGGAATATTGATGTATTTGATTTTGTAAACGCTTAATAATTAAAAAAAAAATAGTTGAGATGCGATTTTGTATGGAAAACAAATAGGAGGTCGGTGCTTAAGCACGCCACTGGCTTTCTGTTCAATTTATACGGATAAATTTTAGTAGAATACAATAATAAGGAACGCTTAACTCAACTGGGATATTTTGTAAATAAACTATTTAATAATTTGTCTTAATTATATATGTCGCAGTAGACCGCTACGTGCACCCTTAAACTGTCTAAAATAATAATAATAAAAAATATTGGTTGTTGAGTATTCCACCACCACCAGAATTTTCACGGCCGCCTTCCATAACGCAAGAAAAAAATATATTCCTCATATCATTGGCCCGATACAGAGCTGCACGGGACTTACCTTTTAACCATGCACTTTTGTGCTTAAAATTGTATGAATATGTTAGAAATTTCAACTAAGTATAATAGTGAGTTGATCTGAGAATATATGTAGTTCTTTTTTTATTAATTCAACAAGGGGCTCGTCGACCTGCATCAAATTTAAAAAGGGGTTCTTCCAAATCTTCTCCAGCACGCCCATGTATCAATGTAAAATTTCCGCTTGTTAATAATGCTCGAGGTAAGTGTCTTTATCTTAATAAATAATGTGTAAAAAGTTTTAAAAAAATAAATAAATATGAATCCATTAAGAAATTAACTTACAAAATATTAAAAATGTCACGGTTTTGTGCTAAAAATATTAAAGAGATACAAACAGACAGCGAAGTCAGGACGAGTTGAATACATATAGCATCAAATATTTAAATTGGTTGGTGGATAAGGAAAAACGGAATACTTACGTAATAGCCAAACAAATATTTAAAAAAGAAAGCTACGAAAATTGCTACCATGTTCTCAAAGCGAGAAAATGAAAAGGGGATGTTTTGCGCAGGCGCCCGAAATTGTTCACACACACACGAACCCCAGCGGTTCACAATATAGGGGCTGCTCCCCCATTATACTTCAAATTATATTTCAATTATGTTTTACAGTTAACTCTTACCACATTCAAAATCCCTCCAGAGAAGAATGTTTTTTTTAAGCCTTATTGAAGTCACGAATAACTTAAAAAAGGAAGCCCCGTGTGATTATATATTCATGCTCATCCTTATATTACCGCCGCCTGTGTGGTCGAGTGGTCAACGTCGTTGACTTCGTCTACGAAGGTCACGCGTTTTAATCTCAGTGGGGAAAGTTTTATAAATTGATTTTTCAATCGATTTATGAATTTCTGTTCGAAGGTATGGATGTATGTGATGTCTTGAACTCTCCCCCCCCCCTCCTCCCAACCATCCTATCCTATGAACGGGGCGTATCAAGAGCGATTAGCTAACCACTAGTCGTGTCATAGTCCTATCCTTCTATTCCTACTTTCTTTGGACAAAGAGAGGTTGAGCAACTGAGTAACAAGCAGTTCTCGTAGAAACACTTCTGTTAAGATAAACACCATTAGGAGTTAATATGCTCCAATTTGGGAGCGGACATGGTGAAAAAATATTGTGTAAGGACAGTAGTATGGACGAGCGTGACCTTATGGTCACACAAACATTCGGGGTTAAAATATAGCTAAACGTTAAATTTTTAGAAATATTTACAGTTTGACCTCTTTAGATCAAATTTATTAGTAAAAATAGTGTAAGTAATTTAAAGTTTTGATAAAATAATAGCTGACAGTTTTAAAAATTCAATTAAAAATAAACGGAAATTCAAAATATGTGCTTTTGGTAGTTGTTTCCGTCCCCGCGGCTAATGACTAGCTGAAGTCTGTATCCTGTTTAACCAAAATTGAGTGAAAACAACGATATTCAGGTAGAAAATGTATGGGTAGTGCAATCAATAGACAACGGTGTTTACTGTGACCATGTGGTCACGCTCGTCCTTGGAGGGCTAATTCATCGCGAACAGTTTTATTAAAGTATGTGATAATTTCTATACAGCTAAAATTAAATGCTGGTTTTTGCAATTGCTAATTTCAACGCAATAATCTCTCGTATGCGTAACTTTTAGTGTTACGGTTTTTAAATAAGCTATCAATCTTGCATGTCGTTTGAAGTCGACCGAATTCATGTTTATGGTTGATAAACTTTTGTGCAGTTTGGAGGTAAATGTTCAATTATTTTTTTTATCTCGTTGATAGTTAATCTACAGAATACGTTTTTTAACAAACTTTCCTCTCAATTAAGATATCTCCAATAATTGGGATCATTAATTAAATAATTAATAATACATGCTATCTGCAATTTGATGTACATTTTTTAAATGATGTCAAACAAAATGGATAGTCTCGGTCATGCGTAAGTTCAAGTTTTTTTGTTCAATATTGTTTTTTTAAACTATGTATCTTTATTATTATATTCCAATAAAATGTATTTGTAAATATGAACAGAGGCCCTGTGGCGTGTTTGAGCAGTGAGCTCCTATTTGTTTTTAGTAAAAAATCGCATCTCAACTAAAACGCACCATTTATTTTTGAAAAATTTATTTAACGTTCACAAAATCATGCATGCACATGTGGGCTTATAAATCAGGAAGCTTATCCTATGGGAGTGTCAGTTAATACTCGAGAAAATGGAAGAGGAGATTAGTCGATGCAACCGTTCATTGGATTGGTGACACATAAGGCAAATTACCAAGCTTTTGATAAATTTGCAGCGTCATACGGAGAGCGAGTAGACCTTAACTCACATAAGCTATTTGTTTATCGAAGTGCACAACACCAAGTCTTGGGCAGTTGCTCCCGAGACATTCCCAATCGACAACAAAAACTATAGATGTGCTTTAAGTTTGTTACGCCCCTGGATACAACCGTATACGATTAGCGGGTGTAAAAGGAATGGCGGGTGAGCCATAAGGCCAAATTAAGAGCGAACATTTAAATAATATATTTGATAATAACATAATTGTCTTGAAGCTCGAAGATAGTTTTCAAGTTTAAAGCATTTTTACCTTCTTTTTCGGGGCCGAGCTAATAATCCTGAAATTCTCAGGACTTATAACTTAAATGCTCCCAATTTATTCTTACGTGGGTGAAACTATGACCAAAAATTTTGTTTCCAAAAACTTGTTCCTCGCGTAGGGCGTATGAGCCGCCAGTTCCATGGGCCGTTTTTTTATTTCTTGATTTTAGATGTTGATTTTGGTGTTCTATGTAGTGTTTTTTTTCTCATTATATTTGTCAAGTGCATGGTGAATTGGCGTCAGCTGTAATGTTATGTACTGTACTTGTTATTTTTAGACAATAAATAAATTAACATGGTAAACAAAAAACAGAAAGCACTCCTCCTTTTTCCACAAGTCCTTTTTCATGATTGTGTTGCCACCGAAGTTTGAGAGCCACAGTTTTCGTTTAGATGTATGCGTTGGGGAAGGAACGGATCGATCATAGACAGTATACCAATACAGGCCGGATTGTGTCAGTCGAGGGGAGATTGACAAAAAAAAAATGGCCGGAACGAGTTGGTGAAAATCCGTATTTTCTTCCGAAATTTCGCACAAAAACCCGGAAAAAAATTACACATCAGTAAAAAAACAAACAAACGTTCATTAATAGTCGAAAATCGCGTAAAATTATATTAAAAAACCGACAGTTTCAGTGAAAAATAAAACACATTAAAAATCATCCCTTAAAATGGCCACTCGAGTTTATATTCCGAGATAATAGTCGGATTCAAACTGATATTGTCAATTAAATTCGCGATAAAAACAATTGAAAATAACAAATGAATATTTTTTAATCGCCTTTATATATATTGGTGTATTTTTAGAATGTTTTAATTCATGAATTAACGGAAAATTGTGAATGTAAAAAATGGCCGTTCTATTTGTCTATACGGAAAAACTGTCTCTTCCCGGTTGAATTGTTTTCTTCAAATATTGGACTCCTATAATTAGTTTTTTTAAGTGAATGTATACAAAAATATAATGTTGACATAATATTCTACAATTCTACAAAAAAGGTTTGTCATTTTTTACTAGTTATTTATGTTAAAATTCAATTTTAATATTAAATAATTTCCCTCAATTATAATTATTAATGACTGAAATAATTATTGTAACATATGTTTTGAAAAAGGAATGTCGATCAATCAGTTCATTTATCAAAAACCTCAAAATAATATATTTTGAAATAATGGAAAAATAAATAAATCATATATTATTGATTTGTGCCCATTTTTTTTTACATTTGACTTACGTTACATATTATAAAAAAATATATAGTTGGACATTTAGAAATATCTTTTTACTGAACCGTTTGATTATTTAGTAAATTGTTTTTAATTTTTTTATTCATTTTTTAGATAAATTTTTTTTGTAACATTTTTGAGTTATCTGAGTACTGAACACACTATATAATATTTGACTGCAATTTACACTTTTTGTAGTTGTCTGCCTAATGAACTAGACGATAGATGTTTTTAAGAATAGATTATATATAAGTTAATCTTTTATAGATAATTTTCATATAAATAACTGTATACTCAAATACATATATTGTATATTTTATAATTATATTTGTATTGAAGGTTCCTGTCCCCCGTTTCAAGTGCATACAAACGTCAAGTCGTGTTTTAGGTTGTTTATATTGTCCGTGGTCAAGTGGTTAAAGTCGTCGGCTTCGGTTACCGTGCTCGCCGGGCTCGAATCCCAGTACGGACAGTTTTTATAAATTGATTTTTCAATCGACGTATAAATTTAGTTTCCCTGGATATCTGCGAGATTATTCAAAATTATCTCACACCCTTCATATTATTAGCGAAGTGCTCCAAGAGCGGTTAGCTAACCACTATGCCTTTTCATATATCCATACCCTCTTAGAAAATCAGTTCTCATTTAGGAGTCCATCCATATGCTTCACATTGGGAGCGGACATGGTGTAATAAAAAATAACAAAAATATAATCATGTCTTTAAACATACCCAACATAAAATCATTTTAAGTGAAGTCTCTTCCTGACTGTCAGTTCAAGTTCATCCGTGCACTTGAACCCCTGAAGATGCCGACAGGCGAAACCCGGGTGGTTAGTGACAAAACTTGTGTGAATGTACACAATTGGAACGATTCAAATTTATTATTGAAATTCCACCAAGCACATTCAGTCGAAATTTTAAATTTCAATTAATTGCAAACAATTTTATAATTATATGTGATAGTTTGTATACATTTAAATTTTAAATGAATTTTGGCTTATTTTCAATACCGAAATACCGATATTTTTGTTATCAATGTGGAGCATATGGCCTCCCAATGGAGATATATCTCAACAGATTTTTTCTACAAGAACTGCTTGTTACTCAGTTGCTCAACCTCTCGTGTTTTATTTAGTAAGTAAGTAGTGTGTAAGAACACACGATCAAAACCAAATGCCATTTGATCATCGCTTGCATTCTAACAGTAATGCTTTACGGTAGAGAACCATGGCACATGACGAAGTCTCAGAAAAACCGTATAATGAGCTTCGAGGACAGATGCTTGCTTCGGATAATGGGAGTGAGGTGGTTTTGATTAGGGAACGTACAAAATAGCGCCCCGTCACGTCAGTGGATATGAAGAGACGTTGGAACTGACTGCGTCACATGCTGCGGATGCCTCCGGAAAGCCTCAATCCTGCCTGACTCTTCTTTCAACCGGTGGGATTTCTGCGTCCTGGACGACCGTCCATACTATCCTGGTACTATCCATAGGATGTGCTCAGGGGATCTATGGGATGCTGGGATGTCATGGGAGGAAGCAAAGCAATAAGTGGGAGACAGGGAAACGTGTAGGTGCCGCGTGGCGGCCATATGCTCCGCATAGGGAGCGAATATAGTCAACGAAAAAGAAGAATAATAGTAAGAACATGATTAATGGTTAGCTATTCGCTTTCACTACGCGTCGTCGTACCGAAGTGCGGCCCCACTAATCATATGACCCAAGTGCGGCCCGCACTAATCCCCACGTGAAATATTTGGCATTTTTACAACAAAAGGTTGCCGACCCTTGCCTTAGAATAATAATCGATAAATCGATTGAAAAAAAACAGCTGTTCGTTCTTGGGATTCGTCATATCCATATAAGACATTGACCACAGCACTATGGACCCGACATTGTTTTGAATACCATGAATAAAAATGTTTCACATCACTACGTATGCCAATGCGCCAAATATTTTTTTATTGGAAACACATACGAGATAAGTCCGGTGAGATGTTTTGTAAGTCACTCAAGATCAACTCGGGAATAGAAGACATCGCTAACATGAGTGTGTTTGTGACGTCAATTCTCCTCGAGTTGATCTGGACTGACTTACAAAAAATCCTCATCGAATTAATCTCGCATGTTTATTCAACTTCAAAATATTTAATGCATTGGCACTAGTTGTAGTGTCATTTAAAAAGAATGCCAAATAGCTAAGCATAATGGCCAATCACATTATTCACTTAATGGCTTAATCACATTATTCTACCATTCAAAATATAAACTGCTTTGTAAAATAGGTTATTATTAATTTTAGTTCAATTTTTTTCCTCTTATCTACAAACAATACACGATAAATGCAAGTACAATACGTAAATTTTGTATAGGGCAGTGTTCCGCAACCTTTTTACTATCACGTACCACCTACAAGGTGCCTTAAGATTCACATACTTCTAGTGAAAGAAAGACAAAAAATTCATCCCTACTTAATTCGAGCTAGTTAAAATTTAGCATGATTACCTATTCATTTTTCATTTTTAAACTGATTCATCAATTTCCGTTCAAAGGCATGAATGTTGGCTATATAAAAAAAATCTCGCCATCTTTCCAATCCTTAAATAGCGGAGTGTAGCGAGAGTGATTAGCTAACCACTATACCTGTTCTAGACCTATCCTTTTTATCCCTACTCTCTTCGAAATAAAAGAGAGGTTGTACATCTGAAGTAACAAGCAGTTCTCGTCGAAAAATTATGTTGAGATACCTCCATTGGGAGCGGACGTAGAATAAAAAAAAACCTTTTTACGAAATACATATCGACTGTGGAAAGGAAAAAGGACGTAACCCTAAACTAAAAAAAACTAAATTCAGATACTAATTCGGCATTTGCAGCTTGCATCCTTTTGATAGAACGTGTATCAAGTTTGATACATTGTGATTATCGAAAAAACCTGTTTTGAAAAAACTGTGGGTTACGTCCTTTTTCCTTTCCACAGTCGATATGTTATTAGTAAACACAAAATTAAATTGACAGCGAAAATATGTTTAATTTTTTTTTTTAATACTTTCAATTGTGTAGTAGGCAATTTTTTTAAACAACACATTTCATCTTGTTTCCTATGTAACCATGGCAATCTCAAGAGAAAATTTAAGCAATAAAAAATTAAGTGTTACCATGGTGAAAAAACTAGCTTTCGAGTGTCGCGAATTTTACTAAAAATCCCAATTTTTAAAAACCGACAATCTCTAGTCAGAACGTTAAACACTGAGCCAAAATTTTCCGAACTGGTCTTTTATGAATAAATACACAAAAATTCGTTATTTGTTATTCCATTTTAACGTTTACTTTGTGATAAATAAGAATTTATTCCATAACTTTCGGCCCATTTTAAACGCCGGCTCGGTACATTACCATTAAGGAGGAATAAGCAATGTTTTATCTCTCATTCATTATTCACAGACAGTAAATAAAGGTAATGTACCAACTGCGCAACAATGCGAGTGGCGTAACTACGCTTCGTAAAATTGCTCGCATAATTTCAGAAAAGTACCCAGAAGTAATGTCGTATTTTATCAATTTTAACCTGTTGTTTATTTAAAAAGTAATTTCCATTATTATCTATGGCTTAATTTGTTTATGAAATCATAAATTATAGTAGTTTTGAGTCAAAATACCCAAAAAGAACCGATTCTATCTCGTTAAGTGTTTTATTTATTTTGTCTTTCGAAAAATGTTCCGTGGACCAAAACAGATAAAGAACAGATTCTAAGGTGTTAGGCGGTGGGCTGCCAATGCATTAACAAGGTGGTCGCTTAATCTCAAAACAATTATCGGTGTTCTGAGAAAGGAGTGGATTATTTATCACTCCTATGCAATTATATGCAATACTTAAATAAGCATTCGATTGTTACTTAATACACTTATAATATGTAACAATATGCAATTTACCGTAAACTTATCAATGTAAATGGCTAAAAATGTACTACTGTGTATACTGAAGCTGTCGTAAAAAATATTATATAAATCAGAAATTGTATTTATGTTCTAATTTGATCTGAAAAAATCCTTAAAAGGCCTTAGTAAAATTCAACAAGGAGATCGTTCAAGCCCCTCCAAGCCCCTTCCAACTCACTCCTAATGTTTTTGAGGTTTTCTGTTTTGCTTCTTTACTGTGTTTTAATATTTTTTTACATTGCAACAAAAGATGTAATTTTTTGTAATGTACATCAATATGTTATTTATAATTTGGTAGGTGTATAAAAATATAAATGAAAGCCTAAATTGAGAAACGCTGCATTATTTGTCATCACTTTAATCTCCGCGTATAAAGCACCTTTTAAAAATATTACGCATTAAAAAACGCGTTAGAATCTACATTACAGCACAGACGCCATTTTATATATATATATTTTTTTATTTAAAAACAAAACTTTTTAATGTTTAATTTTTTCGCTTTCATTCCGCTTAAAAGCCATTACAGGAGGCACTTAGAACTTTTTTCAAATTGTACTTATGCTCTCTTGGAAAAGTCAGTAAAGTTCAACTCGCATCTTTGCGAAAACCAACATGAAGTTGAAATTGGTAAACAAAATCTTTGCGTACCGACTACTATACTTGTTTATAATTCGTCGTTGTTCTGGCAAAAGGCGTTAAGTAAGCAACCAGCTGTTTTGAGATATGAATGATAGATTAACACATCGTATCTCTGAAAAAACAGATTTAGTCATATTTTATACATCAAGTCAATTCCGATTAAAAACATTACGAGAACGGCTTGTTACTCAGTTGTTAAACCTTTTTTTTATAACTCTCGCTAAGCCCTGTTACTGTATAATAGAATTGGTATATTGGGGGGGGGGGGGGTTTAAATCATAGGCAAGAGTGTTTGTGATGTCCCGTCTCCTAAAATTGATCTCTGGTGACTTATAAAGATCTCTTCCAGCTTATCTGGCATTTCTACATCGTGTTCGACGCTTTGGCGTTAAATTTAGTGCCAAATATAATTTCACTTTACTTTTTAAAAAAATGTATCTATTCTCTACTATATGTAGGGTACTAATGGCGCGTCCGTGTTTTTTTGTCACACGTCAGTTGGTTTGCTTCCTCCCATGATATGCTATCATCCTTGGGTTCTGCCAAGTACAATTAATGGATATTTCGAAGAGTCAAGCAGGATTGAGGATCTCCGAAGTCATCCGCAGTACGTGACCCATCCGGTTCTATCGCCGACTATCCTGCAACACTGCAGCTCCGAACGCTTCTAAATGATTGTCGTGATTGTATTCTACACACTAATTGGTTGCTATATTCTAAAACAGGGATTGTCAACCGTGCTTGCGGATATATTTTCATGCCTGCTGTGGCCCAGTTGGTAAGAACTTGCTCTACCGATCACGCAGGTCTGGGGTCGATTCCCGGTAAGATCACAATGCATTTGAGAACAATTCAGTTCAAAGTTGTGATCTAAGACTGGGTGTTTGTGATATCAATTCAAATAATTTCCTCTCCTTCCATCTTTCTGATCCTTTAATAACTGGGTGTAGCAATAGCGATTAGCCAACCACTAGCCCTGTTCTACCCTTATCCTTCTTTCGGCTTTCCCTACTACTAACTTTGAAAAAAAAGTGAGGTTGATCGATTGAGTAACAAACAGTTCTCGTAGAAAAAACTTCTGTTGAGACACCTCCATTAGGAGGCCATATGCTCCACATTGGGAGCGGACATGGATAAAAAATGTAAAGAATTTAATATAAAAAAACAGCTTTTGCAGACGTGCACATTTAAAATGTAGCGATGTAAAACAATTCATTAATAATGTCCGCTCTCAATGTGGAGCATATGGACTCATAATGAAGTTATCTTAACAGACGTTTTTTTACGGCATATAGAAGTATAGGACTAAGACAGGACTAGTGGTTAACTAATTGCTCTCGGTTTACCCTGTTTTTTAGGATAGGATGGGTGTGAAAGGAGAATTGAAGACATCACATACTTCCGTGCTTTCGAACAGAAATGCGAAAATTTATTGATAAATCAATCTATAAAAACTGTCCCATATTGGGATTCGAACTCGTGACCTCCGTGGTTATAGGCCAGTGTTTCTCAACGTTTTTGGCCCCGTGTACCCTTTTGAGTGTCTTTATTTATTAAGCCCAGGAATTTGCGGATCCCCCAAATTTACCAGCGTGGGACCTTTTTTTAGCTCTTCCAAGAATTTTGAATCCAAAATCACAGAAATTTTGGGAATTTCGGAAAATTTTCCCGTGGCCCCCCTAAACTGTGCTGTGGCTCCCCTAAAGAAATATACACCTCTGTGGCCCCCAGTTGAGAAACCCTGTTCTAGGTAAAAACTTTACTGTATTTTTTTAAAAAATATCCAACATTCAACCGCCACAAACTTTTCATGAAGTCCGCGGCTACAATTTGGTTGGGAGCCCCTGCTCTATAGTGTATAGAAATAAACAGTGTGTACTTGAAAAGTTGATATGGGTCAAGTTTTACTCGCACTCTATTTTACACGCTTGGTGCAACCAAGTCGAGATTGAGAATTCATTTTCATTGTCACCCTTTGGAGTTTGGACATTATCGTAAAACTTATCTCTTGGTGGCAAAATGATAATCTACCCTCATTCAGCCACCACTGCTTACCCATCTATCATCAGCGAATCCACCATACCCAGTGCATTGTCTCCATCCATGCCAATTTCCGATTATTTAAAGCTATTTCTCCCACAGCAGTCGCCAGCAAGCTGAGTCATCTATGTCGAACGACCAGCGTCTCATGACGGCCTCGCCGAGCACCCCACAGCAGCAATAACGATGCGAGAGCAACAGGCGGCCGGGGCCCGCAGGCGTCGGGGCCCCATCGCGATCTGGCCCTACTCATTGGCAATCATTCTGGCCCTGTCGCTGGTCGGGAGGTGCAGAAGTCAGTCGCACGCCAGTAGAGGTTGGTTCACACGATTTTTGAAATGATTTACTTCACATGTTGTCGGTAATTTTCTACAATCTCGTATATCAAAAAAATACAAGTTTTCAGGAGACATACAAATGTACTTTATTTTACCGCTATTGCTTTATATCGCTGTAAAACACCACCGAAATGATTTTGTCTTCAATATCTTTAAGGAAGTTAATAACGAAGGAAGCAAATACGTTTCCATCCATGCCATCATCTTAACATATCACGTAACCTTATTGTTTTTCAATTTACTTTTTTGACAACGTTTTGGAACTAGACAATCGATATATGAATGATCAGGCGATTAGGGCATATAAAAAATATAGAAAAAACATTGTTTTAATTTCATAAATATAATACCTTTGACAGTTGATAGCTTAAAACAGATATGTATCTAATTGCTTTGTGACAGTATTAATCATTTGCTGCGAAAATTAAATGATAATTTGATGAGCAGTCTGTTTTTTTTTTAGAAAACAACCATGTACAGTGTTGCCATATAAATAGTTTATTATATTCTTTTTGTTTCTACGTTTCCAGCTGAAGACGGCCCCCGTTTCTTATCCAGGGGACAGACGTATAGAGCAGTGATAGGGGACACTTTGCTGCTGCCTTGTCAAGTGCAGAACCTAGGTAACTCTTTTAACTATTCATATGTATATCAGATCTTCTCAATAATTCTCATAGCTAGGGCTGCCAAAACTGGGACACTGCGAGGACTCAGTATAATTAAATAATTATTAGTTTATCTAAAACCGGGATTTTAGGCTGTCCCGAAAGGTCTCCTCGGGACTCCGGGACAAAGGACTCGAAACCGGGACGCCTGGAAGCCCATACCCTATGACAGGGTTTCCCAAACTATGTTCCGCGGAACACTGGTGTTCCGTGAGACCTAAATAGGTGTTCCACGAAAATTTGGAATGGTAATCTACGCTGCAGCACATTTAAACATTTTCTACTTCATATTAAAAATCGAGTAATGATGAGTCTCCATCGTTGTTTAAAATCTCAAATATCTAGGAACAGAGAGAGATTTTGAATAACTTAGAGCTTTATTTACTCATATTTTTATGTTACATGTTTTAAAAATAGTCAACTAATAAATAATATGTGATTTAATAACATATATTTTTTCAATATATTTACTTTTATGAATTACTGACCTAAAAAATAAGCTGTGTTCCGGTAACATTTCCAGATTTGCGAAGTGTTCCATTGCACAATAAGTTTGGGAAACCCTGCCCTATGAGTAACGGATTCAGTGGCAGATAAGCATACGAGGCGCACGCTTGGGGCCCTTAATCCAAAGGGCCTAATAGCATATATTTTATAAAACCCATATAATATTTTTAATTCAGTTTAAGTAATCTTAAAAACAGGGTCTCTCAAATGATTAATCCGTCACTGTGTATGCTTGAATACACAAGTACATATTGGGATTGCAATATACCAATGGTGCTTTTCAATACCAAAATGCCTGTTTTTAAATGGTTAAATTCCAGTATTTTGGTATTTAAATTTAGGATATATATAGACAAATTTACTCATCCGGTATTTCGTTTCCAATTGGCTGTATTTTTTTATACTTTATTTAATTTGTGACATTTGGATTACCGGTAATTCATATACGAAATCCAAAATATTAACACCCTCTTATTAGTGTCTAGATCCAAATAAATATGAGAATAGCCCTACACATACAATAACATACAAGCCTTTGATATGCTGATCATTCTTTTCAGGGTCTGTGGTGCTGTTGTGGAGACGAGGAGCCGCTGTATTGACAGCCTCCAGTCTCATGGTGATAAGGGACGATCGGTTCAGGCTTGTCGATGGATATAACCTCCAAATCACGCAAGTCGGGCCCCAGGTATTGTGTTCGATTCTATGACAATTACATAACCTACAAAATAATGTTATTTGCAATGAAGATAGTATTTTATCCACTGCAGTTATCCAAAAAAGGATTTTTATGTCTAGGTTTCTATTTGGAAATATGTATTTTAAAAAATACTTTTCATACTTAACTCGATAATAGCAAATTCAGCACTAGTAAACTCTGGAATTTAGAGTGTCAATATTATAGGACCACTCAAAGAAAATCTGAAGCCATGCTCATTACACAAAATGCAAAATTGTTCCTTTATAATTAATATAGTAATTCTTCTTTATTTGGGCTTTTCAAGATACTCTTTGTATGATTTGTTTTATATATTTAAATTCATCAGAATTTAGAAAATATGAATAAGTGACATTAAATTGACTCAAATTAAAATGTTTAGTACATACCTCTAAAATTGAATTACAAGAATCAGTAATTAATGTAAAGTGGTCATCACGAGCAGAACCGGTCCTGGTCTTTTCAAATAAAAGTGGAAGTACTTAGTATTAATAAATATTGTATTTTTTTTAAAAATATAATGCCTTTCCAACAAATATTGACAGTGAACACCTTAAAGGGGGTAAAATAAATGCTAGATTAATCATAATATTGTGAGCCAGGCGTGGGGAACCTGCGGCCTTTAGGGTACTCTAGTGCGGCCTTCTGGCCAATTCTGTAATTCTGTAAATTGATGTAAATTCGTAAATTCCTGTTTTCGATCAAAGATTCCCTTGTCAATGTTTACTGCGGCCTTATGTCGAATCAGAAAAAATAATGCAGCCTTTAGAAAAGAAAAGGTTCCCCACCCCTGTTGTAAGCTATTGAAGGGTGCTACTATTTACCACTAGAGCTTGATCAACTGTTGATCTGTACAGAAGAATCACAAACCAATTTCTATGCACTATCGATGAAAGCAGAAAATTCATGAATAATACCGTACACCAGTTGCCAGAGCCACATTTCAACTTTCAACACCACTTTCGACTAATGCAATTCTCCAATCCGTTCCAGGACGCTGGAGACTATGTCTGCCAGATCAGCGACCGTGAGAACCGCGACCAGATCCACACCGTGGAGATCATGGTGCCGGCGTCGGTGAGGGCCAGCCCTGACGGAGGAAGGGCCACTGCCAGGAAGGGGGGCGGTGCCGCGCTGGAGTGCAGGGCTGCTGGGAATCCGGTCCCTGCAGTCACATGGACTAGACTAGTGTGTATATATTTAACAATCAAATGTTATTTTAGAGATTGCTTCCAGGCAAGTAATAATTTTAATATGACCAAATGTGCCGAGTCGTCCACACCATTACTTTCAGTTGCAGAATGCACAGGTTTGAATCACTGTCTTATCCTTATATCCCTACTATTCTCATCGGAAAAAAGAGGTTTAGTGACTGACTAACAAGCAGTTCTCGTAGAAAAAAATCTGTTGAGATACCTCCAATAAGAGTCCATATGCTTCACATTGATATATATAATTACATTTATCCAAGTCAGTTCACAAGATTTAAACCAATTTGACAAAAATTGCTTGTACTTACTATCCATTATGCAATTACTGTTTTGCTTATATGATATGTACCGTGGCTCTCCGTCCATTCTGCATTTGCATTCTCACTATAACAAGACCTGTCTGGTGTGCTCAGGTAAAGTGACAGTCTACAATTACTTAGTTGAAACATGATTTATCTTTTTTTACACCCCTCTTGGCGCTATTGCAAACTGTCCATACTGGGATTCTAGCCCTAGTCTACAACAGAAGCAAACAACATTAACTACTTGACCACTAATCCTGTTATTTTGCAGAATGACAGCTCCCGGGTGGGAGAAGGGCCCCAATTGGTGCTGGAGCAAGTAGGAAGGGCCGCGGCCGGGCGGTACAGATGTACTGTTGACAATGGAGTGGGGCCCTCGCTTCATCGGGATTTCACTTTACAAGTCCTCTGTGAGTACAACAAAAAATGTACAGTATAATAAGTATTTTAGTTCTACAAATATTATTATTTATTATATATAAGTTTATGGTTATTTTGGCATATGCCTTCATCAGAACTATGTTTAAACTTACACAAACTCACCTATATACATTTTATGTGAAACTTAAGTGAAACTGGCTTGTCTGTGTTTGATACTGGATACATCATTTCATATCGACTGTGGAAAGGAAAAAGGACGTAACCCACACATATCAAATTTTACAGGAGGCGCTAAAACGTGTTTTGATGATTTTGTGACATATGCAAATTATGAATTATAAACAACCCTGAAGTGCACGGAGACTTCTAAACTGGTGTTTAATTGACATAATCTAATATTAATTAAAGAAATCGTCTAGGAAAAATCTTTATTTCAGTCTTTTTTCTTGGTTTTAATTTTTTACAAGGTCATTTTTTCAAACTTTAAAGCTTAATTTAGATACTAATTCGGCATTTGCAGCTTGTATCCTTTTGATAGAACGTGTATCAAGTTTGATACATTGTGATTATCGAAAAAAACCTGTTTTGAAGAAACTGTGGGTTAAGTCCTTTTTCCTTTCCACAGTCGATATTGTCTAATGGAGAAAAATTTGGTAGTCAATGAATTAAAACAAGATTACTATAATAATTGTGATTCTCTGTTACAGTTCCACCCGAGATAGCGGTGGAGCGATCGTGGGTCCATAGTGGTGAGGGATTCAGGGCTGAACTGGTCTGCACCGTCCACGCCGATCCACCAGCTGAGGTGAGGATCCAGGATTTATTTATTCTAAGTCAAATCTCATCTTCAATTGGAGATTTTTTCAAGACCAGAGTGAGGTCAGAAATTTCTGACAGAAGTTTCTGCCAGCACTGTACTAGTGTCACGGTCTTCTCTCTTCGTAATTTTAGTCAGGATTTCAATCTCTTGTCATGTAATGATATCACAAAGTACCCAAGAGTCCATGAACAAGCGAAGCATGCCTATGTTGAACTCACTTTGATGTCATTTTTGAACAATAATCGACAACTCCATCATTTATTTTTAATTAATAAAAACACAATAATCCTTTGTACTTCATTCCACTTTATTGAATATGTCAGGACCGGTTTCGCTCAGTTGACAATGCTCGCAATGAGCGAAACCGGTCCTGACATATTAAATAAAGTGGAATGAAGTACAAAGGATTATTGTGTTTTTATTAATATAATGCCTTTCCACCAAGTATTGACAGTGAACACCCTAAAAGTGATTTATTTTTAATTTTATTTTGTCTACGTTTGTGACTAGTTGGACATAATAAAAATAAATTATTCAGAAAACTTTACTATAAATTGTTTGTGATATTGATTTTCTAAGGTTCTTAATAAAAAATGTCTATTGACAGATTAAGAACTAACTCAGGTTGCATTAATCTAAAACTAATCGCAAGTAAGACCAATAAGAATCCTGACTAGCGTAAGACAGATCATCGGAAGGTTGACAGCTTCAGGTACCTTAGGTACATTATACACATCCCGGAAGACGGTAGCACAAAAAAAGCTCAATTTCTATTAGGAAAAGCTGGAGCTATATTCAATTCAATATGCAGTCTGGGACATGCGGCAGTACACGATTAAAAAAAATACTATTGGGTTCTAACAATGTTGCCATAGCACTTCACAGAAGCTGTACATCAATTATCTCGTACTATCTTTCTATAGGATGTTCTTGGCTAAACTAAAGGATTCTGGTGTTTCATGGAAGCAACCAAAGGGATCAGCGGGTGACAGGAAAGTTGAATATCGTTTTTATATTTTATTTAATATATTTTTTACAGGTAACGTGGTTCCTGAACTCATTTCCCTTGGTTCCGACCGAGCGCCTCACCATGTCCTCACATCATCAGAACCACACTTTGCTCATCACGAATGTGCAGCCTGAGGATTTCGGAAACTACAGGTATTATTTTTGGCAATAACTAAAAGTAAACATTTAAGTATGCTTAAATTTCCCTATAAAACTCTGGAGGTATATGTGCATGCAAATTTATAAATATATATAGGGTATATGGTGTGCCACATTACTGTATACCCTCTGCACAATTTCCTCCACCACCCGCTACGGCCATACATCTGTGTCCAACAGACATTTCCCGTGGCGTAACGAATGTTATGCATTGTTCAGTTTTGTGCTTGGATTGTCTCGGAAAGAATTGATCAAGACTTAGTGGCTTGCACTGAAGTGTGCCAAAAATTGCCCTATAAAAATGTCTGGAGAAATTATGAGTGTAAATGCTAAGTAACTTGCCCTTGTAGCTAGCAAGTCGGCGTGACCTGTGGGACCGACAGATTGTCGGACTGACTTGATTAATTGCTACTGTTCATTATTCATGATTCACCCTCTGAAGATTTAGCCACGACAGCTCCAAGCCTAACCTATACTTGAAAATAGTAATGTTTTATTTTATGATTTTCTTTCCAGCTGCTCTGCCGATAACTCGTTGGGCAGAGCAAGGCAGCACGTGGAGGTCTCCGGAAGACCCGGCCCTGCCTCTTTCAGGTCCCCGCCAGTCTCCAGGCTGCCCCACGCCTACAACCTCACTTTTCAATTGGACAGCTACCCCCAGCTGGATGAACTGAGGCTTTTGTATAGGCAACTTATGGTAAGTTCTCACCGATTTGACAATTATGCTTCAAATGTCAAAATCTCCTCTCCCTCAGACCATATCCATCCCATATATGGAATGCATGGGTTCCCTGTCACCAACCAATCGCTTTACTTCTTCCCATGATATAATTACATCTTTTACTTCCAACACGGACATCCTGTCAACAGTACTTAACCAGGATTGAAGCTATCCGGAGGCATATGCAGTGTGACTTAACCAGTCTTAATGTCTTTCCATGACGACTGACATAACAGGGTGCTACTGGGTCAATATCTCTAGCAATCTTAAAATATCTGACGTAAACATCTATTCTCTGAGCTTATATGTAAAAGAAAAATCATTTTGTGGTGGCAAGAAATTGTTGGTTCTAATCTGCAATCAAAGAAAGTAATCTGGAAGTTTTTGAAAATCTTGCTTTTAGGCAATATTCAAATCAACTTTTAACTGATGAAAAATTCGACTGCATTCTTTAATACATTTTTATTGATTATTCACAATACAATAACTGTCAAAATAGTTTTAATTAACCAAAATGTTGCACTTTTGGTAAAAACCAAGAATTATAAGTAAAAAAGCATGCATTTAAGGGTTAACAAAATTAAATGTGGCCCCATCTAATCTTAAAAAAATAGCGAGTCTTCTTTTTGTGCTTCCTTCCTCCGGAATCTGAACACTAAGGTATCTAAAGCTGGCAAACGCTGATCGGGGCTCTGCCAGGGTCATTTTAGATTTGTGTAATATATAATAGTTCGACTTGTTCACAGTCCACACTGTTCGTTGATCGATTGCTCACTGTTTATTGATTTAATCATAGTGTGAATTCATCATCTACCCTCCACTAAACACTTCTAACCAACTATTTTTCCTCAGATAAATGAGTCGTTCCAACAACCAGGAAGGTGGCACGATGTGTCTCTATCTGCAGGTGGCAATGTCGGAGGCCCTGGTTCATCCGGGAGCAACACCCTGCTCCACAAGGTCACCCATCAGCTGCGCGGCCTCAGACCGTCAGCAGTCTACGAAGTCATCGTGCAAGCTAAGAATAGATACGGCTGGAATGAGGTGAAATATTCTTATATATTGATTGTAAAATAAAATGACAACACACGGCAACAGGTTATTAACTGGATAATAATACACATGATTGTAAACTCTTCCAGGTGTCAGACATCTTCCAGTTCCACACGCGCGGTCTGCAGGAGCCCCACGTGGCTGAGGGTGGCCAAGCCCCTGTGCACAGCGGTGCCCGGCCCTGTCTCATACCGCCGATCGTCAAATTGATAGGCGGCATCTTTGACGGCATCACTTGCTTCGTAAAAATGTTTACAGCATAAGGAAACTGAGCACAAAATGGCCGTCTCATTCAAAATGGCGGATCAGTGGTGATTCTATTCAAAATGAGCGACTGACATAGACAATGATAATGCAAATGTAGATGTTACATATCCATTCATAGCTTTCTATTTATAAATGAATTTCGTAAAAATATGCAAATTCTTAAAGTAATCAATTGAAAAATTGGGATGAATGACAGATTCAATCAGTTTGTATGAAATACCAAAGGTTCAGACCAGGGGTGGGAAACCTTTTTATTTCTAAAGGCCACATTCATTTATCTAATTCAACATAAGGCCGCAGTTAAGAAAACGTTGACACCGTCCCCTCTTTTTTTCGACTGTCGAACATATAATGGGCGATTACGCTCTTTTTCCAAACGCCTGCGGATATTTTTTGATCAAAGTGAAAGTGAACCAAGTCAAAAGGCCGCGTCAGAGTAGCTAAGTGGCCGCAGGTTCCCCTCCACTGGTACAGACCCTCGATTTGATTTTGAACAAGTCATATCTAAAGAAAATAATATCTCAGGACAAATTCCATAGATGACACAAAAAAGAAGCTATGTTTGAATATTCAATATCTACTGATGAGTTTTCATTTAGTGGAAAGTAATAATTTAATCTTCTCGTAGCTCGTCGGATAAAGCGTTTTCTTTTTTGTCGTGATAATATATATATATATATATACATTGCTTTGCAAATTAGTGTTTGAAGATAGTTCAGAATCTCTATTTTCGTTCCTTTTTTTATACACCCAAAACACGCTAAGTCCAAGATAAAAATGGCTATGGTACAAATATTTGTATCTATAAGATGCATTTAAATTCAAACAATTACTCCAAAAATAAGATCAAACTATTATATATAAAAGCTATTGAGAACAGAAAGATACCATATTTGAGGGGGTCAAAAGCAAAGACAGTCAAGAAGTCATTTTGTTAAATACGTAAAAAATTGCAAAAAAGCATTACTAATTAATTTAACTTATGCGTGTTATATTCAGTGCTTTTTTTTCCATGTAACGCTGTTGAACAGATATTGGTAAAATTTTGATTTGATTTTTTCAATGTAATGTTCAAAGCAATACCAGGTCCATAGACTTACTCTGTGACCAGAACCAGAGGTCAATGCTCGATATATTGTTTAGTTTTGTAAAATTTTCTTATTTACAAAACCTTTTCCATCACCATTCAACCGTCACCATCAACAGTCGGGCTCATAGCCCACCATAGGTTCAAATCACAGTATGAAGCAAAGCAGGAGCAATTAGCTAACCAGTAGCCTGTCTTAACCCTATCCTTCCATTCTTACTCTCTTTTAAAAAAAAGAGAGGATGAGCAACTGAGTAACAAGCACTCGTTGTAATAAAACTTATGTTGAAATACATCCATGAGGTAGCTATATGATTCACATTGGGAGTGGACACGGATTAGAAAAAAATATAACAGGAAGTGAGTTACAGTACTATTGTTTTTTTAAAAAAAGCACTGGTTATAACTTAGAGAAGAATTTTTAGATCTTTGTTTTTTCAAGATTTCTTCACCTTTGCTTTTAACTTACTCATTTGAAAAGACAGATCGAAGGAAAGTTTTACTGAATTCACTTTCACAGGTCACAATATAATAGTTTTCGAATATACAGTCGAACTCGGTTATTGTGGTCACGGAAATAGCGACATCTAGGATGTAATGAGGAAACATTCGTTGACATTTTAGTTTATAGTTTTCTCCTTACATTTATTCACTTTTATAACGAGCTGGTTCTCAGGCACACTGACAGTTCAAGTTCAAGTTCATCCGTGCACTTGAACGCCTGAAGATGCTGAAAGGCGAAACCCAGGTCATTAGTGACAAAATCTGTGCGAATGTACATAATTTGAACGATTCAAATTTAAGTCAGTAGGTCTTTTTGTGTTATGAGATCCATATTATTCATATCTTCATGTGATGGGTATGTTTTTAAAATTACCTATTCTCTGATATAACAAGTAATGCTTATAATTCAGTCAGTCCCATCTTCCACGTAATAACCAAGTTCGACTGTATTTAAAACAATGTGGAGTTGGCCAGTTTTACAAACGGACTTAGCGCATTTTCACAATGGACTTACAGTATTTTACTAAAGTTTAATATTCTTTTCTCTCTCCCTGTTTTACTTTCATAGATACGTAGTGGAAATATATCAAGGAATAGTCTCAAATCTAAACATAGTATTAAACGCAGTGTGAAAGTGTATAATGGAATCGACATTTGTACTTTTAATATACAGTACAACAATGTATAAATAATGAACAACTGAAAGAACATTGACGTATCAAAAGTGAAATAAAGACTAAATAATGAAATACGGAACGACGCATAAATAACAAATAGACAATTTCTACGACAAATTTTTAGTTATTAGATATATTGAACATTTTTAAATGTTTTTGCAATAAAAAAATAGTGAATTTTAAATTTAAAACTATCGTATATTTAATATATATACATATATCATTATATCTAATTAATTTATTTGTAAAATTATTATATATATATATTTTAGTTTTAAGTCATTCCATATTGATTAATATGTGTATTTTCGATAGATTCTGCAATTATTTTGTGGTCATTACTATATTTTCATCGTTAACTTTGTATCCCATGGTTTTACTAATGGTGATACGTGTTTCATAATCAAGAGTGGTCAGCGTCATTGGCTTCAGTTGCGGAGGTCACGGGATTGAATCTGAGTACCCACAGTTTTTATAAATTGATTTTCAATTGATGTATGGATTTCTGTTTGAAGGCACAGATGTGTGTCGGATCTGTCGGCCACGTCGGTCATGCCGACTTGATTGCATCTAAGGCAAATTATAAGGCTTTCAAGGAATTCACCGCATCTTATGGAAAGAGAATTGATAAAAACTTTTATATTCAACTTTTATATTAAAACTTTAAACATGACTACATTTTTTCGCCACGGAATACACCCTGTAAGAAGAGTGTGAAGAAGTAGCGGGTGGTGGTGGATACAACGTTGAGTACCCTGATGACTTCGCTGTCCTGTTAAAAGGTATCATCAGACTGCATAACATTGTTAATGAAACTTGTGTCACAATTAGTAAGCCCAACTTGATTTTATTTCTTGTATCTGCGTGTAAAAGATGATTGATGTCTTTCAGAAGAACAAAACAAGATTCGCGGTATTGAGGACTGTAATAAATGTGTTGATTTGACTCTCTCTTTTCCCCTTATGCATATATGCACTGTAGCTATATTGGCATATTCAATCATTAAACCATAATACATTCTTCCTTTACACACAGATATATTATGTGATTTTTTATGTTTAGTGTCTTTAGATATAAAATATATATTTGAAAAAATTGAGCATAAATCTGATTCAGACGCATTTATTTTGACGTAAAAGACACATGTTTTACTGCTCTGCATGAAAACTTGTAAATACTGTAAACGTGTCAACAGATTCGGCGCCAAATATAAATGCGTGGCAACGGACGAAGATTCAATGCTGTCATATTCCTAGTTGAATTTCTGAATCCTAAGAAATTCTTATAGTATAGTCCCAATCTCTACGCTATAAGGGGGTCGGCTGTACTACAAATTTAATTCAAAAGAATTTTGAATCTTAACACTCTAAATTCACTTGAGATTAACTCAATGAGACGACATACACCATCGTATAACATTCCAAATTTTATTGAAAAAAAAATTCCATCTGATTGCTAGAGCAAAGGTCCCACCACTAGGTTACTGAGGCGGAGATATGATTAACGAGTTAGCTATCTTTGACTGCAGATCTGACATTTGAGTATGTTACAAGTTTTTGAATGCAAAAGCGCCATAATTTATTTACTGTAATAAAGCATTGTATAGAAATTCGAGGTGATTATTTTTAACGAGTGTATTTTTAAATTAAGTTTTTTTACATAATCATAAAAGTTAATATACAAAATATAAATATATGTATGTAAATCTAGATTAAGTTATGTTTATTTATAGTTATAATGTAAAGAACTGTCGCTTTTTTATTGTTATTTTTCAATGACAGCTTAAACATTCTCATTTAATAGAAAGTGTCTATGGATTCATGGGATACTTAATTTACGAGTGAATATTCTTGCTGCGAGTGCGACTGAGATGGTAAATATTAAATTTAAAGGTAACAAGACAGTGGGTTATTCGTCTTCTCTGACCATATTCGCTTCCTATGCATAGCAAATGGCTTCATTATTTCATATCTCTCACCAATTGCCATGCTTCCTTCCATGACACGCCAGAATCCTTCAGTTCCACCAAATATGGTTGTCCTGAACACCAGAAGAAGAGACAATCAGGACTGAGGCTCCCCGTAGGCATCCGTAACACGTGACCCAGTCAGTTCCAACGTCTCTCCATGACAAATGACGTAACAGTGCGCTGTCTTGTACGTCTTCTAATTTCTGAGTTTCTCACAAAATTAAACCACCTCACTCCAATATTCGACGGAAGCATATATTCGTGGAGCTCAGTGCACGGGTTTTCTGAGTCTGTCAGGTGCCATGATTTGCTTCGGTAAAGCAACACTGATAGAATGCTAGCGTTGAACAAATGACATTCGACTTTAATCGTTGCTCTCCTGTAAAATGATAAAAGGTTTTCGAAGCATTCTGACCTTGTCAAAGTTGCATTGCTCATCACTGTCTTTTTTTTTTTTGATGCTGAAAGTAACGCTGTTAGAAGGAGTCGAAAGCTTGCGACAAGCTCAACACATCCAATCTTACTTACTTACAAACAATCATTGTGTATAATCCATTTTATTGACAACCAAGCATACTAGCAATTCGTTTTAAAACCTTTTATTAATTAATATCTTATTTTTGTATTTACCAACCAAAGCGATCGTGCCAACAGCAAGAATATTGAAAGCACATTTGCTATTTCACGATTCCATTGATCTGTCTGTAATATCGTTGGGAATAGTTTGTTAAATAACAGCACAACAGTCAAAAATTTGTCAAACACGATAGTACAGCGACAGGAATGTCCAAGCAAAGTTGAGTCCCTGTCCAGGAATTCTTTTAGGTCATAGATATCATATTTTTTATTAACGTTTAGCCCATTACCGGCTATGAATAATATAATTAACATTGTACTGTACGCAAGTTAATTGCTAAATATGGGAAAAGTAACAACCACTTATGCGATTCTCGGTTTTGAATGAAAACTTCACCATTTAAAACTGTCTTAAAACATAGTTTCTACACCGTTCTTGTAAATCCCCAATTATTGCTGCTATGTTTATTTTAAATTTCAATTCATTTTATGATGCCATCTATTGACGTATATTTTGATTATTTACTAAGACCAAAATTATTTTATAAAATAAACAATTCTAATTCAAAAGAAAACAGAACTTACCCGAAGATATTACGACATATAGATATTATACTGATGTTTTTAATTATTGGCGCCGGTGACTATGTGAAATGTGCAATTTTCATCGGAACTAAGAAGTACACAAATTTGCCACCTGCCTAGTAATGAACTGACACAAGTATAATATTGCATTATTTTAAGCGTAGTTTTAAGCGTAAAATAAATAAATTGGTGTTATTAGATTAATGTGTATACGCAGAATTAGATTTTAAGTTTGAAAGGATGTTCATTTTTACGTAACCGAAGCTGCGAACTGATGTAAACTTTAATTGTGTTTATTTTTACTGAAACAAATTCATGTTTTTTATCATTTAGTAATTTCTTTTAAGGAAAAGAGTTTGTTTATTAATCACTTTCATATTATTCTGAGCTTTTATCTCAAGATAAATAGCATTTCAGAAAAATATTTATTCTTCTTTTTCATGAATACACATAATATAAATTGCTTACTAGATCCATCGCTTCTCAACAGTTTTGTATGCCTCCATCCACAACAGTTGCTCTATATATGGGAACACACTCTCCGAACATTATCTTATATAATACACACGAGAAAACCTAAGAAACCTAAAACCTATTCACACTAAGTTCAAGTTCACAGTACGAAAAAGCGTACGGGAATGTAAAAAAATTGGAAAAACCACCTTTAGTTAAAATCCTAAATTATCATACATGTTAATGACTGAATAACAAGGACTTCTTTAAGGATGATTCTTGTTGCAATCCATTTTATTACTACATCCATATAATCCAGATCGGCAGTGAAAACCGACTCAAAGTCAAAGTCAAACCTGGCTTGCAGAGGTTTTTTTATTTCCATTTACATCTAGAAACATTGTGTATGATGAAGGATACCTATTTTACTGATCTTCTATTGTCGCTATCGAAGAAAATGTCCTGTTGACTGATTTGTTTAGTTTTTCTAGGTTCGCAGCTTTTGGTTAAATATGGCGTATCATTTTCGCTGTAGATGGAACAAAAAAATTGAATTAATAAAAATGATGAAAATAATCTTATCTCAAATAATATAAAAGCCAAAACAAGAAATATGTCGTATTTTATTTATTCTCCTATAACAAAATTTGTTTAATTTACAACCCCCTACCGTGTTTATTAACCCTTCAGGCACGTATGTATGAAATAAATTCTGAAATTAATAGAAAATACTGATAGGGTTTTTGATGGATGTGTTCATATGTTCAAAATCCAAGAGCATATTTTTTAAATATTTTTTATCGATTTGTGGTGAAAGGATATTTGTTAAGTGCAAGAATGATAAATTTACTTGTCCTGTTCCACACTTCCTCGCTTCTAAAGAGAGAGTTTAAGCAGATGAATCAAAGTAATTCTGTTGAGAAGCCTTCATTAGGGGTTGGATTGTTCCACAACGTAAGCTGACATAAAAAAAAGGCCGTTAACCTTTTAAGAGCCACGAGGTATTAGTTTGGCGGTACTCTGCAGGCCGTTAATTTCTTTGAATAAAACAACCTGATAAATGGTTCCCGGTAAATTGCTCGAATAACAAGATAATCAATTTGTTTCCGTTTGTTCTGTCTTAGCCCTAGTATTCTGTGTTTTCTGGAAATATATAGAAACAGTTTGAGTAACTAATTAATAAGCAGTTCTGGTAGAAACACTTTTGTTGAGATAAACTCCATTAAAAGATCATATGTTCCGCATTTGGAGTGAACACGGTTAAAATAAATACTTACGAAAATTATTTATATATTTCACTCTCTAAACAAGTGTCGAGCAAGATAAAAATGAAATTTGTAGAAAAAGTCGTGAAAAATCGTTTAAATAACCAAGCAATTCGAGCAATTTCCATTCGAGCAATTTACCGGCTCCGCTGATAAATACATCCTTTTAAGTTAAAATATTGAAAGTTTATCATAAAGACTTACCAAATAAATAAACAGTGTTGTTTGTGTCGCCTTGATCGTAGAAAATTTGCAAATTTAATTATAGATAAAACGTAATTGCATATATAAGTTTTATTTTAAAGTATATAAAATAACAAGGAAATTTCAAAAAGTCATGAATATAGAATGATTCTAATGTATTCTATAATATAACATAGTCTACAAGCAGTGATGCGTCTCAAAATTCTACATAACGGCGTGCTTTGATTGCCCGATGAACCTCTTTTTTAAAATTTATGTAATATTTATAATTTGTCTGTTTTCAGTATTTTAAGAGACATCTCTTTGTGACAATGATTTTTTTTATATAATGAAGTCGTGTGTGTTAACTCATTTTGTGTGGCCATCCGGAGCGTGTTTAACACGCTTATAGCAGATATCCGCTTAAATGAGTTATCCCAAAATAATCATTAAGCAATTCATGTTTTTACTATACTGGCAGAAGTTGGTAAGCAGTGGTGGATTACCCTGTAAGTCCACAAGGCACGCGCTTGGATCCCTCCAGTTTAAGAAGTCCAATAATTGCATATTATATTCTGTAAAATATATTGTGTAATATTTTAAATTATTTTTTGGTAATTCGAAAACAGGGCCTCCAAATTTGATTGCGCCTGGGGCCTCCCAAGTGCATTATCCGTCACTGTTAGTAAGTAATCAACTTATTGATAGTTCTTAGTGACAACAAATGAAAAACTTAAGAACAAAACCTTTAGTCTTGATATATTGTAATTATAATATCGACTATGGAAAGGAAAAAGGACGTAACCCACAGTTTTTTCAAAACAGACGAATTAGTATCTAAAAGTAGCTTTTAAGTTTGAAAAAGATGACGTAAAAAATTAAAACCAAGAAAAAAGACTGAAATAAACGTTTTTCCTAGACAATTTCTTAAATTAATATTAGATTATGTCAATTAAACACCAGTTTAGAAGTGTGCGTGCACTTAAAGGTTGTGTATAATTCATAATTTGCATATGGCCAAAAAAAATCATCAAAACACGTTTTTTGCGCCTCCTGTACAATTTGAAATGTGTGGGTTACGCCCTTTTTCCTTTCCACAGTCGATATAGATGCATTCATGTCAATGCAACAGAAATAAGATAATGAATGAATAGAAAAAAAGCAAATGTCTGTATTTTTTTGTATTTGATGAAACTATTCAAAAAAATGTAGTACCTCAAATTAAAAAAGAAAAAATTTGGCTTAAGCAATGAAATAATTGAATAAAATTAGCTAATCAAAATAAATCACAAACTCAATAGGTTTAAATGAATTCATATTTTATTTTTTTCTTATATTCTAAAGGCTTCTACAAAATATTAAAAATAATTTAAAAAATGCTCTACAGATGTCTAAAAACGGTTCGGTGATTCTTCCGAACTCGATTCTTCCGAACACGAACACTCCGAACAAGAATGCTCCGAACACGAACTCTCCGAACTAGAATACTCCGAACACCGAATCTTTCGGACACGGAATCTTCCGCACACCGAACCTTCCGGATATAGAATACTTCGCACACCGAATACTCCGGACATTTAAATATTTTAAATATGAAAATCATTGTTTTATTGTAACGTGGAATGTTTTATGGCAATTATGCCAAATATTTTTCAGAATGAAAACAAGAATCGTATTTTATTTTCATGTATATAAGCAGTTTAAAATTTTATTCGTATTTTGGCTTATTAATTTTGAAAATTGTGTAGTATCATAATTGTGCTGATATTTTTGATTACATTGAAAGGAAATACCATGCATATAAACATTTAAAATTGCTAATTGATATATACAGTACTTTAAACATAATTTTATTATCTTATTGATACACATATTATACATATTTTACATTCACTTGACAAATGTAAAAATGTGTATATCAAATTTTAAACATATTATGTGTTTGTAATTTTTTTTAGCAATGACTTTAATAAATAATTTTAGCAATTATTATCATTGAAAGAAATGAAAGTATAGTCTGTTTTTTGATGATTAATATTATATTCCCCCCTCCCACCCATCCTATCTTATGAACGGGGCGTATCGAGAGCGATTAGGTTACCACTGGTCCTGTCCTAGCCCTATTCTTCTATCCCTACGCTCTTTGGAAAAAGAGAGGTTGGGCAACTGAGTAACAGGCAGTTGTCGAAAGTATCAAAAATGTTTATTTAATTTTGTACTTTATTCTATTCAGTTATCGTTGAAACACTTATGATGAAATAAATTGACGGCCATAGACTAGTATACTTAGGACTGTGACTTTTTATTTTAATTTTCAATACTTCTTTGTGAATTAATGTTATACAATGACAAATGTAGGTATTATAGCTTTAAGACAGATTTTTGTGTTAATTTTTTTAACTTTATAAATAAATCATCAGAAAAAATAGTTTAATGTAGTTTGGTGGTTTAATACTCTCCGTACTGGGATTCGAACCCGTGACCTCCGTAACCAAAGCTAACGACGTTGACCACACAGGGAGCACATAGATTTTTATATTTACCAACATTAATATTGTTAATTTTTTCATTGAAAATCGTTTTAATTAATAACTATGGTCTAATGTTTAAATTAAAATTTTATGAAGTATGTTAAAAATTTGATATACATACACATTTTTTGATTAAATGTATAATAAATGAGTATCAATAAGATAATAAAACCATGTAAAAAGACTGTGTATGTGAATTTTCAATATTAAATACTTGTACGAATGATATTTTTTTTCAATACAATCAAAGATATCGGCCTTATCAGGATACAACACAATTTTTCTAAATAAATAAGCCAAAATACGTATTGAATGATAAACTGTTCAAAAACAATATATACATACATCATAATTAAATATTTTGCTTGTTTTCATTCTGAAAAATATTTGGCATAATTGCCATAAAACATTCCACGTTACAATAAAACAATGATTTTCATATTTAAAATATTTAAATGTCCGGAGTATTCGGTGTGCGAAGTATTCTATATCCGGAAGGTTCGGTGTGCGGAAGATTCCGTGTCCGAAAGATTCGGTGTTCGGAGTATTCTAGTTCGGAGAGTTCGTGTTCGGAGCATTCTTGTTCGGAGTGTTCGTGTTCGGAAGAATCAAGTTCGGTAGAATCCGTTCACCCTAAAAACTGCCAAATTTCTACTTATACAGACTTACAAGCATTGCACCCGCTAGATCCACCGAAATAAATTTTTACCAAAGATTTATTCAAAAACATTATCAAAGCTTTAATTTAAATATTAAATTTGTCCTGTTGCTTAGATTTCATCTCCGTTTTGACATAATCATATATAAAAAAATACGTGCTAAGTTCTATATAGGAGTATTCATTATTAGTTGGTTTTTAGACAGGATATTTTTATTAACAAAGTATCCCCACCATACATAATATTGACTCGTATATTTAATTTGACCCGCGTTGGCACCCCTGTGCTTGGCGCGCGTTGATGTTTCCATAGAACTTGACTGTCGGTTATTTTTTTTTCAAACAATAATTTCCGAAAAACACTAAATAACACAAAAATGGCACAATTTGGCATGCTGGATTTAATAAAATCGATTCCTGTCGCCGACGCTCCCGAAACAGGACTCAATTATTGTGGAAAAGAACTTAAGTTAAACAACGCAGATGACGGTAAGCATTGATCATAATTCAATAAATACGCATTAAAACTGCATTTTAAGTATATGCGTAAGAGTAGCAATGACATATCAGCGTTAATTAGGCTTTAAATAATATAGTTATTGTTTATTAACTTAAAAAACAAACATTTTTTCAAGGTCGTTATAGGTTATGTATCCATCAAGAATATCTTTTATTTTATTGAATTTGTCGTTTGTATTCTCAAATTTTCACGTATCGGCCTGTTTCTCTCTATAGTAAATGCAAGATTTGGCTTTTGAACTATGGAATATGAGAGAATTAACCGTGTACAATGTGATTTTATTGTTTTTCATATAGATAAAAGCCATCATCATTGTTAACACTTCGTTACCTTACTTTGAAAAGGTTCTAACTGACATTTTGGCCTAAAATGACCTTTTGGTCGGAAAATGTTGTATTTGCCACAATCTAACATATATATTAATTTCAGAGTCATGTATTTTTGGCAACTACTAATGACACTACAATAAAGGGAAAAAATACTCTTCTCGTGCATAATGTGTTTTTATGGGATACATTTTACCCTCATTTTGGGTGGAAGAAGTATTAAATTGAAACCCCCATTATCAATTTCAGCTAAAGAGTTATCGCTGGCCATTCAAGACTGTGAAGGTTTGCAGTTTCTCAACCTCAAAGGTAACAGTCTCGGAGTGGAGGCTTCTGTTGTGATTGGCGAGGCCCTGAAGAAGAAACCCGAGCTGAAGAAAGCGCTATTTTCAGACCTCTTCACCGGAAGAACGAAAGCCGAGATCCCCAAAGCTTTGGTACTAGTTGAATCTTTGTTTGTAACCCTTCGAGCTCGAATACCAATCAACCAACAACTGGTAGAAGTCGTGAAGTAACCCCAATGTGAATTTTGAAAACATTTTTTTAAATTAAATTCAAAATGACTGATCATTCCATGTATTGTGTCAACAACAGAGACACGTGTTTCGACTCTTTCAAAGGCATCTTCAGACTGACAACTTTAATATTCGAACATGAATATTTATTTAAAAAATGGGAAGCAAGGAGGGGGGGAGAACAATTACAAAAGTAGTAACTAATGATTTGCATCGATTGGAAATAAATTTAGCAGTGGCTAGCAACTTGTCCTTAAATTTATATTATGTGCTTTGCAGATTAACCTCAGTGAAGGAATGATGGTGGCCCAGGCGTATTTATCGGTGTTGGATCTCAGCGATAACGCGATGGGACCGATCGGAGCGCAGGGCGTCGTCGCCTTGCTCAAAGGCAAAGTTTGCGAGCGACTGCAGGTGAGTGATCAATAAGACTCGTCTTGAAGCTTTTCATTTCAATTCGTGCGTAGATATTTATTGAGGTTATCTTTCGGCATGCCGCTCTTCATTGACTATGCATCCTAAAAGGAAATTGGAATTTTACGCTACCTATTGTGCGGCCAAAGATTAACATTTTATCAAAAAAAATTCTAACAAATAATAATATATTACTTTTGTGAAGACTTGAACCTAGAACCTGTCTGATCGCTAGTGCAAAGCTCTTCCCACTTCATCACGAGGGTCAAATATGATTACACATGGCATTATTCATTTTTAATGTTTCCAGGAGCTCTATCTGAATAACAACGGTTTGGGCACGGAGGGAGCTAAGATGATCATCGCGTCAGCTCCCACATCCCTAAACACTATTGTTATGGGAAGAAATCGGCTGGAGAACGAGGGGGCAATCGCACTCGGGAAGTTTCTTCTGGTGAGTAGCATGATTTGTATGTGCCTTGACACATGAATTCAGGTTTCCCAACCCTTTACGTGCGGGTTGAAGTGGTGTCAGCGTGATTGCCTGAAATGGTACAATTTTTGCTTCTTATATGTTAGTGGAGAGTCATAATGTTTTATGTAATAGCAATTATTTATACAGAAAATCTGTTCCTACCTGGGCTATTCTCAAATTGTGGTGGAATAAATTATTAAAGAAACTCTATAACAGTGAACATAGCCACAGTTATTACGTCAAAGTTATACCAACGGTAAAAAAGAAATACGATAATCTATTTGTAAATCCCTCTGAATTAGTGTCTAGGTCTTAACGAATTTGAGAATAGCTCTGCTGAGCGAGTTCATGTGGAGTTGCCACATTGACATATGCTCTCTATACGGAGCATATGGTCACCACACGGTTCCTTCAAGATTCTCTATCCCCCGCTAGTCTCTGCTTTCTCTCAGGTCTTCCCGTAGCTCCGCTGAGTACATCCTGTGGATAGTCATAGACGTCAAGATTTATCTGCTCGGTAGAAGAGACGGGCAGGGTTCAGACTCTTGGGACATCCGCAGCATCCGCAGCACAGACCCATGGTTTTTTTTTTATTATTATTTTGCTTTATGGTTGGGAGTCATGGCACATTACAGAAGCGCATAGTAACCGTATACTGAGTTTTGAAAACAGATGCCTCAAGAAAGCCTGAATTCTGCCTGTCTTTTTTACCAAACAGAAGGAAGCGAGAAAATTGGAGAATCTTGTAGAAATCATGTGGTGGTCATATGCTTCGAGTAGGGCGCGGATACGTTTGAAAATTATTTTTTTTCAGATATGGATATCAGTGATTTTTGATACTTACATAATTTTTATTTTCTATTCGAAACTAACAAAAGAATTTTGGAAAAAATCATGAGAATCACAATTTTTGTTCCAGGGATTCGGTCCAAATCAGGGCCTGAAAGTTCTATCCATACCGCAGAACGGCATATACTACAAGGGGGTTACAGCCCTCGCATTGGGGCTGGGGGAAAAGCACACCCGCCTTCAGGTCCTCAACCTGAACGACAATACAGTGGGGCCCAAGGGAGCGGCGGCCCTGTCGCAGGTGTTCCCGAAGATGGCGCAGCTGGAGGACGTCAATCTCGGAGACTGCCTTCTGAAGACCAAAGGGGCGCTGAGGATAGTGGGGGCCATCGGTGGACAGAATATATCGGTATGTCGACATGACAATGTTTTGCAATATATTTATTTGTAAGTGTCATTTTTTGTTAATCTATGTCCACTGGACCATATGGCCTCCTAATTAAGGTATCTCAACAGAAGTTTTTCGACGAGAACTGTTTGTTATTCAGTCACTTAACTACTCTTTTTCAAAGAGAGCAGTAATGGTAGAAGGATAAGGCTAGTGGTTAACTAATCGCTCTCTCTAGTTATTAAAGGATCGGCAAGCAGTCGAACCCATGAGATCTGGCACGGAAGCCCACAACGCTAACTGCTGTGCAATTGGACCCAACAAAACATACAATTCGGCTGATATATCACCAATCATCTGATTGCCGTTGTACTAAATAGGGTTTAGCACTACTGAAAGAATGCCAGCGTTGAATGAACGGTACTTCGCTTTATCACCACATAATCGATCATTTGCTATTCTTTTGCAGAAATTGGATATAAGCTACAACGAAATAGGCCCGACGGCTCACGAAGATCTGGCAGCCCTGGCGAAGAGAATACCGACGCTGACCCTGCGACTCGGCGGCAACCGACTCGGCGAGAAGAGCAAAACGGAGCTGAAGAAGATCGAAGGAGTGGACATGGGCATCGACGGCGAAGACGATGATGACGAGGAAGAAGACGACGAGGGGAGCGAGACTGACAACGATGACGAGAACTCGACAGATAGCGAGAACGACACGGCCAACGAGTCCAAATTTAATTTGAGCTCGCAGAGTTCCCGGTGCGAGGGCAACGTCAGCGTCAATGTTGCCATGTCCAACGGAAGTAAGTGTTGGGAATGATTAATCAATTTTTTTACTGTACAAGCATTTTGCTTACAATTAACACTTACAATTGGTTTTCTTACTTTAAAAACTTTAAGTATTGAAAAAAAACCAAAATACAAGAATCCCGGATTCACTTCAAACCCTAAATTATCACATTGTTTTTTATGTAATAACGTCATTGCTTTTTCAGGCTTCAACGGTAATGGCAACAAGAGTCCAATCAAAACGCCCGCCGTCCCGAGTCAGAGCCCGCTGAGGAGCATCCTGAAGAAGCCAGCTTCCGGAGGGGACAGCATCGCGCAGGTCGAGGGCGGTATGGCCACGTTCCTCGCGAACCCCAGCTGTATCAACTTCAAGGGGCTCGGTGGAAGCCCCGTGGAGGCTGTTAACACACACTGTCAGGTGAATTGAGGATCGTTTTGATTATCAGGCCAGATTATCAATTGTTCAGGTGTTTGTTGCAATAATGTTGGGTTAATCGAGTTGCAGACGCTACGTTGATGTTTTTTTTGTATTTTAATGTATTTGTGTCCAAAGGCCCGGTTGTCTGATGTTTTTTCGTTTGTCTCCCCCCACCTCAAGACTCGACTTGATTTTATAATTATTATAATTACAATAGCATTAAAATGCATTAGCCCACAAAATTACACTAACAACAGTAATTAACACTAACCCTACGGTGCTAAAAGTACTTCCAATATGTTGCTGGCCCTTGAAGAACCAAATAAAAAATTAACTCTTACCACCCTGGAATGGTCAAAACCTAGAACATGTTTTTCACTTGGTTTCTAAAGGGCCAGCAACTAATCGAAAGTATCTTTAGCTCCTCAAAGGAAGTGCTAATATGTTATTTTCTGTCTCGATTTCTTACCAGTTGTGTAGTCCATTGGTCAGTGTTGTTGATATTGGTAACGGATTTGATTTATATATTTCTGTTTTAAGGCATGGATGTATATGATATCTCGAATTCTCCACTCCCACCTATCTCATCCTAAAAACTGGATGTAGCGAGAGCGATTAGCTGACCACTAGTCCTGTCCTAGCCCTATCATTCTATTCCTACTCTCTTTGGAAAAAAGAGCAGTTGAGTAACTACTGAGTAACAAGGATTTCTTGTTGCAGCACTTCTATCAGAAGAAACAAAAATGATTTTCTCGACAATGTGTTAATAATGTATTCACCTTGCAGAACCTCCGCTCAAAGGACTTAGAATTTGTGGACGAGTATGTGGCGGTAGTGATGTGTGTTGCCGGGCTCAAGGAGACGACGGCCGCGAGGAATCTATTCCAGGAGCTGGTGACGTGGTCCAAAGGGGCCGCCGGCCGGCAGTGGGGCCTCACCAACGCTGTCCTCACACACATGGGGCTCATCAAGGTAGCGATTATTTCATTTCTAACTGCAATTATGATGTGTTTGGGCTTCTGTCGTCGGAAGAGACGTCCATTCAATTTACCTTCCCTGGTCCGAAAAGCATTTGTCTTGTATTCAATAAGCAGAAGGGCCAAATCTGCTCTACCATTTCTCTACTACCTCTCTACCACTCTCGAGGACCCACATTATCTATACTAGCATTTAATTTCTCTTTTTTGCTTTCATCGACAGTCTGAAGCCAGCCGCAAGATGAGCTGGGACCTCGACGGGTGCCTGCAGACCGTCGCCGAGCTCATCGAGGAGCCCTTCTTCCCCCCAAACCTCCGAGACACGATCAGATTCTTCGCCAAGGTCCGCGTGGAGAGCCAGACGAAACCCTCAGACGCCCTATTCACCAAATATCCGAAACTGCATTCATGATTTCGATGAGGCTATCTCGGTGTCTATTTATATATAAATATATGTATAAAAATGTGAATCATTGTGAAGTCTGCCATTCGAAAACATGCTTTCTCGGTTATTTAAATAGTTATTAAACGCATTTTGCATTATTCTCCATCACACTTATTATGAGCTACATGAGGTCTTTAAAAGCCTTAAACAGACAAGTCACTTTTGTAGTGTTCAATGTCTTCTTGGCGGGATAGAAGTACAGTCGAACTTGGTTATAATGAGGAAGATGGGACTGACTGAATTTGCTCGTAATAAGTGTTACTTGTTATATCGGAGAATAGGTATTTTTAAATGCTTACAGACCCATCACCTGAGACATGAAGTATCTGGATAAAATACACATTTTCTGTCAATCCAATTTTCTTATAAAATTTATGCAAGTTTCATTGTTTTCACTCTCATTGTTCCTAAATATCTCCTCAAAGCACTCGACTCATTAAAAGACTCTTGAGTGGTCTCTTTGCGGAAAATTTTTGAGGATATATTTGCTCAGTATGCCCGTTAAGTAGCTCGTTATGAAATGTGTTAAAAGTGAAATGCAGAAAATCATAAACTAAAGTGTCAACGAATGTTTCCTAATTACATCCGGGATCTAGTAATAACCGAGTTCGACTGTATATATTATTACTTCTCCCACGATTTCAATTAAATGATCACAACCGGTTTCGCTCATTGCGCGCATTATCAAGAAAGGAAATGTCAAAAAATGGTACTATTTAGTAGACACGTAGTAAATCGTCACCCATTGTTCGCCGATAATAGTGTGTATGATGATAATTATAACATTCCACATATCTATCAATTGTACGTTTTTTTTAAATGTCGTTTGTATACAGAGGGCGTGGTTTCCAATGCAGACTGGTGATGCTTCAGGGACTCTTATATTAAATAATTAGTGCTTTAAGTGTCGGGTATGTATGAATTTTGGCATTTCGTCGTTGGTACTGCAATCGTAGACGTTTTAGAACACATTGAATCGAAAATGTCAGTTTTGAGTTTGCAATGTTGGTTATCTGCGTTGATCCGGTCTCGTAGTGGAGTGGTTTTCTTCCGAATTTTCAAGAGTTTGAAGTCCCGAAATGGAGACATTTATACGTTTTACCGTCTTTCCTTACCCATTCCGAAGAGAGGTACATTTGAATGATATGACTTGATACAATATACCAAAAATCTGTTCAATGTGTAAAATTTATGTGTCCTATTCATAGACTGACGTTTGATTTTTTGGCAGCGATTTCACCCAGCTACACAGCATTTTAATTCATTTACTCAAAGTGAATGAATGCATTTAGCACTGAATCAAAAACTAGGAGTCGTACAAATGTTTTTGAATTACAAACAACAGATGCCCACATATGAATTCAATAAATATCTATCCTTGAACTGAAAGTAAAATCTTTTCAAGATAAATCATTGAAAATATGATAAAATTTCATCAATTTAAACAAAATCAAATTTCATCAGTCTCATTTCACCAAACGTAAGAAATAAAAATTCAATGAATTCTTTGTATTTTGCCAGACTACATAGAACATTTAATAGACTAAACAGGACCATTCCGATTCAATGTGTTTTGCCAGAAGGTCGACAGCATCGATCGTCCAGTTCATTAGTCAGACAGCTCCAAATAACCTGTTATGAGATAATGGCAAAAGCGATCTTTTCCCATTATTCACCATTAATCGAGTATTATTCATCTGTGCATACACTTTATTAAACAGGTGTTTGCTACTTGGGTCCGGTTCAATAGTAGGACATTGAGAAATATTTGCATAATGACCCAGACATTACCAGCACTTTGTTTTATTCTTTTGAACGACGTTAGCAATCTTTTGGTGTCATTTTTTAATTATTTTTTTACTGGACCTGATCCGAGGGTGCAAACTCTTACATAAAACTGCATAAATACAGACAAATACTTCTAACATGTTGCTGGCCCTTAAAGAATCAAGTGAAAAAACATTGTTTTTTAAAAATATACATCTTGGGTTTTTACCATCTATCAAAAAAATTTAAAAAGTGCCTACCGTTCTCTTTGAAAAAGATAGGTTGAGCGACTGAGTAACATACATTTCTCGTAGAAAAACTCCTGTTGAGATTACTCCATTAGGATGCCATATGCTCCACATTAGGAACGGACATGACTAATGAACCGGATGATCGATTATATGAACGCTGAAGAAATGCAGAATAAAGATGGTATCGTTTCGGTTCCACCCCTCGGCGGAAGAGTTCCACGGAAACAAGCATGAATGGAGACGAAATTTTTCGTGAATAAATTAAATTTAGACTAGAATGCAGTCATCCTCTGATTTATGCAGTCGATACGTTAAAAAAGGCGTAAAACCCATACCAAAATAAATTCATTCATCGTTATTTTTGCTACCAATGCCATGTTTTTTTTTCATTTTCATCGTTATCACAAGAATTAGTCAAATTAATCAATTTATTTTTCGAAGACCACTGTGGTGGGTATAATGTATATCTAAAAAGAAAAAAACAATTTACTTGACGTTGACGCTGTAAATTGGAGGATGGGCGTATTCCAAAAGTCATAGACAAAACTGCTGTTTTTGTTTCATTTCCCTGTGTACCTACATCCCTACCTACCTATTTTGTTTAATGTTAAGTATAATTATTATTAATTATGATATTGGCAACAAATTAAATATCTTTTAAAAAAATTAATAAAAACACAATAATCCTTTGTACTTCATTCCACTTTATTTAATATGTCAGGACCGGTTTCGCTCATTGCGAGCATTGTCAACTGATAAGAAATATAATTTAACAATGCTATTTATACAAAATTGAAAAGTTATACTGTATATATATTGTATAAATAGCATTGTTAAATTATATTTCTTATCAGTTGACAATGCTCGCAATGAGCGAAACCGGTCCTGACATATTAAATAAAGTGGAATGAAGTACAAAGGATTATTGTGTTTTTATTAATATAATGCCTTTCCACCAAGTATTGACAGTGAACACCCTAAAAGTGATTTTAAAAAAATACTCGTTTTTATTTGCATTATATATTTTATAAGCGATAATGAAAGCATTGCTCGACATCGTGTTCTAACAAAATAATTGGAGTCTGACTTTCCGACGACCGAAGAAATGTGTTTGTAAGGCTGAAAAATATTGTAATAAAACAGCAGGCTGTAACAAACTTACCGGAGAACTTAAAAATTGTGACCATTAACTTCTTCAAACACATCTTGACAAATTGGTTTATAAAACTGTCAATCTGGAATATGATCTCTTATCCAATAGCCTACGACAGTCCGCATCATCTTCATTAGAACAGGACATTGGATGCAGGATTAGTATAGAGGTGTCGAGATAATGTAGTTTCAATATTTAGTGGGATGCAAAGCATTTTCCGTGACGTTTTGAAATGGCGGAAAATTGGGTATAATTTGCTCAAATGATATTTGACTCTGTATTTCAACATACCGAAGTGCTTTAAGTGATTAATAAATCGCAGTGTCATAAAAACAGGACCGTTTCCAAATATTTATCATGATTTATAAATACATGCCTACAAATATACCAAAAAATTTATACAATCATCAGTTTGATATTAAAATAATATTCCCGGTTTAAATCCCGAAAAAAATCTCAGGAATTTTCCCGGCTCGCATCATCGTGTCTAGTAAATAAGATACTGGGCTGGCGAACTCTGAAATATGAAGTGCGTGAGGATGCTTTTGGCACGTCAAAGGTTAAAAGGAAAAAAAAACACCGAAATAAATATACATAGTTTATTATTTCGCATAAAAAATATACAAATTGAAATATTTTTTAGAATATATAATTTAAAAGCGTTAATGATAATTCTTAAGTAAAAAATACTTTCTTTTGTAAAAAAATTAATAGGAAATAATGAGTGTTTTATTATTTTAAAATAGTTAAATTAGGAATAGCAAATTGATCATCAATTTTATAAATATTACAAGAAATGTCCGGATTCAAACAGCGAGAACGCAGACAACTTCCGAAACTAAGCAATGCAAATTACAATAGCGACTAGTCAACTTCTTCATTCATTGCTTTGCATGATATTATGGGCTTTCCTCAATAGTAATCACCCAAAATAATTACTGTCCAATGAGCGGACAAAGAGAATCAAAACTTTTGACACTGATGGTCAAATTGAATGAAAAAAAAGAACTTATTTAGTGACCTGTGACCACAATTTCTTTTTTACGATAAAATAACCTTTTCTGTTGCAATTCGTGCTTGAGAAGTGAGTGTGCAATTTGGTTTAGCACCAATTTAAAGCTTAGAATCTCATTCAGGAATGTGTAACAATAATTTAAAAAAGACAATCAAACAAATCATTCATTAATTAATTGAATCTTTGCGTTGAACGAAACACTCAGATAGAATCATTTGCTTTCCCACTCTTGACAGTTTATTGTCAATTGCAGACAAACAAACGACTCGCTTGAAAGTGGGCAAAGTGAATCGAAGAACGATTGAGAGAAGGTAATTTATTGTTCGATTCTGATTTAATAACTTGTTTCGCACGGTAATATAATATGTATATCTTTCCCACTCTAACAAACACGTCTCTCAATCAAACAGCCATTTGCACCTCTCTCTCTCTCTCTCACTCACTCATGTGCAACTATTGTCTCGTTTGAATTGTGCGATTAACTGAAGCGAGTGCGATACTTCCATATCAGAACTAAATTGGCAGAAACCAACCTGAAATTTGAATAGACACCTAATAGAATATACTAGCTTCAGTTTTTCAAAACGATCAAACAAAACCGAAAATATACCGCCACTATTTCACTCTAAAATAGTTCTAGATTAAAATCGGATAAAAAAAGGAATTAGTTCATTTAAAATCTAAATATTGGCGAGGGGGGCGTTTTCAATCGGAGTCTCCCAGGCCGTCGTCGGAGTCGTCCGAGTCATTGTTGGTTCCGCCTCGGATGGTCCGCTTCTTTTGCCCAAAGTGCTCTTTCGCTTTCTTGGCGTGATCCGGGGGGTTCAGCAGGTCGCCGCTGTATTCAATAGCCTCCGATCTGTTAAAGAGGAAAAAGAAAGTCAATAAGAGCTTTTCTCAGCGAATAGAATATTCCAGATTCAATATGATCAGCATCCTGAATCATATACCTGGATGTACATGTAGGACTATTAACTAACCGACCAAGCTGGAAGAGTTTGGCAGCGAAGCAACCGTGGCCAGTTCTGAATTGGCTGGTCCAGAAATTAGGAGTCAAAACATTGGTTATCTCCATTTTAACAATAATAATAGATAATTTTTCAAATACTCCACCTCGCTATTCTCCACTCCAGCATCTCTGTTGTGAATTCGTCGCAGTTTCCGAGGTCCGTGAATCCCACGATGAAGTCTTTCGTCTTGGAATCCTTCACACATGCAATCGTCGGTATTACTTTGATACGTAGACGTTCTGAAATAACAACAATTGGCTAGTTTTAAAAATAAAAATATACATTTTTAAGCCGCGCCTGCTTTCAATTACAATTTGAACAAATAACGATGCATCGTTAGTTGTTTTAAATTAACTGCGAGGCTACTCACTAATTATGAGTGGTGTCTAATACTCAATCAGACGTTTTAATTCGGGTGTACAGTTGGTACAACTTACGTAGAACAATTGTATCTGTGTTCACAGTTGTAAGGCTAATCGTTTACGATTTATTCGACCAATCAAAATTGTGCGCTAGAAAGAGAATATTTTGAAAGTCAAAATTAGGGCGAAATTAATGATTAGCATGTTGTATAGCAATGTTCTTCAAACTGTGATCCGCAGGTCAGCAATATTGTCTACTCCGATTTCTTGTCAATATAGCAAATGCCAAGTCCTATGGCGCAGCGGTTAGGATTGTGAGCTTCCGTGTCAGATCTCACGGGTTCGAGTCCCAATATGATCCCTTTCCCATCCTTCAATAACTGGGCGTAGAGAGATTGATAAGTTAACCACTAGTCATGTCCTAGCCTTAAGGTAAAAAATATCGACGTATTTAGTTCTAAAATTTTAATCTAAATACGTTGATATTTTTTACCTTATTACAATGGAGTTCTACCAAGTAAATGCCAATTCAATCAAGAAATCCTAGCCTTATCCTTCAATCCCTACTACTCACTTTGAGCCACAAACAGTTTTCGTAGGAGACATGCTCCACATTGGGAGTGGACATTGATAAAAAAAAAAAATTGTACTGAAAATCAGAAAAATCTATTACAAAATAGAATCCATGTAGCATTGACATGACATTTCAATTGTCACTTCTTGAATTTACGTACTTCTCTCTCGTTAATAGTAAAAATTTCACCTGTGAGGAACGGGCATCTCTCCACGTCCAGCTTGACAAATCTGGTCTCCATGTGCTTGTTCGCTAGGGTCTTGAGGTGCATGTCGACGATCTTACAACGGGGGCTGTCCGTCTTGTAAAAGTGGCACACCATGTCTTTGGATTTCTTGGTGATGGCGAAAAATTCTTTCTCGTCCGCCAGCTCGGTGTACTCGCCGTGGCCCTGGAAAATTGGAAAACATTTCGCAGGATCAGGATGGAGTCTATTTTTTTCTGAATCCACGTCCGCTCTCAACGAGGAGCATATGGCCTCAACCTTTCTTTTCCAAAGAGAATAATAGGGACAGCAGGATAAGGCTAGGGCAGGACTAATCGCTCTTGCTACACCAGCAGTTATTGAAGGATCGAAAGGGTGGGATGGAATTTTTATAAATCACAAACATCCATGAAAAAAGTTGATACTTGATGATACTGTCGATACAGAGACTCAAACCCATGAAATACAGAACACTAACCGCTGCGCCATAGGACCCGAAAATTATTAAATCCGTTACTATCAACAATATACTAGTGAAATGCATGGCGCTTTGGCGTTAGCCGTCATGCGATGCATTCTCCTGATCATTTTACGAAACTCACATTGGCCCTCCATTCCTGTTTGAGATGAGCACGCTTCTTCATCTCGCTCAACCGCATTTCTCTGAGCTTTTCAATGTCATCCGAGTCCAGCTGGTTCAACCTGAAACATAATATCCATTAACGTTATAAGGAAACCGTTTCTTGCCCACTGCTTGAGCAATGACACTAACATCGGCACCTCGGTTATTTTATTTTTACGTCTTATAAAGAACTAAATTTTCTGGTCAAAGCCTTGTCACGACTCCGATAGGACCCTGACCGGTGCGGGACAAAAACTAGCAAAAAGAGAGAGCTTGCGTATTCTGAATTCCCTCCCACCCATTTCAAAATTGTTATACTGATATTACCAGTGGCGGTTTGTGACCTAAAATCTTGGGTGGGCTAGAGAAAAGTTTAGCATTGTATACTATTTACGAAATTGTGCACGTTTCCACTTCAAATTGTACATTAATCTACAAGCAAATCAACAAATACTACAACACTACTGCAAAGCATAAATTATTATATAATAAAATCAAAGCTAATGTAAGTAAGAAACAATAGAATAGCAAAAACTGGACTACAAAGTGAACTACTGTGTTTTGTTTCATACAATACAACTTATCTCTGAATACAATGAACTCTGACGTTTACTTTTTAACGAACAGAGGTTGGTACGAGTGTTTTGTATGTATGGGCTAGATTGAATTAGCCCCTGTGACGTAATGACTGCAGGCTGTATACCAATGCGCAATCGTTTACAATTAGATGACGTTTCCGTATGGACAATGGTTATAAAATACATACATTTTCCAATCGTACTTGATTGCGCCTCAGTGTAAACTGAGTATTGCAAAAAAGCATATGTCTTAGCTCGGTCTGATTTCAAATTAGTCCGAGCCTTTATTATTATAATTAATACGTAGGTATTGCCAGACTGATGTCACATTGCCTTTTCTGTATGAAGCATGTATTGAGCCATTGCTGTTTTTATGCCGGCTCGGTTTAATATCGTAATACAAAACACAATCAAGAATATGTAGGTAGACAAACATAGCATTGTTTTATATTGACAGAGTAAAATCAAAACAAATATATTGTATACATTTGGGAAAGGTTAGTTACGTTTAGAAATGTATTTATTTTGTTCAGCGGCCGAATTGCATTTTTATTCAGCCATATAAAGTTTTTTTTTCTACACATTTTGGGTGAAAAATCCAGGTCGGGCTAAGCCCACCTAGCCCAGTACGTAGAACCGCCACTGGATATTACCGAAAACATGATCTCTGTATCCATTTTATTTTTCAGTATCAAAATACTAAGTTTTACATATGCAAAAATTGTAATTGAAATCTGTTGAGATACCTGCATTAAGAAGCCATATGCTCCACATTGTGAGCGGACATGGATTTAAAAAAAAAAGCGTCGAGCTAACCACTATTTCAGTGTTCTCTACCCTTCTTTCGTTTATCTCCTTTAAATTGGGAGTTGTGTTTCTTTAACCCTTAGACCGCGGTTGACTGCTATAGCAGCCCAATCTGAACCGATCTGGATCCGAGCCGCGGTCAAAAGGTTAAGGTCCAAGTACTGAAACTCACGAACAATGCAGTTTTAAACTGACCGACATTTATTTATCCAACCAGTAGCGAATTGCAAGACTGTTGTATTTTACCTATCTAACTCAGCATCCACCTGGCGCTCTACGTTGTCGGCGATGTTTTGAATTACTTGCTCCATCTCTGAAATCATAAACACAGTAAATTACAACAGGTATTAAATTCTAATTAACCACTAGCACGCCGACGACTCATGTGTGTGTGTTGAACGCTTATTGACTCTATACGCCAGCGACGCACCGGTGTCGCAATGTTTTCTCAAGGAAAATATATTTTTCTCTGTTTTTCATTAGAGCGGCGCCGCCATAATGGAAAACAGAGGCGATGTACTGAAAAATATTTCGTTTTTCGCATAATTTATCAGTGTTCTTCGTAATAATGTGTGGTTTTAACGCGATTATAAAGCTCTCAAAAAATAACTTTAAATCGTGGCGTTGTTTTTAGCTTAGTTTGTGAAGTTTTTCACCGAAATAATCCATGACCAACTATATTCTACAATTACCATAAAGTGTATTAACTTAATCAATCATGTATTTCATTCGTAATTTTCTTTCTATGTAAACGTCACAAAAAAACAAAGCAATTTCACGAACAAGAAAAGGATGAGTGTTCGAAATTTAAAAATCCTTGAATGAAATGACGCATCTATATTATTATTGCGTATTTTGAAACTTCATAGATATTCATAAAACAATAAAAAAATACAGTTGTTTTCTAATATACTATAATAAAATGCATAATTTAAATATTAATCAGTTCTTTTCATGTAACGTGTCGTTCTTCTTCTTCGAGATCTTTTTAAATTGATAAATAATATTTTTAGCAAATTTACCAGTTTAATGTACAACTTTTCGATAAACATAGTTAAAATAACGCGGTGTGAATAATCATATTTATTATATTCAAGTGAGTTGACACGATATTACATTTAATTAATTCTCGGCGTGGGAGGTGTGTATAACGGATGGTTTTTTAAACTTCACTTTAACCTATATATCGAATGTAATTCACAGCTATCTATTCTAAAAAATTATGTGAACATTACAAATTATACGAAAAAAAATATTTCTTTACCTGATATTAAGTTTTGCCAGATATATTATAAACTATTGACAATACACAAAAATATTGTATCTATGAGTCAATGCACTACACTTTTAGAAGTGCTAATAAGCATAGACAATTTATTAAAAGTGACATTGCGCTCGGCATGTTCTAGAACCAAAAACATTAATTGATTATAAAAACATGTGAATTTAGTAAATAAAAATTTTACGAACAACCTAGGTAATATTTTCTGAAGCACGTAATGTGGTAATGGAATCATTGTAGTGAAATAATTATTTTCATTTCAAGGTAAACCATTGAACCAAGCGAATGATTGATAGATGATTACGTTCACTGCTCATTAAGCTATGCCAGGCCGTACTTTAAAAGTTTGATAAATAATAGTATTGAAATATTACTTTTTTACGTTGATATGCACAATTGAACAATTTAAGTTATATTAGTACTAATTGTCTATGACAATTAAATACAAATATCAGTTTGACCGAGTCATAGACAATGAAAGCTAGCAGTTAGTTTGACAGATACAAATAATTTAACCTCAAATACAAATAATTTAAGCTCTGTTTTTCTGACGGTTTCCAAACCTGTTTTCGAGTTAGAATCGAACAGAAAGCGTTTAGATTCTAATTTGAAAACAGTTTGCAAACCGTCAGAAGTACGCAGAAGAACAAGCTTATTATGAATCGGATCAAATATTACCACTAACTCATTATAAGCGTAATCGATATTTGTCATTATAGAAATAAATTTTCATTCCTAATAAAATAAATGCGCACCAAAGTTACTATAAATATGCTAGCTCTTTTCCACCCGTTACTTTACTAAGTGCACTCAGAATTTCCGAATCCAAAAATTAAAAGGTTGCAGAACTTTTTTTAGCTCTTAGAATTTGTGAATCAAAAATCATAGCGCCGGTGTGCGCCGCACTCTGCACACGCCACGAGCTGGCGCTGCTGTGTTTTATGTCTGTCATCGGAAATATATTTTGATGACTTAGATCAAACTGACGAAATAAGAAAAGAACCATTTAAAATTGATGTAATTCAAAATATATTTAAAAAGAAGTGTTTTATTAATAAAATACATTTACACTCTTAAATATAATTCATAAATTAATTATATATACAGAACAACAATATGTAAATACATAAAAAAGAATTATTTTATTTAGAAGACTAGATATCTAGTAAAATAGTTTGTTTATTTTGACCTCAGCTTATATCATACAAGTAGGTGTTTCTGTCATATATATCGACTGTGGAAAGGAAAAAGGATGTAACCCACACATATCAAATTTTACAGGAGGCGCAAAAAACGTTTTTTGATGATTTTGGGCCATATGCAAATTATGAATTATACATAACCTTGAAGTGCACGGAGACTTCTAAGCTGGTGTTTAATTGACATAATCTAATATTAATTAACAAAATTGTCTAGGAAAAACGTTTATTTCAGTCTTTTTTCTTGGTTTTCATTTTTTAAAGTCATCTTTTTCATACTTAAAAGCTAAATTTAGATACTAATTCGGCATTTGCAGCTTGCATCCTTTTGATAGAACGTGTATCAAGTTTGATACATTGTGATTGTCAAAGAAAAACCTGCTTTGAAAAAACTGTGTGTGCTTTTTCCTTTCCACAGTCGATATCATGAATTGGCCACATTTGACATATGTGTAAAAGCATTGTAACTTACAATTAAATATGATTTATGTATTATTTGGTTTACGTACAGAATTACCAACTGGTGGTTTCTGACCTGATTTCCACTTAGTCTCCAATATTATATTTAAAAGCGACTCGCTTCAGAAAGCTTATTTTGGAGATAGAACAATCATTTGATTTCAATTCATTTTAATTACTCGACACTTCATTCCTAATTTAAAATCTGTCATTCTTTTTGCAACGAAATAGTGTTATCTTTTACGATAAGTCTTCAATCTTTGCTAAAGAATTTAAATGAATTGGATGAAGGAGTTGCAACTGTGATGATTATTATGAATGAAGGATTTAACACATTTACTGCTAAGTCTGTACATGAGACGCTCTCACTGTATATGGTATGTCAACGTGTTAACAAGTAACTTCCAATTCTGTTTTTTAAATATAATGCACAAAAAATATTTCTGGCATTACAGTTAACCTTTTAGCTGCTTCTATGAAAATAGTACGTAATTACCTAGAACGCCAGCTATAATTTGCAATTATTAATTTAATTAGTTATTGACGAGTCAACTCGTAACTGGCGTGTTGAGCACGAGAAATTTAACGAGATATCTGGTCTATGGCAGCCATCTAGTTAAAGGCGCAAGATATTTTCATCAAATCACGTCAGGTCAACACAATTGAGAAATATTTAGCCACTTGAGATCAACTCGAGGAGAAAAGTCATCACAAACACCCGCAACGAATTTTTCAAATTCATATTTGAATTTCAGTGAACACGTTCAGTGCTAAGCCTGTACATGGTACAAACAAGTCTTAGAATAGATAAAAATAATGAACGCAGTGCTGTTGGAAATCTACAAAAACAACACTAGCACATCTCATCAAGTCAGTACTATAAAGAAATTCGTATGGTTAAGTATTGATGTAATAAGGTACCGTTATCAATGTTGGTGTATTTTAACAAGCAGTGAACGTATTAACACAAATCTTTTTTCAAATAAAAAACAAATAACGTAGTCTTTTCATACATTACTGCAATGACTGAAGATTGGTAGATATCCACCCAATTTATACCCTATTCTTTGATTATAATAAAAGTATCACTCCCAAACTTGATTCCTTTGACTCTGGCTTTGAGAAGGCCCTTTTCGGCCGGCAGCTCTTCGTGCAGTTTTTGATGCCTCCGCAGCTGACTCTTGGACTTGAGCCCTTTGCCACAATCGTGACACTCGTAAGAAACCTCGCTGACGTGTACCAATCTGTGTCTCGCCAAATCGGCAGAACGTCTCGACCTGAAATCGCAATCCTCGCATTCAAACGGCTTCGCATCGCTGTGGATGACCCGGTGCTTCTGCAGATCTCGGGCCCTTTTACAACTGAACGTACATTCGTCGCAGAAGAAGCTTTTGATGTCGTTATGAGTGACTTTATGACTTTTTAACGCGCTTCCTAACTTGCAGCTGAATTCGCACTGATCGCATTTGTAAGGCTTGTCGTCGAAGTGTTTAACTACGTGCACTTTTAAGTTGTACAACTGTCTACATTTATAATCGCAGAGGTAACAATTGTACGGATAATCTTCCGTATGCGTCATCATGTGACCTTTTAAAACCGAGGACTTACGACATTTATAACTGCAGATATGACAGCTGAAGGGTTTCAAGTCTGTATGAATAACGGCGTGCTTGTTTAGGCCGCTGATTGTCTTGCATTTGACGTCGCATTTGTCACATAAATAAGGGCGTATCTCCGAATGAACTAATTTATGACGCGACAGATAATTAGAAGTCTTACACCGGAAATCGCACTGGTCGCACTGATAGTTCTTCTCATCGGTGTGTATTATATGGTGACGCTTTAACTCGACGGCCTGGCGACACTTGTGTCCGCAAATTTCGCATTCGAATAATTTGATATCAGTGTGCGTCATTTTGTGTATTTTTAAATTGTTCCACTGTCGACACTTAAAAGGGCATATGTCACACGAAAACGGTTTTAAATCGGTGTGTATTATTTTATGCTTCGTTAATTCGTTAGCGGTCCTCGATGAATACGAACACAACTCGCATGAATACGGTCGTAAATCCGTATGCCGTATTATATGTTTTTTTAAATCACTCAGAGTACGCGCTTTAAAAGGGCATAAATCACAAGAGAAACGTCGAACGCTGGTATGATTATTAATATGTTGTTTCAGTAATGACTGCGTACGACACGCAAAGTTGCAAAGTGTGCACGAGAACGGTTTTTCAGATGTATGAGTTAATTTATGACGGCGTAAAAACGAAACGTGCGCAAACTTAAAAGAGCATATGTCGCATTCGAAGGGTTTCTCACCTCGGTGCGCCATTTTGTGCGTATTTAAACTGACCATTTGTCTGCATTTAAAGTCGCAAAGGTCACAGGATAAAGGTTTTTCTCCGGTGTGCGTCATAACGTGTAATCTGAGACTGTATTGATTACGCGAACGATACGGACACTGTTCGCACTTAAAAGGACGCAAGTCCGTGTGTACGAGTTTGTGTTTGCGTACTTCTCCGGGCGTTTTGAATTTAACGCCACATTCGTCGCAGGGGTACGGTTTTTTTGTTGAATGACGCAGCTTATGATAGTTTAATTTACCCAGAGATGTACATTTATACGGACATATGTCGCATAAAAACGTTTTCAATTCATCGGGTACAATCCCATTAACTGTACCTTCGTGAATTTTTTTATGCGCCGTTAACCTATTCGAAACGCGGCATTTAAAACTACATTGATCGCAGGAAAAGGGGTTTTCTCCGGTGTGTTTCATGCGGTGCAGTTTTAAATTTTGTGAATTGCGACATCGGTAAGAGCACATGTCACACGAAAGCGGTTTGAGCCCTAAATGAATCATTTTATGTCGTTTTAACTCGCTCGACGATCTCGTCGCATAAGGACACGTGTCGCACGAAAAAGGCTTCATGTCCGTATGTATAATTTGATGTTTTTTTAAACTGTACATAGTTTTACATTTAAAATCGCACAACTCGCATGAAATCGGTTTCAAATCAGAATGGTTTAATATGTGCCGTTTCAACGTGGACAACTGCCGAAATTTAACGTGGCACTCGTCGCATTCGAATGGTTTTAAATCGCTGTGCGTCATTTTGTGGATGTTTAAATTGGCCATTTGGCGGCATCTGAAGGGGCACATGTCGCAAGCGAACGGTTTTTCTCCGGTGTGCGTCATTTTATGTTTCTTAAGCGTGTCAACTTTCCGTGTCCTAAAAGGACACAGATCGCAACCATGCGGCTTGATACCGAGATGTATCATCTGATGCTTCCGGAGATCTCCAGCCGCTCTGCATCTGAAAGGACAATCCCTGCAAGCGAACGGTTTTTCTCCTGTGTGGGTCATTGTATGACTTTTTAATTTATTAGTGGTTGAAGTCTTATATGGGCATAAATCGCAACTAAAATTTTTACTGGCTATCTTTGCTTTCGATTTAATAGCATCCCTTTTGGCTTTGATGAGGTATCTTTTGGCTGGTGTCTTTTTTTTCCTGGCCTCCCTGGCGTGCGAGAGCCTATGCCTTTGAAGATCCCGCGATGATTTGCAGCTGAATTCGCACCGATTACACGACTGGAGACTGTTGATTTCTTCGGGTTGCAGCACTTTCATAGGAGTTTTTATCCGAACTGATTTTAAGCGTAGAAGTCTCCTGTCGACGCAGCTTGTGAGTATCTCCCGACTCACAGTGATCTTTCTGCCGTGCTCCATCATAATGTGGCAGTTCAGATCGTCCGATGTCCGGCAAATGATGAAACAAACGTCACAGACTAGGTTGCTTTCGATGATTTCATCCGTGGTCGAAGGTGTCGGAGAACACGGTTCCTCCTTCAGATTGTGCAAGTTGATTGACATTCCCAAATTCGTCAATGCTTCGTCACGATTTATTGGATCCAGGGAGGTGTTTTCACAGGTATTATCTTCTGATTTGGGATGGCTCGGCTAAAAAACGAAGCGATGATTAGGGTACGTTAGAGGTGAAGTGAGCCAAGTGGTATTTTAGTAACCTCAGTTAATCTACATTGCAATAGTGTTATCTCCGTAAAATAAAAATATGCAATCCACCAAAACACCAAGTAAAGTCGTGATTGTACTTTAAAAAGACCAAGAAAAAGGTTTTACCATTTAACCAGTTGGCTCTCGAAATTAATGAATTGTATGTCATTGAAATTTCGAATATATGAATGCGAGATCTAATTACTTATGAGTTATTGCATTATATATTGACGATGGAGTGGGAAAAGGATGTAACCCACACATAAAACATCTTCATAAAACTTTTATTTGCTACTTTGAGTCGATGTTATAATATGAAATATACACAAAATTGAAGTGCACGAAGACTAATAAACTAGTGTTTTATTAACTCAATCTAATCTATATATTAATAGCCGATAAGGTCCGTATGTTTGAGTGGGTGAGTGGGTGAGTGTTTGTTAGAAGTGAGCGTCCATTTCACACCTTCCAGTCTCCACTTTTTTATTCATACTAAATTTATATATTAAAAGTCGATAAAATAATCACTCGCTTTTCACTTTTCACAAATGTGTGCGTACTGATGATGTCCTCGAGACATCTTCTTCTTCTACGAAATGTATTTTGTTTGCGTACATTTTCAAATTAATAGATAATGAAATGAAATAAAATAAAATAAAATAAAATAAATTAAAATAAAATAAAATAAATTAAAATAAAATAAAATAAAATAAATTAAAATAAAATAAAATAAAATAAAATAAATTGAAATAAAATAAATTAAAATAAAATAAAATAAATTGAAATAAAATAAAATAAATTGAAATAAATTGAAATAAATTAAAATAAAATAAAATAAAATAAATTAAAATAAAATAAATTAAAATAAAATAAAATAAAATAAAATAAAATAAAATAAATTGAAATAAATTAAAATAAAATAAAATAAATTGAAATAAATTAAAATAAAATAAAATAAAATAAAATAAATTGAAATAAAATAAATTAATTAAAATAAAATAAAATAAAATAAATTGAAATAAAATAAAATAAAATAAATTGAAATAAATTAAAATAAAATTAAATTAAATTAAATTAAATAAAATAAATTAAAATTAATTAAAATTAAATTAAATTAAATTAAATTAAATGAATTAAAATAAATTAAACTAAATAAAATCAAACACAATGCAGCAAAAATCTCCCGTTGCTGGGCAACGGGCTTACAGCTAGTATTAATTGAATAAATTATTTAAGAGTAAACCTTTTTGTAAGATTTTTCATAGTCGAAATTTTCACAGTCCCTTTTTTATCAAACATTAGAGCAGCGGTTTCCAACCTTTATGTTACTACGCTTCCCTTTGAAGAAAAAAAATATCTCCGCGCCTCCCCATTCTTTATTTCATATAGTAATAAACACACGTTTATAAGGGAAAATAAATATTTTTGACTGTTCGCGCCTCCCTTAGCAGTAGTCCACGCCTCCCAGGTTGGAAATCGCTGCATTAGAGGTACTTAACCCTTTGCAGTCTTTAATTGAAATATGTTTTCACATTAATTCGTCTTTAATTAATTTATAATCGTATAATTATAATAAAAAACATTTTGAATGTTTCAGTATAGCAAAATTTATCTTGCGCACAATGCGTATTGGTAATATTTGGATGAAAAAAAAACTCATATTATTAAAAAAATCAGTAAATAAAAAACATTGCCAAATCTGTAATGTCGAGTCCAGCTCGACATAGGACTTCTAAGAGTTAAGAAACTAATTCGGCATTTTCAGCTTAAATCATTTTGATTGAACATGTTTTAAATTGTATACAATATAATTAACGACAAAAGCTGTTTTAATAAAAACTTTTGGTAACGTTGTTTTGCCGTTCCAACGTTCAATTATTATGACATTTGCTAAAATGTCAACATCACAGACAAACTGTTTTGTTGTTTATAAACAATTTTAACAACGTAGAAACGTAATATTTTCACACAATTACGTTTATTACATACTTCTAGACATATATAGCTTACCTGATCGTTTTTGATGGAAGTATCTTCAATACGAACAATATTGGTGTTTGAAGTTGAAACAAATCCGTTATCGGCGATATTTTCGCCATTTCTTTGACGGAAACTCGACGATTCCGAGTCAGATATGCGTTCTTCTGATTCTTCTTTAATGTCCATGGTTATTTTTTTGTTGTTTAACGCGTTTGAAGGAAATATTTTTGAAATAAGACGCTGTCAAATGTCAGCGTCATTTTTAGGTTATGTTTGAGCTGCCATGTGTTAAAAATATGTCTTGACGGATTCTTCAGGTTATACTTGATCACCGAAACATGGCGGTGATTTTTATATACCATTGAAAGAATTATTTATTAAGTAAAACACCGATACAGCGTGTTTCAAAGAACCCTTATGGAAAAACGAGAAATTAGGTAAATCTTAAAATAAAAAAAAGTCCTCGGTATTAAGCTTTCTCTGCATTTTAGTGCTTGAATTTTAATAAAGCCACTAATGGTGATTAATTTGGTTGTTATGCCAACCGGGGTGTCACAATGTAGTGAAAAAATTAAGCAATGTACACAGTTGCCCAGTAAATGAGTGATCAGCAAAAATAGTTAGTCGCAGTACAAAAAAAACAACAAAAATGGGTTGTGGCTGTGTCATGGACACGGCCGTGTGTTGTACGTAAATACGTCTCGTAATAGGTGATATTACGCCCAATTTTAACGTTCCCGGCACTGCTTGACTCAGTCATATGGTGTTTTAATGGTACCATTTGATTGCTCTTGAGAAGCCCTTTCCAACCGTATACGATCTCTGTATTTCGATTTGGTTTTTTGCGCGTATAGCCCGACACTATATATTTTTGATATATTTTGACACCTGATTATAGTCACAGTCACAATACTACACTAATGTTTTATCTATAATCGATAGATTTTGTTGAGAGCTAACGATTGAAACTTTAACGAACATCGTAACTTCTCCGAGTCAAAAGTTATAGTAAATAGAAATCTCGATACGCAGCAAAATTACCTCAAAACGGCGGCGCTTCCCCCTCCGCCCCGCGCGATGTATCACAGTCCTTACATAGCGCAATAAATTCTTTGATTCTTTAGCTATCCAGTGGTGCAATTGAATTTTGGATAGCGAAGATAGATATAAAGCTGCAACAACAAACTGTGAATTTGTTATCATTCGTTTTTTGGATGTTCCCTATGGAAGCAATTTTAAAAACATGTTCACGTCAAAAAAAATAACAATCTATGCAGGAAAATATTTAATAGGAGAACTGTACATCAAAGTTCTACAGTGTCTATATTACTTCTAGAAATACAACAAGCAGGGCTGTATAAAGAGGTGTGTGCTGAGGTAAAGGGTACAATAATTATCTTTAAATAAAAACAAAAATCTTGTCTAGTGACAAAAGAAAACAATGATAAAATTTTATCTTGATAATTTGATGACTTAATTTCTCGTAGAAAGAACCTCTGTTGGGATTTTCATTTGGATTCTATGTGCTACACATTGGGAACGGACATGGATGAAAAATAAATAAATAATTATGTAACATATTTTATTGGTCAACAGTTATTTATTTTACAATATTATTTAAGCAAAACATAGTGAACTTTGCTCATTAAACAAATGATATTGATTTGATCAAAACTATGTAGTTTTTCGATAGATTCGGCAGTAACTTACAACATTACTCCACAGCCCGCTAATGAACTGTTAAGATATCATACTTTGCTATTCCACTGGTTGTGTAATAAGAAAGCAACACGTGTTTCGCCTACCAAATGATAACAAAGTTATCAATTCGTAATTGACATATTTTGCTACCGTTAGAACGTCGACAATTTAAGACAGCGACGGTCCCCTTTCCCGCATGCCTTCCCCGATTGATTCTATGACATTCTCGTGCGATGGAACTTCGTCGAACCGGTCCAGCAAGTCCCTGATGCAGTTCTTCAGGTCTGTGATGTCGTCGCCGTTCTCTTTGGCCGATATGCCCATGATGTGTTCAAAGCGGATGCATTTCTTCGGTCGGAGGTCGGCGGGTAGGTCTTCTGCGATTTCTGCAAATTGAATACATGGGCTATAACAGTACAGAAAGTGATTTTGATTTTCTTTAAATTAAATGTCGTTTATCAAAATTTGGTGACCTAAATGCGGCAAAGAATTGCCAGATCCGTGGTTGAGTCGTAAATGTTGTTGGCTACGATTTAGAGTGCTTACAGGTTCAAATTTCAAGTCTTTGATGTTAAAAAAATTCCTCCTACCCTTTCGATCCTAAAACAGGGAGTAGAGAGAGAGAGATTAGCTCACCACTAGTTCTGTTCTAACCCTATCCTTATATCTTTTCGAAAGCAAGGTAGGGTAACAAGCAATCCTTTTAGAAAATATCTGTTTAGATAAACTCCATTAGAAGTTTATATGTTCTACGTCGAAAGCCGGTATGGTTATGAAAATAATTACAGCAAGCTTCCCATCTGTACTACCAATGAAAGAGTAGGGATAAAATGATAGGGCTAAGACAGGACTAGAGGTAAGCGAATCGCTCTCGCTAAGCTCCCATTTTAAATCGAATTGGTGGTGGGAGGGAATTTTAGACATCAAAGACAGTTTTTGATGAAATTAAAAAAATATATATTTGGCATTACAGCTATAGAAGTTAAAGGTTATACGAGAGTTTATTGTAAGTCACTCGAGGTAAATTGAAATCACAAACACCCATGTTTTAGGTCTCAAACTAAAATATCAAAATTTGAGATTGAGAACTCTATCTAAGATCTAACAGAAAACCATAAACCAATTGAAGGGTTTGTACTGGAATTCAGGCCCACGAGCTTCGCAACCTAAGCTAACGGCGTTGACCACTCCACCGCAGACCCGGTTATACCATAATATAATGGTGTTAATTACATGTTAATTTAATCAATTACTTATTTGCTTTATATTCACCTGTCAAATTCTTTAATTTTTCCTTTACTTCATCGAAACTCGTCTGCGAGTTTTCCGTGTCCATTTTGTTGATGACCAGCATCGAGGGCTTATTTAAAAGGTCAGGGTTGTACAGTTCCAACTCCTGAAAAGTTAAAGGTCTGTTTTCAAAGCATATATGATCTCTTTGATGGATGGATGGATGATTCATTAGATTAAAAATAGTTTACTTTTAAGGTGTTCACTGTCAATACTTGGTGGAATGGCATTATAATAAAAATAATAAAACATTTTTAGTACTTTTTCCACATAAAATTTATTGGATCAGAACCGGTTTCGCTCATGGTGAGCATGCTCAGTTGACAATGCTCACCAGGAGCATATGTTTTATGATGTTTTATTATTTTTATTAAAAATAGTTTATTAGATTTCAGTATTGCTAATTCGCCAAGACTCAGGAATTTACCGATTACTGGTTTTTTTTTTTTAGATCTTCCAAATCCAATATCCTAAATTTTCGGGATTGGCTAAAAATTTCTCAATCCCGGGATTTCGGGATCACAAAATTGGACAGGATCCCGGTATTACGGGATTCGGGATCCAGGGATTGGAAAGCCTAGTATCATCATTGACATATTCAATGATGTTTTATTGTTTTAAGAAACCTTAGTTATTTTTGAAAAATTACCAATCTATGATGATGATATATTTTTTAACAGTGTTATTTTATATGAAACCTATTTTTTTTAAATTACCAACGTGATGTGTAACCAAATCTGTCATAACTGTGATAGGATCCTGACCAGAGCGGGACAGATCATTGAGAGGGTCGACAGCTTTAGATACATCGGCGTACATATCCCGCGGAAGACGGTAGCACAAAAAAGGAGCAACATTTAACTCAATTGTGAACTCACAGCTGTCTCCGGAAAGCCTTAATCCTGCCTGCCTCTTCCGATCGGTGGCATTTCGGTGACCTAGACAATTGTTGGTACTATCCATAGGATGTACTCAGAGGAACTGAGGGATGCTGGTATGTCATGGCAGGAAGCAAAGCAATTGGTGGGAGACATTTGAAAAAGAAACTTTTTTTGTAATATTGGTTTTCATATATTTGTCTGGTATCGCAGTTACTTGTCATCATAACCAAAAGATTGCAACAATTTGATATTCATAAAACTGGTTTAACCAATCGATATTGTGCTGACCTTATTGAGGAGTAAGACAGTTTCAAGACAACTTCTCCGCTGATGTTTGATGCTTAATGAGAATCCCTGGACATCCGCTACCAAGAGGAGAAGCTTCGTCCTTTCCAAATGCCTGAGAAATCGGTGCCCCATTCCTAAGTAGCGTAAAATCATGAAAAAATTAAAGGGTGCGGTGAAACAAATAAATACATATCGTCGTGATACAAAGAAAAGTGACCAGTTGCTTCTTTCATGAAAATAGACTTGGTAACTACACCCAAGCCCTCGATTTACACAGAGGATGGGGTTCAAAAGAATCAACGTAAAATAATGAATGATATTAATACAAAATAAAAGGACAAGTTACTAAGTCAGTGCAGTCAATTCTCTTTTTATGCAGTAGATGCGTTCCATGATAAATTAATGAAATTATCCATGAACATAAATATCTTCAAGTTTGGTATCTGGCCCGCCGAGCCCAACATTTTCACAACTGGCCCTTTCCAAAAAAGGTTTACTGAACCCTGCTGTAGACCATTGGATTTACCTTGAATCCAATTCTGAACCTCTTCTCTCACCATTAACCTAGTGCTGCATTCAACTGACGATAATCATTCAATAGGATATCAATTAAGAAATAAAGGTGATTTATAACCCCAGGACTCGGAGTAGAAAGGATTTTTCCTTACCTATGTTGATGTGCGCTCCCTCTATGAGTCCTGGAAGATCAGCTAGTGATATTTGTCGGAGGTCGGGGTATTCAATTATTCCTAAATTTGGGCGAATAGTTGTAACTGAAAGAAAAAAAATGTTTAATATGTGGTAGAGTTCGTAAATGTCTATTGAGCATTTTGAATAGTACGAATAAAACATCTTATGGCAAATCTTTAAAATAAGCCATAATTTAGAGAGCACAGTTGCCTAGGATGGCGTAAGATGGTGGACGACGGCCTACGTGTTGATTTTTTTTTAACACTCATCAAAAGAAGATCGCGGACTGTAGCCTTTGAACAGAAATCAATCAAAAATTTTCTGTAGTGTATGCAGCCGTCCCCTATATAGCTGTAGTTTTTTAAAAAAATATTTAATATAGGTATGTGCATTAAAAAAAAATTGTCAATAGATTTTTGTCCTCTAACTTTGCTAGATGTAATCTGTGATAGGCGAAACGAAAAGGTGAATGTGACAGAAAAAATGTTTTATTTGCTGATATTGTTGATTCACATAACACAATTGAAAGCACCTAGTCCCCAGTATGTAGTGTTCCTTCCTATAGCGTATTTCCAAACTATATGCTATAGGGGGTCGACTGTATTTAAAATTCTATCAATGATGATGCACTTACATGGATAACTGGCGATTTTCGGTCTCGCTCTCGAAATTGCCTTCAGTAGCGTGCTCTTTCCTGCGTTGGGGAATCCCACAAGTCCGACGTCGGCGATCAAACGTAAATCGAGAGCCACGGTCCGCTTCTGTCCTTCCCTGCCGATGTAGCTGTTGTTCGGCCCGCCCCCGGGACCCCCTCTGGCCAAGATGCACGTCTCGCCTTCCTCGTTTATTTCCCCTGGAATTAAAATAAAAACGATTATTAATATAAAAAAATGATTATGATAAAAGACCAATTTTGGTTGACAGACATTAAGATTTATTTATTATATACACTAATTGTTGGTTTTTACTTTGTTAATGATAATTCATACCTAATTGGTTTTTACTGTAAGAGTTTTCATTGCTAAGTGGTCTTCAACTTTTTATTTATAGTTTATTTTCCTTGTATTTTGCTTCAATTCTTTTGCTAGGTTGTAATACCAATTGTTTGTCATACCTTGTTTTTATCACTTAACTTTGTATAAATATCACTGTTTTATTGTTTTTCTTATCAGTTGACAATGCTCATCATGAGCGAAACTGGTCCTGATCTAATAAATTTTATGTGGAAAAAGTACTAAAAATGTTTTATTATTTTTATTATAATGCCATTCCACCAAGTATTGACAGTGAACACCTTAAAAGTGAAAATGATTATGGTTGAAGACATCTTACAGTAGTTGATATTTCAATCGATTTGTTGATCCGTGTTTAACCCTTTGCCTGCGTCACCAAATTTAGCGAACATGCCCTGTACGCGGCTGCTTTTTTGCGGATTTTGTTACCGCGTTTTCGACTATTAATATAGGTTGTAATATTTTTGTAACTAATCAAATATGTTAATTGCCACCCAAAGTTACCTTTTCAATAATAAAATACAATATATTTCCTGTATTTTCGGTTTAATTCAACAGTAATCATTCTTCATACAATTGCGGCGTGACATCGCCATATTGCAAAATACCGCCACGCGCGATCGAGAACACTGCGCCACCACCATACCATGCTTATAATATTAAATTCTCGGAACAATTTCAATTTCACCCGCACTCGATTGCTTATTTACCTTATGCCAAATAATGTAATGATATATGCATATTTTGTAAATACGTGGCGCACAGTTCTTACGAGAAACGCCATGAATCAATGGCAGCCATCTTGCATTGGTGACGTATGTTCACAGCTTGTTCCAGAAATAAATTATTTTAGCCTGTATTGAATCTTTTTTGACTAATGCCATCTATTGAATTTGGTAAAATATACATTTAGTAATATTTTCAACCAAGTTATACAATTTTAACACAATAGATAGCTCTTATGTAGGGTTTGAAATTTTCATGACATCTATACATGTCATGCGCGCTGAGGGCATGTTCGCTAGGACATGCATAGCGGTCATATGCGGTGAAAAGGTTAATATGTACATTAATTTGGGGCCCAAGGGTCCCTATGCATTGTGTATACCCTGCTGTATGGTGGCTACACCACTGATCTGAGATAATTTGAAAAGTTTGTTTTTATGTTCAGCTTTTTAAATAAAACAAAAAAACCAGTGCAATCATTTTTGGTTTAAATGACTCTTGAGAAAGTCTATTCCACCTGTCCGAAGTTGCCGAGGGTATTCACAAGACAGTACAAACGAGTAAACAAACTAGCCTTTTATGGTGTCCAAAATAAAATAGCGACGATCGAATTGGCTTGGACATAAGTCCTGCACGTCTCTTCTTCCAACTTTCAACTGAACATAGAATGCAGTAAACTGGTTTTTCTCGTACGCGGAGTAACGGATAGAGCATACAACCTGTCTATAGATTCGCCATATACACAAATATCATACCGATCTTTTTTTCGTCTGCATATATCATGAGACCGACTGGAACTTCAACCATCACATCTTGTCCGGGGAGTCCGAGAATTCGCTTCTTTCGACTGCTTTCTCCGTGCTCTGCGACGATTCTTCGCGTTTGATATCTTTACAACAAGTAAGCAATGAGGTATAATGAAATAAATGTACATAGAATAAATATTGTATTGTCACAGTTTGTATAATATTAATCAAGCAGTTGTGAATGCTATTGGTGACATGAATGCGCTTTTTGTATCATGTGGATTTCATTTGTCAACTGTATGTGGATTTTCATCAAACATTTTATTGTGATGCGCATGTCTACGCAATAGTGAAACCCCAATTCTACGTTTTCAAAGGACTCCTTTTCTAATGTCAATCTCCTGGATTTCAATGTCTTAAATTATTTTCAGTTTATCAGCTAGAGTTATATTTTTCTTCATGGGTGCAATTAAGTTTTGAGTTAGAAAAATTCATGAAACAAGATGCGAGGCAAGACCGAATTTATAAGCGAAATGGTACATATTCAACAAAAACAGACATTTTCACTGTCACACGGATGGCAGGTACAGCTTGTTAAAATGAACTTGGACACAAGCGATTATAGTCAATGTCTATTTCGTCAAAAGTCTACAAACACCACATAAATGGATAAAAATCCAATCCAATATGTATTTAATGGAATCTGCATGACACAAAAAGTGTACAGTAATTTAAATGTCGTAAAAGAATTTACAATTTATTATTTGAGTATGCGGTCAATCATAAAAACAATTTGTACAAACGCATATGTGATCTTCTGAAGAGTTGTATTAGCTTTTCCGACGCAGTACACACATCCACCTTGGCCTCCGACGCCTCCGTAATTGGGTAAGCCGGATCCGCCCGATCCGCCAGAGACGTGCAGGCGGAGAGAGTCCATGAAAGCTTTCTTCATGCCTTTACCCTGAAAGGAAAGAAAAATCAGCATTGTTTCTTATTAGTACAACTTGATTAACCCGGTGGGGTGTTTCATTGTCTTATTATCAAACACCTTTTTTATTTATCATTATTTTTATTATTATTATCTTATTTAGTTTTTTTTTATTTATCATTATTTTGTCATATAATATGGCCACTATCCATGATTTTTGGCAGTCTTATAATTATTATTATTTACTAGCCGGTTTCCGGCAAGCGTTGCAATGCCACTCAAAGAAAGAAAGTGTTTTCTTTTTCTGTCTGTTTGACGTTTGCTACCGATTGTCTATGGTACGACACACGCGCTACCTACTGCAAGTTAATTGTACTATAACTTTCGCGCAAGTGCAAGCTTACGTTGTCAAAATGAACTGTATGGCAGATAAACAAACATTGATTTTTATATATAAGACCTACTGTAAGTTACTTTTAGGGTGTTCACTGTCAATACTTGGTGGAAAGGCATTATATAAGTATAAACACAATATTTCTTTGTACTTCATTCCTGTAATCAACATGCATAGAGTACCACATGTCTACGGATAAAACCAATAGATATAGGATAACAAAATATATCAGTCCGATTTGACATTTTCGCAATTCTAGTGCCGACTTTTAAAAGATGCAATATGTTAAATATTGTCTTTGTGTTAGTTTTTTAATTTTAATTTAATTTAATAAATTGAGTCGCAGTCGCCTGTTATTTTACGGCTCTCTTTTTAAAATTCATCAACTCTAATTAATTCTGATTTAACCCTCCAAGGACGAGCGTGACCATTATTAAACACTATTCATCCTTTTTCTACCTGAATATCGTTGCGTTCGCTCAAATTCGGTTAAAAAGGATACAGACTTTAGTAAGTCATCAGCAGCGGGGAAGAAAACGACTACCAAAAGCGCATGCGATATTTTGAATTCCCGTTTATTTTTAATGGACTTTTTGAAACTGTTATTAAATTTTTCATCAAAAAATAAAATTATTTACACTACTTTTATTAATATATTTGTGTTGAAATAATGTCGATCTATATTTCAACCCTGAATGTTTGTGTGCCCATACGGTCAAGCTCGTACTTACTACTGTCCGTACACAATATTACAATGTAACATAAGGATGAGAATGAACATATAGTCATGCGAGGTTTCTATAAAATGACTTTGTGTTTTTTTTTTCAATTTTTGTTAGAAATAAAAGTTATCCGTGACTTGAAAAATATATTTTTTATTCAAAAAAAGCTCTTGTCTTTGGAGGGTTAGTATGATAAACATAAAAAATGTGCATCGTATTACCATGACAGTACTCGAATATAATTAGAATAAAATTCAATTAAGAAAACCTACCTTTTTTATCTTTGCGAACCATAGTAAGTTTGTCAATTGAACCATTTTGTGAAATCAAGGGGCCTGAAACATGAAAAAATGAGCCTTGAAAAACTATGAATTATTGCAGGTACATGGTTTACACAGAAATCATGTTTTAGATCAGGCATGGGCAACCTTTCCTAGGTCTGTCGCCAAATTATCATTCAGACTCCAGGGCCAGACCAAATTATTAAACATAATAAAGTAATATTAAATAAAATAAAACACGTTGCTACTTGTTATATATTTTTTTATTTATATAACAAACTTGTCATCTTCATTATTTAATCCCTCCCTGGAACTATCAATTTCCTTCTCTATTACTTCGCCAAGACGAATCACAGCCGGACAAAATAGCTCGGCGGGCCGGTGGTTGCCCATATATGTTTTAGACCAATCGATCACTTTGGTGAGTGTAGGAAATACATTCGTCGGAGAATTAGATAACTGCGCACACACATCGGAACGAGTGAAGAATGATTGTGTTTATTTTCGATGGATTTGGTGAAAACTTTGTTATTCCACAGATTGTATACCAAATTGTCGCATGTGTTTTTGAATTTTTAAGGTAAAAATCTCAAGACAAACTATCGTAAGGGTTATTTCGGAGGGGTAGGGCAGAGGTGGGGAACCTTTTCATTTCTGAAGGTCGCATTCAATTATCCGATTCAACATAAGGCCGCGCAGTAAAGAAAACGTTGACACCCCCTCTTTTTTTTTCAACCGTCAAACATAGAAAGGGTTATTTATTTTAGAATTTCGACTTCAAGTCGCAATTGTCTGTATGCTGTACTCTTCCATAAAAACTTGTCGTTAACGACCCGGGTTTTGCCTTTCGGCATCTTCAGGTTTTATCAAGTGCACGAATGCACTTGAACTGACGAATAAAGTCATATCAATTAGGTTAACAATAATTATACTAAGCGATTCACTTTTATGTTTGTGTATAAACGATACAAACTGTTTGCTGCTCGTCAGTTCAAGTACATTCATGCACTTGAAAAGGCCTGAAGATGCCGAAATACGAAACCCGGGTCATTAACGACAAGATTAATCGAAGAGTGCAGCATTCAGACAATTCAAATTTCAAAAATATAATTGGTTGATTACTCTCTTTTTCTAAACACTTGCGTATACTTTTATGATCAAAGTAAATATTTTGATCAAGTCAAAAGACCGCATCAGAGTTGCCAAGAGGCCGCAGGTTCCCCTTCACTGGGTTAGGGTATCAAGTGGAAAGTTTTGCAACATCTGCTTAATTGTTTTTACAAAATAGGAGTCTCTTTGTAAGATTCATTTCATCTTCCAGTCGCTATAATATAGCTACTCTATACGATCGTAGGCAGGGCCGGCGCGAGCGTACAGGTGAAATAGGCAACCGCCTAGGGCGCAAACCATTAGGGGGCGCATAAATGGGGTACTAAAATTATTTTTATATACTCTAATAATAGTAAATAATAAAGTATAATTTAAGATTTCGACTGAAGGTGCTTGGTGGAATTTCAATATTAAATTTGAATCGTTCAAACTATGTACATTCTCACAAATTTTGTCACTAACGACCCGGGTTTCGCCTTTCGGCATCTTCAGGCATTCAAGTGCACGGATGAACTTGAACTGATTTTCCTGTTTAATGGAACAGATAGACAAATAACTCACTTTCATAACTTTATAAATTCATTAGATAAAAATATTAAATTTACTCTAGAAGTCGGAGGCAAAAATATTAACTTTCTTGACTTAAATATTAACATTGAAAATCATTCTCACGAGTTTAAAATATTTCGGAAGCCAACATTCTCTGACACTGTAATCCATAAAAATTCAATGCACCCATTTTCTTATAAACTAGCCGCTTTTCATTCAGAAATACATAGACTTGTGAGTGTTCCTTTAAACGAAATAAACTTTAATATTGAATTGAAAATCATCAAACAAATCGCCATAAACAATGGATACGATATGTCTCTTATAGACAATCTTTTATCAAAAAAACAAGCTAAACTTGCAGAAAAAATGTTATTTAAAGGTATAGTGTCAAAGGACATAGATCATACTAGGTATTGGCGTAGAATCATTTTTTTAGGAAATACAAGTCTCAAAATTAAAAAACAGCTAGCTGATAGTGTTAGACCTGCTTTTTACTGTAAAAACTCTTTAGGCAAATTATTAATTAATAATAAAGATAAAATACATTACTTAAATAAATCCGGGATTTATAGATTGCAATGCTCTTGTTGTACAAAGTTTTATATCGGCAAAACAGAAAGAACATTGAACATCCGAGTTTTAGAACATATGGCAGCCTTTAGATTGAAAAAAGACACGTCTACTTTTGCTAATCACTTAATTTCGGAAGGACACGTGTTCAATCAGGAACAAGGGATAAAAATGTTACACCCAAATACGGACAGTCATAAGCTCTTTTTCCAAGAAATTTTAGAAATCAATAAAGCACAGTTGCAAAGTCTTCCGATTTTAAACGAAATAACAAATTTTCCCACATCTCCTCTTCTATACCCTATATAACCATAAAATCATATAATCATAAAACCTTTGCCGACAAACAGATTATATAATTCTTGAAACTGCTCACTACACAAATCTGTTGGAATTCCCATGAGCTCATCCTTTTCGCCAGCAATGGCTTTGGACTCGGTGATGCATTTGTATCTTATATAAGCACGAAACTTTTATTTGCTAAGCGTCAGTTCAAGTTCATCCGTGCACTTGAATGCCTGAAGATGCCGAAAGGCGAAACCCGGGTCGTTAGTGACAAAATTTGTGAGAATGTACATAGTTTGAACGATTCAAATTTAAATAATAAAGTACTTCTTATTTTATTTTGACGTTTGTATTTGTTTGTTGTAATTATGTATCGTATTCTACATATATGATTCGAAAAAGAGACGTTGAGTGACTGAGTAACAGTTCTCGTATAAAATATTCTGTTGAGATACCTCCATTAAGAAGCCATATGTAGCGGACATGGATATTTATAACAAATAATATTTTTTTAAAAAGTGGGATGATTTGTGAAAAAGGGGGCGCGCCAATAACCATTGCCTAGGGCGCCAAATAACCTCGCGCCGGAACTGATCGTAGGGATAATTTGATTGATATATTCTTTGAAATGCTGCCTTAGAGCGCGTACTCGGTCAACATTGCTGCTCGGCCAAGTAATCAGCCGAGAACGACAGCGTAATCGTTCGGTCTAAATAAGACTTAAGATTTCCTGGTGTGTTCGATAATTGTTATCTTTTTTGATATGATTAGTTTTTTTGCAAGTTTAGCTTTGGAGTCATATAAAAATAAAGCTTGTGTACCATTGCCGGCAGTAAAAATAACAAAACATTTTGATATAACCAAACATTTGATCAAAACGGATTATATAAATCGATTGCTTATTTATTCGTTCATGTTTCAAACTGTCACACTTTACCATCACATGCGATATTATAAATATTTTTTTAGGTATGAAAAATACTACCTTTTTATATTTGTTAATTATGTTGAAATGTCAAATTAGTTGTGCACTTGAGGTTATGTTTATGTCAATTTTTAGTGTTGCAACTTTCTTGACTTACCCCAGAGACATTTTTTAAAAAAAATCTATGTCCGCTCCTAATGTGGAGCATACGGCCTCCTAGTGAAGGTATCTCAACAGAAGTTTTTCTACGAGAAGTGTTTGTTGCTCAGTCGTTCAACCTCACTTTTTTTCCAAATTTAATAGTAGGGAAAGAAGGATAAGGCTAGAACAGGACTAGTAATTAACTAATCGCTATTACTACACCTAGTTATTAAAGGATCAGAAGGATGGGATGAGAGGAAATAAAATGAATTGACATCACAAACACCCAGTCTTAGATCACAACATTTAATTGAATAATTTTCAAATTCACTGTGATCTTATTGAGAATCAATCCCAGATCTGCGTGATTGGTAAAGGAAACTTTAATCAACAAGGCCACAGCAGGCGACAATATACCCTTTGAAAATATCATATAAACAATGGTTTCTCAACCTATTTAGGCCCGTGGCCTTTTTTGAGTCTCATATTTTTCCGTGTCCCCTATAAGCGTTTTTATAAGTATTAAAGTTTTTTGAGACGAAATCAGAAGTTGGTAAATTCCAAAATGGCTTTTGATTCTTTGAAAATTTTTCTCGGTGGCAAATTTTACCCAGAAATTTAGAGATATCCCAAAAGACGCAAAATGTTTTTTTTTAGATCTTCGAGGATTTGCCTGTGGCTCCTCTTAAACTAACTTTTCTCTGCGGTCTCCTTGGACTACGCTTTGGCCCCGGTTGAAAACCCGTGATTTATATGCCTTATTTTATTTGCAATAAAAATAATTGGATCTTCGAAATATTAAAAATTGTTGAATTGATTTATTTTACGTATGTGAGTAATTCCAGTGATCATCATTATCAGTGTCATTTTATCTTTATACGGGGAACCGTAGAGCCGAGCTCCAATCTCCCTTTCATCTAAGGTTATATATTTCTAATTTAGATGTTGTGGGCCTATTTCATTTAATTTATTTTATTTACTTTTTTTAGAATGCTTTGGGTTTGTCTGTTGAAACTTGCAGTGAAATATCTTTGCCGATTATGAATTAAGTAAAAATAAAAATAATCTGTCAATTATTGAACGACTTCAAGCATTATTATTAGAGTATTATAAGAAGTCCGCAAATAATATTAGAATCATCTTTATCAGCTTAAAAATATCAATTGTGGCAATTTTTGATATTTTTTTTTATTATGAAAACACGTGCGACTTCTGTCATCCATTCCACTCGACCTTCAATACGGCAAATTAATTGCTCAAATAAGGACACAAACATTCAAAAAATATTACTAAGGTAATAATTACTCGCGGTCAATATTATAATTTTATTTCAATTCTAGTATGTTGCTCAATGCGGTCTATAAGTGTTTCTGTCAGAATATAAATACGCCATTTAATGGGTATATTATTGTGTCTTTGAGGTTATACAAATTTGCAAGGTTTGAAAATACTGTTTCATAACTACACGTACATTAATTATGAAATAAAATAATAAAAAATACAATTACAACTTTAAAACGAATTAAAAGAGGCAGATATTATTGTTACCTCAACGTACTTTGAACTGCGAAAATAACATAAATATGATAAATAATCGAACTTTTCAATGTTGAAAACGATATTTTCTCGAGATTTGGTAATGATTTTCGATTTTGTGAACTGTTCCTTACAGAAATTTAGAGGTCATTTATACTGTCATATTGAGCATGCAAATATATTCTAACATATAAATAGCAATTGTTGATGCTATTGTTTTTTTTTCAACCTTTTTTATTTGTTAAATTTGTCATTACGTAGGCCGCTTTTTTTCCGCGAAAAAATTAAGAATATTGCTGGAAACAACGCCATGATTTAGATGTTTTTTTTCGAATAATATGAAAACTAGAAAACACATTATTATTAATTAAGATCACTGATAAATTATGCGAAATATTTGTCACAATTACGACGCCATACTTCGAAAAATATTGAGTGGTTTGTACTTTTCTATTCTGAAGTTCAGATATCAAGGTGGGCAGGGCCACTAACTGTTCTGTCATCGAAATAATTATTACTGAGCAGTGGCGGCCGGTCAATGTGGCATTGGGTCAATGCACCCTTTGTAAATGCAGGGGTGGTTATATTTCATGAAATAATTTTCAAAACAACATTTATACCATTCACTCATTTTAAATTCTTCATGTATTTATTGTCTATAATAAATATTTTATAATATTTTATTTTATTGAAATTAAAATTAAAACGAGGGAATGGTATAAATGATATCTTTGAATACTATTTTATGAAATATAACTGCCCCTGCATATACAAGGGGTGCATTGATCCAATGCCACATTGACCGGCCGCCACTGTTACTGAGTACGGAAGTGCGGTAAACTGGTCCAGATAATATTTTTTAAAAATGTCAAACAACTACTTAAATATATAATAAAAAAATTAACCTAACCTAACCTTCCGCAAAAAAACCGGTCCAGATAATATTTTATTTATTTCAGAGCACATTATGTTTACTTTCGATAATACACAGCAAGATTATATACCGCATGTCTTGCTTGCATTTTTACCCTCTAGAAATAATGTAAGAAAAAAGAAATATTGGAATGGCACTGTTTTTAGCGACATTCTGAATTTTTTTGCGGAAATAAACGTAATGACAAATTTACCAAAATCGAATATGAACCAACTGATGTAGACTGTGCGTGTGTCGCGGATCCAATTTCAAATTAATCATCATGAATGCGCGCCGTAGGGCGGTCCAACTAGCTTGCCTTGTGTTAAGAAATGTATGACCTCTATTTTGGACTCGATTTTTCTATAGACGGTTCGCTTGCGGAGGGCGCTTTAGTTACCTTATTGAGTCCATCTATATTTACGATAACCAAGTTCGACTATATTTAGTTTTATGAGAATTATGGAATTTCTTTGGTAACTATTTCGGCTTTGTGCTGTTGCCTAGCAAGAATAGTTCTGACGATGCCGTGAAGCTGAAATACCTATCAACCGAATCATTTCATTTTTGTTGAACTAAACACTATGATAGTTTTATGTGATTCCCCTTCAGAATTGATTCAAGTGATTATCTAAACCAGTTTTTATGTTTTCTTTTTTCAGATATTCCTTAATCACCATGCCAACGCCTAGATAAAACAATTGACAAAATATACATTCAAAAAACAAATGAATGTATTGAATTTTGAAGGGATTCAAAATGTGGAACAAAGCACGGCTCCTTATAAACACAACAGCTTATCTGAAACACTGGCCCGTGTTCAGAAATGACCTCAAACGTCTTGCGTACTATACTTCTCACAGAGACTGTGATATAGATTTAAAATCCCCTAGTCACAATTCCTATTATTATAGTTCTAGACTTAAATATAATATATTTACCCGGAGAAACTCCAGTTACAGCGATAGAAAAAACCAAAAGTTCTTGTTGGAAAACAGGATTAGTAATTTAAATGACGTAGTCAAAAATAACAAAGCTGCTTGTGACGGCTCTGAAAGGACCAATAGCTGCACTAGTGGTTCCGATTTTAAGGGGGAGCTGAAAGAAGAACACGGCCGCTTGAAGAATCATATTGGAAACCAACAGATAAATAAAAATATTACCATAAACAAGATTAAACAATTTGGGAATGTGATTGATCCTTATTTGAAATTGATGCGTATCGACAAACCGGTTGGTAAGTGTTTTTTTTTATTCTGGTTTTAAATTAAAAATAAATCATTCAACATTATATTTAACATCATTAGATATTAATTTCTATATTCAATTTTCGTATGGTACTTTTGTTTTTTTAGACTATAGAACTCTATCGATTCGAAACGTCCAATTTTTGACGTTTTCTGCCAGTATACCAACCAGGGCTGTGGAGTCGTTGAAAAAAAACACGACTCCGACTCCGACTCCGACTATGACTTTTTTTAGTATAGTTTTAGTTTAGATAAAGTTTAATTTTGTCAAGTTTTTTTCCTACCTTTCCTATTTATGTGTATTAAATTACAGATCAACTAGTTAATCCGGAAAATAGCCTAATTTTTCATATTATACATGTTATAGGCATAAATAAAACATAATAAATATAAGTTTAAACTTTATTGGTTTGAATTTATTCTTAAAAATAACATCGCTTCTATCAAATCTGCATTTGTAGAAGCTCTTAAATCAGTTTTAAGTATTTTAAGAGCAGAAAATAACCGCTCTACTGATACTTGGGTTGGCGGCAATGCTGTAACGGTCAATGCTGAATCTTTTATAATTTCTGGAAACCGCTGTATTGCCATTTTCACATTTAAATTACACGATCGGTCAATTTTTTCTACTATTTTCAATGCGTCGTAAAATTCATTTCTAAATTTTGAAATAGAGTCTCCTTCGTCTACTACATTGGGACTCAAACGAGGTCGTTTTATTTTCTCTTGTTCGTCAAGATATTTTTCAAAATCATCTTCAGATTCAGCGGTGTCGGATGAATCTGATGATAATTCATGTATTGATTGATTAATACAGCTGCCTGCTGTCGTCTCGTTTTCCACTCGAAGGTTTCAAACGAACGGTTAATTCAAATAGAGCGTTCTTAGCTCTATTTATTTCTTCTTCTGTCAATATGGATCGAACCATGGGGTCAACATAGATCCCAGCCAACAGAATATCATTGTCCAGTAATTTTTTTTCTCTACTAATCATGGCGTTTTTAATTCCATCAGCAATAGCATTATTCGGAATTTTTGATAAACGGAAAATAATGTTTTTCCACTCCTTGAAAAATGCACCAGGAGTCAAGTCATTGGCTTGCAACATCTTTGTAGCAATATAAGGATGGCGAAGCGAGACTTCAAGTTCCTCTACTTCTTTCCATTGAATTTCAGTCATAGTCACGTTTGGATTGGCCATATCCTCGAGGTAAAATTTCAGTTCAAGAAGTCGCTGAATCATCAAGTATGTACTACCCCATCTAGTTGCTTGATCCAAAATCGCCCCTTTTCCAGCTCTTCGCTTAATTATGGCATGTATTTTTGGTGTTCTGGCGGCTATTGCGGCATTTCGTACATTTTCACAGATACTTGTCGCATGCACTTCTCTCAAGCCGTCACGGATTGCTAATTGCAACGTATGCACTGCACATCGCATATGATGGATCTTAAAAAGTCCAGAAGCGGTATCATCAAATGTATCATACAAAATACTATAATCATCCATATTACTAAAATCATCGATATCGTCTTCTGCTTCAAATGTACCTAATTTTTCGACAGTACTCAGCATATTACGAGCGTTGTCTGTCACAATTGATAAAATTTGTTCAATTTTAATATCAATCTCTTGCAGAACATCCATTACAAGTTTTTTTAAATGATCGCTAGAGTGGTTGGATTTAGTGTCCTTGACTGCCAATGTACGTATTATTATTTCTTTTTGATTATCAACGAATTGAACATTGATGCCCAAGTAATTTACCCGATGACGTGTGCATGTGTCCATTTTTAAATAAACAAACTTTCCGTGTAATAGATTTTTTAGTTCAGTCTTTTGTTTGTTAGTGTCCTCCATTACTAAATTTCGTACACTGCTTCTTTCTAAAGACACTCCGACTTTACGAGCCATTTCCCCGTTCAATTTAATAAAAGCTGGACTGGAGAAAAAAGTGAGAGGCAAAGAATTTTTATACACCATTTCACTGATGCAGTTCTTAAATTTGTCGGCCGTCATAGATACGGTAACATTATCACTTGTAAAATACTTGGTTACTAGCACTTGACGATTCGGATTATCACTTAGTTTTAAACTACTGTTGTCATTCTCACAAATGATCTTATATAAATTAGGGTGATGGCGTTGAATATGACGCTTCATATTCAATACCCTACTGGGCGCACTAGGTCCTTTTCCACCGAAAGCACTGATTTGTGTACCACAGATTTGTTTTTCAGAGTCATCCTTAGCTTGACACACAAAAAATAGATCGTCCTCAGTCTTCTTAAAATATTCATTAACCGTGGATTTTTTCTTCGATCCCTGAGACATCTTAAACTGGGGGGGATTGTTCAATTTTTATTTTCCTTAAAAAAATTAGCTCAATATAATTTCATTAAAAAAATAAATATGTTTTTATTAAAAAGAAAACGTACCTCTGATCCTTGCAATTACAAAAATTAACACAGAAATGGAGAGTAATTTTGTATATATTACGCAATGACATGCAGACGTGATTGATACAGAACAATGACTGAAGACAAAAAATGCGTGCATATTGTATTACCGAGCAAATAAATGCATGCATTTCGGGTAACGAATCGGGTATATCGAATCTAGCTTTTCGACATGAGAAAGAAAGAGACAATCTCTTTTGCGTGGACTCGTATGCAGTGGATCTTGGTGACTTACTGTCTAGACGCGACTTATGGCACCTACACGTTTAATATTCATAGGCTATACACATTCATTATTACGTAATTTAAATTTCATAAATTTCGTAATTAAAAAAAATGCATTTTTTTTTAAAAGTAGTCGGAGTCGCTCGTTTTTCACGACTCCGACTCCGACTCTGACTCCAGCCAAAACACCGCGACTCCACGACTCCGACTCCACAGCCCTGATACCAACGATATGATACTTGAAATTCATAGTAATTTTTCGGTTGTGAAAGACATTAAATACAGTCAAATTGTGTTTACTTATGGTTACCACCGAGTACCTCCATGATTCTTTGCCTCAATGAATCTTTCTATGTTTTTTTTAGATAAGGTCTTGTGATCTTGAATTGTCATGATTTTATTCCAGGATCATGGCTGTTATTCTGGCCTTGCAGTTGGTCCATTGTCCTGGCATCGGACCCTTCCGTTTTGTCAGCGGGAGGCGTGGCGCAGACTCTGGGGCTTTTTCTGGCCGGAGCGGTCGTCATGAGAGGCGCCGGATGCACTATCAACGACATGTGGGACAAGGATATTGACGCCCAGGTGAAATTCGGACTTCTCTAATTTGATATTTAGCGCATTGAAATACCCGCTCAAATGCATTTCGCGGTTCTCAGGTATTTTTTCATGAAATAATCAGGCGCCCAGTTTGGTTCTGGATAATTTTTATCAACTATTATAGACCTATAATCGGCAAAATCGGCAGACAATTTTATTATAATATCAGTATAGGCGTTGACCATATAAGGAGTTCATTTTTCAAACTTAATTTTAAAAAAACCTTCTGTAAAATACATAAATTGCTGACTAAAATTTTCTGCCTATTACTGGCCGATATACCCTCATCTTACACATGTTTGATTGGTTGACGTGATTGTCGCGTTACAGGTTGAAAGAACGAGGAGCCGTCCTCTAGTCAGTGGGGAAATCTCCAAAAAGAGAGCTTTGATATTCCTCGCTGGACAGTTGTCTCTGGGCTTGACGATTCTTCTTCAATTGAACTGGTACAGCGTCGCTTTGGGAGCTTCGAGTATGGGTGAGTGAGACAATACAGAAATCTACCCGCAATGTAAATGCCGTCTTCCATCGATTACCACCTTGAAAAAGTAAAAAATTGTCTATTGGAGTACTGTAGAACCTTTTCAATTTGTCAACCTCCATATTTATTTGCCATATTTTGATGACAATTATTCTTTTCATGTTTGTTAGTATTTTTCGTATTTGTTATCACTCCCTCCACCAGAACGGCACTAGCTGAGTTCCACTTCCAATGTGCCTAATGGAGGTATCTCAACAGAAGTTTTTTCTACGAGAACTGTTTGTTACTCAGTCAGTTTTCAAAGAGAGTAGTAGGGATAGAGGGATAAGGTTAAGATAGGACTGGTGGTTAACTAATCGCTCTCGCTACGCCCAGTTGATTAAGGATCGGAAATGGTGAAAGGGACATCATAAATACCCATTGCCTTCGAACAGAAATCGATAAATCGATCGAAAAAATTCTGTCTGTACTGGGACACGAACCCGTGAGACCTGGCACGGAAGCCCACGATGTTGACCGCTGCGCCATAGGACCCGACACATATAATACTAAGGGTATATTGCTCAGTTGGTTAGAGCTTGCTCTACCAATCACGCAGGTCTTGGTTCAATTCCCGGTGAGATCACAGTGAATTTGAGAACTATTCAATTCAAAGTTGTGATCGAAGACTGGGTGTTTGTGATATCAATTCACATTATTTCCTCTCTCATCCTTCTGATCCTTTAATAACTGGATGTAGCAATAGAGATTAGTCAACCAATAGTCCTGTTCTAGCCTTATTCTTCTTTCCCAACTACTCACTTTGAAAAAAGTGAGGTTGAGCGATTGAGTAACAAACAGTTTTCGTAGAAAAAACTTCTGTTGAGATACCTCCAATAAGAGGCCACATGCTTCACATTGGGAGCGGACATGGATTAAAAAAAAATATATATATTAAATGATCCGAAAGTATATTTCGTCGGTATTCTGCCAGAAAACGTTAAGTCAAAAAACTGTGTTTTGAGATAATCGACTTTTTCAAATAACATGAAGGGAAATGAAATGCAGTGAGTCAGTAGACGACAAGACAAATGAATCGACAACAATTGTTAAGTCATCTAACCGCTTTTGGGTAGCTGTAGATATAAGAAATCTGTACATCTAAAAAGCGGTAAGTTATATAAAGGTTTTTCTGCCAGTAATAACTGCCAACGAAATATACTATACATGTTCCTTCTTTAAATATCGAAACTAACCAATGTAATTTGAGTAAACTTGTTTTATGAGACTATGTATTGATCTGCATTCATAATTCAAAACACCAAATTTTTGACATGACGAAAATAAATATTTTGTTTTGAATACAAAAACTACATTCATTTCATAATTGACCAATAGTCTTCTTTCAGTTCTAGTTGTTCTGTATCCCCTGGCGAAGAGGGTCACCGACTATCCGCAACTAGTGCTGGGGCTGGCCTTCAACTGGGGCGCTCTGCTCGGTTGGTCTGCGGTAGCAGGGCAGGTGGATCCGGCCGTCTGCCTTCCGCTGTACGCGGCCGGTGTCTGCTGGACGCTGTTATATGACACAATTTACGCACATCAGGTGAGCTGAATTATCAAGATGCTATTTATTTTAATCAAAGCGAGTACAGTGGAAGACTGATTTAAAGTGCTTTTTAACCTTTTCATAATTTTAAGAGATGTCTCGATCGTGCAGAATGTCCATCGTGGCATGTGCTGTGCGGCACGTAGCGCCGTTCTGTTGTAACCGCATGTTATCGGTATTTATATCATAGTTTAGGCCGCAAGAAGTTGCTTACCATAGATCTGTAGCGTTCGCTGTTGACAGTTATGGTAATGCCGGTTTCGTTTTGGAAGAAGTACGGACCGATGATTCCGCTAGACCAAAATCTGCACCAAGCGCTGACTTTTTCGGGATGCATTCGGTGCTAGTGTATCTGTTATGGATTGGTATCGTCCCAAATCTGACAGTTTTGCTTGTTCACAAATCCATTCTTCCAAAAATGGGCGTCGTCGCTATAGATGATTTTTTGGCGAATTTTTCATTGACTTAAAATTTGATGATTTGCACACGTTGTTCAACGCTATAACCTTTCATGGTGATTTGCTGTACTCTACTAAACAATTGACAACAAATTTGACAGACTTCACTTTAACGACATGGCTGCTATAACCTAACGAATTTCGAGCGTCTTTATTGAAAGACCCTGTATAATGATTTTAAAGTTGTATGTATGGACCTGCGGTCACGGAATCATAACACAGCTCCCCTATCTATTATTGTGTAAATTTTACCCCGATTGATGGTTTCTATTCAACATTCGTCATGTTTTCTGTATGATTTTTAACATGAAAACAACGATCAGTAAGCCTTGTTATCGATAGAAAAATCAATTCACGAAACTTTCGGCACTCGGACTCGAGACTGTAGACAGTGTACCCGAAGTCAACAATGTCGACCACACGAAAACCTGATAATAGTGGGGCTTTAACCAATATTTTATTTTTGCCTTTCTCCAGGACAAACGTGATGATGCAATCATCGGAGTCCGTTCTACAGCCTTAAAGTTCGGTTCGTACACAAAGCCTTGCCTCGCACTCTTCTCAGGAGGCATGGTATCTTGTCTGACTGCCGTCGGAATGGCCGCTGATCTCGGATTGCCGTATTTCATGACCCTGGGGCTGGTCGGCGCCCACACAGCTAAGCAGGTATAGATTTGTTAAATTGTAGTTATATTTTTAAAGCTACAGAATTGATGAAATTATAGCATACCAAATATTTGGTTTACAATCTTTGCGTTGTCTTTCAGATCATAACCCTGGATACGGAGAACCCTCAAGACTGCGCCGAGAAGTTCGTCTCCAACAGCACCGTCGGGATGCTGATCTTCTTCGGGATCCTGGCCGGCAAATGGAAGACTATCAAAGAATATGTCAAAGAGATGCAAAGCGTTGACGGAAAACAACCTTTGCTTCTTCAAGAGTTGGTTCATTGAGCAGTATTACCTTCACATTTATTCAACAATATGTATTAGGTGGCCGATAAGTTATTTCCTGTATTTTGTGACTGCCAGTTTTTATCTGGCGAGGTATCCAGGGCTTGGCCGCCTCCTCCAGTCTGATTGGTCCTCCACCTTTCTACACGGAGTGCAAATCCCCAGCACTCGTGAGTCTTGTGACGCCCTAAATAAACCGAGTACTGCTCAACGAGCATGCTCAACGTAGCCTCCAGATATCTCTCCTTATTAGTCAATGTCTCGATTCTGGATGAACCAGAGGAACCTTATTCGAAATTCTGAAACCTATCTTATATGGTTGATTAATAGGGGCTATTCTAAATTTTTTTTATATTCGGCTTAACATAAATGTAATATTTGCGGCTATATACAACGTTGTTATAGTCAATCTGTCAATTCTCCAGAAATCTTGCAAATAAAATCAATACACCCTTAATCGAGTAGGGCATTGAAACTTGCTAATGATAAATTTGATTTTTCTTCTTCTTTGGCCATATTCACTACCTATGTGGAGCATATGCCAAGTGGCTCCTCCATGATTATTTGCTTTTCCTGTTGAATGCCAGTATCCCTCAGCTTAATTGATTATATCCTATAGAAAGTAATAGGGTAAAAATATCAAAGTATTTTAGTAGTTCTACAGTTTTTAATAATTTTTATGAGTTGATAGCTGTTTCGCCATCGTTCTGATGATGGCGTTCTACCAAGTAAATGCCAAATCAATTAACCTATAGAAAGTAATCAACGGTCGTCAAGGACGCCAGAATCCCACCGGTCAGAAAAAGAGGCAAACAAGATAGAGGCTTTCCGAAGGTTTCCGCAGCACATGATCCAGTCAGTTCCGATGTCTATCCTTGAACATCGTCGTAACAGGGTGCTGTCTTGTACATTCCCGTATCCTTGAGTTTATCACGAAATCGAACCACTTCACACTCTATCCAATTTTATGTATCTATTCTCAAAACTCAGTATACAAATTTGAGTCATCGTCAGGTGCCATGATTCGCTAACGCATAGCAACAATGATAGAATGTAAGCGTTGAACAAATGGTCTTGGGTTTCATTGTGTACAGCTGTGTGGCTCAAACAGTCTGTGTTGAGTTAAATGTGGCTACAGATGGTCCTAACTGAAAAGCGAGTTTAATTGTGCTGCTGTCTTCCGGAATATGTACGTAAAAAAAAAAACCTTTTTTTATGGAAAGGTAATTTTACAACTTCTAAAAATGAGTGAATTAATTATTTAAGCATAAAAATTATATTGAAATGTAAGTTTTTTAAAAAAAAAAAAAAGGTTGGACAACACTGGGGTCAATAATCGAGATACATTTACAGTGCTATTAATTCTAGTTAATCTGTTTCAATGCAGTGGAATTCTTGTCTATCATTCTTGCATTTAATCCGCTTTTTTAAGGGTTCTTAAAAAAATGTTAAATTAGGCTTCCACTGTTATGGAATAATTGCTTTATTGTACTATCGATCGTCTTGTACATTAGTCAGACAACTTTAAAAAATCGAAATTGGCATTAAGCATTAGAGGGTTAAAAGCAAAGGTAGCAATGTTGAAAACATTTCAGATTGTGAGCTGATATTTCAGTAGGAAATTCTTTTTCATTCAATTCAATTTTTTTTAAATTCTCTTCAGAAATAGATTCAAATTCTTCACTATAAATGCCTCAAGGTAAGCCCAATCCTTTTTTTATGCGATCAATTGGTTCCATAGATTGACGCGTATAAAAAATTGCGTAAAATAAAGTCGGTTCCAAAAATCAAAATATTTCATAATAAAGTATCAAAAATGCATGAAAAACTAAGGTTTTTTTCTTAACCATCAATCTCTTTATTCAATACAAACGTACAATGAGAAACAGATACATATGTATACATACATAATCGTATTCACTTTTTGGTAGTAATTCGCTTCTGTCACTGTTGGCTGCAAAAATAATCACTTTTAGAGTATCCACTGTCAATACGAAGTGTCTTGATTGAAAAGCATTACATTCAAAAAATAAAATGCTCATTTGTACTAATTTCACTTTTACAAATATGTGATGATGTCACCTTAAAACAATGGCCGTCATTGTTTGACAAATTGGAACTCTGCTCGTACTATCCCATCATTATATTGTTACTTCAAATTGCATATTATTAATCACTTTTTTTTACATTTTAGGAAACACAAATTATTTAATATCTATGATTATTTTAGCTAAAGACCAACACAAAACTGTCTAGAAATTTATCAATAACAATATGAATAATTGTCGCCAACTCAACTATATTATGGCAAAACACGTTTTTCTGCCATAAGAAAAGTTTATTTTAGTCTCGCTCTAAAATAATACACGCGCTTAAAAACGTAACAATAAAGTTCACAACAGGACAAATCGGGCGATATTTTAATAAAACAAACACTCCTATATGCGAATGATTTCTTACATTATTGTCAGTTGAAACTTCACGCCACAGATGCTGTGACGTTAGCAGTCAAAATGTATGAAACTCGGGCAGCAGACAAATAATACTTGATTTATGGTGACAATTTGAATATTGCTTTTTACATTATTAACGGGTTGTTTTGTAGCTGTCTGTCTTATGAACTGTACAAACGATATGCATACGGTCAAACCGAAAACTACCCAAATACGTGTCAAATACAAAAAGTTTGTGATTTTATATTATATCTATTATCGAGTTCAAAACCCATTATTATAAATACCCGCCGAATCTATTGATAGTAATTAATTTATACATTTTATATGTTTTTATATTTCTAGTTGTATTTGAAATCTTTTAAACCTTTTGGGGTAATGTGACATTTTATTTTCGATATGTTGAGCTTGGAACTCAAAATAACCCGACAATGATAATTGTTCTTGTTTTTAATGTTGGTAAAACCGTAACAGTAAAATGCACTTTTTGTTCAATCAGTTAACCCTTCATAGATTTTAGCCATTTTGAATTCACAGTCACGCAAACATTCAGAGTCGAAACATAGTTAAACGTAACATATTAAAAATGTTGTAAATATTATTGGCGAAGCGCGTTTTTAAAAACAAAATAATAAAGGCGCCATTTTAATTAATTTATGAATTTGCCATTAGAAGTTATTATCTGTTACTAAATAATTTACCATAGATTTAAGAGTTATTTATAAAAAATAAATTATATCAAAATATTAGATTGTTTATTTATTTTAAAACGAGATAGTGAATGTGGGTTTTTTTTATGGCCTGATGGAGGTATCTACAGAAGGTTTCCTACAAAATCCTTGTCAATCTATCTTTTTTTCGAATAATCATCATAAAACATCATAAAACATCATTTTTTTCTTGTAAATACATACTGTAAACCTTTTCTCTCAACGTTCATCCTTTGAAGCAGAGATGTCGGTTGACTGGCCTGGAGACGCGAAATATATACCCGAATGACCGACTTACTAGCCTGAGTATCCTACACCATAACCCTACATGTCGCTGTAAAGACTTGTGCATGAAAAAGCCTCGTTTTAAACACTTATACTAGTGCAAATTGTGAAAGAGATAAGAACTGTTTTGAAGTATACCATTCCAAGATAGAATTCTGGCGATCATTTGTTTTTGGCGATTCTCTTTACCTCTATTATATTGTCTTTTATTTTCTGTTATTATTTTTTTCTTACGCATAAAAATAAATAAATAAAAACAGATTTATTTATATTATGTTTTTAATTTGAATGACAAAGCAATGTGAGCGGTTGAGGCTACTATTTGCAAACCCAGCTCGTTCCAAAATTGTTGAAACATTAACTGTGAATCGGCCCCTTAGGGTAAATGAAATGTATCTCATTTTGATGTAATTTTGAGGAGTGCCACAAAATAGGTTTCCCAAGTAATCTGTTACTTATTTTTAAGCATTGTTTTACAAAATAAAACTAAAAATACATTCTTAACCATTTTGGAGTTAAACTAAACTAAACTAAATAATAGCCACAATTATCAAAAACTAAGAAAACAATATTTTGGGCTGGTTCAAAAGTCTTCAGAAGTCCAGCGCTCAAGCTTACGAGTGTACGAGCTTAGGGCTCCAAGAGTTAAAATAAAGGTTTAAGTCGCTCGCTGTGGTCTTTGTAATATTCATCCAGCCATTTTGTCATTTGATCCGTGGTATACATTGAGCATTCCGTGTACTCAAAGAGGTTTTCCTTCTTCCGGCAGGCCTTCAAAGAATCGTAGATTTTCAATTCTTCATATAATCTCATTCGCATTCTCCATTTTTGCTTTGAAGCTTCCGCGTTGTCCAAATCGAGTCCCAGTTTTTTCTCCACCTCGGCGAGCTTTACAAAATAATTGTCAATCACGCCGGTTCCTTGTATCCAGACAGAGCGGGCGTCATTTGAGAGGTTCTGGCACTCGGGGGGTAATTCGGTTTCTTCTATCACCCACGTTTCGTTCAGTTTAAACTCGCATGTTTTAGAACTGATAGTATTTACATATTCAGAAGCGTGGGAATGTTTTAACAAAATGTTCAGAGTTGCCAGGGTGCTGCAAAGTATTATCAATCTATAATACAATGCCATGTTGGAGTAAAAATCTGAAACAATAATTGAGGCAAAGTTAGTAAATTTTTCGTGCTCAACACGCCAAAGACAAGTTATCTCGTCAATAACTAATTAAAATTAAGTTGCAAATTATAGCCGGCGTGCTAGGTAATAACTATTAATTATCTACCGCAGCTAAAAGGCTTGTGTTATGTCATAATAAAAAACAATACAAGGTCCATAGACTTACTCTGTGACCAGTACCAAGGGTCTTATACTTGATATATTGCTTTAAAAAAAAGAAGCTTATTAACAACCACTGATCGTAAAAACTTTCATTATAAAACCATGTGCTCCACTTTGGAAATAGACATGGACTAGAAAAAAAAGCACTGACTGTACTTATTGATTTAATTGCCATTTACTAGATAGAATTCCATTGTTATGAGGTGAAAAAAATATCAAATCATTATAGTTCTGCAAGTATTATTTTCAGGACTTCGAAGCGCTATTTTTTCGTTCCGGTTCAAGTATCAGTTCGGTTCCGGTTTTCGTTCCGGAAAAAATAGCGGTTTTCTCAGTTTTCAGTTCAGCTCGAATCCAAAAACGCAGGAATTAATCGATTTGCCCAAAATACCAGCGTGACTCGTTTTGTTTTAGCTCTTCCGAAGCTTTCGAATTCGAAAACACAGGAATTTATCAATTTGCCCAAAATACCAGCGTGAAACGAGAAAAAAACCGATATTTCTTATTCGGTTCGGTTCCGGTTTTCGTTTTTTAACAGTTTTTGGTTTTCGGTTTCCTTCTGGTTCGAAGCCCTGATATCTCGCCTGTGGCAGCTGTCGTGTTAACAATGAAAGTTCGTTGTCAAAGAAAATTATCCTAACGTAATCGAAAGAAACCAAGAGAGCTTTATTAATTAAAATGAATAATTTTCGTATTTTTTGTTTGATTTTTTATCGTATATAATCGATACCTATGTTGGGCAATGACTTTTGTTTGAGTTACAATACATTAGAAGTATTTTTTGACTGATTTTAACTGATCAAAAAACTCTGGGCTGTGAAAGGGACAAACCAATTGATAATTATTACCTTTTTATGGCACAAAACTTATCACAATGAAAAATTATTCATGTAAATGAATAAGAACTGCAATCAGAAAGTTAATTGAAAACAATGTTATTAATAAAAAGGGATTTATTCCATTGTGTTATCTAAAAACAATATGCTAATCTGAAGATAGCAAATGGATGACTAATCCCAAATGGTATTCATATCCAAAACTACATAATATTTTTATTTTTTTTAAGCCATGTCCGCTCCAATGTGGAGCATATGGACTCCTAATGGAGTTTATCTCAACAGAAGTGTTTCTACGAGAACTGCTTGTTACTCAGTTGCTTAACCTTTCTTTTTCCAAAGAGAGTAGAGGGATAGAAGGATAGGGCCAAGACAGGATTAGTGGTAAGCTAATCGCTCTCTATGCGCCCCGTTCATAGGATAGGATGGGTGAGAGGGGGGAATTCAAGACATCACATACATCCATGCCTTTGAACAGAAATTCATAAATCGATTGAAAAATCAATTTATAAAACTGTCCGTACCGGGATTTGAACCCGGGCCCTTCGTAGCCGAAGCCAACAACGTTGACCACACAGGCGCACAGGCACACTACATAATATTAATGAATATTATATTTTCGACATTGTAGTAAGTTCATTTTTTGTATACAATTAATTTTGTTGTTCCACTTGCTGTGCTACAAAACGTGACACGTGTTTCGCTTCCTTGTGAAGCATCATCAGAAAAAATTCGCAATTTGATAGAAAATAATCACAATTTTGATAAAAGTAAAAATGTTGAGATTTACACTTTAATTGACCAAATTAGTACCTCAACTAAAAACTCTTTGCAACTCACATCAAGCTCATTGTTGGGTACTAATGTTAATGTTATTTTTTCTGAGTTTTACGTGTCTCATAATATAGTACACATATATGTATTTACTTAAAAAATTAAATTAAACAGTCAAGAGCTGATCACCAAAGAACTTATGGAGTTACATTGTTTTTCACTGCAAGAAGTTGTGGAGGAGAGTTTGTTAGTGGGGAAGGAGGAAGTAGCAGATCAACAATCTTCTGGCGCAATAAGAGAAATGCTAAAAGCATGGGAAACTGTTGCATCGTACATTGAAAAGCATCACCCTAATAAGGAGGTGGCTATACGTTTTACAAATGTATTCAATGACACTGCTGTGTCACATTTTTACCAAATTTTGAAGCGTCAGCAAAAACGTATGTCTCTAGACAGCTTTCTAGTAAAAAAGAGTTAATTATTTGTCATTTTTTTATTGTTTTTTTGTCAATCGAAATCGCATTCCAGGTTGTTACGCTTACAATTTATTAGTATGTAATTTTATTTTAATAAACGTTAAAAATATAAAAATTGATTTTATTTTTGGCTTGGAAAGCATTATTGTATTTTACATTGTTTCATATGGGAAGAATTGTTTCACAGAACGAGTAAGACTCTGGAACGAATTGAACTCATGAGTTCCACTATTCATTATTTCATAAGAAATTAAGAAAAAAGCGTTGTTGAATGATTTTTAAGGTGGGCATATGACAGCATACAACGGCCAAACGATGTGTTGTCTAATATTTATTCCCAATCTCATGCTTTTAATGTAACTGTCATTATTTCTTCCTATATGGATAAAAAAACAAAAATATCTGTTGCAAACGAACAAAACAATTTTGTAAAATAGTTAATATTTGTACATTAATCTGTAGCCGCTCAAAATTGAGCATAAAATTACATTTCGGCACAATTACCTTCCTGGAATCAATGTCAGTAGAGCAGGACTTGTCTACAGATGAAAGCTAAAAAAGATCTAGGCCCAAATTGGAAGTAATAGTTTCTTGAAAATTATTGAAAAATAAAAATGAGTTTGTATATTTTACATTTTAAATTATGCCTTTACCACCTGGAATATTATTCCATACTCTTCCCAGACTGACCAATAAAGAATTTTTTTAAACATATTTTTGTGTGTGTATTCAAAATTAACTCATATATCCAAGGGCTTAAAACTCGTTTCTTATCTTTGCTATCTAAATATTATTTGTATTGCCTGTTAGGGCATTCATTTAGAGATAAATAAATTACCACCAGGGCCGCAATGGTGATGTTTGTCGCCCGTAAGCAAAATACAAAATGGTCGCTCACTAAAATTACGCTACTTATTGACAAATGATTGGGCTCCATATCCCACCTTAGGTCCTCAGTAGTTTTTTTTTTTATTTTTATCCTTGTCCGCTCCCAATGTGGAGCATATGGCCTTCTAATGGATGTATCTCTCCGTCGCTCAACCTCTCTTTTCCAAAGAGAGTAGTAAGGATAGAAGGATAAGGCTAGTACAGGACTAGTAGTTAACTAATTGGTCTCGCTACGCCCAGTTATTGAAGGATGGGAAAGGTGGGAGGGAAATTTAGACATTACAAACACCCATGCCTTCGGACAGAAATCGATAAATCAATCTAAAAATTCTGTTCGAACTGGGAGTCAAGCCCTCAAAGTTTGTCTCGGAAGCCCTCAATAATAACCGGTGCGCCATAAGACCCGACAAATACAAAGAATTAATATTAGGGGGCTGTAAGCAAAGGAAGCAATCCTGAAAAAAATAAAATTTTCTATGTAGAATCTTGGAGCAAAAAAATTTTCAACTTGTGAGCTGATATTTTAGTAAAAAATCTGTTTTTGTTCCATAGAAAATCGTTTTTTTTTTAAATTGCCTTTAGAAACAAATTTAGCTTCTTTACTCTAAACGCTCTCAATGTTCTACTTAAGGTATGGCTACACATAAATTAAATTAATAAGTAATGCTTTTTTCAGTTTTTACGTTGTTCTTAAAATGGCTTCCATGGTAAAATGCTGTCATTGCTTTTGACACTCAAATATGTGCTAAGTATTGACATCCCTTCGTTGCCCGCCATGGAGTAGACCCGGTCCTAGTATTGAATAGTTAATATTAAAACATACTTAAAAAGAATATGCCATTTAGTAATAAGTCTTAATAAGAGGTGTCACTGCAGACCGCAGATTTTTTAAAATAACAATCAATGCCACTACAATGAAAAATCAGTAAATAATTATTCTTCATAGATGTCACTGTCACAGAATGAGGTGCAGCAGACAAAACCATTAATAAAATGAGAGCCTGTTTTGTGTAAAATCATTGGTCGAAAATTTCAAGCATTATTTTACTCAAAGAAAGTCGCGGAAGTTTGAACAATGATATTTCTACTCCTTTCGGAATGAAGAAAGGTTCCTATTTCGATACAATGACATCTATGAGTGAAGTAATGTATTTTTTACAAACATTGATTTAAAAAGTCACAATTGAAAAATATATTTATTGTAATAATGTAAGTACTATATTAATAAGATTCCTTCGGGAAAACCACTAACATTTGCACATAAGTGTAGGGATTGGGAATATTACCAAAACGGGAATCCAGATATTCTGGGGATTTTTTTATATTGAAATATTCGTTTATAAAATGCAAAAATACTGTCTAAAAACTAAAAGCGAATTTTGAATGAATGAACATTTAATAAAAAAAACATTTCGTGATGAATTTTAATATTTTAAAATCTGATAAAAGTTGTATTGTATTGACAAATTTTAGAATCGATTGTATTATTAATTTTAAAAATCGTACGTAGTTTATGAAAATCACGGTCTTAATTGTGGTCATGAGATATTTTTTAACGATGCCATTTTATGAAATATTAAAATATCACTTTGTTTGAACTTCTTTTTTACCGATATTTAATATAGTACAATGGGTGAATGCTACAGTACTAGGACATTTAAAGAAGTAATTTCCTTAAACATACCACAACTCCAAAACTATAAGCATCTAAGTAACACCAGATGTATGTAGATATGTGGAATTTAACGAGATTCAAAAGAATTAAGATAAACAATTATAAAAACTTAAGGTTTCTTTTTTGAAATTCGTATTTGACTGAAAAAGATGGAAAGACGTAGAAATGGGGCTGTATTTTACATTAATTGAACATACGTGCCACAGTTATTGGATACAACATTTTAATCAAACCTTATACTCATTTAATTATCTCAAGTCTTGGTCACCAACTAAAAACTTAATCTTTAAACATAAAAATATATTTAAATCCTTCAAACTAACAAAACACAAAAAGTACACAAAAAAATAATAGCCTATTTCTTTTGGTACATTCATTAAAATGATTAAAATTTTCTATCACATTTAGCAAATGTGACTTAGTCTTAGTGACATTTAGCAAATTAGTCAATCTCATCTCTCCAGAATTTGATGATTGGGTAGTTGAAATATTGATAGCTGAATTGTGGACTTGTACTGTCTGTTTATTTTTCATTATGAATTTTCTCAATATTTAGTTTCTGACTCTTTATTATCTTATATGCCTTTATCTTTCTTTTCGCGTATTTGTTACTTTTATTTTAAATTTCAACAAATCAATGGAAAGACCTAGTAGAATGAAAATTTACAAATCAATTAGTTTCACCAAATTTTATAGATATTAATTAATTTGAGGCAAATATAGTATAACTATAGTAGTTTGTCGCCTGCTGTGGCCCGGTTGATGAGAGCTTGCTCTACCGATCACGTATCACATTATTTCCCCTTCTGCCATCCTTCTGATCCTTTAATAACTGGGTGTAGCAATATCGGTTCGTTAACCACTAGTCCAATTTTTATTTTACAAGTAAAATAAAATTTCTTTGTTGCTTATAAAAATACAATGAAAAAAAGATACAAAATATGTATCCATGCATAATTGTATTCACTTATAGCAGTTATTCTCTGCTGTCACTGCCGGTTGCGAAATATAATCGTCCGCGATTTTTTGAACGAACATTGAATTTGAATTTTGCTCGGACTTTATTGTTGAAATGCTGTTATTTATAGATTCTTGATCTGTGTCAATTACTATTTATTACATTGGATTTGTTTTGTTGATCCAACGAGCAGTTGAAACTGTTAAATATTTTATTTTTAAATGCAGATGTTTATTTGGCATGTGCCAAAACATCACCATATAAATGATTTTTAATAAAAAAAAATATTTCCATCTTCGGTTCGTATTTATAATTTTTTATTTCAAATAATTGGACTTCTGGAGTGCACCTATTTGACATAGTAACTCTCGGTGGTAAAATATATTACTCGGAAACGTAATATTCAACGAATTTAATAAAAAAAACAAGGAGACAATGGCATGCTTAAACAGCGACCTTTTATTTTCTCACAATAAATTGATAAATCCTAAATAATAAAAATATACAGTATATCACATTTTGTTATAAAATTAAAAAACCACGTTCACGTTGGTAAAACTAAAAACATAAATTCAATTCGACACGAAAAAATAATTTTGTTATTTATATTTATATGTGACATAAAGTTTTTTTTTTTATTCGATAAACTTTTGTTTTTTCCTTTCTGCACCAATTCGATAGGTGACAATAAATAATAATTAAACATATACAGATATAGCAAATTTTTTGAAGTGACAAAAATTTTCTGGAGACGAAACTAGATCTGGATGCTCGATAGAATAATTGAAAGCGGATAAAAGACAGGTTTTTTGCACATTTCTGGCAACACCTATTCATTTTTTATATAAAATCTTCGTAAGAACCAGGGCTGTGGAGTCGGAGTCGGAAAAATTGGAGAAAAATAATTTAAGGCTATTGAAAAAATAATAATCTATTCACATATTGATTGTTAATATGTACTACATAGATCTAAATTCACTGTTATTTTTCAAAAGTAGGTTTATAAAGATATGGTGAAGACAAAAACATCGCTTAAGAGTGAGTGTCACTGTCTACAGCAACATCTATTATTAAGACAAATTATTAAATTGCTTAAATACAAAAAATCGTTTGATTGATAGAATTTAGCTTAATAAGATTTTCAAAATCATCCCAGTTGAGTTAAAAATTTCTTATTCAATTATTGAATACAATTTTTATGTAAAAAAAGAACATTAGGCTTTTATTTTTTTTTGGTTATGATCAGCTAATAAATCTGTTAAAAGTCCCTTTGGCTCTTTGTTCATTTTTTACTGATAAATTTTATTACAATATATAATAAGGAATGCAAAACTCAAATAGCATTAGGGCAAATATGAACTAATAAGGTTTTTCATCAATGTGCGCTAAATAATGTGAAGCATATGGACTGCCAATGAAGTTTATATATGCAAAGGTTTGTGATGGGAAGAGAGAATATTTAAATTCCAAAAACCAATGCCTTTGAATGCAAAAATGTGGCTTGTATTGATACTTGAATCTGTGAGATTCGTCAAATTGAGATTCGTCAAATTGAGATTCGTCAAATTGAGATTCGTCACGGCGCTGACATAAGAAAAGCTGTATAAAACTTCATTGTACTTAAGGCAAAAAGATCTTTTCAATAATCTCTGGTTAACCGTGTAAAATGAACAGGTTTTCGGTTTTTCTTAAAACAGATAATAGTTAGATTCTATCAATTAAAGGAATGTTTGTAAATAAGCCATTTAATAAATTGTCTTAATTATAGGAGTCGCTGTAATCCGTGACACTCACCCTTAGCTAATTACTTTTGCTACGCCTTGCATTCAGAAATAATATCATATTGCAGTGGTCCATAACTACGACTGATTTATAGGGCGGATTTGTATATTCTCTCATCGTCAATTTCATAACAGCCAACTTGGACGCACATACAGTATGACTGATTTTGTATGCAGATCAGGGAGTCATGGATATAGAACCCATCTTCATCATAACGAATCGTGCAGTCAACGCAACCAATCTCGTCATGCATATCATCGCAATCAGTTTCAGCGTCACACAGCATGGCCACGTCGACTCTAAACCCTGATCCACATTCGAACAATCCTTCTGGGTCAATCACAGAAGTACCGTTTGATAGGTCGCATTCATCTGCAAATTCGTAGTCGTCAGAATCTAAATCCGGCCGAATGTTCCGACCGTCAGTCGATAGTGCTTGAATGAGACAAGCTACTATCATTACCACGAATTTCATATTAGGAGACATAATAAATTTGGTAGAATGATTTCTTGGCAATCCTGAAAAAAAAGAAAAATACAAATTAATAAAAAAGAAGTTCACAAACAAAACATACAAAAGGCAAATAGTTAAATTGAAATTGAACCATATGAATAACGTATATAAATAGCTTCCCGCAAAAAGCAGCCATTTTTGGGATTGATAGATTCCATTAATCAAAATCTATCTTTAAGCAAACGTCATTTATAAATTATATTTCGTCAATTCACCGCAACAAGGCCAAATTGATAATATGGCTGTTTAGTGATTTTACGTCGCTGTGAACGTCTAAAATTGTACAATATGACATTTTTCAGTAAAAAGTCATATTGTAAATACAAAAATAAGCAAAACATCTTGCAATCATGTATTATGTATTTTTTTTAAGAATTGTTAATTGAATCTGATATCGAAATCAAGTATTGAACTGTCACAATTTTTAATGAAATGACATTTGATTTCATGACGTATTAAGAGTCTTCAGCGACACTTATAATTAAGACAAATTATTAAATTGCTTATTTACAAACGATCGTTTAATAACTAAATTAAACTTTAATTGATAGATTCTACAGGAATAGAATTTTCAAATCATTCCAGTATAGTAAATCATTCATAATTATTATAATATAGTAAAATTTATCAGTAAAAAATGATCAGGGAGCCAGTGGCGTGCTTAAGCAGAAGCCTTCTATTTTTTTTAAATAAAAAATCGCACCTTTGCCAAAGCGAAATATTTATGTTTGAAAGTCTTATTAAACGTAAGCTAATCCCAAAATCTAAGCTGACTATATTTTTTTTATGATATCTTACAAATTGATGGCACCGATTAACAATCGCATTAAAAAAAATAAGTAAGAAATGTCACTAACAATAAATTATATGTTACATATCTCTTAAATGATCAAATGTTATAATTTAACATAACATCTCGTTTCGCTATTTTTTTTTTATCCCGCTGCTAAAATGTCTAATTGACATAGCAAAATGAGTAAACGCCAGTCTAAAGGATCATTTCAAAATTAAAAAAGTGAAATATATCTATTTTGGTAGTATTTGAAGATTTAACACATTAGCTGTATTCATCATCTTACAATTGTTTATTACAGTTCATAGAAAAAAGTAGAATCAGAGTTTATTAACTGGTGTGTACAACAAATTTCGTGCCCCCCACTTTATGGGCTTACTTGACGTTTGCATGAGGGCCCTAACATCTTAGCTAACACCTTATAGTGACAAAACAAGTAATCGCTTATTAAAACAAAGCTTTCCGGGCAAGTTACGTCGTGAATTTAATTTATCGACTGTTTAATGGTAAATTATGTCTAAATGGTTTTAGTGAGGATTTCTTTAAGGTTGAAAATAAAAAGGTATTTCGTTGAAACGAACACACTTCGATAGTGATCGCGATGATTGAAACCAGAATGGAATTAATACGAAAATTGCATAGTATTAAAGAAAAATTACTCACCAGCAGTAATAACACCTTGATGGCTTGATTTAGTAGATACTTGTAAATACAATTAAACAGCTGTCTATAGTGGTTTTGACTTCGAATTATATTTTTTAGTAATATTAACAGTCAAACACTCTAAAACCTTGATTGAGTATGTACTGATTAATGCAATCTACAAGAGCTGTCTATTTATATTGTTTTTGAATTCCAACTATATTTTTTTAGTAATATTAATAGTCAAACACTCTAAAATCTTAATTGAGTATGTACTGATAAATGTAAATCTACAAGCTCGCCTTATATACTGTTTTTTTTATAATCTTAATCTTAGAACGAACGACAAAAATCATTGTATTGTTATTAGGATAGATAAATATTGCTTTTATTAATATTAATTTTAATCTATAATATTAATCTGTATTTGTTATCAATATAGATAATGTAAAGATAACGAAAAATGATGTAAATGCCAAGTTTAAAATCGATCCCGCCTCTCTGTGGACGTTGAAGAGAGTAAAGGTTGGGGATGAAGGAACATTTAGGGGGGCTTTGAGGACCACCTGCCGCCCCCTGGCCAATACTCGCTAGAAAACGCGTAAAAGTTTGATTAATACTTAAATCGCCACAAAAATAGTCTTAAACAATGAAACTTGAATTAGAGTGAATTTGGGCGCTAACTTTTAAAAATGACCTCTAAAAATTTTAAATCCAGATAGAGGATTTTTTATTACATGAAATAAATAGCGTAATCGTCGATTAAAAAACATAAAAATGTTCTATTTGCATTTAAAATTTTAAAATTAAGAACAAAACAATGCGTTCAAATAATTATGCATAAACTTAAATGAAAATAAATATTTTTTAAGGGGCAGAATAACAATTTAACAAAGATAAGCTAAGCCAAGGACACCTTGAAATCATTTAGGGTAGTGGGCAGAACTGGTAGCCCTTATTTCCTGTTAATAATCTGTTTGTATTTCTGTGATTTTAAGTAAAATATAATAACGCACTCAAGTGCGTGTTCATATTAACCGGCATTGATATTTTCGATACTCATTTTGCGGTATTTTATATGAAATGCCGATAGTGATATATTCGCCCGGTATTTAAATCACTAATTAGGATTTGAATCGTTCAAACTATGTACATTCTCACAAATTTTGTCATTAACGACCCGGGTTTCGCCTTTCGGCATCTTCAGGCATTCAAGTGCACGGATGAACTTGAACTGACAGCTCAAGTTCATCCGTTCAGCTGACAGTTCAAGTTCATCCGTGCACTTGAATGCCTGAAGATGCCGAAAGGCGAAACCCGGGTCGTTAATGACAAAATTTGTGAGAATGTACATAGTTTGAACGATTCAAATTTAATATTGAAATTCCACCAAGCACCTTCAGTCGAAATCTTAAATTACACTAATTAGGAGTTTAAATCAAACGTTTTTTTACATTCCATTTGACGAACAATTGACTTTTCCATCATTGGTATACATAAGTAGATCGAAATCATAAGCTCGCTATGAATTTGATTGCCTGCTAAAACATATTTTTGATGTACGACATAAGCATAAGTTTCATATTTATTTGACATTTTATTGTAACTTACTTAAACTTACTGTAGCGTACTTAAACAAGCTTTGTGAAAGTAAGATTGTCTGAGGACGCCTCTGAAAGAGGCAAAACACGTGTCACAGTTTGTAGCACAATACGTGGAATAATCTGAGTTATTTCAAATTGTACATTTTGTTTTAGATATATATTTTCGCCCAGCTTAAATTTCTTTGATAATATATTATACATTAAGTTTCAGATAAATATTTTCTCTTTTCTTAAATTTATATGATATTGAATTATACAATACAAATAAGAAGCACATTTTCGCCCGGATTCAACTTATTTGGTATTATATTGTACTATATTATATTGGTATTATATATTGGTATTATATTGGTGTTATATAGTCAAAGAAAATATTTTCGCCCAGCTGAAATTTATTTGATATTATATTGTACTTAAGGTTTGTCAATATATCAAAAAAAAATGGCCGCCGTTCAAATGATTTCGAACGCCGGCCATTTTTGTTTTGCCATACTGCAGTGTAAAAAACATTGAAATCTACGAATATTTTATTTTTTCTACACTGTTAGTTAATTTTAATATGCTTATAAACTTCCCGGAAGTGCAAGCTAAAAAGTTGTCGAAGTTTTATTGCAATCGGATCAGCGGCTTTTGAGTCCATCCGAAAGTTAACCAACATTCATTTATATATATTTATAATGGGATTTAAATATATATATACATACATACATACATACATAATGTGTTTGCAGTAAATGATGGATTGTTGATGTTGAAGGTTTTCATACCATCTTATATTTTGTTTTGAAGAAACTATTGAAAAAATTAGAAAATTAAAAGTTTAAAGTTTTCCACCATTTTATTTTATTATTCTAATAATCAGTGTAGAAAATATTTCTGCGACTTGTTTAAGATATTGGTTGGTGGTTTATATTTTTAATATGACTCCTAATGGAGTTTATCTCAACAGAAGTGTTTCTACGAGAACTGCTTGTTAGTCAGTTGCTCAACCTCTCTTTTTCCAAAGAGAGTAGGGATAGAAGATTGTTGGATTACCTACTGTTAAGATTAGAATTAAGAGACACTAGCTGTAAGCCCGTTGCCCAGCAACGTGAGATTTTCGTTGCATTTTTCAGTAGTCAGAAAATTTACTGGCGTGAAAAATAAATTACAAACCTATTTATTGAATAAGCCAGAAATTCTGATAGTAAAAGAAATATATCTCGGGGCATATATCGACAGCCCTGCCCTGCAGTATTTAAATTGTAAATTATTGAATTTTTGGAATAATATTTGCCAACAACTATTTTTCGTAGTAGCAGAAATTTCGTAAATAATTGAATTTTTGGAATAATTTTTAAGTTTGCTAACAACCATTTTTCATAGTAGCAGAAATTTCGTAAATTATTATACTTTGTAATAATGTTTAAGTTTGCTTACAACCATTTTTCGTAGTAGCCGAAATTTCGTAAATTATTTAATTTTTGTTATAATGTTTAAGTTTGCTAACAACCATTTTTCGTAGTAGCAGAAATAGACGTAAAATTTTTAATTGTGATTATTTGAAATAATGTTTAAGTTTGCTAACAACCATTTTTCGTAGTAGCAGAAATAGACGTAAAATTTTTAATTGTGATTATTTGAAATAATGTTTAAGTTTGCTAACAACCATTTTTCGTAGTAGCAGAAATAGACGTAAAATTTTTAATTGTGATTATTTGAAATAATGTTTAAGTTTGCTAACAACCATTTTTCGTAGTAGCAGAAATTTCGTAAATTATTTAATTTTTGGAATAATGTTGAAGTTTGCTAACAACCATTTTTCGTAGTAGCCGAAATTTCGTAAATTATTAAATCTTTGGAATAATGTTCAAGTTTGCTAATAATCATTTTTCATAGTACCATAAATCGACCTCGGCGCATATATCGACAGCCCTGCAGTTTTTAAATTGCAAATTATTGAATTTTTGGAATAATGTTCAAGTTTGCTAACAATCATTTTTCGTAGTATATATATTTTATTCAACTAATTTTCAAATACGCTAACAAATACATTTCGTAACGTAATCTCGTGACGTAAAGTTTTCTTATTCGGATTAAAATGCGCCCCGTGAAAAAAACTAAAATTCTCGCGAAGAAACTCAAAATAGTTCTAGACGTTGAAAATAATCCAAGAGAAAAACGAGTTGACATAGTAAAACGTCTAGACTTGCACCATCCACTATGAACTCGACTGTTGCTAGAAAGAGTGACTTCAAATGCAAAGGGCACACCAATCGACAAGTGCGGCAAATAAGCGAAGAAAAGAAAGTCCGCTAAGAAGTCAACTTTAAATGAGTTTGAGAAGATTCTTCACACGTGTTACCAGCAAGCGCGAGCTGAAAATTCACCTATTGATGGAACCAATTTCAGAAAAAAAGCTTCGCAAATAGCCGAAAAAAAGGCATTTCAGAGTTATCTGCATCGGACGGATGGATCAATAGGTTTAAAGATCGGCATGGTATTATATATAAAAAAAAACTAGCGGGCGAGAGCGCTGCTTTGGACCATGACACTACCGCAGCATGGACAGCGAGATTACATAAGATCGTTGAAGAATACGAACCAAGAGATATTAAGGGCGTGCCTTTGCTAAAATTAAAGTGTCAAACTGCAAAGAAGCAACTAAGCATAAAAGACTTTTTTTAAAAAATGAGTGAATTTTTTTTATTATTATGTTCAGCTTTCCTGCACTATCGGTTTCCCGCATTTTTCGTTGAGTTTTTTGAGCTGAACGGATGAACTTGAGCTGTCAGTTCAAGTTCATCCGTGCACTTGAATGCCTGAAGATGCCGAAAGGCGAAACCCGGGTCGTTAATGACAAAATTTGTGAGAATGTACATAGTTTGAACGATTCAAATTTAATATTGAAATTCCACCAAGCACCTTCAGTCGAAATCTTAAATTACACTAATTAGGAGTTTAAATCAAACGTTTTTTTACATTCCATTTGACGAACAATTGACTTTTCCATCATTGGTATATAAAACTTTACGTCACGAGATTACGTTACGAAATGTATTTGTTAGCGTATTTGAAAATTAGTTGAATAAAATATATATACTACGAAAAATGATTGTTAGCAAACTTGAACATTATTCCAAAAATTCAATAATTTGCAATTTAAAAACTGCAGGGCTGTCGATATATGCGCCGAGGTCGATTTATGGTACTATGAAAAATGATTATTAGCAAACTTGAACATTATTCCAAAGATTTAATAATTTACGAAATTTCGGCTACTACGAAAAATGGTTGTTAGCAAACTTCAACATTATTCCAAAAATTAAATAATTTACGAAATTTCTGCTACTACGAAAAATGGTTGTTAGCAAACTTAAACATTATTTCAAATAATCACAATTAAAAATTTTACGTCTATTTCTGCTACTACGAAAAATGGTTGTTAGCAAACTTAAACATTATTTCAAATAATCACAATTAAAAATTTTACGTCTATTTCTGCTACTACGAAAAATGGTTGTTAGCAAACTTAAACATTATTTCAAATAATCACAATTAAAAATTTTACGTCTATTTCTGCTACTACGAAAAATGGTTGTTAGCAAACTTAAACATTATAACAAAAATTAAATAATTTACGAAATTTCGGCTACTACGAAAAATGGTTGTAAGCAAACTTAAACATTATTACAAAGTATAATAATTTACGAAATTTCTGCTACTATGAAAAATGGTTGTTAGCAAACTTAAAAATTATTCCAAAAATTCAATTATTTACGAAATTTCTGCTACTACGAAAAATAGTTGTTGGCAAATATTATTCCAAAAATTCAATAATTTACAATTTAAATACTGCAGGGCAGGGCTGTCGATATATGCCCCGAGATATATTTCTTTTACTATCAGAATTTCTGGCTTATTCAATAAATAGGTTTGTAATTTATTTTTCACGCCAGTAAATTTTCTGACTACTGAAAAATGCAACGAAAATCTCACGTTGCTGGGCAACGGGCTTACAGCTAGTGTCTCTTAATTCTAATCTTAACAGTAGGTAATCCAACAATCTTCTATCCCTACTCTCTTTGGAAAAAGAGAGGTTGAGCAACTGACTAACAAGCAGTTCTCGTAGAAACACTTCTGTTGAGATAAACTCCATTAGGAGTCATATTAAAAATATAAACCACCAACCAATATCTTAAACAAGTCGCAGAAATATTTTCTACACTGATTATTAGAATAATAAAATAAAATGGTGGAAAACTTTAAACTTTTAATTTTCTAATTTTTTCAATAGTTTCTTCAAAACAAAATATAAGATGGTATGAAAACCTTCAACATCAACAATCCATCATTTACTGCAAACACATTATGTATGTATGTATGTATGTATATATATATTTAAATCCCATTATAAATATATATAAATGAATGTTGGTTAACTTTCGGATGGACTCAAAAGCCGCTGATCCGATTGCAATAAAACTTCGACAACTTTTTAGCTTGCACTTCCGGGAAGTTTATAAGCATATTAAAATTAACTAACAGTGTAGAAAAAATAAAATATTCGTAGATTTCAATGTTTTTTACACTGCAGTATGGCAAAACAAAAATGGCCGGCGTTCGAAATCATTTGAACGGCGGCCATTTTTTTTTGATATATTGACAAACCTTAAGTACAATATAATATCAAATAAATTTCAGCTGGGCGAAAATATTTTCTTTGACTATATAACACCAATATAATACCAATATATAATACCAATATAATATAGTACAATATAATACCAAATAAGTTGAATCCGGGCGAAAATGTGCTTCTTATTTGTATTGTATAATTCAATATCATATAAATTTAAGAAAAGAGAAAATATTTATCTGAAACTTAATGTATAATATATTATCAAAGAAATTTAAGCTGGGCGAAAATATATATCTAAAACAAAATGTACAATTTGAAATAACTCAGATTATTCCACGTATTGTGCTACAAACTGTGACACGTGTTTTGCCTCTTTCAGAGGCGTCCTCAGACAATCTTACTTTCACAAAGCTTGTTTAAGTACGCTACAGTAAGTTTAAGTAAGTTACAATAAAATGTCAAATAAATATTTTCGCCGCGCGCTTTAGCTTTTAATCATATGAGACAATTATTCCGAAATTGATAAGTCTAACCTACCGTCGACTACTAGCGATAGTAGAATGTGAGAGATGGTTTGTTTTCCAATTCTCGTGAGAGTCAACGATCCTACTTACTGTGCTGAAGAGTGTCATCTGATCAGGATGTTGCTTAGACGAGGGAATTATTTTAAGGAAATAGATATCGGAATTATTTTTATCTTTTTAGTACATTTAAATAAAAGCTTATTTTTTAAAAATATTTTTATTATAATTATTAATGTAAGTAAGGAATATGTTTATGATTTTGCAAATTTTCACTAAATATATTTATATTATTTGCACGAGAAACCTAATTGATAAAAAATTGCGTTACCATTTTTATGAATCTAATGTCAGAATCGGAAATTATGTGATAGCTGAGAAGTGAACCTTGCTGTTGATAACACAAATATATACGGCATACGCGTGAGAATTATTGATGAAATTGATAAAAATTATTACGAGAATATTATTGATAAAACTTGCGAGAATTATTGATAAAAACGCGTTATCATTTTTATCAATCTACTCAGAAATAAAGTGAAAACTGATATGAAAACTTGCTGATGATGTGTTGTGTTTTTTATCTTCGTGTAATTAATAAATAAATATCAACAAAAGATAAGTGATTTACCGGTGATCTTAATGTGTATGTATCGACATTCATAATTTTATAGCGGAACTATGCGCGGAATTCGCAATGACAACACCATTATCAGGTGCACAGGTAGGTGCCTTTAGCTGTGCAGTGCAGCGTATACAAAATATAAGGCCAGAAAAATGCTGATACCAATGGAAAGCATGCGTGCTATGAGTCCAACGGAAACGCAACATTACACAATGATTAGCACCAAAATATTCTTCGGATTCCTTTTCTCAAATAGATTCCTCAACAAAACTCATTTCATAACTTGAAATCAAGAAAAATAAATCAAGTGATGATGAAGGAAGAGATAATTTTGATGATCTCTTTTATTGGCCCTTATAAATTGAAGACACGATGCGAATTTCGTTGATAAACAAAGGCCCATACAAATTAAATGTACCAACTATATATGTTGCAAATAAACAAAATAGAGAATTTTCACACTCTTGCTATAAATTCAGAAAAGTCTGAAGACTTTTAGAAAGGTCTTGGCTAATATATCCCATAAAAAACTCTGTCGTTTGCTGTAGAGTGTAGTCTGTTGATGATGACAATGAAATAAGGACAGAAACAGGAATTGTTCACCATTGCGCCACGAAAATCGGACGGAAACTGTTTTGTGAAATGAAGAATATGTATGCGCTATTTCAATTCCATTCAGTTCATGGAGATTTATTTCAATTTCCAACATTAATTGAACAAGATCGTTTTTTTCAACAAGTTGACAACGTTTGCCATGAGCAAAATCGGTCCTTATGTCTATACATAAATCTGGAAATTAAGTACAAAGTAGTATTGTGTTTTTTCTAAATATAATGCCTTTCCACCAAGTATTGCCAGTGAACATCCTTAAAATGATGAAATAGATTTTTCATTGCTTGTTTAATTGCAGTTTCGAAATTGTTCGCGAATCAAAATCAATATAAAATGTTGCTTTGAAACGTTGATTTTGATTTAAATGATTGTTTAAAATTTTTAAATGCCAAATAAAAGGGGTGTCTGAACGCCGTTCCACCGCATTACATAAAGAAAAGGCACCGCTAATACTTCACAATAAGATTCGACGTGGCCTAGCAATTAGCAATGCCTTGATTTCCTTGGGAAATTTTGAGAAAAGTCGAACTTGTACTTTTATTCTTAAGCTTTGCGCTGTTATGTCTGATGATGCTTCCCAAAGAAGAGAAACACGTGACACATTTTGTAACACTACGAGAGAACTTAATTTATTCATACTTGTCCATGATTTTCTTATTTTTAAGTATTTCTGCACCCATTTTCGTTTCAAAATCAAAGGCTTTTTTTGTGGTAAGTTGAGGAATATTTGTATGAGTTTTATCAAATTCATTATTATAATATAATTTGCAATATTCTTTAGGAAAATTAATTGATTGAAAAAAAAAAAACAAACCAATAAGTTTTTTAATGATAATCTGCTGATAACACGAATAATATTATGTTAATATTTATTTGCCCAGATTTTTACTGATGTATATTATGATATACACCAGTAAAAATGTACGCATAGATCCTGATAAAATCACTAGGCTATCATACTAATTTCTACATCAATATTCTCATGAATTTCTAGGCTGAAAATGACGTCCTAATATGACATAAAATGGTGTTCCATCATGTCTAACAAATACGATATAAGATAGATAAGATAATAATAAAACACATGAGAAATTTTTCCATTCTGATTGTTTTAGTTTTAAAAATTAGTAATAACAATGATTTAAGAATTATATGAAATGAAATCAACCCGATGATAAGAGTCATCACAAGCATTCATATTCAAAATATACACATTAAATAGAAAACAATCTGAATTTGATGAAGACCTTGCCTGGATTTGAAACCAGATTGATACTGGAAAAACGTCATGTAACTTTTCGCTAAAAGTTTAAAGTTGCACACATATTAAAAAAGCTTTATAAAATTCCAATATCTCTATCGTTCATTTTTCTTCTATCTTCTTTGACCATATTCGCTCCCTATGTGGACCATATGGCCGCCACGCCGCACCTTCATGTTTCCCTGTCTCCCGCCAATTGCTTTGCTTCCTCCCATGACATGCCAGCATTAAGGTATCCAATCCCGGAGCCTTTTTGTGATCCCGGGATTTCGGGATTGATTAATCTGTCATCCTGGGATCCCCGGATTGGGCACTCAACGTGAAATCGTGTATAATTTGAGAAAAGTTTTGGTGACTCTTTTTAGCTCGTCGAAGAATTTAAATATCCCAAAACAATATTTTACCGACTTGCCCAAAATATCTCCGTTACTCTTTTTTTTTTTTTAAACCATGTTCGCTCCCAATGTGGAGCATATGGACTCCTTATGGAGTTTATCTCAACAGAAGTGTTTCTACGAGAACTGCTTGTTACTCAGTTGCTCAACCTCTGTTTTTTCAAAGAGAGTAGGAATAGAAGGATGGGGCTTGGACAGAATTAGTGGTAAGCTAATCGCTGTCGATACGCCCCGTTCATAGGATAGGAAAGGTGAGAGGGGGGAATTCAAGACATCGTATACATCCATGCCTTTGAACAGAAATTCATAAATCGATTGAAAAATCAATTTATAAAACTGTCCGTACCGGGATTTGAACCCGGGTCCTCTGTAGCCGAAGCCAACACTTTTTATTTAGCTCTTCCAAATCCAAAATCCTATAAATTTTCGGAATTTGCTAAAAAATTCTCAATCCCGGGATTTCGGGATCCAAAATTAGACGGGATTCCGGGATAACGGTATTCGGGATATCGGGATTGGAGACCCTAGCCAGCATCCTTCAGTACCGCCGAGTACATCATATGGATAGTACCCAACGGTCGTCCAGGACGTTGGAATCCCACCGGTAGGAGGGAGAGGCAGACAAGATTAAGGCTTTCCCGAGACATCCGCAGTACGTGACCCTGAAGTTCCAACGTCTCTCCATCGTTATTTACATTGTCATATAATATGGTCGAGAGTAAATTATGCTTTATCATTAAATTAAGTGAGACGGCAATTTTTTCTTCTGACTTAAAATTAACTTAAGCCCAGAAGAAGTAACAATGTATTCAACTTAATACATACTCTGTCAAAAGGGTGTATGCTGCAAATGCCGAATTAGTATCTTAGTTTGGATTTATGTTTGAAAAAACCTGGAAAATGGACCTCCCCTCCACAAAGGGCTATACTAAAAACTGTTAAATTAATGCTAGATTGAGTAAATAAACAACCAGTCTATAAGTTTTTGTGCACTTCAAGCTTGTATTTATATTCTATTGTGACTTTGGCTTTAAATTATAAAAATAAATTTTTCCCTCTTGTAAAGTTTGTTCTTAAATACAGTCGATATGTAGTAATTGAAGACAAATATTTGACGATTTTTCTCTGGCCCCACATATAAGTGTTGTAGAATTAAAGTATAAGTGCGAGTTTTAAACGAGCAATTTTATCTACCAAATTCTCCATTGTTGTACCCCTTTTAAATAATTGTCATTTTATTAATAATTCAAGCACTTGCTATCATTAAATATTAATTCAAAGGCTTAAAAACAAATCAACTCATTAATAATAGGTCGGATAAAACCCTAGATTTATTTTGAACATTCCTATGTTATTATCTGGTCATTAATATTTTTAAAAAATCCCCATAATTATAACAAACCCACTTAATTCATTGAAAATTGTATACATTCAATTTTCGCTAATTTACATTTTAATAGCCTTTTAACTTAGTGATCTAATAATATTTTTGTTTATAAACGATACAAACTGTTTACTACGCGTCAGTTCAAGTACGTCCGTGCACTTGGAATGCCTGAAGATGCCGAAAGGCGAAACCTGGGTCGTTAGCGACAAAACTCATGGAAAAGTAAAAAATTCAAACAATTCAAATTTGATATTGAAATTCCATCAAGCACCCTCAGTCGAAATACTTAATTAAAGTATAAGGAATTATAGAACCCAAAACGAAAAGACGCTGGACATTATTTTTCGTAGGTCTTTCCAGAATTACCAATTTCGAATCTAAAATTCCAGGAATTAACGGATTTCCCAAAATGAACGCCGTGTGTCTTTTTTTGAGCTCTTCTCAACAATTTACGTATAATGCCAAATTTGCCCGTGGCCCCACAAAACTGTACTTTGGCTCCCCTAAAAATATCTTTGTTCCCCCCTTTGAAAATGCTGTGCCCTCCCTCTTGTGAAATACTCCACATTTCGATTGGACATAGCTTGAAAAAAATCTGTTTTTAATGATCGTGCGGGAAATTCAGATCAACTGACAATAATTTACACGAGAATTTAATATGTCAATAGCAGAAATTATGACAACTTCATTGGTTGAAAATTGCGCAAAATTATTATTATTTGATAACAAAATATTTTATTTTTCTTTTCAAGAGGAATATCCAGTTCTTAACATGAAGGCACTGAAAATTTTGTTACAGTTTTCAACATCATATTTGTGTGAGCTCGGTTTCTCAACAATAACTAATATGAAGACTAAAAAACGAGAAAGACTTACGAATTTAGAAGAAGAATTGAGGGTAACTATATCAAATATTCGATCTAACATTTCTGATATCTACAAAAGCCAACAAGCACACATTAACACCACATTAATTGATCATATAAATTCCATTTTGTCAAACAGGTACGTCATTTTGGGTGGACAATGGGGGGAAATGCCCCCCCATAGATTTGCCTCCAAAAAAACATCTTCAAATATTAATACAAATATTTTTAATAAAACGCGTATAAATATAAAAAAATCTAGGTAAAAATTAACTAACCAAATTTATTTTCAATATTAAACATTTCATATTATAATTTAACTTAAAAAGAAAATATTTAAAAAAAAATTGTGTCCACATATATCTTTCTAGCTCTTAATTCTGGTCCACAGCCACCTTTTACCATGATCAAAAGTGTACCGTGACTTCGAAAAGGTTCGTCAGAAACCACTGCGCTAGAAAGAAGCAAAAAAAAAATGATCATACGACTCGGCTTGTTCTATGATAACTATTTGTTTTGATATTGAGAAAGAGATAAGATTTATGAAAATGTACTGACAAATAATAAAATCAAAACATAATTAACGGATTGCCGAAGTAATAACAGTGAAAAAAATATGCATCTTCTTTGGTCTTGGATCGGTGTCCAAAAGCTTGAATTCCAGATTGGACCTTTTCATAAATAGTGTTATAGTACAATTATTTTGGCTACGACTTATGTCAACCTTTTCATACAACCATTCGGTTCGGAATCCCACCTGGGATATACAACATGTAAAACGGTTTTGGCACAACGTTAATTCAACACATAAAAAAAACTTTCTAAGTAATCAGGATTTCTAACCGCGTGTCGCTTTCTTTTTTTTAGAAAGTGCTTCCAACACTTTCTCTTCTGAACTAAGCTTTCTATGAGGTCGAGTCACGTCTCAACACCCATTCCTGTTGAACAAGCATTCACTAATACGACACTACTCGTCGACAGCTCGTTAATCTATATATTAATAGCCGATAAAATAAGTTTTCACTTTTCACTTTTTACTTTTCACAAATGTGTGCGTCCACTTCGCCCAATGATAGCGATTTATTTTGAACATATTTTGAACATCACATTTTTCGGCCAATTGGAATGGACGTCTTTTTATATTCAAAATTCAAATTTCCTGGCTTAGAACTAAAGCATCGTAATTAATATTGAGAGAACTTTATTTCAAAATTTGCATGGCTACGAAGTTTTTTAAATAATCAAATGAACTGATTCGATTTTTTAAAGCTATAATTATAGGGCTAGGAGCTGATTTGACAGATTTTGTTCAGTGTCATCCATCTTCTTATATGATTGTCACCGATTTCCCCTCCCCCTCCTCATCCCCAGCCCGACTGTCGACATTTTTTTTATTCATACTAGAAGTATTTTTTCATTACGCTGAAGAAGCACATAGTTTTAAATGTGAAAAAACGCTAAACTTTATTTCACATTTTATTTCTGCCGCGGGTCGGATTCGAAACGTGGAACTTTGCAATATGAACGGAACGTCTTACCGCTGAGGTAAAGGGCAAACTTTCAGGTGCGACAAAATTAGATTATATATATTAAGCATTCGAAAAAAGAACTATTTCAAACTTGACTTTGATTGTTTGTTTGTATTGAAAATTCAAAAATAGAATATGTCAAATACTTAGTGTGGCCAATTCAAAAAAAATGATTCCAAGATATTTTTCTTTTTCTACGAAATATATTTGTTTGCACACTTGAAACCTTTGCAGGGCTGTCGATATATGCGCCGAGGTCGATTTATGGTACTACGAAAAATGATTGTTAGCAAACTTGAACATTATTCCAAAGATTTAATAATTTACGAAAAATGGTTGTTAGCAAACTTAAACATTATTCCAAGATATAATAATTTACGAAATTTCTGCTACCACGAAAAATGGTTGTTAGCAAACTTCAACATTATTCCAAAGATTTAATAATTTACGAAATTTCTGCTACTACGAAAAATGGTTGTTAGCAAACTTAAACATTATTCCAAAATATAATAATTTACGATATTTCTGCTACTACGAAAAATGATTGTTAGCAAACTTGAACATTATTCCAAATATTAAATAATTTACGAAATTTCTGCTACTACGAAAAATGATTGTTAGCAAACCTGGACATTATTCCAAATATTAAATAATTTACGAAATTTCTGCTCCTACGAAAAATGGTTGTTAGCAAACTTGAACATTATTTCAAAAATTAAATAATTTACGAAATTTCTGCTCCTACGAAAAATGGTTGTTAGCAAACTTGAACATTATTCCAAATATTAAATCATTTACGAAATTTCTGCTCCTACGAAAAATGGTTGTTAGCAAACTTGAACATTATTCCAAATATTAAATAATTTACGAAATTTCTGCTCCTACGAAAAATGGTTGTTAGCAAACTTGAACATTATTCCAAATATTAAATAATTTACGAAATTTCTGCTCCTACCAAAAATGGTTGTTAGCAAACTTAAACATTATTTCAAAAATTAAATAATTTACGAAATTTCTGCTACTACGAAAAATGGTTGTTAGCAAACTTGAACATTATTCTAAATATTAAATAATTTACGAAATTTCTGCTCCTACGAAAAATGGTTGTTAGCAAACTTGAACATTATTCCAAAAATTAAATATAAACGAAATTTCGGCTACTACGAAAAATGGTTGTTAGCAAACTTAAACATTATTCCAAAAATTAAATAATTTACGAAATTTCTAATAAAAATAAAATAAATAAAAATAAAATACAATAAAATAAAATAAAATAAATTAAAATTAAATTAAATAAAATTAAATAAAATTAAATAAAATTAAATAAAATAAAATAAAATAAAATAAAATAAAATAAAATAAAATAAAATTAAATTAAATTAAATAAAATAAAATAAAATAAAATAAAATAAAATAAAATAAAATAAAATAAAATAAAATAAAATAACATAAAATAATATAAAATTAAATTAAATTAAATACTTTGCAACAAAAATCTCACGTTGCTGGGCAACGGGCTTACAGCTAGTAATTCTTTAATTAAATAATACAGACTAGCTGTAAGCCCGTTGCCCGGCAACGTGAGATTTTTGTTGCATTATAATAATAATATTTAAGAATAATGTTTAAGTTTGCTAACAACCATTTTTTGTAGAAGCAGAAATTTGGTAAATTATTTAATTTTCGGAATAATGTTTAAGTTTGCTAACAACCATTTTTCGTAGTAGCAGAAATTTCATAAATTATTAAATTTTTGGAGTAATGTTTAAGTTTGCTATCAAACATTTTTTGTAGTATATATATTTTATTCAACTAATTTTCAAATACTCTAACAAATACATTTCGTAGAAGAAGAAAAAGACTCGAAGACATCAGTACACACACATTTGTGAAAAGTGAGTGAAAAGTGATTATTTTATCGACTATTAATATATAGACTAGCTGTAAGCCCGTTGCACAGCAACGTGAGATTTTTGTTGCATTATAATAATAATATTTAAGAATAATGTTTAAGTTTGCTAACAACCATTTTTCGTAGTAGCAGAAATTTCGTAAATTACTTAATTATTGGAATAATGTTCAAGTTTCCTAACAATCATTTTTCATAGTACCATAAATCGACCTCGGCGCATATATCGACAGCCCTGCAGTTTTTTAATTGTAAATTATTTAATATTTGGAATAATGTTTAAGTTTGCTAACAATCATTTTTCGTAGTAGCAGAAATATCGTAAATTATTATATTTTGAAATAATGTTTAAGTTTGCTAACAATCATTTTTCGTAGTAGCAGAAATTTCGTAAATTATTTAATTTTTGGAATAATGTTTAATTTTGCTAACAACCATTTTTCATAGTAGCAGAAATTTCGTAAATTATTTAATTTTTGGAATAATGTTTAAGTTTGCTAACAATTATTCTTCGTAGTAGAAGATTTTGAAATAAAAGTCTAAATGTAGTTCTACAACATATCCATACCGTCATTAAAATATTCCTAATACATATAAGAAATTAAAAATATTTTCAAGGCCAGATGCAAAATATAACCATAATCGAATCAATGACGCCACTGATCAAAATCTGTCAAATCAGCTCCAAAAATCTTTTCCCAGCCCTATAATTATAGCTTAAAAAATCGAATCAGTATATTCGATTATTTAAAAAACGTCGTAGCGATGCAAACTTTCATGTAAAGTTCTCTCAATATTATTACGATGCTTCAGTTCTATGCCAGGAAATTTGAATTTAAAGACGTCCATTTCAATTGTTTTAAATTGGAATGACGAATTGTCAGGAATATTGAAAACAAATTCTGGATCGGGACACCCTTCACCTAGCGGGATGAAATATTGTTTACATTTGATTCTCATATCTAGCAAATATACATAAAAAAAATCATAAAAATCGGCCAAGCCGTTTCGTAGGAGTTTGGCGACAAACACCGTGACACGAGATTTTTATATATATAGATATAGACTAGCTGACCCGGCATGCGTTGCAATGCTACTCAAAGAAAGAAAGTGTTTGTGTTTTAATTATGTTTATTGAAGTGCTTTTGGATATATTTTGTGTTTTTGTCTGGTGCGTATATGGATAGATCTTAAGGTTTTTCAACGCGTGAGCAGGCCAGATACAGCTGCCCATGTGTGAAGCATGGATTTTCAAAATTTAGTCCGCACACTTGTAGCGATTGTCTAAATGCGAGTCGCACCGGAAACTGCAAACATTTTAATTCTAATGGCCTAATAATATTTACAGTTATTACAGTATCTACAGTATTGTACTAAATAATATTTGAAATGTTCGCTTTGAAGCGAACACCTGTGTTTAAAGTATAAAATCCCAGATGGGACTCAATGATGTTTTCTCGAAGAGCCAGCCTAAAGGCTCGAGAGTATTTTTGTTATAAGGCATGAATGCCGGCATTCGTGGGAGGTAGCTACCACAATGTATTAAGCCTGTCGTTTGCCGTAGGTAGACTTGCGAGATGGGAGGCGCCGGATTGGAAATGAAAATCTCTTTAGACAGTGAGACGCCTTGCGTGGCAGCCCAAGGTCTGGCGCCCTCATCCTAGTGTAGTATAGACGTCGACGTAAGGTAGTTCGTTACACTAGGTAGATGGAGAGCATAAAGCACGGCGGATTCAAGGAGTTCGGGTGTTAAGATGCGACGGACGTATACATCCTGGACGCGCAGCGTCGCCGTCCGTGCAGACGCAAGCACCCATTCACCCAAGCGCGGCAAGCATTCGGCGCTCGTATAAACGAGCGACCTATCTGTAATTCATAATCCAAGCTCACTCGCCAAGTGGGCCATGACACCGGAGGTGCCATTTTCAAAAGGTATGCCGTCGCATCGAAATCGTCCTCCAGCAGGGGACGATCTTCAAACCAGGCCCTCCATACACCTGTGTAATCGAACACGTCACTAGTTAGTTTGCTGCGTGGTCGACGGACGTGGCGCTTCGTGTGGACGGAAGTCAGGTTCGAACCCTGACTCCACTATCAAGGTACGCGCCCGGCCGATGGCCCTGATGAACTGGACGTTTATCAGCGTAGCGGGTCGATGGTGGTGTCCAATCACCATCACAGATAGGCCTGTAACTACTCGCTACGTGGGTTCCACGAGACGACCGTCACGACTCCACAGGCCCGCAATAGTCATAGGCATAGGATTACGCTTAGTTAGAAGACAGGAGAACTCGACTTGACGAGTGTGGCTGATGATACTTAATATCCCTCGAGTTTCGAGACCGAGCACTATTCTTTTGTGGTAACGCCACGAGACCAGTTTAACGAAACTGGTGTTAATCTTTACAAACTTGCCTCTCCCATACTTAGGTGTAAAAATAATATAAGTAGACTCAGAATATACATGTCAGGGATTAGCTACGAAGCATCCAATCTAAAGGCCTTGGTAATACAAGCAACTCTATCCAATGCCATTTCATAACCATTGTAAAGACAATCACATGCATTTTAGAGCTATTAAACACAATCAAAACCAACTTAATGCATTGTATATCTGAAGTAAAAATTATCAAGTCAACAAAGTGCATTTTCATAACTATTATCAATACAATCAAACCAACCTAATGCAAGTTTATAAATAAAATAAATGTCATCAAATCTACAAAAATGCATTGTTAAACTATTATAAACACAATCAAACTAACCTAATGCATTGTTATCACTAAAATAAATACTAGCTAATCAACCAAGTGCAATGTCATAATTAGTATAAATACGAATCAATCAACCTGGCAAGTTGGCCTAACTTTTTATAAGACTCCCGCATACATGGGGATGAAGGCGATTGTAAGGGAAGCAGAGACCGTCTCAGACCATGAGTATAAAAAATTATATATCCGATAAAAAGATGTAAATTGTATGTTGTCTGCTTATCTTTATTTTCAGCCAAGATGTTGTAATAAATAAATTATAATAAATATGTGTCCTGTTAGGTAAAGCATCCGGCTCGTACGTGGGCAGACACGTACTAGTCTTCAAATCCATTTTTTTTCACTTGCAACTGCTGAATCATATAAATGTTATCAATACGAAAGAAGAGGGAAAAGGATAAACGTCGCTAAGACAAACCTAGAACTGATGTACTGTACCAAATTGAATTATTAAGACTGTTCAAGGTCACACTGCAAAAACGTCGCCTCACGACCTCTACAACTTTAAATAATTCCACTCGGAATCTCTATAGTCAGATTTCCAATCATTTATTAATCATTGTTTTTCACTCGTTTTTCATCGTAATTATCGCTACAATATGAGCAAACGCAGACTATAGAAATAGACTCGACCCTTTTCCTTTCTCTTTGTTATTTCTTCTGCGAGGAACGCCGAAACCGGGCCACATGGGCATTCAGCTGTGCGGCCCTTTTTTTTAATAGAGTCGCACGGTTCATTTCAATTATTATTTTCTTTGTGTTTTAGCATACCCCTTGTCCTTGTATGCTAGTCAGGCTTTTTCAAAATTTCCTAATATGTAACCTGTTGTTTGTTTATAAAATAAACCGGTGGAACCCCACCGATAATTGATTGTACCGCTTGTTTTATTAGTTGAATTGCAATATTTTCTTATTACGTTATCAGTCCCGAGACCCTCCGTTATACCAAACCTAGTCGTTACGGGGAGAGATGGATAACTCTGTCTCTCGTCTAATTACTAGGGACAAGGGCATCTCAATAGACTGCTCAATCGATTTACGGATTGTTTTGCAGGCTTAGGTATCCTAATCACCCTTAGTGCACTCTCATCCTATTGATAGTTGAAATCGAAGCGTATCGATCGAGAATTGTTGACCAATTTTTACTTTGGTGTAGCCAGCGATGGGCTTCCAATAATGTAACAGAGGGCTCGCGTAGTTTTCAGAGCTATTCGCGGTGCTCTTTGGAAGTGTTGGACTTATTCAAATGTTTCAAGTATGCAAACAAATATATTTCGGAGAAGAAGAAGAAGACCCCGGGACATATATCGACAGCCCTGCAGTATTTATATTTTATATATAATATATGTTTTAGAATAATGATTTCAATTAAAAAAATATTTGGCATTACATTAATGCCAATTCTCAAAATATTTTTAAGCTAAAAGATCATACGAGAAAAACTCGATGAGAATATATTTAAAGTCACTCGAGATCAATTCAAGGAGAATTCACATAAAAACCATGTCTTAGGTCTCAAATTAAATTGAAAAATCTAAATTTGACTCACCTGGTCGGTAGATTAAGCTCTAACCAACAAGACCAATGCGGGCGACAAACAGAAACTTTATCAGTGGGAAAGTTTGCAAAATTTTTATCTTTGTTATCAACAAAAAATAATAAAAATTCATGCAATAAAATTAATTTCGGATTATTTATTATTATTATTATTATTTTTTAATCAATTGCTTCAAAGTCGATTTGCAATCTTAGATGTTCTAAAATAAGACGGAAGCCTTTCTACGCGACATACCAAACGCCTTATAAGGCGAACTCAGCAAGTGTGTGGCATCATTTATTTTTCTACTTTATCAATTTCAATCAGCTTTTTTTATATAACCATTGTACAAAAGCATTGTGCATATATGTATGTGTTGTGTCTGACATCACGTATAATTAATTCATTAGTCACACAACTCTTTGTATATTATGCTCGAGTAATATGTCTTTGTAATTTTTATATGGAACATCTTTTTATTTTAAGCAGAAAATAATTGTGTCCACATATGATTTTATTAAATTTAAAAAAAATCTTATTACTTTTCATACATTTTTTAACAATTTAAGTAATTTCATCTTTGAAATTTCCTTTTTTTTTGTTATCATGGCATTATGATAATAAGGAAAAATATTCTACGCTTCATGTATAAACAGGCATCGTGAATGATTTGACACATTTTTTTAAAAAATATTACATTTTTCATATTCTTTCGATGATCTGTTTTAATTCGATTATTATTGCAAAAAAAAATAACGAATCAAAATATGGAAATTCATTAAGAATTTGACACTGGATTTAATTTTGTAAACATAAAATTTGTTAAAATAAAATATTTTCCTTGTTTTCTTATTTGAAGAATCGTCAGTAACATTATCGAATTCTCTTTTATTTTCCAGTTAGTGTTTTATTGAACATATGTTGAGGTTTTTAATTGAAAATTGTTCATCGTTGATCTAAAATAATTTTAGTCCATTTCACAGTGATCGACAGCAATTGCAAGGAAAATTTACAATAGTATGACAATATTTGACATAAAGTTTTTAAATTTTCGAATAAATGTTTAAAGATTTTGTTATTTGAAATACTCGATACTGATAGTATGTAAGTATCAGGTAAGATTATGAATTTATGCAAATCTCTAACCCAATTCAGTTTAGAATAATATCAGAGCTACTTGTGAATTAATTATTTTGCCCTATAGCTCCATGACTATCCTTGAAAATCTATAAATTAATAGTCGATAAGGTCCGTGTGTTTGTTTGTCTGTATGAGTGTATGAAGGATGTCCTCGATTTCCCCTCCTCCTCCCCAGCCCAGCTGTCTCCATTTTTTTATCATACTTAAGACATATTTTTCCAACACACTGTTATTTATGATTTTCCTATTATTTTTTCAAATATGTCGGCAGTGAAAAAAAAAGTAAATTTTGTCAGCTGTTTGTCACAAAGCACAAATGAAGTTAAAAAAACTTTTTTTAAATCAGGAAATTAAAAAAAAGAAAAGATTACCCGAAAAATATTTTTGTTTTCAAAATTATCCATATGACGAAAAAGTCTGTTACTCGCAGATCCATTGCTTCTCAACCTTTTTGGTCTCATATTTTTCTGTGCCCAAAGAGGCCACGGAAAAATATGAGACCAAAAAGGTTGAGAAGCAATGGTATAGATCTGTTTTGGTTGAGATGCGATTTTTTATTGAAAAAAACAGAAAGTCACTGCTTAAGCACGCCACTTGATCCCTGTTTATTTTATCTTTTTAAATAATTAAGTGTTCATATAATAATAATGAACACTTAACTCGACTGTAATCCATCACTCAATAAGTTCGTATGATTACATATAGATGGCGCCAGTTTTGACAAGTCCATATGATTTTTGGAAAATAAAAAGTCGAGAATTCTTTCAATTCGTCACTTTTTCTCCATTAACCAATCCCAGGTTCTCGTCAAAAATGTGAAACCCAAAATCCTGAGAAGTTTCCTACGTGCAAATAAGTTTTGAAGAATTTTACTTTGGTACACCTCTGTAAAAAAAAATAACTCAAATAACGAGTGTGAAACCTTAGCAGGTTGTGGTGGGTGTGAGAACCATATAGTTTTTCTTGGATTTTTGTATTTAATTCTTCCTGAGTCTTGATAAACTAATTAGTATGGGTTAAGGACCCGGAACAACGTTAACCTTTTCCCCCTATCGAGGGTCAGGGAAAGAGTTATCATCAATGTTATAGTTTTTTCTTGAATAAATTATTCAATTTATATCACAGTTTGTAAATATGAAGATTGAATGTTTTAAAAGTTGTATCTATGACATGTTTTTGTGCTTCCTTTAAATAAAAACCGTATAGGCTACATCTTTTGTGTTTCTTTAGTCAAAATATAAAACTCAAAAAAACTTGATTTAGTTTCAAATAAAGGATGCACTCTTATTCAATATTAATGATACAAGTTCTATTTTACACATTTTTACAGTAGCTTGATTCAACAATTATAGCTTTTTAAAGTATTAATAGACAGCGGTGGGCTGCCAATACGTTAACAAGGAGCTCGCTTAATCTGAGAGCTATTTATGGTATTCTGAGGAAGAGGTACAATTTTATTACTGCTGTACGCAATAATTATTAAAGCATTCCAATTTTATGTCATAATACGCAATATACAGTTAAATAATGAATTTCAATAAAAAATAAATATTTTCATACCTTCGCAAAACGTTCCTAGATTGTTGCAAAAATAAGTACCTAATATTCTTTTTGCTCTACTTCCATGTACCAAACTGTATACTTAAGCTGACGTAAATAATAAGTACAGAAATTGCTGTTAGATACTGATTTGAATTGGGAATATGTTTTTTTCAATTGATCAAGGCGTTTGTCGGCCAAAGTCAAAGCCCCCTCCAGCTCACAAATGTATCCGACCAAGCTTGGATTAAATCTGCCGTGTCCACTGATTCATGTCCAAGATTTTAGGGGATGCGGTGGATCCAGCACATCCATGGACCGACCGCCACTAGTGTCCAGATATAAGTTGGTTAGTCCTACATTTGTACATAACTGTAAATTAAAATCTAGTTATTAGCAACATTTAATTAAGTGTGAGTATTATTTTCAAATGAAAATCATTTAAATTTGTATTCTGTATTTAAAAAAACAAAGTCCATACTTACTTAATATTTACTTTAGTTTAATCTTTTCCAATGTCTATGACCGAGTGCAAAAGTTTGTTGATTTCAATCTATCTAGGGTTGGCTACAGTTACGTACGTCTGAATGCCAGGTTACTTTTTATACAAATGATACGTGATTTGGTAATGTAATGCCCAGAAGATGTACTAAAATAGACCAACCAGAGATAAGAACAGTAAATTCATTTGCGTTTCATTTGTGCTGTAACTACCATCTATGAAGTTCGAATAGCTTATGCTTAAAAGCTTTATACAGTCACACACAGATGTCTTGTTACAATTTGACAAAAACAAAAAAAAAAAAACTTTCTCTACATTTTTTATTTATTTATTTATATTAACATTTATATAAACGATTGACTGTGTTACTTTATTCATTGAAAAATATAGTTTTGACATTTTTTCGCTTAATACTTTCGCTACCTATTGTTGCAAAAGAGAGTCTTGCATCATTTTTGTATTTTTTTAAATGCAGGCCAATCTAAGCACCATCTTGTTTTGCTGACTTTGATATTATTCATTTGATGACCTTCAAATGTTGATTATATGTAAATTTTATTTTTTTAATATGAAATACAAGTTTAAAAACCGTTTTGGTGAGATAAATCAATGGATTGAAAAAAACTAAGTGCTCTCTAATTAAGCACGCCACTGACTTACTGTTCATTGTATAAAGTAAAATGTTAGCAGAATAGACTACAAATGAATGCTTTTATCCATTAAATTATTTTTTGATTCTATTCAACTAGATTTTATCAATTTACGAATGTTTGTAAATGTGTAAGTAACTTGGTTTTTTTGTTATCAAAATATGTCTCTGTATACGTTTTCACTCAACTTCACTCTATTTTTGTTGTTTAAACTAGTTCCAGGTGTTTTACAGAAACATTGTCCTTACCTAATTCCTGTTTTCTCTTTGAATTATAATTTGTCAGTTCAATGATTGTATTTGGAGTGTTGTGTATGGTTTTTGTTTTGTACATCAGGGCCTACTAGTGAAACTTCATAACATGTCGAAGACGATGACGATAATGAAGAAAATATAGAGAACTTTAAGTGTAAACGAGGAGGAAACATTCAAAAAGTGTTTTATTACAAATTTTAAAAAATGATGTTTAATATCAGATCTGATAGTCAATACTAAAATCTATGAATGGAAATCACAATTAACGTTCAAAAAAGATTATTTCCTACAAAAAATAAATTATAAAGTTGACACGTTCATGTAAAACGTGTTTCCTCCAACACCCAAATTCAATCAAAAGATGTTTTGTCCTCTCAACCAATCACAGCGTAGAAGCCGCCACATTGGATGTGTGACAAAACGCATTTTGCATGAAAATTGGAACTCGTATATGTACTTTCTTTACTGACTGTATTTGTCAACAGAAGTTTTGCTTTTTACGAGTTGTTTTTTAAATACCAAATTTATTTTAAAAATATATACAATGCAAGAAGATAGTTAATTAGGCAAGCCAATATTGGCTATAGAAAAAGAAAATTTCCGCGCGGCAAACGATCTGAACCCAAAAAGAAACTATATACTACATTCAGTGCTAGCAACGTTTTTACACCTTATTATAATATAGTCCCAGCCTGTCAAACTGAGACATGATACTGCCATTGCTTCCTCAATACAAACAGTGCCTATAAAAAGATGAACATGAGAACCCATTTTTTATAATTTCTGCATTGTTGATCCCGATGCCCCAAAACCGTGTCTCTATACCTGGCCAGAAGAAAAAGCTGAGAAAGGAAGCCAAAAAAAAACGTCACCCTTGTTACACCATTTAAAAAATGTACAAGGAAAAACAATCTTCGACTGCTGTGTGATAGATGCGTTTCACAAAACATAAAAGATATTATTGCCCAATCAATAATGCGTTTCATATTCACGGCTGAAACAATAATAAAAAAGTCGAACTGTATTCCCCTGTGCACTGTCATAGCTATTTACTAGCAGACCAAGTTTTTAGCTCAGCAGATAGAATGCTATGTAAAAAGCAATCTATTTTGATCCAGAAGAATATCAAGATAACAATTTGCTTATGCCTGGTCGATTTGTTGGGCGAAGATTGGGAAATAGTGGATACTAAGTACCTGAATAAATTATATAAAGACTTATAATTCTTAAGTGATGTAAAGCGAATATCATGAAAATAAAAATAAAACTACGTGCCAAAAATGTGTATTGTTCAAAGGAAATAAAAAAAAACATTATATTTTCGATAACGCAGAAAAATACAGTTGCTAAGTGAAGAAAGGCATATTGTATTCCCATTTTCAATGATTCCAACTAAGCAAGCTGCTATTATCTCATTTAATATCGCAAAAAAGAAAAAAAACATGCCAGTAAATTTCTAAAAATAATGTTTGACAATTGGCAGGAACTTGAAAATAGAGGACAAAAAATACAGTATATAAGAAGATTCTTATGTGATGATGAAGCCTGAACTTTAAACTATATAACAATATGCGGTGCTCTTCTTTGAAAAAAGCTGCCGGAACTCAATTCTTGTCAAGCGTTTAGTTTATAATTTATGTACGTTCTCAATTTGGACTAAATGGTTTCCTAATAAAGGTATCTCGAGAAAGTTTTTTTTACGATAACTGCTTGTTAGTCAGTTGCTCAACCTGCCTTTTTAAGAGAGTGCGGATAAAAAGATGGGGCTACAACCGGACCAATGGCTAACTAATCGCTCTCGCTTTGCCTTGTTAATTCTAGGATTGGTAGAGTGAGAGGGATAGATATAAAAAATACCAACACCTTCGAACAGAAATCGATCTTTTAGGTCTTATCTTAGTTCTAATAATTCCTTGTTGCCTATTTTTACGTTGTTTGGGAAATTATGATTAAAAGAAATATTTACAAACGTCTTTAAAACGAAAATAAAAATAATACTTTATTAATATTGATTTGAAACATTAAAAATATCGAGAAAAATGGTGCCGGAACGCCGTTCCACTGCATCGTATGACGAAAAAAGCATTGAAAATATGTATATAATTACACATATGCTCTATAATATTAATAAAATATAATAATATCTATGTTTTTTGTCCACAAGTTTCATGCAAAAAGTGTTTTGTCCAAATCTCAAAACAAAAAATTAGCTAATCCGTTCTGGATATTACAAAATACGTGTATTGAAATTCATTCCGTAAACAGTTTAATATTAATAAAATATAATAATATCTATGTTTTTTGTCCACAAGTTTCATGCAAAAAGTGTTTTGTCCAAATCTCAAAACAAAAAATTAGCTAATCCGTTCTGGATATTACAAAATACGTGTATTGAAATTCATTCCGTAAACAGTTTAATTTTAATAACATTTTTTTAAGAACTTGGGGCTACGTTATCAAATGACATGTTTTTCATCATTTCCCAAGTTCTGCATTTGTGTTGTAACTAGCTGTTAGCCCGTTGACCTCAACGGGGGGGTTTTTGTTGCATTTTTAAGTAATCAGAAAGTTTACTGGCGTGAAAAATAAATTACAAACCTATTTATTGAATAAGCCGAAAATTCTAAAAGTAAAAGAAATATATCTCGGGGCATATATCGACAGCCCTGCCCTGCAGTATTTAAATTGTATATAATATATTTTTTAGAATAATTGAAATGTTTAAGTTTGCTAAGAAATATATTTCGTAGTAGCAGAAATCGACCTCGGGACATATATTGACAGCCCTGCAGTATTTAAGTTGTAAATTATTTAATATTTGGAATAATGTTTAAGTTTGCTAACAATTATTTTTCGTAGTAGAAGATGTTAAAATAAAAGTCGAAATATAGTTAATAATATCCATACCGTCATTAGAATATTCCTAATGCATGTAAGAAATTAAAATGATTTTCAAGACCGGATGCAAAATATAACCATACCTTCAATAATCGAATCAATGACGTCACTGATCAATATCTGTCAAATCAGCTACAAAAAATCTTCGCCCAGCCCTATAATAATTATAGCTTCAAAAAATCGAATCAGTATATTTGATTATTTAAAAAACTTCGTAGCGATTAAGGCATTCAATCCTGGGATTTCGGGATTGAGAAATTTTGAGCAAATCCCGAAAATTGACACGAAATTGACAAATCGAGACTTTCAGATTCCTCGGTGAGTTAAAAAAAACAACGAATTTTGGAGATAATCCGGGGAAAAGTATAGCTTATTGAGGATTTCAAATTCCTCAGTGAGCAAATCCCAATCCCGAGATTGGAAAAAGGCTTCGGGATTGGATACATTAGAAGCGATGCAAACTTTCAAAAAAAGCTCTCTCAATATTATTACGATGCCTCAGTTCTAAGCCAGGAAATTTGAATTTTGAATATAAAAGACGTCCATTTCAATTAAAAAATATGCGATTCAAAATAAACCGTAAGCATTGGTCGAAAAATGTGCTGTTCAAAATAAACAGTTATCATTGGGCAAAGAGTACAGTGTGACGAACGTATTTGTGATTATTTTATCGGCTATAAATGTGAAGTTATTTTTAATAGAAGACTGGTCTTCAGCATATCGCACAACATCATGCTTCATGTCCAGAAACCAGTGGAAAACAATTAATATAAAAGACTTTTGCTATTAACTAGTTGTTAGTCTTAGTTGGACGCTGCTCAGATTCAGAGAATATTATCTGGAATTGTCCGATTATGTACGTAGAAAGAGGTATATTGTTTTCATTATGTAGGAATAACCGTGTTGGTCCTATCGGGCATCCAGATCTAGTTTCATCTCCAGAAAATTTCTGTCACTTCAAAAAATTTGCTACTTCTTTTGGAGAAAAAGTTTACCTTCCCTGCCCCTCACCATTCATTCCTTAATCACATCTGTTTCAAAATTAAAAGTTGTTTTATTAGTGCCATTAACTATGTAATTCTTGCTTATTATTATTTAATTGTGTTTTTTACTTGTAGTTATACCAATTCTATGTATTTAATTAACCTTTATTAATATCTATATATTTTTAAATTTGAATCGTTCAAACTATGTACATTCTCACAGATTTTGTCACTAACGACCCGGGTTTCGCCTTTCGGCATCTTCAGGCATTCAAGTGCACGGATGAACTTGAACTGACGCTTAGCAAATGAAAGTTTCGTGTTTATATAAGATATAAATGCATCACTGAGTCCAAAGCCATTGCTGGCGAAAAGGATGAGCCCATGGGAAAGGCGAAACCCGGGTCGTTAGTGACAAAATCTGTGAGAACGTACATAGTTTGAACGATTCAAATTTAATATTGAAATTCCACCAAGCATCTTCAGTCGAAATCTTAAACTATATATTTTTACTTATAATTTGTTGTTGCCTATCAAATTGTATCTAAGAAAATGTATCTTAACTGTATCATTGAGAAGATATCATCTTCGGTGTGATGCAGAAAGGAAAGAAACAAGTTTATCGAAAAGAAAAAAAAAGTTGGGCAAATTTTTATTGGTTTTTATGTCACTGTTTAACCTCTGTCACTTATGCTGGAGCGCCTGCGTGTATATAATTTAATTGTGAAGTACGATCCAATTACAAATACAATTGTCAATACTATCACACCAAATGTTATAAAAATAGTTTCTGCAGTCGTGAAGCACTTGTCGGAAACTTGAGTAATAACTGTCAACTCTTTCTTTTTATTTGTGTCTCCAATGAACGCCTTAGACATGTAGATTGGCGATCGTTTATTTGTTTACATTGCATTGGCTTGCACTTGCAGTATTTGGAAGTTTGTGAACATATCTTGGAGTCTTCTTTATATATTCCAGGTTTGACGTATTCTTTCATACAATCAACGCAGCCTACTTCATCGTCCATAGTCGAACAATCAAATCGTGAGTCACAAATCCATTTAACACTAATCAAATGCCCTGATCCACATAATAATAATAATCATATTTATGGCTACATATATTTAATTTTAAATCTGTCTATTTGATTTTATTTTTAAGGTTTTAATTTTTTTATTTTTATTAAATTCTACTTATGACCGGTTTCGAAAATGTCAAAGGAGAAGACTTTGGTCAAAATGGATATTGAAAAAAATAGTCGTGTAGTAACATTTTTTATTGATCATATGCCGATTTATTACAATGTTAACAATGTTACTTAACGGTGAGGTTGCACCATAAGCAATTCACTTAAAACCATTCTTCCTGACATCTAGTAGGAAATGATAGTAAGCTTCATACAAAAGCTTTTACCTTTTGACGCGAACTAGCGCCATAGAATTCTATATTTTGTATTCAAAAAGCATCTGTCAAAATGACATTTGATGTCGGCCATGGGCTATGTGTCGGCTCATATGAATGTAGCTTCGCAAGCTGTAAAATGTTTTATTGAAGCTTTGATAATCGTATCAAAACCACACGGCCGCGCGGCCATAATGAATAATGGAGGCGAAGTACCGAAAAATATTTCGTATAATTTATCAGTGCTCTTCGTAATAATGTGTGGTTTTAACGCGGTTGTTTTTAGCTAAGTGTGTGAGGTTTTTCGTCGAAATAATCCATGACTAGCTATATAACACTTTAACCCAATGCTATTCTGTAGGAACTGTATTCACGGATAAAAGAATAAACAATATAATATACAAAAATAAACGGCGTTAACTGAATTTTCGGTAAGAAAATGAAGCTTGTTGTAAAACATATTAACCGAATATATAAATCCTTCACAAGACTAAATTGAACCAAGCGTTGCTATAACCCCGAGTGCAGAGCGATTCTTAGGTTATTCGATCATGGTTATCTAGAAGAATTACCAAAGAAACTAAAAAACAATTACTCGACGAAAAGAGTTACCAATGAATAAAGAGTTCATCAAACAACTTTATAGTATAGAAAACGTTTTAACGTAAAGAGCAGTGTTTATCTATATATATACAACAAAGTGGGGGTTGTTACACCACGTATAACTTGGCTGATTTTAATGATCTTTGATTTATTAAATTCGTATCCGCCTAGAATAGCAGAATAAGCATTAAAACATCGGAAAAATATCACGGAAAATAAATTATGAAGAAAATTAATATTCTCATACAGTTTTCAAATGGCGAACAGCTTGAAATAATGAAAATGTCGTTTTATGCAGATTTCATCCGCTAGGTGGCAATTTTTCCTATATTCATTTGTTTCTGATTCTTTTGCGTACGATTGACTTTTAAATGATTTTAAATTTAGAGTATGGATCAGAATAAAAAAATTCGATGATATGAAATGAAAACGAAAGAAAATCGGATAATATTGAAATAAGGTTATGTTTATAATTAGGTATGATAATTTTTTTGACAAAAATATTACGCTGTTTGCACGAACGTTGCTCTACTTTGAGATGCCACGTTATTACACTTGGAAAGCTACATCGAAGAAATTTTAACGTCGAAAGCAAGGCGATGCGGTTCCTGCTCATCCAAATGACTACTGATGCTCTTGGTCGCATGTACACAGTTCATCCGAAAAATGATGAATGCTTCTACTTGCATGTCAACAGCTCAATTTGCTTGAAAATGATACTCATTGGGACATGACAATCGCTGAAGAAATTGTTTCTGAATCTCCAAGTCAGATGCGCACATTATTTTCTGTCATTATTTTGACATGCTTCCCATCGAATCCCCGTGAACTGTGGAACAAGTACAAGGATGACATGTCCGAATAAATTTTACATCGAATTCGTGTCAGTTTGAGGAATCCCGATCTCGAGATGAATGAAGAGATACATAACCAGGCTTTGCTTTTGATCGAAAACATGTGTTTCCTTATGTGCGGCAGTTTGTTAGTCAAGTTAGGAATGCCAACGCCAGATCGTGGAATGAACGACGATTTCAATCGAGAATCGGAGCGTGAACGTGAATATGATCGAGATGCATTGAACCAATCAGTTCGAACGAAAGTACCACTGTTGAACCCTCAACAGAAGGAAATTTACGATACGTAAATGAAGGTAATTGATGATGTAAATGGTGGCTTATTTTTCCTCGATGCGCCCGGTGGAGCTGGGAAGATATTCCTCATGTCATTGATTATAGTGACTGTTCGTGCAAGATCCGAAATTGCTGTAGCAGTTTCTTCTTCTGGCGGCCACGTTGATAGAAGGATGACGAACGGCTCATTCAGTGTTGAAATTGCCGTTAAATCTTTAAACCAGTGCTCCTCAACCTTTTATCTTCCACGGCACACCAACGTGTTCTTCAAAATTTCGCGGCACATCACAAGTAAAAATATGCATAATATACAGAAATTACATTAGTTTGTGTTTATATATGATACATACCACAAAAGAAACATATGGATATTTTATTACCATGTCCACTACTAATGTAGAGCACATGTACTCTCTATGGAGATTGTATTAAAAGAAAAGTTTCAGATTATTCAGATTTATTTACAAAAAAAGAATCAGTCAAAAGGCTGCACCAAAGTAGAGAAAAGTCCGTAAGTTTCCCACTTCAGTTGAATTTTCAGCTTCGGCTATTAAAGTGTTTCTAACATTTAGCGGTTAAAGTTATACTAACAAACATTTTTATCGATTTGGGTATTCTGTATATGTAAGTCTGCGCAAGAATGTTTCGTGCATCTTGCGAAAGTTCAGTTTTGTATTTTAAAATGTCTTTAAAGAGAACAAATGAATTATATCTTTATAAATATCATTACAAATATGTCAAAGCATGTGTCCACATCTCAAATATAGATGGTTTTACATTTGATAGAATTTTTAATAACTAATAATGAACTGATGATAGCCCAGGTAGTAGAATTAACAAATTGTTGTATTCATTGAATACTAGCTGTAAGCCCGTTGCCCAGCAACGGGAGATTTTTGCTGCATTGTGTTTGATTTTATTTAGTTTAATTTATTTTATTTTAATTCATTTTATTTTATTTTATTTTATTTTATTTTATTTTATTTTATTTTATTTTATTTTATTTTATTTTATTTTATTTTATTTTATTTTATTTTATTTTATTTAATTTAATTTAATTTAATTTAATTTAATTTAATTTAATTTAATTTAATTTTAATTTAATTTATTTTAATTTATTTTATTTTATTTTATTTAATTTAATTTAATTTTAATTTATTTCAATTTATTTCAATTTATTTCAATTTATTTTATTTTATTTTATTTTATTTTATTTTATTTTATTTTATTTTATTTTAATTTATTTCAATTTATTTTATTTTATTTTATTTTATTTTATTTTATTTTATTTTATTTTAATTTAATTTATTTTATTTTATTTTATTTTATTTTATTTTATTTTATTTTATTTTATTTTATTTCATTTTATTTTATTTTATTTTATTTAATTTTAATTTATTTTATTTTATTTTATTTTATTTTATTTTATTTTATTTTATTTTATTTTATTTTATTTTATTTTATTTTATTTTATTTTATTTTATTTTATTTTATTTTATTTTATTTTATTTTATTTTATTTTATATTATTTTATTTTATTTTATTTAAAAAAGTGGAGACTGGAAGGTCGAGGACACCTTACACTCACCCAAACATACGGACCTTATCGGCTATTAATATATAGATATTTTAATTTAAATATGCGATTATTTTTTTTATCAATTGTTAATTATTGATTACTTTTAACATCCAGGAAATCTTAAAAATTCATTAAAAAAAACCATGTTTTTTTAAAGATTTCTATTCCAATAAATATCAAATTTCCCACCCTTAGCTTTCATTGGGGTTGTAATTTGCCATGGCAAGAAATTATACTCTTTTAAAAATAAATTGGGTTTTTTTGGTTATTCTAAACACCTTTTTTCAATTCATTTATTTTTTTGAGCTTAGGGTCTGCAATTTTGGTGCCCATTATCGCCAAGTTAAAATATGCATAATATACAGAAATTACATTAGTTTGTGTTTATATATGACACATACCACAAAAGAACCATATAGATAAGATTTTTTTTTTATTAAAATCTCATTACCATTTTTATTTATGGACTGTCTTTTCACTTTGAAATCTAAAAAAATCTATTTTTTTTAAATAACTACCCCAATAAGAGCTAAGGGTGGGAAATAAGATATTAATTGAAATAAAAAGCTTTCAAGAAAACATGGATTTTTTCAATGCTTTTTAATGATCCCTGGAAGTCAAAAGTTATCAAAAATTAATAATTGGTAAAAAAATAATTGTAAATTTAAACTGAAAAACATTTAATGAATACAACGAACTGTTAATTCTACTACCCTGGCTATCATAAGCTCATTATTAGCTGTTCCAAATGTTAAAAACGGTAAAAACACTTATATTTAAGATGTGGGTACATGCTTAGACAAATTTGTAATGATATTTATAAAGAAATAATTCATCTGTACTCTTAAGCGATATTTTAAAATATAAAACTGAAATTTTGCAAGGTGCGAGAAACATTCTTGCGCAGACTGTACATATAAAATATTCTTTCAACCAAAAAATAATTATTTCTGCTTCTCTATGATAGTGTCATCAGAAATATTTTGTAGTATCGACCAAACTATTTATTTTTTCCGTTTATTAGAGATTCGCGCCGCAGCAGACCCAGCATCGCCTCGCGGCACACCGCTTGCGGAGCACTGCTTTAAACGACTGAAAAACTGACATGCAAGATTGCGAAACACTCAGCAATGACCAAAGTTTTGGTAGCAAGTAAAATCATCACCTGGGATGAATGGACAATGGCGCACAAATGCGCATTGGAAGCACTCAATCAAACTATGAAATATCTGTGCAATGACTCAAGATGTTTTATAGGCGCAATGATTCTACTATCTGGCGATTTCCGCCAAACACTACCAGTCATTCCAAGATTGACCGCTGCCGATGAAATGAAAACGCTTACCTCAAATCACGACTCTGGCGCTATGTAAAGAAACTTCGGCTGACGACAAACATGCGAGTTGCATTGCTAAACGATCTATCTGCCGAAGATTTCTCCAAGCAATTGCTGACTATCGGTAACGGGCGTGTTCCTGTCGACGAATCGAATGGATTGATTTTGTTACCGCCGGATTTTCGCACTTTCACTTCATTCAACAAAATGTTTCCGAACATCTAATCACAAAGATCACAATTGGTTGAATGAACGAGCAATTCTTGCGGCAAAGAACAAATATGTGGATCATTTAAACTTCACAATTCAAAATCAAATCGTTGGTCCACTGCATTCCTTCAAATCTATCGACCGTGTAACAAACGAAGACGAAGCAACCAACTATCCAACTTAATTTTTAAACTTATTGGATCTGCCTGGCTTGCCACCGCGCAATTTACAACTGAAGGTTGACTCGGTTAACAGAAAATTTATTCACTTTTAAGGTGTTCACTGTCAATACTTGGTGGAATGGCATTATAATAAAAATAATAAAACATTTTCAGTACTTTTTCCACATAAAATTTATTTGATCAGGACCGGTTTCGCTCATCGCGAGCATTATCAACTGATGATAATGCTCAGATGATAATAACTCAGTTGATAATGCTCACGATGAGCGAAACCGGTCCTGATAAAAAACAAATTATTTAGTGCGAAAAGTACTAAAAATGTTTTATTATTTTTATTACAACATTTATTGATTCTGAGGCGGTACGAAGTTCGTCGGGTCAGCTAGTTTATCATAAAAGTAAACCCCACTAAGGGGCAAATTGTATGTTTCGGGGGCACTATTTGTTACATTTTTCAAAATGGATAACGGATTACAACACAGACATGTTGCTTGTAACAAGGTGAAAAAAAAACTTATATAATAATCCATTATCTCCAACTAAACCATCTGGACTCGCGGCTAAAAATGAGAAATCTCTCATGATGAAAAGGCCGCAATGGACGACAATTTACACTGTATATTTGCTCATACGAATCGATAGCAGTCTGCTCATTTTGTCTACCATATATAATCTCTTTTGTTACAATTTCTCTTTTGAGAAATAGGTTTTTCTCTCGATTATGCTGGATTGTGGAGTTTCGCATTTTATAAATTATTCCACACATTGATGCCGTGCCTGTATCAACTGGGGATTATTAGCTTGTCTGACTATTGCCAGTTGTAATTGTATGCAGAGTGCTAAAATTACGTCGGAATAATGTCGGATACGCGTATATCAAATGAAATAAGCTGTCGGAATGAAATAGATTATAAGGTCGATACAAACAATGATCACGGAGGTGATTGATGAAATCTTAAATTGACAATAAATAATTTAAAAAAGGTATGTTGTATTATAAACTAGCTGACCCGACGAACTTCGTACCGCCTCAGAATCAATAAATGTTGTAATAAAAATAATAAAACATTTTTAGTACTTTTCCCACTAAATAAAATTTATTTGATCAGGACCGGTTTCGCTCATCGCGAGCATTATCAACTGAGTTATTATCATCTGAGCATTATCATCAGTTAATAATGCTCGCGATGAGCGAAACCGGTCCTGATCAAATAAATTTTATGTGGAAAAAGTACTAAAAATGTTTTATTATTTTTATTATATTGCCATTCCACCAAGTATTGACAGTGAACACCTTAAAAGTGAAAAAATGTTCTGTTAACTTGATAACTTGAAGCATGATGACTACCGAGTCAACCTTCAGTTGTAAATTGCGCGGTGGCAAGCCAGGCAGATCCAATAAGTTTAAAAATTAAGTTGGATAGTTGGTTGCTTCGTCTTCGTTTGTTACACGGTCGATAGATTTAAAGGAATGCAGTGGACCAACGATTTGATTTTGAATTGTGAAGTTTAAATGATCCACACCTTTGTTCTTTACCGCAAGAATTGCTCGTTCATTCAACCAATTGTGATTTTTGTAATTAGATGTTCGGGAACATTTTGTTGAATGAAGTGAAATTGCAAAAATTCGGCGGAAACAAAATCAATCCGTTCGATTCGTCGACAGGAACACCCCCGTTACCGATAGTCAGCAATTGCTTCGGCAGATAGATCGTTTAGCAATGCAACTCGCATGTTTGTCGTCAGCTGAAGATTCTTTACATAGCGCCAGAGTCGTGATTTGAGGTAAGCGTTTATTTCATCGGAAGCGGTAAATCTTGGAATGACTGGTAGTGTTTGGTGGAAATCGCCAGATAGTAGAATCATTGCGCCTATAAAACATCTTGAGTCATTGCACAGATATTTCATACTTTGATTGAGTGCTTCCAATGCGCATTTGTGCGCCATTGTCCATTCATCCCAGGTGATGATTTTACTTGCTACCAAAACTTTGGTCATTGGTGAGTGTTTCGCAATATTGCATGTCAGTTTATCAGTCGTTTAAAGCGGTGCTCCGCAAGCGGTGTGCCGCGAGGCGATGCTGGGTGTGCTGCGGCGCGAATCTCTAATAAACGAAAAAAAAAATAGCTTGGTCGATACTACAAACTATTTCTGATGACACTATCATAGAGAAGCAGAAATAATTATTTTTTGGTTGAAAGAATATGTTATATGTACAGTCTGCGCAAGAATGTTTCGCGCACCTTGCGAAAGTTCGTTAGATTTGAAGGAATGTACCACTACACCGAATGTACCACTACACCGAATGGTCCACACCAACGATTTGATTTTGAATTGTGAAGTTTAAATGATCCACATCTTTGTTCTTCGCCGCAAGAATTACTCATTCAATCAACCAATTGTGATTTTTGTGATTAGACGTTTGGGAACATTTTTTTGATGAAGCCGTCCTTCGTTGAGACGAAATTGTTAAAATTCGGCGGAAACGAAATCAATCTGTTCGATTTGTCAACAGGAACACGGTCGTTACCGACGATAGTCGAAGATCGTTTTCAAGCTTAAATCATTTTTCTCTTCTCCTTCGGGGCCGAGTTAATAATCCTCAAATTCTCATGACTATTAATTTACATGCTCCCAATTTATTCTTACGTGGGCGTAACTATGAGCAAAAACTTTTATTTCTAAAAACTTATACCTCGCTTAAGAGGTTTAAATCACCAGTTCCAAGGGCCGTTAGATTGATCAACGCATTGCCTAGAGAAGTGGACATTTTTAGTGATAGTATTTGTGAACTGTTTGTAAAATTTCACTATTTTATTTCTTGATTTTTTATGTTGATTTTGATTCTGATATATTATGTAGTTTTATTTTATATTTTGTCTTATTATATTTTTCAAGTACATGGCGAATTGGCGTCAGCTGTTATGCCATGTACTGTAATTTTAATTTTGAACAATGAATAAATAGATAGTCAGCAATTGCTTGGAGAAATCTTCGGCAGATGGATCGTTTAGCAATGCAACTCGCATGTTTGTCAATTATTTGAGGCAAGCGTTTATTTCATCGGCAGCGGTTGATCTATCTACGTGGCTGCTATTTCAGAAGAAGAAACTGCTACAGCAATTTTTTTATCTCGCATGAACAGTGGCCATAACCAATGACATGAAGAATGTCTTCCCAGCTCCACCGGGCGCATCGAGGAAAAATAAGCCACCATTTCCATCATCAATTACCTTCATTAACGTATCGCTAATTTTCTTCTGTTGAGGCTCAACAGTGGTACATTCGTTCAAACTGATTGGTTCAATGCATCTCGATCATATTCACGTTCACGTTCCAATTCTCGATTGAAAGCGTCGTTCATCCCACGATCTGGCGTTGGCATTCCTAACTTGACTACCAAACTGCCGCACATGAGGTAACACATGTCTTCGATCTAAAGCACAGCCTGGTTATGTATCTCTTCATTCACCTCGAGATCGGGATTCCCAAACTGACACGAATTCGATGCAAAATGTATTCGGACATGTCATCCTTGTACTTGTTCCACAGTTCACGGGGATTCGATGGGAATACATGTCAAAATAATGATAGAAAATAATGTGCATATCTGACTTGGAGATTCAGAAACAATTTCTTCAGCGATTGTAATGAGTATCATTTTCAAGCAAATTGAGCTGTTGACATGCAAGTAGAAGCATACGTCATTTTTCGGATGAACTGTGTAAATGCGACCAAGAGCATCAGTAATCATTCGGATGAGCAGGAACCGCATCGCCTTGCTTTCGACGTTAAAATTTCTTCGATGTAGCTTTCCAAGTGTAATAACGTGGCATCTCAAAGTAGAGCAACGTTCGTGCAAACAGCGTAATATTGTTGTCAAAAAAATTATCATACCTAATTATAAACATAACCTTATTTCAATATTATCCGATTTTATTTCGTTTTCATTTTATATCATCGATTTGTTTTATTCTAATCCATACTCTAAATTTAAAATTATTTAGAAGTCAATCGTATGCAAAAGAAGCAGAAATAAATGAATTTTGCAAAAATTGCCACCTAGCGGATGAAATCAGCATACAAACGACATTTTCATTATTTCAAGGTGTTCGCCATTTGAAAACTGTATGAGAATATTAATTTTCTTCATAATTTCTTTGCCGTGATATTTTTCCGATGTTTAAATGCTTATTCTGCTATTCTAGGCGGATACGAATTTAATAAAACAAAGATCATTAAAATCCGAGCTGTTATTCTCGAGATATACGTGGTGTAACAAACCCCACTTTCTTTTATATATATAGATGTTAGACACGGTAGTTATTATTGTGCATATAATATAAGGTAGAAAAATCAATCGTATGTTATTAGACATAAGGTATCCAAAAGAAGAAGGTTATATAATATTATAGTCGAGACCAACAATGATGCGTTTGGATGCATTCACAGATCACATACAGAGATGCATTTCAGTTGTCAATAGAATGAATATTCGGTATGCTTGCATAGATATCGTAGTATGTGTGAATCGCTTACGAGACCATACAACCAAACAAGTTATTTCTACCTACTTGCAAACAATCTACGGGTGACATAATGTTCAATTCTTTGTTTCAAAATTATGTCGTCAAAAAATCCAAGCAGCGACGCCTTTATGCCACCGATTAAGACTACCAATTGTGTATTTATTTTAAGTATATCTAGAAAATTAACGAAAGCTCTTAAAATTATAATAAATATACCAAAGATTAAAAAAATAAATATTATATGAAGCGCCGATCCATTTTTTTGGGTTTATTTGCTAAAAAAAGTCGTATTATATAGCTTTGATATTGACCGTTTTTTTTCAATCCAAATAAAGCACTTATTACGTATAAAACCAAAAATTTAGCGATCCGTATAAATAAGATGAATCTTTGAACTATCTTTGAGTTTTTAAATCAGTGTCAAAAAACAAACCGTTAATATTCTGGATGGTAATAACGAGAGCCTTTTTTTTAAATAATGAAGTTAATAATCGACAATTAAAAAATATTTTTCTGACTACCTTTAGATTTATTACGACAAATATAAATACTTTTTACATCGTAATTCGACAATGACTTTAGCGTGACTCTTACCCTTAAGCTAGATTCTATTAATTAATTAAACGATGTTTTGTGTGTAAGCAATTTAATAATTTGTCTTAATTATACATAGGTGTCTCTGTAGAACGTGACTCTTACCGTTGACCTTAAGGGTTAGTGTCACGCTCTACAGAGACACCTATAATTAAAAGAAATTATTAAATTGCTTTTACACAAAAAAACGTTTAATTGATAGAATATAGCTTTATAGGAATTTCAAATCATCCCAGTTGGAATAAGCATTCCATATTATCATATTGTGAAGTTTGTTTGTAAAAAATGAACAGGGAGCCAGCGGCGTGCTTAAGCAGCGACCTTTTATTTTTTTCATTAAAAATTCGTATCTCAACCAAAACGCACTATTTATTGTTGAAAAGAATATCAAACATTGGCAAAACCAAACATATCAATAATGATATTCAGTTTTTTTTTTAGCTTTAATTGGACATTCATACCTAAATTTTGAAATAAGAGAATTTTACAAAAAAATAAATTTAGTTAATTAATGACTTAATTCTTGTAAATGAGCAATTTAATAATTTCTCCTAATTATAAGTGTCTCCGTAGACCGTGACTATTACCCTCGAATTTTATTTTTTTTCAAACGTGCGTTTTAATGAGAATTTTTATTGAAAAAAATAGGTTTCCACTGCTCAAGGGGGTATTCTAGTGTAGAAATTTGAAAGAATCGATTCTTTCTCATTTATATTTTCCTACAGCTTAGACATTTGAGAGTATGTCCTTAAAGAGATTTTTCAAAATTTTAATTATTTACCCAGTTTTAGCGATTTTGGTGACGCAGCAACTTAGCTGGTCCGACCGGAACAACGTTTTTCTCGAAACTACTTTTTTCAAGCCGGTGTACATAGTATCTCAAGTTCTACAAAACCAATTTATTTGAAATTTTGTGTGAACCTTTTCTATACACCTCTCTATAGCCGGTAGCAGATTGAACTGAAAATTTTAATTTTTACTATTTAAAAAAAAAACCTGAAAATTGTTTTTTTCAAACGGCTGACATCTTGTGTTTTTTTTTTTTGATTTCTACGAGGTACGGGCGGGCGATAGTGACATTTTTATTCATTAGGAATCCGTTAGATATCTTTTTTCAAATTATCACAACGGTTGGAATCGTGTACGTCAGGACACCATCTTTTTTGGACCCCTCCCTTCACCAGTCGATAACTTTTTGAGTTTTGAATTTATTTATTTTTTGAAGTTTTTATGCGTTTTATAAATATAAATGAACGAATGGAAAAAAAATGGATGGTAAAAATTTTCTTTGTTTTTTTTACAGAGCTCTAAAATACACCCGAAATTCATGACTCTACACTAGAATACCCCCTTAAGTACGCCACTGGCTCCCTTTTCATTTCTTACAGATAGATTTTGTTTTAAAAAAAATAATAAGAAATGCTTAACTCATCTGAGATGTTTTGAACCTTGTTTAGAACATTTGAAATCTTGTCTGAATTATAGGTGTCGCTACACTCGTGTTTTCGGTGACATCTACAGAGCGACATCTTCATGTAGGTCAAACAAAAAAAAATATGAGAATTCAAATGAAATTATTACGGCTTAAACTTTTGTTAATAGACGTCGCTGCAATGACAACATTAGTCAATTATTAGTCTTTATAGATGTCACTATTTCTACAGGAGAGAAAACCACCAAAAACAGTGTGTAAAATTTCTTTGCATACAAAATAATGATTGATCATGTGATCTGAATCAGAGTTTCTGAACCGTGGTCCACGGCATCTTCCAATTGGGCCACAGAGAAAATATTGTTTTAAGGAAAATCAGTATATAACAAGTCAAAAAAAATATTGAGTTAACATATTTATTTTCAATATTTTCTTAAAAAGGTGTTAAATTTTAACATAAATCAACAAAAAACAGATATAAGAAAAACTTCACATATATTTTCAATAATAATAATTGTTACAATTGATTATTAAGGTCATTTTAGCCCAACTGTGGAGAGTGGTTTTTTTTTCGGTTATTCAAGGTTCTTGGAGTTGGCACATTTAAGAGAAAATAGGACGGCAAGGTTTTTTGACCGGAGTCAATAAGGCAATTGTTGATTGGAAGATTTAAGGTTTTCTTGGCGAGCATAAAGCCGCTTACAAAACCGAAATAAAAAAAACACTATCATTATTGTGAAACATGCCATCACACATGTTATCAAAATAATACAAAAAATAATTTGAGAAATAATTTCAATAATTTTTAAGATCTCGTTTAACGTTACAAGTATAACTGTCGTTTTTTCATTTGCATTTGACGAATCGTAGGACTGGTAGAATGTTATTCCTTCTTCTATTCTACGATATACATGTTTACACCCGCAATTCGTTCCAGTTTGTGTGCAGATCAAGGAGTCATTGATGTATACCACGTCTTTATTATAGCGATTCATCACACATGCTATCATCGCAAATGCTATCACAAATATCCAAAAAATACTTAGTAAAGTAATTTTAATATTTTTTTCTGTCGTTTCTTCATTTGCATTTGGCGAATCGTAGGAGGCCTGGTAGATTTTTTTCCCATCTTCTATTCTACAATCTACATGCTTAAGTTATTTGTTTCTTGGGAAGAATTAAGTTTTTCTGGGCGAGCATAAAGCCGCTTATGAAAGCAAAATAAAAAAAACACAATTACACTAATTATTAATGGCATCAAAATATACCAAAAATTAATTTGGGAAATAATTTCAATAGTTTTTAAGATCATGTATAACGTAACAAGTATATCTGTCGTTTCTTCATTTGGATTTGACGAATTGTAGAATGTTATCCCATCTTCTATTCTACGATCTACATGTTTACACCCGCAATTCGTTCCAGTTTGTGTGCAGATCAAGGAGTCATTCATGTATACCCCGTCTTCATCATAGCGATTCGTGCATTTAACGCAACCAACTTCGTCATGCACATCATCGCAATCACTGTTTGCATCGCATAACTTTTCCACGTTGACTGTATGCCCTGACCCACATTTGAATAATTCACCTGGGTCAATCATCACATAAGTACCATTTGATGGGTCCCATTCGTTTACAAATTTGGAGTCGTCGGTATCCAAATCCGGTCGATTGTTCCGACCGTTAGTCAATAGTGCGTGATTGAGACAAGCAACTGTCATTACCACGAATTTCATATTAGGAGACATAATAAATTTAGTGGAATGATTTCTTGTAAACCTGAAAATGAAAAAAAAATACAAATTAATAAAACAGAACAAAACAAATACAAAAGGCAAATAGTTGTAAATTGGACCATATGAATGATGTATATAAATCTCGTCAAGCAAAAAATGGGCATTTTGAAATCGATAGATTCCATTAATCCAAATCTATCTTTGAACAAACGTAATTTATAAATTATAGTTTGTCAATTCACCGCTACAAGGCAGTGCAGTGATTTTACGTCGCTGTGAACGTGTAACATTTTATAATGTGTCAATTTTTCAGGACCTTAGAACGCTCATACCAAATGCAAGTGAAACACCTTTCCAATATGCATTTTTTTTTGCGAATTGTTTATTGAATCTGATATCGAAATCAAGTACATAGCTGTCACAATTTTAAATAATATAACAGTTTATTTCATGATGTTATTAAGGGTGAGTGTAGCGATCTACAACGACACCTATAATTAAATGGCGTATTTAAGAACATTTACGTGATTGATAGAACCAATGAACAGGTAGCCAGTGGCGTGCGCACCTCAACCGAAACACAATACATGTTTATTTTTGAAAATATTATTAGACACGAACAAAATCTAATCTGACAGTAATTATTTTTTAAAAATCTCCCAGTTGAATATTACCATCAGAGAAAAGGCAGGGCGAATGGTGAAATTTTTAAACGCTTGTATGAAAAACAGATCTTTCCAAAAGATAAAAAATATCAAAAAACCATTAATAAAATAGGAAAAATATTATTGTCACTAGACTAGATGTTTACGGTAAAACTTCTGAGAATTGGAACTACTTAGGCGTGTCAGCAGTGAGAAAATCATGGAACAAAATCTTGAAAAGACTGATAGGAAACTTAAGCAACAGTTCCTTTTAATTTTGTTTTAAATCACTGCTTCTATTTTTTTCATCTATGAACAAGGAGCTATTACTACAGGTTGCTTAATTTTTTTTGATGTATAAATATAATTTCCCGAAAAATATTGTGTTTATTTTTGTCATTGTGAACTATCACAATGGAAAATTACGTGGATTGAACTTATCGATTGCTTAATGGAAAATTATTTTTTAAGATTTAAAATAAATAGGTATTTGATTGAAATGAACACACTAGGATAGTGCACGCGATGACTGAAAGCGGTTCTGATATTTGTAAAAAATATTGGAATCAATACAAAAATTGAGTTGTATTAAAAAAAAAACTTACCAGGAGCAGTGATAGTCACGGACTTCAGTGGCTTGATTGGGTATGTACTGGTAAATGTAAACTGCAAGTCGTCTTATATACTATTTTTTTTAAATCTTTATCTAATCAGCGAAAGAGAAAAAAAGCATTGTATCGTATTGCGGTATATACTTCGTGTATAAATAATATCAATCGATTAGCCCAAGATTTTTATAGCGATAAGACATTTGAGTAAATAACTCAAACACCACGAAAAATTGTCTAAGACTCTAAATCTAAATCGATACCTTCCTTGATAATGTCAAGTCGCGAGACAAAACCGATAAACCAGTGACAAGAGACTGCTTGCCGCGCTGTTGCCGACACACATACATACATCCATCACCAGATGCTCCAAGAAGTGGTCAAAAATTTGACTTCCAGATGGCGCTTTTTTCGAGCTAGCCCCGATGACCGAAATATATTTAATCACTAATGGCCTACAATTATTCTTCCAATAAAGCGGATATCTTGGCTAGTCCGACGAGTCGTGTGTGCTTTATTTCATTTTAAAAGCTCTATATATAAAAAAAAACACTAATAATCGTAAACTTTATCATTTTTATTTAAATACATTTGATGTATGTAGATCATATGCACCAACCATTATTCACATTCATCAGCGGATTAGCCCGTAAGCGCTCTAGGCGCGCGATTGAGACCTCCAATCTAAGGATCCTCAAAAAAGTTTTAGCAATTCTAAAAATAGGGCCTCCAAATGCGTCCGTCACTCTTCACATCTTCATGTGTATATAACTGAATTACATAGTATTGATTCTCGTGAGTTTTTGGGCATAGTAATGGAAGTAAGCTTTACAGTTTATGATGTCGGGTTCAATGTTTGTGGTTGCTTTTCTCAGTACACCACTCAGGCTATCATCGTTCAAGCGGCCTCTGTGTTGGAAAACGGTTGCTCGCAAATGTAAGTGATTCTGAAAAAACGCGACGTTCTTACGTAGGTTGGAGAACAGCTAGCTTTACGGGAAGACATTGGTAGAAACTCTGCAGATCGCCTTCCTGATATTTCGATCGCAATTGATCGTTGTTCAGCAAATCGATCAGATCCAGCTGCCAAGATGAATCGGCCTCATCGATGGATACTGAGAAAGGAGTGTCGAACATCTTAGGCAAAGATTTTTAAAAAAATGCAATATTCATTTGTACTACTTTCACTTTTATCAAAAAATATTAAGACCGGTTTCGCTCACGACGAACGAATACAATTCACAGTGCTGTTTATAAAAAAAAAACTGAAATAAAAAAGGTGTAATCAGGGCTGTAGAGTCGGAGTCGCGGAGTCGTGAAAAATGAGCGGCTCGAATTTTTTTGAAAAATATTTTTAATGAAGTGTATTCAAACAAACTATTACAAAATTTTGACATTTCATGCTTGGCTGACTACAGATGATCTGATGGTATACATATATATAAGCTAAAATGGAAATTTTGAAAAATTTCTTCGGAGTCGGAGTCGTTAAATATTTTAAAGCTGGAGTCGGAGTCGTCCTTTTTTTACACGACTCCACAGCCCTGGGTGTAATGCATAATTGGTATTGAAAAGAATTTACAAATTACAGTTAGAAATATGAATAAGTGACTGATAAGCTGATTAACGATGAATATGTTTGATACCTCTAAAATGTATTTGCAAAAACCATTAAAGAGTAATTAAGCTAAACAACCAACGTGGTGTTTTTCTAATACCAAAATATCGGTTTCGAAAACCGATTTGTAAAAGAACCATCATACCATTTAACCATTAAATATTTTTTTTGATGAAAATTTAAAATAAAAAAAAGAGTTTTTGGGAAAAAGGTAAGATTTATGAAACGATTATTATAATATTAATGAGTAAATATTACAGTGCACAAGATAATACAATTCCTTCATTTTTTTTTATGATTATCAGTAATATTAGTGTCAGGTTATATTTTTTTGATGATAATTTATTTTGAGATTGCCAAAAAAGATATGATTCATGAAACACGAGAGTCTGGCTGTCTTTTCTACTTTATTTTGTTTGTCTTCTTTCGTTGTTAAAAAAAGCCCATAAAAATTAAATGTACCATTTACATATGTTGCAAATAAACAAAATAGAGAATTTTCACACTACTACTAAAAATCAGGAAAGTTTTTGGAAAGGTATTGGCTTAATATATTGCATAAAAACAACTCTGTCTTTTGCTTTCGATTTTGCTGTAGACCAGCGATGTCCAACACGCGGCCCAGTTGAAAATTTTCTGCGGCCCTATTGGAGTTTACAGCATTCTACGAATATATTTAGCATTTTGCTATTTGTTGAAAATAGTAAAAACAAAATGTCGTGACAGGCTGGCCGATGAAAATTTGACCAATCAACTGCGATGTGCATCGAATAAATTACCAGTCGATGTAAAGAATATCAAATGGTATAAAAAAGTGTCACATTAATTATTAATTAAGTAAATAAAATGTTTTGATAATTTTTTGGCTGCTTTTAAAATAAAAAAAGGTATCACGATGCATGGTAATTATTAAAAAATAAATTGTTTTTAATGCGTTTGTTTGTTTTGTTTTTTATGCGGCCCACCATATACCGGTAGTTTTTTTTTTGGCCCTTCAAACGATTTCTGTTGGACAACGCTGCTGTAGACTGTTAAATAATGAAATAATAACAGCAGCAGGGATTGTTCATCCATCATAGCGCCACGAAGCTCGGTCGGAAACAGTTTTGTGAAAATTATGTGTGCATGAGCTATTTCGATTCCATTTTTAGTTCTTGGAGATTTATTTCAATTTCCAACACTGATTGAAAAAGATTGTGCTTTTCAACTAGTTGACAAATGCTCGCCATGAGCTAAACCGGTCCTGATCCTGATAAATAAAAGTGGAAATTAAGTACAAAGGAATATTGTGTTTTTTATAAATACCAAGTGTTCACAGTGAACACCCTAAAAGTGATGACATTGCCCGTCGTCTTTTTTCGTCGGCTTTAAAAATTAAAAAGTTTTCGAAGCAAAATAAATATAAAATTTTGCTTTGAAAAGTTGATTTTGATTTGAATGATGATTTGAAACATTTTAAATGCCGAATAAAAGGTATCGGAACGCCGTTCCACCGCATTACATAAAGAAAAAGCTCCGCTAATACTTCACAATAAGAGTCGACGTGGCCTAGCTATTAGCAATGCTTTGCTTTCATTAGGAAATTTTGAGAGAAGTCGAACTTGTACTTCACATTTGTCTGATGATTCTTCCCAAAGAAGCGAAACACGTGACATATTTTGTAACATTACAAGAGAATTTATTTTATTCATACTTCTACACGGCTTTCTTATTTTTAAGTATTTTCTGCACCCGTTTGCGTTTCAATATCAAAGCCTTTTTTTGTGGAATGTTGAGGAATATTTGTACGAGTTTTATCAAATTCATTGTTTAATACCATTTGCAATATGCTTTAGAAAAATTAATTGATAAAAAAACATTATGTACGTCATAGAAATTTGAATGAGAATCAAACTACGAAGATAACACGAATATTATATTTAGTTGCCAAGTTTTTCATCTCCAATACAATTGATGACTGGTGTAGAAAACATAGATAATAATATAATCACTTGGCCGCCATACTGATATCTAAGATATCAATATTTTCATGAATTTTCTAGGCTGAAAATGACGTCCTAATATGACATCAAATGGTGTTCCATTATGTCTAAGAAATATGATGATAATGCAAGATAATAAGAAAACACATGAGAAATTTTTCCATTGTGATTTAAATTGTGTTTTAATTTAAAAAAAATAATAATAACAATGATTTAAAAATTACATGTCACGAAATCAACCCGATGAGAAATGACATCACAAGCATCCATTAAACATTAAATAGAAGACAATCTAAATTTGATAAAGACCTCGCTGGGATTTGAAGCCAGATTGATACCGAGAAAACGTAACGTAACTTTTCTTTTAAATTTTAGAGTTGCATACATCTTAAAAAAGCTTTATCAAATTCAAACAAATCTTCACAGTTAATTTTTCTTCTTTGATCAAATTCGCTCCCTATGTGTAGCATATGGCCACCACGTGGCACCTTCATGTTTCCCTGTCTCGCACCAATTACTTTGCTTCCTCCCATGACATGCCAGCATTAGAGTATCCAATCCCGGAGCCTTTTTGCGATCCTGGGATCCCGGGATTGGGCACTCGTGAAATCGTGAAATCGTGTATAATTTGAGAAAAGTTTTGGTGACTCTGTTTTTTTTTTTTAGCTCATCGAGGAATTTAAAAATCCCAAAACCCTATAGTATTTTACCGACTTGCCCCAAATATGTCCGTGACTCTTTTTATTTAGCTCTTACAAACCCAAAATCCTATAAATTTTCGGGATTTGCTAAAAAATTCTCAATCCCGGGATCGCGACCATACCAATCCCGGGATATCGGGATCGCAAAATTGGACGGGATTCCGGGATTGGAGACCCTAGCCAGAATCCCTCAGTACCGCCGAGTACATCATATGGATAGTACCCAACGGTCGTCCAGGACGTTGGAATCCCACCGGTCGGAAGGAGAGGCAGACAAGATTAAGGCTCTCCCGAGACATCCGCAGTACGTGACCCTGAAGTTCCAACGTCTCTCCATCGTTATTTACATTGTTATATAATATGGTCGAGTGTAAATTATGCTTTATCATTAAATTAAGTACCTAATTAAGTGAGAGAAGACAATTTTTTTCTTCTCACTCAAAATTAGCTTTATCACAGAAGAAGTTACAAATGTATTCAACTTAATACATACTCTGTCGAAAGGCTGTATGCTGCAAATCCCGAATTAGTTAGCTTAGATTAGATTAGCTTAGATTTATTACATATCAAATTATTTATTATTATCATTTGATCAGTTGCTGCAAATGTCAATTTGAAATTGTTTTTCACAGGAGTCTCCACTCCCCAACATTATCACAATCGTAAAATATGATTGTTGTTATTATCAAAAAAAGTATTTTATCTTTTTTACCCTGTTCGTTTGATATCTAAATGTTATTTTGTGATCAAAAAGGATAATATGTTTCACAGCAAGGGGCCAAGAACGGAACCCTGTGGACAGCCCATTGTGGTGTTTCGTTTTACAATCTGTTGTCCATTTTCATATAGAACAGATCTGTCATTGAAGTAGCTTTGGACCAAGGCATAGACATTTCCAGGTATTTTTCTCAGTCTAAGTTTGTGCAGTACAAGTGGCCAAGAAGCATTGTCGAATGCTCCGGCAATATCCAAAAATATTCCCAAAACATATTTATTAGGGGAGGATTTCGAAGTGGAAAGTACTGTGGAAATTGCATCTTCGGTACTCTTGCCTGGTCTGAAACCAAATTGGTTATTAGATAGTGGTGCTATTTCAGCCAGATGAGCTTCAATACTAGAGCACATGAGCCGTTCCAACACTTTCCCAAGAGCCGGCAGAAGCGTAAGTGGCCGATAAGCTTTAGGGCCTGATGGAGACCGGCTACCAGATTTTGGAATGACTATAAGTGTCCCTGTTTTCCAACAATCGGGAAATATGCCGCTAGTGAAGCATTGACATAATATATTTGTTATTTCTGGAGCGACAATTATTGTAAATGAGCAATTTAATATGACTTAATTATTGTAAATGAGCAATTTAATAATTTCTCCTAATTATAAGTGTCTCCGTAGACCGTGACTATTACCCTCGAATTTAATTTTTTTTCAAACGTGCGTTTTAATGAGAATTTTTATTGAAACAAATAGGTTTCCACTGCTCAAGGGGGTATTCTAGTGTAGAAATTTGAAAGAATCGATTCTTTCTCATTTATATTTTCCTACAGCTTAGACATTTGAGAGTATGTCCTTAAAAAGATTTTTCAAAAATTTAATTATTTACCGAGTTTTAGCGGTTTTGGTGACGCAGCAACTTAGCTGGTCCGACCGGAACAACGTTTTTCTCGAAACTACTTTTTTCAAGCCGTTGTACATAGTATCTCAAGTTCTACAAAACCAATTTATTTGAAGTTTTGTGTGAACCTTTTCTATACACCTCTCTATAGCCGGTAGCAGGTTGAAATGAAAATTTACTATTTTTTAAAAAAACCTGAAAATTGTTTTTTTTCAAACGGCTGCCATTTTGCGATTTTTTTTTCGATTTCTCCGAGGTACGGGCGGGTGATAGCGACATTTTTATTCATTAAGAATCCGTTAGATTTCTTTTTTCAAAAATATGAGAATTCAAATGAAATTATTACGGCTTAAGTTTTTGTTAATAGACGTCGCTGCAATGACAACATTAGTCAATAATTATTCTTTATAAGATGTCACTATTACTGCAGGAGAGAAAACCATCAAAAACAGTGTGTAAAATTTCTTTGCATACAAAATAATGATTGATCTGAATCAGGGTTTCTCAACAGTGGTCCACGGCATCTTCCAATTTTGCCACAGAGAAAATATTGTTTTTAAGGAAAATCAGTAAATAACAAGACAAAACAATAATTAAGTTAACATATTTATTTTCAATATTTTCTTAAAAAGGTGTTGACTTTTAACATTAATCAACAAAAAACAGAGTAATAAACAGATCTAAGAAAAGCTTCACCTATACTTTCAATAATAATAATTGTTACAATTAATTATTAAAGTCATTGTAGTTGTATCAAGTCAGTACTTGATACAACTACAATCGTCCTTGTAGCCCAGCTGCGGAGAGTCGTTTTTTTATTCGGGTATTATAGATTCTCGGAGTTGGCACATTTAAGAGCAAATAGGAAGGCAAGTCAAAGAAGTGGTTTTTTGACCGAGGTCAATCTTCACTTCTAATAAGTTATTTGTTTCTTGGGAAGAATTAAGTTTTTCTGGGCGAGCATAAAGCCGCTTACGAAAGCAAAATAAATAAAATAAAAAAAACACAATTACACTAATTATTAATGGCATCAAAATATACCCAAAATTAATTTGGGAAAAAATTTCAATAGTTTTTAAGATCATGTATAACATAACAAGTATATCTGTCGTTTCTTCATTTGCATTTGACGAATTGTAGAATGTTATCCCATCTTCTATTCTACGATCTACATGTTTACACCCGCAATGCGTTCCAGTTTGTGTGCAGATCAAGGAGTCATTCATGTATACCCCGTCTTCATCATAGCGATTCGTGCAGTCAACGCAACCAATCTCATCATGCAAATCTTGGCAATCAGCTTCTTTGTCACATAGAATGGCCACGTTGACTGTAAAACCTGATCCACATTTGAATAATTCACCTGGGTCAATCATCACATAAGTAACATTTGGTGGGTCCCATTCGTTTAAAAATTTGGAGTCGTCGGTATCCAAATCCGGTCGATTGTTCCGACCGTCAGTCAATAGTGCGTGATTGAGACAAGCAACTGTCATTACCACGAATTTCATATTAGGAGACATAATAAATTTAGTGGAATGATTTCTTGGCAATTCTGAAAATAAAAAAAAATACAAATTAATAAAACAGAACAAAACAAATACAAAAGGCAAATAGTTGTAAATTGGACCATATGAATGATGTATATAAATCTCTTCAAGCAAAAAATGGGCATTTTGAAATCGATAGATTCCATTAATCCAAATCTATCTTTAAACAAACGTAATTTATAAATTATAGTTTGTCAATTCACCGCTACAAGGCAGTGCAGTGATTTTACGTCGCTGTCAACGTGTAACATTTTACAATGTGTCAATTTTTCAGGACCTTAGAACGCTCATACCAAATGCAAGTGAAACACCTTTCCAATATGCATTTTTTTTTTGCGAATTGTTTATTGAATCTGATATCGAAATCAAGTACATAGCTGTCACAATTTTAAATAATATAACAGTTTATTTCATGATGTTATTGAGGGTGAGTGTAGCGATCTACAACGACACCTATAATTAAATGGCTTATTTAAGAACATTTACGTGATTGATAGAACCAATGAACAGGTAGCCAGTGGCGTGCGCACCTCAACCGAAACACAATACATGTTTATTTTTGAAAATATTATTAGACACGAACAAAATCTAATCTGACAGTAATTATTTTTTAAAAATCTCTTGCCCAAAAATAAATGTTACCAATTTACATTATTATTAAAAAAAAAAAAACAATTAAGTAAGAAATGTTACTAACAATACATTCTATGGTGCATGCAGTAGAACTTCGATTATCCGGATTGTTCAAAATACCTAAACATTTTTTTAAATAATTTGCTAATTTTCTCGTAGCGAATTGCATCCACCATTGTTTACGTACGTGATGGAATGCATGCATACCATTTGGTTCGTTGTTGGAAATCAAAGAAGTCTCCCAGTTGAATATTACCACCAGAGAAAAGGCAGGGCGAATGGTGAAATTTTTAAACGCTTGTATGAAAAACAGATCTTTCCAAAAGATAAAAAATATCAAAAATCCATTAATAAAATAGGAAAAATATTATTGTCACTAGACTAGATGTTTACGTTAAAACTTCTGAGAATTGGAACTACTTAGGCGTGTCAGCAGTGAGAAAATCATGGCAACAGTTCCTCTAATTTTGTTTTAAATCACTGCTACTATTTTTTTTCATCAATGAACTAGGAGTTATTACTACAGGTTGCTTAATTTTTTTTAATGTATAAATATAATTTCCCGAAATATTTTGTGTTTATTTTTGGAAAATTCCGCCCCTGCCGCACCCCCCTTTCTACACCACTGGACAAGACGAGAAATCGCGTACCAAAAGCAAACTTTCCGCGTAAGTTACGACGCGAACCAGTGGCGGATCCAGAAATTGTCTCTAGAGGGGGCCAAAATAGACACGGTGCATAAATAAAACATCAAGAAATACTTTCATAAATGATTTAAAAACAATATATCTATGTAAAAATAGTCGATACATAATTAAGTATGTATTCTATAAAACATAGTAAACTAAACAATTAAAGAGCCCGTTTTACATATATACCCGTAATAAGTTTTAATAAATTAGAAAAATGGAAAATAAATCCTTCCCTGTGGATCCACCAACGACGTGAACTAATATTAGTGTGATACATTGTGGACTATCACAGTGGAAAATTACGTGGATTGAACTTATCGACTGCTTAATGGAAAATTATTTTTTAAGATTTAAAATAAATAGGTATTTGATTGAAATGAACACACTAGGATAGTGCACGCGATGACTGAAAGCGGTTCTGATATTTGTAAAAAATATTGGAATCAATACAAAAATTGAGTTGTATTAAAAAAAAAACTTACCAGGAGCAGTGATAGTCACGGACTTCAGTGGCTTGATTGGGTATGTACTGGTAAATGTAAACTGCAAGTCGTCTTATATACTATTTTTTTTAAATCTTTATCTAATCAGCGAAAGAGAAAAAAAGCATTGTATCGTATTGCGGTATATACTTCGTGTATAAATAATATCAATCGATTAGCCCAAGATTTTTATAGCGATAAGACATTTGAGTAAATAACTCAAACACCACGAAAAATTGTCTAAGACTCTAAATCTAAATCGATACCTTCCTTGATAATGTCAAGTCGCGAGACAAAACCGATAAACCAGTGACAAGAGACTGCTTGCCGCGCTGTTGCCGACACACATACATACATCCATCACCAGATGCTCCAAGAAGTGGTCAAAAATTTGACTTTCAGATGGCGCTTTTTTCGAGCTAGCCCCGATGACCGAAATATATTTAATCACTAATGGCCTACAATTATTCTTCCAATAAAGCGGATATCTTGGCTAGTCCGACGAGTCGTGTGTGCTTTATTTCATTTTAAAAGCTCTATATATAAAAAAAAACACTAATAATCGTAAACTTTATCATTTTTATTTAAATACATTTGATGTATGTAGATCATATGCACCAACCATTATTCACATTCATCAGCGGATTAGCCCGTAAGCGCTCTAGGCGCGCGATTGAGACCTCCAATCTAAGGATCCTCAAAAAAGTTTTAGCAATTCTAAAAATAGGGCCTCCAAATGCGTCCGTCACTCTTCACATCTTCATGTGTATATAACTGAATTACATAGTATTGATTCTCGTGAGTTTTTGGGCATAGTAATGGAAGTAAGCTTTACAGTTTATGATGTCGGGTTCAATGTTTGTGGTTGCTTTTCTCAGTACACCACTCAGGCTATCATCGTTCAAGCGGCCTCTGTGTTGGAAAACGGTTGCTCGCAAATGTAAGTGATTCTGAAAAAACGCGACGTTCTTACGTAGGTTGGAGAACAGCTAGCTTTACGGGAAGACATTGGTAGAAACTCTGCAGATCGCCTTCCTGATATTTCGATCGCAATTGATCGTTGTTCAGCAAATCGATCAGATCCAGCTGCCAAGATGAATCGGCCTCATCGATGGATACTGAGAAAGGAGTGTCGAACATCTTAGGCAAAGATTTTTAAAAAAATGCAATATTCATTTGTACTACTTTCACTTTTATCAAAAAATATTAAGACCGGTTTCGCTCACGACGAACGAATACAATTCACAGTGCTGTTTATAAAAAAAAAACTGAAATAAAAAAGGTGTAATCAGGGCTGTAGAGTCGGAGTCGCGGAGTCGTGAAAAATGAGCGGCTCGAATTTTTTTGAAAAATATTTTTAATGAAGTGTATTCAAACAAACTATTACAAAATTTTGACATTTCATGCTTGGCTGACTACAGATGATCTGATGGTATACATATATATAAGCTAAAATGGAAATTTTGAAAAATTTCTTCGGAGTCGGAGTCGTTAAATATTTTAAAGCTGGAGTCGGAGTCGTCCTTTTTTTACACGACTCCACAGCCCTGGGTGTAATGCATAATTGGTATTGAAAAGAATTTACAAATTACAGTTAGAAATATGAATAAGTGACTGATAAGCTGATTAACGATGAATATGTTTGATACCTCTAAAATGTATTTGCAAAAACCATTAAAGAGTAATTAAGCTAAACAACCAACGTGGTGTTTTTCTAATACCAAAATATCGGTTTCGAAAACCGATTTGTAAAAGAACCATCATACCATTTAACCATTAAATATTTTTTTTGATGAAAATTTAAAATAAAAAAAAGAGTTTTTGGGAAAAAGGTAAGATTTATGAAACGATTATTATAATATTAATGAGTAAATATTACAGTGCACAAGATAATACAATTCCTTCATTTTTTTTTATGATTATCAGTAATATTAGTGTCAGGTTATATTTTTTTGATGATAATTTATTTTGAGATTGCCAAAAAAGATATGATTCATGAAACACGAGAGTCTGGCTGTCTTTTCTACTTTATTTTGTTTGTCTTCTTTCGTTGTTAAAAAAAGCCCATAAAAATTAAATGTACCATTTACATATGTTGCAAATAAACAAAATAGAGAATTTTCACACTACTACTAAAAATCAGGAAAGTTTTTGGAAAGGTATTGGCTTAATATATTGCATAAAAACAACTCTGTCTTTTGCTTTCGATTTTGCTGTAGACCAGCGATGTCCAACACGCGGCCCAGTTGAAAATTTTCTGCGGCCCTATTGGAGTTTACAGCATTCTACGAATATATTTAGCATTTTGCTATTTGTTGAAAATAGTAAAAACAAAATGTCGTGACAGGCTGGCCGATGAAAATTTGACCAATCAACTGCGATGTGCATCGAATAAATTACCAGTCGATGTAAAGAATATCAAATGGTATAAAAAAGTGTCACATTAATTATTAATTAAGTAAATAAAATGTTTTGATAATTTTTTGGCTGCTTTTAAAATAAAAAAAGGTATCACGATGCATGGTAATTATTAAAAAATAAATTGTTTTTAATGCGTTTGTTTGTTTTGTTTTTTATGCGGCCCACCATATACCGGTAGTTTTTTTTTTGGCCCTTCAAACGATTTCTGTTGGACAACGCTGCTGTAGACTGTTAAATAATGAAATAATAACAGCAGCAGGGATTGTTCATCCATCATAGCGCCACGAAGCTCGGTCGGAAACAGTTTTGTGAAAATTATGTGTGCATGAGCTATTTCGATTCCATTTTTAGTTCTTGGAGATTTATTTCAATTTCCAACACTGATTGAAAAAGATTGTGCTTTTCAACTAGTTGACAAATGCTCGCCATGAGCGAAACCGGTCCTGATCCTGATAAATAAAAGTGGAAATTAAGTACAAAGGAATATTGTGTTTTTTATAAATACCAAGTGTTCACAGTGAACACCCTAAAAGTGATGACATTGCCCGTCGTCTTTTTTCGTCGGCTTTAAAAATTAAAAAGTTTTCGAAGCAAAATAAATATAAAATTTTGCTTTGAAAAGTTGATTTTGATTTGAATGATGATTTGAAACATTTTAAATGCCGAATAAAAGGTATCGGAACGCCGTTCCACCGCATTACATAAAGAAAAAGCTCCGCTAATACTTCACAATAAGAGTCGACGTGGCCTAGCTATTAGCAATGCTTTGCTTTCATTAGGAAATTTTGAGAGAAGTCGAACTTGTACTTCACATTTGTCTGATGATTCTTCCCAAAGAAGCGAAACACGTGACATATTTTGTAACATTACAAGAGAATTTATTTTATTCATACTTCTACACGGCTTTCTTATTTTTAAGTATTTTCTGCACCCGTTTGCGTTTCAATATCAAAGCCTTTTTTTGTGGAATGTTGAGGAATATTTGTACGAGTTTTATCAAATTCATTGTTTAATACCATTTGCAATATGCTTTAGAAAAATTAATTGATAAAAAAACATTATGTACGTCATAGAAATTTGAATGAGAATCAAACTACGAAGATAACACGAATATTATATTTAGTTGCCAAGTTTTTCATCTCCAATACAATTGATGACTGGTGTAGAAAACATAGATAATAATATAATCACTTGGCCGCCATACTGATATCTAAGATATCAATATTTTCATGAATTTTCTAGGCTGAAAATGACGTCCTAATATGACATCAAATGGTGTTCCATTATGTCTAAGAAATATGATGATAATGCAAGATAATAAGAAAACACATGAGAAATTTTTCCATTGTGATTTAAATTGTGTTTTAATTTAAAAAAAATAATAATAACAATGATTTAAAAATTACATGTCACGAAATCAACCCGATGAGAAATGACATCACAAGCATCCATTAAACATTAAATAGAAGACAATCTAAATTTGATAAAGACCTCGCTGGGATTTGAAGCCAGATTGATACCGAGAAAACGTAACGTAACTTTTCTTTTAAATTTTAGAGTTGCATACATCTTAAAAAAGCTTTATCAAATTCAAACAAATCTTCACAGTTAATTTTTCTTCTTTGATCAAATTCGCTCCCTATGTGTAGCATATGGCCACCACGTGGCACCTTCATGTTTCCCTGTCTCGCACCAATTACTTTGCTTCCTCCCATGACATGCCAGCATTAGAGTATCCAATCCCGGAGCCTTTTTGCGATCCTGGGATCCCGGGATTGGGCACTCGTGAAATCGTGAAATCGTGTATAATTTGAGAAAAGTTTTGGTGACTCTGTTTTTTTTTTTTAGCTCATCGAGGAATTTAAAAATCCCAAAACCCTATAGTATTTTACCGACTTGCCCCAAATATGTCCGTGACTCTTTTTATTTAGCTCTTACAAACCCAAAATCCTATAAATTTTCGGGATTTGCTAAAAAATTCTCAATCCCGGGATCGCGACCATACCAATCCCGGGATATCGGGATCGCAAAATTGGACGGGATTCCGGGATTGGAGACCCTAGCCAGAATCCCTCAGTACCGCCGAGTACATCATATGGATAGTACCCAACGGTCGTCCAGGACGTTGGAATCCCACCGGTCGGAAGGAGAGGCAGACAAGATTAAGGCTCTCCCGAGACATCCGCAGTACGTGACCCTGAAGTTCCAACGTCTCTCCATCGTTATTTACATTGTTATATAATATGGTCGAGTGTAAATTATGCTTTATCATTAAATTAAGTACCTAATTAAGTGAGAGAAGACAATTTTTTTCTTCTCACTCAAAATTAGCTTTATCACAGAAGAAGTTACAAATGTATTCAACTTAATACATACTCTGTCGAAAGGCTGTATGCTGCAAATCCCGAATTAGTTAGCTTAGATTAGATTAGCTTAGATTTATTACATATCAAATTATTTATTATTATCATTTGATCAGTTGCTGCAAATGTCAATTTGAAATTGTTTTTCACAGGAGTCTCCACTCCCCAACATTATCACAATCGTAAAATATGATTGTTGTTATTATCAAAAAAAGTATTTTATCTTTTTTACCCTGTTCGTTTGATATCTAAATGTTATTTTGTGATCAAAAAGGATAATATGTTTCACAGCAAGGGGCCAAGAACGGAACCCTGTGGACAGCCCATTGTGGTGTTTCGTTTTACAATCTGTTGTCCATTTTCATATAGAACAGATCTGTCATTGAAGTAGCTTTGGACCAAGGCATAGACATTTCCAGGTATTTTTCTCAGTCTAAGTTTGTGCAGTACAAGTGGCCAAGAAGCATTGTCGAATGCTCCGGCAATATCCAAAAATATTCCCAAAACATATTTATTAGGGGAGGATTTCGAAGTGGAAAGTACTGTGGAAATTGCATCTTCGGTACTCTTGCCTGGTCTGAAACCAAATTGGTTATTAGATAGTGGTGCTATTTCAGCCAGATGAGCTTCAATACTAGAGCACATGAGCCGTTCCAACACTTTCCCAAGAGCCGGCAGAAGCGTAAGTGGCCGATAAGCTTTAGGGCCTGATGGAGACCGGCTACCAGATTTTGGAATGACTATAAGTGTCCCTGTTTTCCAACAATCGGGAAATATGCCGCTAGTGAAGCATTGACATAATATATTTGTTATTTCTGGAGCGACAATTATTGTAAATGAGCAATTTAATATGACTTAATTATTGTAAATGAGCAATTTAATAATTTCTCCTAATTATAAGTGTCTCCGTAGACCGTGACTATTACCCTCGAATTTAATTTTTTTTCAAACGTGCGTTTTAATGAGAATTTTTATTGAAACAAATAGGTTTCCACTGCTCAAGGGGGTATTCTAGTGTAGAAATTTGAAAGAATCGATTCTTTCTCATTTATATTTTCCTACAGCTTAGACATTTGAGAGTATGTCCTTAAAAAGATTTTTCAAAAATTTAATTATTTACCGAGTTTTAGCGGTTTTGGTGACGCAGCAACTTAGCTGGTCCGACCGGAACAACGTTTTTCTCGAAACTACTTTTTTCAAGCCGTTGTACATAGTATCTCAAGTTCTACAAAACCAATTTATTTGAAGTTTTGTGTGAACCTTTTCTATACACCTCTCTATAGCCGGTAGCAGGTTGAAATGAAAATTTACTATTTTTTAAAAAAACCTGAAAATTGTTTTTTTTCAAACGGCTGCCATTTTGCGATTTTTTTTTCGATTTCTCCGAGGTACGGGCGGGTGATAGCGACATTTTTATTCATTAAGAATCCGTTAGATTTCTTTTTTCAAAAATATGAGAATTCAAATGAAATTATTACGGCTTAAGTTTTTGTTAATAGACGTCGCTGCAATGACAACATTAGTCAATAATTATTCTTTATAAGATGTCACTATTACTGCAGGAGAGAAAACCATCAAAAACAGTGTGTAAAATTTCTTTGCATACAAAATAATGATTGATCTGAATCAGGGTTTCTCAACAGTGGTCCACGGCATCTTCCAATTTTGCCACAGAGAAAATATTGTTTTTAAGGAAAATCAGTAAATAACAAGACAAAACAATAATTAAGTTAACATATTTATTTTCAATATTTTCTTAAAAAGGTGTTGACTTTTAACATTAATCAACAAAAAACAGAGTAATAAACAGATCTAAGAAAAGCTTCACCTATACTTTCAATAATAATAATTGTTACAATTAATTATTAAAGTCATTGTAGTTGTATCAAGTCAGTACTTGATACAACTACAATCGTCCTTGTAGCCCAGCTGCGGAGAGTCGTTTTTTTATTCGGGTATTATAGATTCTCGGAGTTGGCACATTTAAGAGCAAATAGGAAGGCAAGTCAAAGAAGTGGTTTTTTGACCGAGGTCAATCTTCACTTCTAATAAGTTATTTGTTTCTTGGGAAGAATTAAGTTTTTCTGGGCGAGCATAAAGCCGCTTACGAAAGCAAAATAAATAAAATAAAAAAAACACAATTACACTAATTATTAATGGCATCAAAATATACCCAAAATTAATTTGGGAAAAAATTTCAATAGTTTTTAAGATCATGTATAACATAACAAGTATATCTGTCGTTTCTTCATTTGCATTTGACGAATTGTAGAATGTTATCCCATCTTCTATTCTACGATCTACATGTTTACACCCGCAATGCGTTCCAGTTTGTGTGCAGATCAAGGAGTCATTCATGTATACCCCGTCTTCATCATAGCGATTCGTGCAGTCAACGCAACCAATCTCATCATGCAAATCTTGGCAATCAGCTTCTTTGTCACATAGAATGGCCACGTTGACTGTAAAACCTGATCCACATTTGAATAATTCACCTGGGTCAATCATCACATAAGTAACATTTGGTGGGTCCCATTCGTTTAAAAATTTGGAGTCGTCGGTATCCAAATCCGGTCGATTGTTCCGACCGTCAGTCAATAGTGCGTGATTGAGACAAGCAACTGTCATTACCACGAATTTCATATTAGGAGACATAATAAATTTAGTGGAATGATTTCTTGGCAATTCTGAAAATAAAAAAAAATACAAATTAATAAAACAGAACAAAACAAATACAAAAGGCAAATAGTTGTAAATTGGACCATATGAATGATGTATATAAATCTCTTCAAGCAAAAAATGGGCATTTTGAAATCGATAGATTCCATTAATCCAAATCTATCTTTAAACAAACGTAATTTATAAATTATAGTTTGTCAATTCACCGCTACAAGGCAGTGCAGTGATTTTACGTCGCTGTCAACGTGTAACATTTTACAATGTGTCAATTTTTCAGGACCTTAGAACGCTCATACCAAATGCAAGTGAAACACCTTTCCAATATGCATTTTTTTTTTGCGAATTGTTTATTGAATCTGATATCGAAATCAAGTACATAGCTGTCACAATTTTAAATAATATAACAGTTTATTTCATGATGTTATTGAGGGTGAGTGTAGCGATCTACAACGACACCTATAATTAAATGGCTTATTTAAGAACATTTACGTGATTGATAGAACCAATGAACAGGTAGCCAGTGGCGTGCGCACCTCAACCGAAACACAATACATGTTTATTTTTGAAAATATTATTAGACACGAACAAAATCTAATCTGACAGTAATTATTTTTTAAAAATCTCTTGCCCAAAAATAAATGTTACCAATTTACATTATTATTAAAAAAAAAAAAACAATTAAGTAAGAAATGTTACTAACAATACATTCTATGGTGCATGCAGTAGAACTTCGATTATCCGGATTGTTCAAAATACCTAAACATTTTTTTAAATAATTTGCTAATTTTCTCGTAGCGAATTGCATCCACCATTGTTTACGTACGTGATGGAATGCATGCATACCATTTGGTTCGTTGTTGGAAATCAAAGAAGTCTCCCAGTTGAATATTACCACCAGAGAAAAGGCAGGGCGAATGGTGAAATTTTTAAACGCTTGTATGAAAAACAGATCTTTCCAAAAGATAAAAAATATCAAAAATCCATTAATAAAATAGGAAAAATATTATTGTCACTAGACTAGATGTTTACGTTAAAACTTCTGAGAATTGGAACTACTTAGGCGTGTCAGCAGTGAGAAAATCATGGCAACAGTTCCTCTAATTTTGTTTTAAATCACTGCTACTATTTTTTTTCATCAATGAACTAGGAGTTATTACTACAGGTTGCTTAATTTTTTTTAATGTATAAATATAATTTCCCGAAATATTTTGTGTTTATTTTTGGAAAATTCCGCCCCTGCCGCACCCCCCTTTCTACACCACTGGACAAGACGAGAAATCGCGTACCAAAAGCAAACTTTCCGCGTAAGTTACGACGCGAACCAGTGGCGGATCCAGAAATTGTCTCTAGAGGGGGCCAAAATAGACACGGTGCATAAATAAAACATCAAGAAATACTTTCATAAATGATTTAAAAACAATATATCTATGTAAAAATAGTCGATACATAATTAAGTATGTATTCTATAAAACATAGTAAACTAAACAATTAAAGAGCCCGTTTTACATATATACCCGTAATAAGTTTTAATAAATTAGAAAAATGGAAAATAAATCCTTCCCTGTGGATCCACCAACGACGTGAACTAATATTAGTGTGATACATTGTGGACTATCACAGTGGAAAATTACGTGGATTGAACTTATCGACTGCTTAATGGAAAATTATTTTTTAAGATTTAAAATAAATAGGTATTTGATTGAAATGAACACACTAGGATAGTGCACGCGATGACTGAAAGCGGTTCTGATATTTGTAAAAAATATTGGAATCAATACAAAAATTGAGTTGTATTAAAAAAAAAACTTACCAGGAGCAGTGATAGTCACGGACTTCAGTGGCTTGATTGGGTATGTACTGGTAAATGTAAACTGCAAGTCGTCTTATATACTATTTTTTTTAAATCTTTATCTAATCAGCGAAAGAGAAAAAAAGCATTGTATCGTATTGCGGTATATACTTCGTGTATAAATAATATCAATCGATTAGCCCAAGATTTTTATAGCGATAAGACATTTGAGTAAATAACTCAAACACCACGAAAAATTGTCTAAGACTCTAAATCTAAATCGATACCTTCCTTGATAATGTCAAGTCGCGAGACAAAACCGATAAACCAGTGACAAGAGACTGCTTGCCGCGCTGTTGCCGACACACATACATACATCCATCACCAGATGCTCCAAGAAGTGGTCAAAAATTTGACTTCCAGATGGCGCTTTTTTCGAGCTAGCCCCGATGACCGAAATATATTTAATCACTAATGGCCTACAATTATTCTTCCAATAAAGCGGATATCTTGGCTAGTCCGACGAGTCGTGTGTGCTTTATTTCATTTTAAAAGCTCTATATATAAAAAAAAACACTAATAATCGTAAACTTTATCATTTTTATTTAAATACATTTGATGTATGTAGATCATATGCACCAACCATTATTCACATTCATCAGCGGATTAGCCCGTAAGCGCTCTAGGCGCGCGATTGAGACCTCCAATCTAAGGATCCTCAAAAAAGTTTTAGCAATTCTAAAAATAGGGCCTCCAAATGCGTCCGTCACTCTTCACATCTTCATGTGTATATAACTGAATTACATAGTATTGATTCTCGTGAGTTTTTGGGCATAGTAATGGAAGTAAGCTTTACAGTTTATGATGTCGGGTTCAATGTTTGTGGTTGCTTTTCTCAGTACACCACTCAGGCTATCATCGTTCAAGCGGCCTCTGTGTTGGAAAACGGTTGCTCGCAAATGTAAGTGATTCTGAAAAAACGCGACGTTCTTACGTAGGTTGGAGAACAGCTAGCTTTACGGGAAGACATTGGTAGAAACTCTGCAGATCGCCTTCCTGATATTTCGATCGCAATTGATCGTTGTTCAGCAAATCGATCAGATCCAGCTGCCAAGATGAATCGGCCTCATCGATGGATACTGAGAAAGGAGTGTCGAACATCTTAGGCAAAGATTTTTAAAAAAATGCAATATTCATTTGTACTACTTTCACTTTTATCAAAAAATATTAAGACCGGTTTCGCTCACGACGAACGAATACAATTCACAGTGCTGTTTATAAAAAAAAAACTGAAATAAAAAAGGTGTAATCAGGGCTGTAGAGTCGGAGTCGCGGAGTCGTGAAAAATGAGCGGCTCGAATTTTTTTGAAAAATATTTTTAATGAAGTGTATTCAAACAAACTATTACAAAATTTTGACATTTCATGCTTGGCTGACTACAGATGATCTGATGGTATACATATATATAAGCTAAAATGGAAATTTTGAAAAATTTCTTCGGAGTCGGAGTCGTTAAATATTTTAAAGCTGGAGTCGGAGTCGTCCTTTTTTTACACGACTCCACAGCCCTGGGTGTAATGCATAATTGGTATTGAAAAGAATTTACAAATTACAGTTAGAAATATGAATAAGTGACTGATAAGCTGATTAACGATGAATATGTTTGATACCTCTAAAATGTATTTGCAAAAACCATTAAAGAGTAATTAAGCTAAACAACCAACGTGGTGTTTTTCTAATACCAAAATATCGGTTTCGAAAACCGATTTGTAAAAGAACCATCATACCATTTAACCATTAAATATTTTTTTTGATGAAAATTTAAAATAAAAAAAAGAGTTTTTGGGAAAAAGGTAAGATTTATGAAACGATTATTATAATATTAATGAGTAAATATTACAGTGCACAAGATAATACAATTCCTTCATTTTTTTTTATGATTATCAGTAATATTAGTGTCAGGTTATATTTTTTTGATGATAATTTATTTTGAGATTGCCAAAAAAGATATGATTCATGAAACACGAGAGTCTGGCTGTCTTTTCTACTTTATTTTGTTTGTCTTCTTTCGTTGTTAAAAAAAGCCCATAAAAATTAAATGTACCATTTACATATGTTGCAAATAAACAAAATAGAGAATTTTCACACTACTACTAAAAATCAGGAAAGTTTTTGGAAAGGTATTGGCTTAATATATTGCATAAAAACAACTCTGTCTTTTGCTTTCGATTTTGCTGTAGACCAGCGATGTCCAACACGCGGCCCAGTTGAAAATTTTCTGCGGCCCTATTGGAGTTTACAGCATTCTACGAATATATTTAGCATTTTGCTATTTGTTGAAAATAGTAAAAACAAAATGTCGTGACAGGCTGGCCGATGAAAATTTGACCAATCAACTGCGATGTGCATCGAATAAATTACCAGTCGATGTAAAGAATATCAAATGGTATAAAAAAGTGTCACATTAATTATTAATTAAGTAAATAAAATGTTTTGATAATTTTTTGGCTGCTTTTAAAATAAAAAAAGGTATCACGATGCATGGTAATTATTAAAAAATAAATTGTTTTTAATGCGTTTGTTTGTTTTGTTTTTTATGCGGCCCACCATATACCGGTAGTTTTTTTTTTGGCCCTTCAAACGATTTCTGTTGGACAACGCTGCTGTAGACTGTTAAATAATGAAATAATAACAGCAGCAGGGATTGTTCATCCATCATAGCGCCACGAAGCTCGGTCGGAAACAGTTTTGTGAAAATTATGTGTGCATGAGCTATTTCGATTCCATTTTTAGTTCTTGGAGATTTATTTCAATTTCCAACACTGATTGAAAAAGATTGTGCTTTTCAACTAGTTGACAAATGCTCGCCATGAGCGAAACCGGTCCTGATCCTGATAAATAAAAGTGGAAATTAAGTACAAAGGAATATTGTGTTTTTTATAAATACCAAGTGTTCACAGTGAACACCCTAAAAGTGATGACATTGCCCGTCGTCTTTTTTCGTCGGCTTTAAAAATTAAAAAGTTTTCGAAGCAAAATAAATATAAAATTTTGCTTTGAAAAGTTGATTTTGATTTGAATGATGATTTGAAACATTTTAAATGCCGAATAAAAGGTATCGGAACGCCGTTCCACCGCATTACATAAAGAAAAAGCTCCGCTAATACTTCACAATAAGAGTCGACGTGGCCTAGCTATTAGCAATGCTTTGCTTTCATTAGGAAATTTTGAGAGAAGTCGAACTTGTACTTCACATTTGTCTGATGATTCTTCCCAAAGAAGCGAAACACGTGACATATTTTGTAACATTACAAGAGAATTTATTTTATTCATACTTCTACACGGCTTTCTTATTTTTAAGTATTTTCTGCACCCGTTTGCGTTTCAATATCAAAGCCTTTTTTTGTGGAATGTTGAGGAATATTTGTACGAGTTTTATCAAATTCATTGTTTAATACCATTTGCAATATGCTTTAGAAAAATTAATTGATAAAAAAACATTATGTACGTCATAGAAATTTGAATGAGAATCAAACTACGAAGATAACACGAATATTATATTTAGTTGCCAAGTTTTTCATCTCCAATACAATTGATGACTGGTGTAGAAAACATAGATAATAATATAATCACTTGGCCGCCATACTGATATCTAAGATATCAATATTTTCATGAATTTTCTAGGCTGAAAATGACGTCCTAATATGACATCAAATGGTGTTCCATTATGTCTAAGAAATATGATGATAATGCAAGATAATAAGAAAACACATGAGAAATTTTTCCATTGTGATTTAAATTGTGTTTTAATTTAAAAATAATAATAATAACAATGATTTAAAAATTACATGTCACGAAATCAACCCGATGAGAAATGACATCACAAGCATCCATTAAACATTAAATAGAAGACAATCTAAATTTGATAAAGACCTCGCTGGGATTTGAAGCCAGATTGATACCGAGAAAACGTAACGTAACTTTTCTTTTAAATTTTAGAGTTGCATACATCTTAAAAAAGCTTTATCAAATTCAAACAAATCTTCACAGTTAATTTTTCTTCTTTGATCAAATTCGCTCCCTATGTGTAGCATATGGCCACCACGTGGCACCTTCATGTTTCCCTGTCTCGCACCAATTACTTTGCTTCCTCCCATGACATGCCAGCATTAGAGTATCCAATCCCGGAGCCTTTTTGCGATCCTGGGATCCCGGGATTGGGCACTCGTGAAATCGTGAAATCGTGTATAATTTGAGAAAAGTTTTGGTGACTCTGTTTTTTTTTTTTAGCTCATCGAGGAATTTAAAAATCCCAAAACCCTATAGTATTTTACCGACTTGCCCCAAATATGTCCGTGACTCTTTTTATTTAGCTCTTACAAACCCAAAATCCTATAAATTTTCGGGATTTGCTAAAAAATTCTCAATCCCGGGATCGCGACCATACCAATCCCGGGATATCGGGATCGCAAAATTGGACGGGATTCCGGGATTGGAGACCCTAGCCAGAATCCCTCAGTACCGCCGAGTACATCATATGGATAGTACCCAACGGTCGTCCAGGACGTTGGAATCCCACCGGTCGGAAGGAGAGGCAGACAAGATTAAGGCTCTCCCGAGACATCCGCAGTACGTGACCCTGAAGTTCCAACGTCTCTCCATCGTTATTTACATTGTTATATAATATGGTCGAGTGTAAATTATGCTTTATCATTAAATTAAGTACCTAATTAAGTGAGAGAAGACAATTTTTTTCTTCTCACTCAAAATTAGCTTTATCACAGAAGAAGTTACAAATGTATTCAACTTAATACATACTCTGTCGAAAGGCTGTATGCTGCAAATCCCGAATTAGTTAGCTTAGATTAGATTAGCTTAGATTTATTACATATCAAATTATTTATTATTATCATTTGATCAGTTGCTGCAAATGTCAATTTGAAATTGTTTTTCACAGGAGTCTCCACTCCCCAACATTATCACAATCGTAAAATATGATTGTTGTTATTATCAAAAAAAGTATTTTATCTTTTTTACCCTGTTCGTTTGATATCTAAATGTTATTTTGTGATCAAAAAGGATAATATGTTTCACAGCAAGGGGCCAAGAACGGAACCCTGTGGACAGCCCATTGTGGTGTTTCGTTTTACAATCTGTTGTCCATTTTCATATAGAACAGATCTGTCATTGAAGTAGCTTTGGACCAAGGCATAGACATTTCCAGGTATTTTTCTCAGTCTAAGTTTGTGCAGTACAAGTGGCCAAGAAGCATTGTCGAATGCTCCGGCAATATCCAAAAATATTCCCAAAACATATTTATTAGGGGAGGATTTCGAAGTGGAAAGTACTGTGGAAATTGCATCTTCGGTACTCTTGCCTGGTCTGAAACCAAATTGGTTATTAGATAGTGGTGCTATTTCAGCCAGATGAGCTTCAATACTAGAGCACATGAGCCGTTCCAACACTTTCCCAAGAGCCGGCAGAAGCGTAAGTGGCCGATAAGCTTTAGGGCCTGATGGAGACCGGCTACCAGATTTTGGAATGACTATAAGTGTCCCTGTTTTCCAACAATCGGGAAATATGCCGCTAGTGAAGCATTGACATAATATATTTGTTATTTCTGGAGCGACAATTATTGTAAATGAGCAATTTAATATGACTTAATTATTGTAAATGAGCAATTTAATAATTTCTCCTAATTATAAGTGTCTCCGTAGACCGTGACTATTACCCTCGAATTTAATTTTTTTTCAAACGTGCGTTTTAATGAGAATTTTTATTGAAACAAATAGGTTTCCACTGCTCAAGGGGGTATTCTAGTGTAGAAATTTGAAAGAATCGATTCTTTCTCATTTATATTTTCCTACAGCTTAGACATTTGAGAGTATGTCCTTAAAAAGATTTTTCAAAAATTTAATTATTTACCGAGTTTTAGCGGTTTTGGTGACGCAGCAACTTAGCTGGTCCGACCGGAACAACGTTTTTCTCGAAACTACTTTTTTCAAGCCGTTGTACATAGTATCTCAAGTTCTACAAAACCAATTTATTTGAAGTTTTGTGTGAACCTTTTCTATACACCTCTCTATAGCCGGTAGCAGGTTGAAATGAAAATTTACTATTTTTTAAAAAAACCTGAAAATTGTTTTTTTTCAAACGGCTGCCATTTTGCGATTTTTTTTTCGATTTCTCCGAGGTACGGGCGGGTGATAGCGACATTTTTATTCATTAAGAATCCGTTAGATTTCTTTTTTCAAAAATATGAGAATTCAAATGAAATTATTACGGCTTAAGTTTTTGTTAATAGACGTCGCTGCAATGACAACATTAGTCAATAATTATTCTTTATAAGATGTCACTATTACTGCAGGAGAGAAAACCATCAAAAACAGTGTGTAAAATTTCTTTGCATACAAAATAATGATTGATCTGAATCAGGGTTTCTCAACAGTGGTCCACGGCATCTTCCAATTTTGCCACAGAGAAAATATTGTTTTTAAGGAAAATCAGTAAATAACAAGACAAAACAATAATTAAGTTAACATATTTATTTTCAATATTTTCTTAAAAAGGTGTTGACTTTTAACATTAATCAACAAAAAACAGAGTAATAAACAGATCTAAGAAAAGCTTCACCTATACTTTCAATAATAATAATTGTTACAATTAATTATTAAAGTCATTGTAGTTGTATCAAGTCAGTACTTGATACAACTACAATCGTCCTTGTAGCCCAGCTGCGGAGAGTCGTTTTTTTATTCGGGTATTATAGATTCTCGGAGTTGGCACATTTAAGAGCAAATAGGAAGGCAAGTCAAAGAAGTGGTTTTTTGACCGAGGTCAATCTTCACTTCTAATAAGTTATTTGTTTCTTGGGAAGAATTAAGTTTTTCTGGGCGAGCATAAAGCCGCTTACGAAAGCAAAATAAATAAAATAAAAAAAACACAATTACACTAATTATTAATGGCATCAAAATATACCCAAAATTAATTTGGGAAAAAATTTCAATAGTTTTTAAGATCATGTATAACATAACAAGTATATCTGTCGTTTCTTCATTTGCATTTGACGAATTGTAGAATGTTATCCCATCTTCTATTCTACGATCTACATGTTTACACCCGCAATGCGTTCCAGTTTGTGTGCAGATCAAGGAGTCATTCATGTATACCCCGTCTTCATCATAGCGATTCGTGCAGTCAACGCAACCAATCTCATCATGCAAATCTTGGCAATCAGCTTCTTTGTCACATAGAATGGCCACGTTGACTGTAAAACCTGATCCACATTTGAATAATTCACCTGGGTCAATCATCACATAAGTAACATTTGGTGGGTCCCATTCGTTTAAAAATTTGGAGTCGTCGGTATCCAAATCCGGTCGATTGTTCCGACCGTCAGTCAATAGTGCGTGATTGAGACAAGCAACTGTCATTACCACGAATTTCATATTAGGAGACATAATAAATTTAGTGGAATGATTTCTTGGCAATTCTGAAAATAAAAAAAAATACAAATTAATAAAACAGAACAAAACAAATACAAAAGGCAAATAGTTGTAAATTGGACCATATGAATGATGTATATAAATCTCTTCAAGCAAAAAATGGGCATTTTGAAATCGATAGATTCCATTAATCCAAATCTATCTTTAAACAAACGTAATTTATAAATTATAGTTTGTCAATTCACCGCTACAAGGCAGTGCAGTGATTTTACGTCGCTGTCAACGTGTAACATTTTACAATGTGTCAATTTTTCAGGACCTTAGAACGCTCATACCAAATGCAAGTGAAACACCTTTCCAATATGCATTTTTTTTTTGCGAATTGTTTATTGAATCTGATATCGAAATCAAGTACATAGCTGTCACAATTTTAAATAATATAACAGTTTATTTCATGATGTTATTGAGGGTGAGTGTAGCGATCTACAACGACACCTATAATTAAATGGCTTATTTAAGAACATTTACGTGATTGATAGAACCAATGAACAGGTAGCCAGTGGCGTGCGCACCTCAACCGAAACACAATACATGTTTATTTTTGAAAATATTATTAGACACGAACAAAATCTAATCTGACAGTAATTATTTTTTAAAAATCTCTTGCCCAAAAATAAATGTTACCAATTTACATTATTATTAAAAAAAAAAAAACAATTAAGTAAGAAATGTTACTAACAATACATTCTATGGTGCATGCAGTAGAACTTCGATTATCCGGATTGTTCAAAATACCTAAACATTTTTTTAAATAATTTGCTAATTTTCTCGTAGCGAATTGCATCCACCATTGTTTACGTACGTGATGGAATGCATGCATACCATTTGGTTCGTTGTTGGAAATCAAAGAAGTCTCCCAGTTGAATATTACCACCAGAGAAAAGGCAGGGCGAATGGTGAAATTTTTAAACGCTTGTATGAAAAACAGATCTTTCCAAAAGATAAAAAATATCAAAAATCCATTAATAAAATAGGAAAAATATTATTGTCACTAGACTAGATGTTTACGTTAAAACTTCTGAGAATTGGAACTACTTAGGCGTGTCAGCAGTGAGAAAATCATGGCAACAGTTCCTCTAATTTTGTTTTAAATCACTGCTACTATTTTTTTTCATCAATGAACTAGGAGTTATTACTACAGGTTGCTTAATTTTTTTTAATGTATAAATATAATTTCCCGAAATATTTTGTGTTTATTTTTGGAAAATTCCGCCCCTGCCGCACCCCCCTTTCTACACCACTGGACAAGACGAGAAATCGCGTACCAAAAGCAAACTTTCCGCGTAAGTTACGACGCGAACCAGTGGCGGATCCAGAAATTGTCTCTAGAGGGGGCCAAAATAGACACGGTGCATAAATAAAACATCAAGAAATACTTTCATAAATGATTTAAAAACAATATATCTATGTAAAAATAGTCGATACATAATTAAGTATGTATTCTATAAAACATAGTAAACTAAACAATTAAAGAGCCCGTTTTACATATATACCCGTAATAAGTTTTAATAAATTAGAAAAATGGAAAATAAATCCTTCCCTGTGGATCCACCAACGACGTGAACTAATATTAGTGTGATACATTGTGGACTATCACAGTGGAAAATTACGTGGATTGAACTTATCGACTGCTTAATGGAAAATTATTTTTTAAGATTTAAAATAAATAGGTATTTGATTGAAATGAACACACTAGGATAGTGCACGCGATGACTGAAAGCGGTTCTGATATTTGTAAAAAATATTGGAATCAATACAAAAATTGAGTTGTATTAAAAAAAAAACTTACCAGGAGCAGTGATAGTCACGGACTTCAGTGGCTTGATTGGGTATGTACTGGTAAATGTAAACTGCAAGTCGTCTTATATACTATTTTTTTTAAATCTTTATCTAATCAGCGAAAGAGAAAAAAAGCATTGTATCGTATTGCGGTATATACTTCGTGTATAAATAATATCAATCGATTAGCCCAAGATTTTTATAGCGATAAGACATTTGAGTAAATAACTCAAACACCACGAAAAATTGTCTAAGACTCTAAATCTAAATCGATACCTTCCTTGATAATGTCAAGTCGCGAGACAAAACCGATAAACCAGTGACAAGAGACTGCTTGCCGCGCTGTTGCCGACACACATACATACATCCATCACCAGATGCTCCAAGAAGTGGTCAAAAATTTGACTTCCAGATGGCGCTTTTTTCGAGCTAGCCCCGATGACCGAAATATATTTAATCACTAATGGCCTACAATTATTCTTCCAATAAAGCGGATATCTTGGCTAGTCCGACGAGTCGTGTGTGCTTTATTTCATTTTAAAAGCTCTATATATAAAAAAAAACACTAATAATCGTAAACTTTATCATTTTTATTTAAATACATTTGATGTATGTAGATCATATGCACCAACCATTATTCACATTCATCAGCGGATTAGCCCGTAAGCGCTCTAGGCGCGCGATTGAGACCTCCAATCTAAGGATCCTCAAAAAAGTTTTAGCAATTCTAAAAATAGGGCCTCCAAATGCGTCCGTCACTCTTCACATCTTCATGTGTATATAACTGAATTACATAGTATTGATTCTCGTGAGTTTTTGGGCATAGTAATGGAAGTAAGCTTTACAGTTTATGATGTCGGGTTCAATGTTTGTGGTTGCTTTTCTCAGTACACCACTCAGGCTATCATCGTTCAAGCGGCCTCTGTGTTGGAAAACGGTTGCTCGCAAATGTAAGTGATTCTGAAAAAACGCGACGTTCTTACGTAGGTTGGAGAACAGCTAGCTTTACGGGAAGACATTGGTAGAAACTCTGCAGATCGCCTTCCTGATATTTCGATCGCAATTGATCGTTGTTCAGCAAATCGATCAGATCCAGCTGCCAAGATGAATCGGCCTCATCGATGGATACTGAGAAAGGAGTGTCGAACATCTTAGGCAAAGATTTTTAAAAAAATGCAATATTCATTTGTACTACTTTCACTTTTATCAAAAAATATTAAGACCGGTTTCGCTCACGACGAACGAATACAATTCACAGTGCTGTTTATAAAAAAAAAACTGAAATAAAAAAGGTGTAATCAGGGCTGTAGAGTCGGAGTCGCGGAGTCGTGAAAAATGAGCGGCTCGAATTTTTTTGAAAAATATTTTTAATGAAGTGTATTCAAACAAACTATTACAAAATTTTGACATTTCATGCTTGGCTGACTACAGATGATCTGATGGTATACATATATATAAGCTAAAATGGAAATTTTGAAAAATTTCTTCGGAGTCGGAGTCGTTAAATATTTTAAAGCTGGAGTCGGAGTCGTCCTTTTTTTACACGACTCCACAGCCCTGGGTGTAATGCATAATTGGTATTGAAAAGAATTTACAAATTACAGTTAGAAATATGAATAAGTGACTGATAAGCTGATTAACGATGAATATGTTTGATACCTCTAAAATGTATTTGCAAAAACCATTAAAGAGTAATTAAGCTAAACAACCAACGTGGTGTTTTTCTAATACCAAAATATCGGTTTCGAAAACCGATTTGTAAAAGAACCATCATACCATTTAACCATTAAATATTTTTTTTGATGAAAATTTAAAATAAAAAAAAGAGTTTTTGGGAAAAAGGTAAGATTTATGAAACGATTATTATAATATTAATGAGTAAATATTACAGTGCACAAGATAATACAATTCCTTCATTTTTTTTTATGATTATCAGTAATATTAGTGTCAGGTTATATTTTTTTGATGATAATTTATTTTGAGATTGCCAAAAAAGATATGATTCATGAAACACGAGAGTCTGGCTGTCTTTTCTACTTTATTTTGTTTGTCTTCTTTCGTTGTTAAAAAAAGCCCATAAAAATTAAATGTACCATTTACATATGTTGCAAATAAACAAAATAGAGAATTTTCACACTACTACTAAAAATCAGGAAAGTTTTTGGAAAGGTATTGGCTTAATATATTGCATAAAAACAACTCTGTCTTTTGCTTTCGATTTTGCTGTAGACCAGCGATGTCCAACACGCGGCCCAGTTGAAAATTTTCTGCGGCCCTATTGGAGTTTACAGCATTCTACGAATATATTTAGCATTTTGCTATTTGTTGAAAATAGTAAAAACAAAATGTCGTGACAGGCTGGCCGATGAAAATTTGACCAATCAACTGCGATGTGCATCGAATAAATTACCAGTCGATGTAAAGAATATCAAATGGTATAAAAAAGTGTCACATTAATTATTAATTAAGTAAATAAAATGTTTTGATAATTTTTTGGCTGCTTTTAAAATAAAAAAAGGTATCACGATGCATGGTAATTATTAAAAAATAAATTGTTTTTAATGCGTTTGTTTGTTTTGTTTTTTATGCGGCCCACCATATACCGGTAGTTTTTTTTTTGGCCCTTCAAACGATTTCTGTTGGACAACGCTGCTGTAGACTGTTAAATAATGAAATAATAACAGCAGCAGGGATTGTTCATCCATCATAGCGCCACGAAGCTCGGTCGGAAACAGTTTTGTGAAAATTATGTGTGCATGAGCTATTTCGATTCCATTTTTAGTTCTTGGAGATTTATTTCAATTTCCAACACTGATTGAAAAAGATTGTGCTTTTCAACTAGTTGACAAATGCTCGCCATGAGCGAAACCGGTCCTGATCCTGATAAATAAAAGTGGAAATTAAGTACAAAGGAATATTGTGTTTTTTATAAATACCAAGTGTTCACAGTGAACACCCTAAAAGTGATGACATTGCCCGTCGTCTTTTTTCGTCGGCTTTAAAAATTAAAAAGTTTTCGAAGCAAAATAAATATAAAATTTTGCTTTGAAAAGTTGATTTTGATTTGAATGATGATTTGAAACATTTTAAATGCCGAATAAAAGGTATCGGAACGCCGTTCCACCGCATTACATAAAGAAAAAGCTCCGCTAATACTTCACAATAAGAGTCGACGTGGCCTAGCTATTAGCAATGCTTTGCTTTCATTAGGAAATTTTGAGAGAAGTCGAACTTGTACTTCACATTTGTCTGATGATTCTTCCCAAAGAAGCGAAACACGTGACATATTTTGTAACATTACAAGAGAATTTATTTTATTCATACTTCTACACGGCTTTCTTATTTTTAAGTATTTTCTGCACCCGTTTGCGTTTCAATATCAAAGCCTTTTTTTGTGGAATGTTGAGGAATATTTGTACGAGTTTTATCAAATTCATTGTTTAATACCATTTGCAATATGCTTTAGAAAAATTAATTGATAAAAAAACATTATGTACGTCATAGAAATTTGAATGAGAATCAAACTACGAAGATAACACGAATATTATATTTAGTTGCCAAGTTTTTCATCTCCAATACAATTGATGACTGGTGTAGAAAACATAGATAATAATATAATCACTTGGCCGCCATACTGATATCTAAGATATCAATATTTTCATGAATTTTCTAGGCTGAAAATGACGTCCTAATATGACATCAAATGGTGTTCCATTATGTCTAAGAAATATGATGATAATGCAAGATAATAAGAAAACACATGAGAAATTTTTCCATTGTGATTTAAATTGTGTTTTAATTTAAAAAAAATAATAATAACAATGATTTAAAAATTACATGTCACGAAATCAACCCGATGAGAAATGACATCACAAGCATCCATTAAACATTAAATAGAAGACAATCTAAATTTGATAAAGACCTCGCTGGGATTTGAAGCCAGATTGATACCGAGAAAACGTAACGTAACTTTTCTTTTAAATTTTAGAGTTGCATACATCTTAAAAAAGCTTTATCAAATTCAAACAAATCTTCACAGTTAATTTTTCTTCTTTGATCAAATTCGCTCCCTATGTGTAGCATATGGCCACCACGTGGCACCTTCATGTTTCCCTGTCTCGCACCAATTACTTTGCTTCCTCCCATGACATGCCAGCATTAGAGTATCCAATCCCGGAGCCTTTTTGCGATCCTGGGATCCCGGGATTGGGCACTCGTGAAATCGTGAAATCGTGTATAATTTGAGAAAAGTTTTGGTGACTCTGTTTTTTTTTTTTAGCTCATCGAGGAATTTAAAAATCCCAAAACCCTATAGTATTTTACCGACTTGCCCCAAATATGTCCGTGACTCTTTTTATTTAGCTCTTACAAACCCAAAATCCTATAAATTTTCGGGATTTGCTAAAAAATTCTCAATCCCGGGATCGCGACCATACCAATCCCGGGATATCGGGATCGCAAAATTGGACGGGATTCCGGGATTGGAGACCCTAGCCAGAATCCCTCAGTACCGCCGAGTACATCATATGGATAGTACCCAACGGTCGTCCAGGACGTTGGAATCCCACCGGTCGGAAGGAGAGGCAGACAAGATTAAGGCTCTCCCGAGACATCCGCAGTACGTGACCCTGAAGTTCCAACGTCTCTCCATCGTTATTTACATTGTTATATAATATGGTCGAGTGTAAATTATGCTTTATCATTAAATTAAGTACCTAATTAAGTGAGAGAAGACAATTTTTTTCTTCTCACTCAAAATTAGCTTTATCACAGAAGAAGTTACAAATGTATTCAACTTAATACATACTCTGTCGAAAGGCTGTATGCTGCAAATCCCGAATTAGTTAGCTTAGATTAGATTAGCTTAGATTTATTACATATCAAATTATTTATTATTATCATTTGATCAGTTGCTGCAAATGTCAATTTGAAATTGTTTTTCACAGGAGTCTCCACTCCCCAACATTATCACAATCGTAAAATATGATTGTTGTTATTATCAAAAAAAGTATTTTATCTTTTTTACCCTGTTCGTTTGATATCTAAATGTTATTTTGTGATCAAAAAGGATAATATGTTTCACAGCAAGGGGCCAAGAACGGAACCCTGTGGACAGCCCATTGTGGTGTTTCGTTTTACAATCTGTTGTCCATTTTCATATAGAACAGATCTGTCATTGAAGTAGCTTTGGACCAAGGCATAGACATTTCCAGGTATTTTTCTCAGTCTAAGTTTGTGCAGTACAAGTGGCCAAGAAGCATTGTCGAATGCTCCGGCAATATCCAAAAATATTCCCAAAACATATTTATTAGGGGAGGATTTCGAAGTGGAAAGTACTGTGGAAATTGCATCTTCGGTACTCTTGCCTGGTCTGAAACCAAATTGGTTATTAGATAGTGGTGCTATTTCAGCCAGATGAGCTTCAATACTAGAGCACATGAGCCGTTCCAACACTTTCCCAAGAGCCGGCAGAAGCGTAAGTGGCCGATAAGCTTTAGGGCCTGATGGAGACCGGCTACCAGATTTTGGAATGACTATAAGTGTCCCTGTTTTCCAACAATCGGGAAATATGCCGCTAGTGAAGCATTGACATAATATATTTGTTATTTCTGGAGCGACAATTATTGTAAATGAGCAATTTAATATGACTTAATTATTGTAAATGAGCAATTTAATAATTTCTCCTAATTATAAGTGTCTCCGTAGACCGTGACTATTACCCTCGAATTTAATTTTTTTTCAAACGTGCGTTTTAATGAGAATTTTTATTGAAACAAATAGGTTTCCACTGCTCAAGGGGGTATTCTAGTGTAGAAATTTGAAAGAATCGATTCTTTCTCATTTATATTTTCCTACAGCTTAGACATTTGAGAGTATGTCCTTAAAAAGATTTTTCAAAAATTTAATTATTTACCGAGTTTTAGCGGTTTTGGTGACGCAGCAACTTAGCTGGTCCGACCGGAACAACGTTTTTCTCGAAACTACTTTTTTCAAGCCGTTGTACATAGTATCTCAAGTTCTACAAAACCAATTTATTTGAAGTTTTGTGTGAACCTTTTCTATACACCTCTCTATAGCCGGTAGCAGGTTGAAATGAAAATTTACTATTTTTTAAAAAAACCTGAAAATTGTTTTTTTTCAAACGGCTGCCATTTTGCGATTTTTTTTTCGATTTCTCCGAGGTACGGGCGGGTGATAGCGACATTTTTATTCATTAAGAATCCGTTAGATTTCTTTTTTCAAAAATATGAGAATTCAAATGAAATTATTACGGCTTAAGTTTTTGTTAATAGACGTCGCTGCAATGACAACATTAGTCAATAATTATTCTTTATAAGATGTCACTATTACTGCAGGAGAGAAAACCATCAAAAACAGTGTGTAAAATTTCTTTGCATACAAAATAATGATTGATCTGAATCAGGGTTTCTCAACAGTGGTCCACGGCATCTTCCAATTTTGCCACAGAGAAAATATTGTTTTTAAGGAAAATCAGTAAATAACAAGACAAAACAATAATTAAGTTAACATATTTATTTTCAATATTTTCTTAAAAAGGTGTTGACTTTTAACATTAATCAACAAAAAACAGAGTAATAAACAGATCTAAGAAAAGCTTCACCTATACTTTCAATAATAATAATTGTTACAATTAATTATTAAAGTCATTGTAGTTGTATCAAGTCAGTACTTGATACAACTACAATCGTCCTTGTAGCCCAGCTGCGGAGAGTCGTTTTTTTATTCGGGTATTATAGATTCTCGGAGTTGGCACATTTAAGAGCAAATAGGAAGGCAAGTCAAAGAAGTGGTTTTTTGACCGAGGTCAATCTTCACTTCTAATAAGTTATTTGTTTCTTGGGAAGAATTAAGTTTTTCTGGGCGAGCATAAAGCCGCTTACGAAAGCAAAATAAATAAAATAAAAAAAACACAATTACACTAATTATTAATGGCATCAAAATATACCCAAAATTAATTTGGGAAAAAATTTCAATAGTTTTTAAGATCATGTATAACATAACAAGTATATCTGTCGTTTCTTCATTTGCATTTGACGAATTGTAGAATGTTATCCCATCTTCTATTCTACGATCTACATGTTTACACCCGCAATGCGTTCCAGTTTGTGTGCAGATCAAGGAGTCATTCATGTATACCCCGTCTTCATCATAGCGATTCGTGCAGTCAACGCAACCAATCTCATCATGCAAATCTTGGCAATCAGCTTCTTTGTCACATAGAATGGCCACGTTGACTGTAAAACCTGATCCACATTTGAATAATTCACCTGGGTCAATCATCACATAAGTAACATTTGGTGGGTCCCATTCGTTTAAAAATTTGGAGTCGTCGGTATCCAAATCCGGTCGATTGTTCCGACCGTCAGTCAATAGTGCGTGATTGAGACAAGCAACTGTCATTACCACGAATTTCATATTAGGAGACATAATAAATTTAGTGGAATGATTTCTTGGCAATTCTGAAAATAAAAAAAAATACAAATTAATAAAACAGAACAAAACAAATACAAAAGGCAAATAGTTGTAAATTGGACCATATGAATGATGTATATAAATCTCTTCAAGCAAAAAATGGGCATTTTGAAATCGATAGATTCCATTAATCCAAATCTATCTTTAAACAAACGTAATTTATAAATTATAGTTTGTCAATTCACCGCTACAAGGCAGTGCAGTGATTTTACGTCGCTGTCAACGTGTAACATTTTACAATGTGTCAATTTTTCAGGACCTTAGAACGCTCATACCAAATGCAAGTGAAACACCTTTCCAATATGCATTTTTTTTTTGCGAATTGTTTATTGAATCTGATATCGAAATCAAGTACATAGCTGTCACAATTTTAAATAATATAACAGTTTATTTCATGATGTTATTGAGGGTGAGTGTAGCGATCTACAACGACACCTATAATTAAATGGCTTATTTAAGAACATTTACGTGATTGATAGAACCAATGAACAGGTAGCCAGTGGCGTGCGCACCTCAACCGAAACACAATACATGTTTATTTTTGAAAATATTATTAGACACGAACAAAATCTAATCTGACAGTAATTATTTTTTAAAAATCTCTTGCCCAAAAATAAATGTTACCAATTTACATTATTATTAAAAAAAAAAAAACAATTAAGTAAGAAATGTTACTAACAATACATTCTATGGTGCATGCAGTAGAACTTCGATTATCCGGATTGTTCAAAATACCTAAACATTTTTTTAAATAATTTGCTAATTTTCTCGTAGCGAATTGCATCCACCATTGTTTACGTACGTGATGGAATGCATGCATACCATTTGGTTCGTTGTTGGAAATCAAAGAAGTCTCCCAGTTGAATATTACCACCAGAGAAAAGGCAGGGCGAATGGTGAAATTTTTAAACGCTTGTATGAAAAACAGATCTTTCCAAAAGATAAAAAATATCAAAAATCCATTAATAAAATAGGAAAAATATTATTGTCACTAGACTAGATGTTTACGTTAAAACTTCTGAGAATTGGAACTACTTAGGCGTGTCAGCAGTGAGAAAATCATGGCAACAGTTCCTCTAATTTTGTTTTAAATCACTGCTACTATTTTTTTTCATCAATGAACTAGGAGTTATTACTACAGGTTGCTTAATTTTTTTTAATGTATAAATATAATTTCCCGAAATATTTTGTGTTTATTTTTGGAAAATTCCGCCCCTGCCGCACCCCCCTTTCTACACCACTGGACAAGACGAGAAATCGCGTACCAAAAGCAAACTTTCCGCGTAAGTTACGACGCGAACCAGTGGCGGATCCAGAAATTGTCTCTAGAGGGGGCCAAAATAGACACGGTGCATAAATAAAACATCAAGAAATACTTTCATAAATGATTTAAAAACAATATATCTATGTAAAAATAGTCGATACATAATTAAGTATGTATTCTATAAAACATAGTAAACTAAACAATTAAAGAGCCCGTTTTACATATATACCCGTAATAAGTTTTAATAAATTAGAAAAATGGAAAATAAATCCTTCCCTGTGGATCCACCAACGACGTGAACTAATATTAGTGTGATACATTGTGGACTATCACAGTGGAAAATTACGTGGATTGAACTTATCGACTGCTTAATGGAAAATTATTTTTTAAGATTTAAAATAAATAGGTATTTGATTGAAATGAACACACTAGGATAGTGCACGCGATGACTGAAAGCGGTTCTGATATTTGTAAAAAATATTGGAATCAATACAAAAATTGAGTTGTATTAAAAAAAAAACTTACCAGGAGCAGTGATAGTCACGGACTTCAGTGGCTTGATTGGGTATGTACTGGTAAATGTAAACTGCAAGTCGTCTTATATACTATTTTTTTTAAATCTTTATCTAATCAGCGAAAGAGAAAAAAAGCATTGTATCGTATTGCGGTATATACTTCGTGTATAAATAATATCAATCGATTAGCCCAAGATTTTTATAGCGATAAGACATTTGAGTAAATAACTCAAACACCACGAAAAATTGTCTAAGACTCTAAATCTAAATCGATACCTTCCTTGATAATGTCAAGTCGCGAGACAAAACCGATAAACCAGTGACAAGAGACTGCTTGCCGCGCTGTTGCCGACACACATACATACATCCATCACCAGATGCTCCAAGAAGTGGTCAAAAATTTGACTTTCAGATGGCGCTTTTTTCGAGCTAGCCCCGATGACCGAAATATATTTAATCACTAATGGCCTACAATTATTCTTCCAATAAAGCGGATATCTTGGCTAGTCCGACGAGTCGTGTGTGCTTTATTTCATTTTAAAAGCTCTATATATAAAAAAAAACACTAATAATCGTAAACTTTATCATTTTTATTTAAATACATTTGATGTATGTAGATCATATGCACCAACCATTATTCACATTCATCAGCGGATTAGCCCGTAAGCGCTCTAGGCGCGCGATTGAGACCTCCAATCTAAGGATCCTCAAAAAAGTTTTAGCAATTCTAAAAATAGGGCCTCCAAATGCGTCTGTCACTCTTCACATCTTCATGTGTATATAACTGAATTACATAGTATTGACTCTCGTGAGTTTTTGAGCATAGTAATGGAAGTAAGCTTTATAGTTTATGATGTCGGGTTCAATGTTTGTGGTTGCTTTTCTCAGTACACCACTCAGGCTATCATCGTTCAAGCGGTCTCTGTGTTGGAAAACGGTTGCTCGCAAATGTAAGTGATTCTGAAAAAACGTGACGTTCTTACGTAGGTTGGAGAACAGCTAGCTTTACGGGAAGACATTGGTAGAAACTCTGCAGATCGCCCTCCTGATATTTCGATCGCAGTTGGTCGTTGTTCTGCAAATTGATCAGCTCCAGCTGCCAAGATGAATCGGCCACATTGATGGATTGTCGAACATCTTGGATTGGCGAACATATTAAACCTAGATTTCAAAAAAATATATTCATTTGTATTATTACTTCCACTTTTATTAAAAAATATTAAGACCGGTTTCGCTCACGACTAACATTGTCAACTGAAAAGAAAGTACAATTTCACAGTGCTATTTATACAAAACAATGTCGGTTTCGAAAATGAAAAACCGATTTTTAAAAGAACTATATTTTTGTTTGATGATAATTAAAAAAAAGGGGGTTTCGGGAAATAGGTAAGATTTATGAATAAATATTACACTGCACAAGATGATACATTTTTTTTTTAATGTTTAGCAGTAGTATTAGTGTCAGATATATTTTCTTGATGATAATTTATTTTAAGAATAACAAAAGAGATATGATTCATGAAATTATTCAATTATGATAAAAAGAAAGAAGATATGGCAGATCAGTAAATTTATTTACGTATTACCCAAGTACAAATATTTGAATTCATCAGTAGTAAACAAAATATGTTTGACCTTTGGTCTTGTTGCGGTGAACGAACCTGTTCGTAAATTGACTCCTTAATCGATTTATGGATTGTCTTTGAAGGCCTGGGTATGTACGAGGTCTTTGAGGACAAGCGGTCGTGACTTTTTTAAAGCCATCCGAATTGAAAAATTGAAAACGTGAAGACGAAAACGTGAAACGTTGAAGAGTGTTTTTTTTCATTCGATAAACTTTGTTTCTTTTGTATCACACCAAAGATAAAATCTCCTCCATGAATACATTTGAGTTATTTAAATTTTTGCAGCCCACCCAGAAATCTTCGCTGACCACCGGTTAAGAAACATTGTCATAAAAGACATATTATATTTTATCTATTGAAAAAAATACTATCCATATTATAATGTTTCTACTCATTCCGAATACCTAAGAGAGTTTGGTTATATTGTCTTCTTTGTCTTGCTTGTCTTCTTTCTTTCTTAAAAAAGGCTCACACAAATTAAATGTATCAACAAAATATGTTGCAAATAAACAAAATATAGAATTCTCACACTATTACCAAACTCGTTTTGAGAAAATCAGAAAAGTCTTTGGAAAGGTCTTGGCTTAATATATTGCACAACAACAACTCTGTCTTTTGCTTTTGATTTCGCTGTAAACTGAAATAGTGACAGAAACAGGGATTGTTCATCATTGCGCCACGGAAATCGGACGGAAACTGTTTTGTGAAATGAAGAATGTGTATGACCTATTTCGATTCCATTTAGTTCTTGGATATTTATTTCAATTTCCAACGTTGATTGAAAAAGGTTGGCTTTCAGCAAGTTGACAATGCTCGCCATGAGCAAAATCGGTCCCGATCTTGATAAATAAAAGTAGAAATTAAGTAAGTACAAAGGAATATTGTGTTTTTTTCTAAATACCAAGTATCCACAGTGAACACCCTAAAAGTGATGAATATGATTGATTTTCCATTGCTTATTTAAATGAAGTTTGAACTTTTTTGCGAGTTAACGATTTCAAAAAATGATTCCCGTCGTCTTTTTTCGTTGGTTTCAAAAATTAAAAAGTTTTCGAATCAAAATCGATATAAAATTTTGCTTTGAAACGTTGATTTTGATTTGAATGTTGAAAACTTTGAATGATGATTTGAAATGCCGGAAAAAGGTGTCGGAACGCCGTTCCACCGCATTACACAGAGAAAAGGCACCGCTTATATAATACTTCACAATAAGAGTCGACATGGCTTAGCAATATGCAATGCTTTGATTTCCTTGGGAAATTTTGAAAAATGTCGAACATGTACTTCACATTTTATTTGCAAGCTTTGCGATTTTATGTCTAATGATTCGTCCCAAAGCAGCGGAACACGTGACACATTTTGTAACACTACAAGAGAATTTAATTTATTCATACTTGCACATGGTTATCTTATTTTACAATATCTTGGGCGCCCATTTGCGTTTCAACATCATTTGTATGAGTTTTATCAAATTCATTATTATAATATCATTTGCAATATGCGTTAGGAAAATTAATTGATAAAAAAAAATGATGTACGTAATAAAAATTTGAATGAGAAACAAAAAGAAATTCAACACGGACATTGCTGCCGATAACACGAGTAATATTATATTTATTTGCCAAGATTTTTATCTTCAATACAGTCGATGACTGGTGTAGAGTACAAAGATAATAATATAATCACTTTTAGGGTGTTCACTGTCAATACTTGGTGGAAAGGCATTATATTAATAAAAACACAATATTCCTCTGTACTTCATTCCACTTTATTTAATAGATCAGGACCGGTTTCGCTCATTGCGAGCATTGTCAACTGATTAAAAAAATATACAAACAGTGCTATTTATACAAATTTAAATTGAAATTAAAGGTGTAAGCAACTATTAACAATGAAAAGAATTCACAAATTACATTATAAGTGACTCTACAATTACACAAAATTAAAATGCTTAGCACCTATAACATACAGTTAAAAAATCATCCAAGACTAATAATTATAAGTGGCAATTATAAACCCAATTAAAATTTGGTAAATTTTTAATAAGGTGAAACTAAGTAAATAACTTAATGATGATTTTGTGTTTTTTCCGCTTCCAAATAATAAGTCTGTCTACTTCAACAAAATCAACATCAATGAAGATTCTGAAAAATACATTTTTAAAAACCATATCAATTCTTACAGAAGAAATATTTTTTTTAGTTTTTTTTTTTTTAAATATATATATAATATGAAAAGAGCAGTTAACATCTATTATTTGATCTATTAAATAAAGTGGAATGAAGTACAAAGGAATATTGTGTATTTTATTAAAATAATGATCTCTACATCAATATTCTCATGAATTTTCAAGGCTGAAAATGACGTCCTAATATGACATAAGATGGTATTCCATTATGTCTAAGAAATATGACAATCATGCAAGATAATAAGAAAACACCTGAGAAATTTCTCCATTGTGATTGTTTTAATTTAAAAAAATAGTTATAACAATGATGATTAAAAATTACATGTCATGAAATCAACTCGATGAGAAATGACATCACAAGCATCCATATTCGAGATTTAAACAATGAAAATTTTATAAAGACCTTGCCAGGATTTGAAACCAGATTGATACTGGGAAAACGTCATGTAACTTTTCGTTAAATATATATACATCTTAAAAAAGCTTTATCAAATTCCAAATAATCTTCATCGTTCATTTTTCTTCTATCTTCTTTGACCATATTCGCTCCCTATGTGGAGCATATGGCACCACGTGGCACCTTCATGTTTACCTGTCTCCCGCCAGTTGCTTTGCTTCCTCCCATGACATGCCAGCATCAACCCATTTTTGCCCAGTGTTCCATTATTGGAACATTTAGTATTTTTACCCCCCACTCCATCAAGCATGACGCGATTTAATTTAAATTGCATAAGTCTACAGCTAACAAACGAGGGAATCGTTTCGTGTGGTATTTTTTCAGATTTCAGCCTGTAGGAGTGAGCAGTGTTTTTTTATTTGCATCAATTACGTTCAACAAAAAATGTCATCTGACAAGTAAGTTTACACACCTTTATAACTTATTTATTACATATTGACCATTTTTATTATTATTTCTTATTGTTCTTGATTCATTATGTGAAGTACTTTTTCTAATTTTTCGATATCTAACATTTTTATTCACAATATAATGCACGTTCCTAAATTGGAACATTGGGATTATAACAACATGTGATTTTTTTTCCCCCAGAATTTTAACAACATCATAGATGGAAGAAATTGAAGACGGTTATAGCCTGTGGTGTAGTGGTAAATAGATAGGTACCAGGTCGGTCATTGATTTCTTCTCTACTTTTTTTTGTTTTTTTTCTAATATCCATCCGAAGTTAAAAAACCACAAATTTTAACAATTAGTCACTGACCTGGCCCGACCTGACCCCATTGCACCACTGGTTATAACACCTCTCGAAGACGGCGTTGAGACTGAAGAGGACAGCGGTGATGAAAATGGAAATGTTACATATGAATTTTGTACTGACTCCACAACTGGCATTACTATTGCAGCTTCGAATGACAACAGTTAGCTCCTGCGACCCAGTAGAACCAATAGGACATGCTCAAAGATGGATATCCTCAACAAAAAAAACCCACCAATCAACCGACCAAATGTCATAATCAAAATAAAACAAGTATTTGGGCGGAGTAGAACGAATGGATGAAAATATAGATAACTATCGAGTATCCATCAAATCTCAAAAATGTTGGTGGGTACCTTTTACCTTTTGTTTGGATACTGCAATTCATAATGCTTGGAAAAAATCCAGAAAATAAAAAGTTAGATTACTTAAATTAATGGAAATCACACGAAGAGGAGAGGTAAGGCAAAATCTTCAAAAGAATTATCTAGAAGGGTGCCTTTTCAATATTCAATACGATCGGGTAGATTATTGGATGATTCCAGCTGATAAAAATATCGATGTGCACTTTGTAAAAATAAAAGTCACAAGATGTTATGAAAAACGTCCTTTCAATTTTCGTGAAGGATCACTTTTAGGGTGTTCACTGTCAATACTTGGTGGAAAGGCATTATATTAATAAAAACACAATAATCCTTTGTACTTCATTCCACTTTATTTAATATGCCAGGACCGGTTTCGCTCGTTGCGAGCATTGTCAACTGAGTTGAATATGCTCGCAATGAGCGAAACCGGTTCTGACATATTAAATAAAGTGGAATGAAGTTCAAAGGATTATTGTGTTTTTATTCGTGAAGGATGTTTCAAAACCTTCCATTTTCGTTAATTCATGTTTATATATTATATTTACATAGCTTGACTTATCTATGTACACTATTTTATAAGGTTTCTTGTGTTGAAATAAACTTTATTTCTTATTTTAGTTTTATAACGTCTACCCCATTGTATTCCCAGTGTTCCATACTTGTAACAGTTTGAAAAAATCGTATAAAAACAATACGAATTCAAAAAAAAAAAAAAGGAAAAAATGTTTTGTATCATATATCATTATGATTTAATGAAATTATTATAAATTTTGAGAAAAAAAAATTTGGGCAAAAATGGGTTAAGGTATCCAATCCCGGAGCCTTTTTGTGATCCTGGGATCCCGGGATTGGGCACTCAACGTGAAATCGTGTATAATTTGAGAAAATTTTTGGTGACTTTTTTTTTTTTTAGCTCATCGAGGAATTTAAAAATACCGAAACCCTATAATCCTATAAATCCCCAAAATAATCCTATAAATTTTCGGGATTTGCTAAAAATTTCTCGATTAAAAATTCATTTCGTTAGAATCAAAATTAATAGACGAAGTATTCACAACGCGTTTAGCAAAAGTAATTTTATCAACATCAACAACAGTAGTTTTAACACATTTAGAATTTTCAACGTAAACTAACCGAGTTAATTTTTGTTTCTGATTCAAAAAAGTTTTATGTACAAGGAAGTTAACATCATATCTAATATTATGGTCTAAATAATCAAATTCTAATGGATGGAGTTTACTGGTTAATAGAGAATGTATATGGAACAAGTAAGCGAAACATGAGCGAAACCGGTCCTGATCTAATAAATTTTATGTGGAAAAAGTACTAAAAATGTTTTATTATTTTTATTGTATGTATATCATATGCACCAACCATTATTCACATTCATCAGCGGATTAGCCCATAAGCGCTCTAGGCGCCCGCTTGAGGCCTCCAATCTAAGGATCCTCAAAATAGCATAATATTATCTGTAAAACACAAGCAATATTTTAAATTCAGTTTTAGCAATTCTAAAAATAAGGCCTCCAAATGCGTCTGTCACTCTTCACATCTTCATGTGTATATAACTGAATTACATAGTATTGACTCTCGTGAGTTTTTGAGCATAGTAATGGAAGTAAGCTTTATAGTTTATGATGTCGGGTTCAATGTTTGTGGTTGCTTTTCTCAGTACACCACTCAGGCTATCATCGTTCAAGCGGTCTCTGTGTTGGAAAACGGTTGCTCGCAAATGTAAGTGATTCTAAAAAAACGTGACGTTCTTACATAGGTTGGAGAACAGCTAGCTTTACAGGAAGACATTGGTAGAAACTCTGCAGATCGCCCTCCTGATATTTCGATCGCAGTTGGTCGTTGTTCTGCAAATCGATCAGCTCCAACTGCCAAGATGAATCGGCCACATTGATGGATTGTCGAACATCTTGGATTGGCGAACATATTAAACCTAGATTTCAAAAAAATATATTCATTTGTATTATTACTTCCACTTTTATTAAAAAATATTAAGACCGGTTTCGCTCACGACTAACATTGTCAACTGAAAAGAAAGTACAATTTCACAGTGCTATTTATACAAAACAATGTCGGTTTCGAAAATGAAAAACCGTACCAAAACCGATTTTTAAAAGAACCATAATTTTTTTTTTGATGATAATTAAAGTTTTTGGGAAAAAGGTAAGATTTATGAAACGATTATGATTATATTTATGAATAAATATTACACTGCACAAGATAATACAATTTTTTTTTTAATGTTTAGCAGTAGTATTAGTGTCAGATATATTTTCTTGATGATAATTTATTTTAAGAATAACAAAAGAGATATGATTCATGAAATCATTCAATTATGGTAAAAAGAAAGAAGATATGGCAGATCAGTAAATTTATTTACGTATTACCCAAGTACAAATATTTGAATTCATCAGTAGTAAACAAAATATGTTTGATCTTTGGTCTTGTTGCGGTGAACGAACCTGTTCGTAAATTGACTCCTTTATCGATTTATGGATTGTCTTTGAAGGCCTGGGTATGTACGAAGACAAGCGGCCATGACTTTTTTGAAGCCATCCGAATTGAAAAATTCAAAACTTGAAACGTTGAAGAGTGCTTTTTTTTTATTCGATAAACTTTATTTCTTTTATATCACACCGAAGATAAAATCTCCTCAACGACACATTTGATTTATTTAAATTTTTGCGGCCCACCCAAAATCTTCGCTGACATAAAAGACATATTATATTTTATCTATTAAAAAAAAAAATATTGAAAAAAATACTATCCATATTATAATGTTTCTACTCATTCCGAATACCTAAGAGAGTTTGGTTATATTGTCTTCTTTGTCTTGCTTGTCTTCTTTCTTTCTTAAAAAAGGCTCACACAAATTGAATGTATCAACAAAATATGTTGCAAATAAACAAAATATAGAATTCTCACACTATTACCATACTCGTTTTGAGAAAATCAGAAAAGTCTTTGGAAAGGTCTTGGCTTAATATATTGCACAACAACAACTCTGTCTTTTGCTTTTGATTTCGCTGTAAACTGAAATAGTGACAGAAACAGGGATTGTTCATCATTGCGCCACGGAAATCGGACGGAAACTGTTTTGTGAAATGAAGAATGTGTATGACCTATTTCGATTCCATTTAGTTCTTGGATATTTATTTCAATTTCCAACATTGATTGAAAAAGGTTGGCTTTCAGCAAGTTGACAATGCTCGCCATGAGCAAAATCGGTCCCGATCTTGATAAATAAAAGTAGAAATTAAGTAAGTACAAAGGAATATTGTGTTTTTTTCTAAATACCAAGTATCCACAGTGAACAACCGAAAAGTGATGAATAAGATTGATTTTCCATTGCTTATTTAAATGAAGTTTGAACTTTTTTGCGAGTTAACGATGTCAAAAAATGATTCCCGTCGTCTTTTTTCGTTGGTTTCAAAAATTAAAAAGTTTTCGAATCAAAATCGATATAAAATTTTGCTTTGAAACGTTGATTTTGATTTGAATGTTGAAAACTTTGAATGATGATTTGAAATGCCGGAAAAAGGTGTCGGAACGCCGTTCCACCGCATTACACAGAGAAAAGGCACCGCTTATATAATACTTCACAATAAGAGTCGACATGGCTTAGCAATATGCAATGCTTTGATTTCCTTGGGAAATTTTGAAAAATGTCGAACATGTACTTCACATTTTATTTGCAAGCTTTGCGATTTTATGTCTAATGATTCGTCCCAAAGCAGCGGAACACGTGACACATTTTGTAACACTACAAGAGAATCTATATATTAATAGCCGATAATATTAATAGCCGATAAAATAAGTTTTCACTTTTCACAAATGTGTGCGTACTGATGTCCACTTCGCCCAATGATAGCGCTTTATTTTGAACACCACACTTTTTCGGCCAATTGGAATGGACGTCTTTTTATATTCAAAATTCAAATTTCCTGGCTTAGAACTAAAGCATCGTAATTATATTGAGAGAACTTTATTTGAAAGTTTGCATGGCTACAAAGTTTTTTAAATAATCAAATGTACTGATTCGATTTTTTGAAGCTATAATTATAGGGCTAGGAACTGATTTGACAGTGATTTTGTTCGGTGTCATCTTCTATTTATTAGTAGTCGATAATGTCCGTTTTGATTGCATGATTGTCACTGATTTCCCCTCCTCCTGAAGACGGTCCCCTTCCCCCACCCCTCTGCCCGCTATCGCCATCCGTTCATTTTTCTCTGACGTCTATTAGTCATGACAAAACAATTAATTTTCGTACTGACCAAAAATATTCTGTCAAGCTGGGGATCGAACCCATGTCCCTTTTTCATTCTAATCGTTTGAACAAATATCCATTGTTCCACAAAGCGATTAAATTTAGTGAGGTGGAACGTCTACTTATTTTAAAAATTTCAAACCAATAGAAATATGTTATTTCTTAGTGACCTTACGACATCTGTTAGTGAAAGATTGCACTAAACGAATTTGAATAATTGAAAATAGAATATGTCAAATACTTATGAGATATTTTTCCTTTTCTACGAAATATATTTGTTTGGATACTTGAAACATTAGCAGGGCTGTCGATATATGGTCCCAGAGTCATCATTTTTTTCGAAATATATTTGTTAGCAAACTTGAACATTATTCCAAATATAAAATAATTTACGCAATTTCTGCTCCTACGAAAAATGGTTGTTAGCAAACTTGAACATTATTCCAAATATTAAATAATTTACGAAATTTCTGCTACTACGAAAAATGGTTGTCAGCAAACTTAAACATTATTTCAAAAATAAAATATTTCACAAAATTTCTGCTACTACAAAAAATGGTTGTTAGCAAACTTGAACATTATACCAAAAATTAAATATAAACGAAATTTCGGCTACTACGAAAAATGGTTGTTAGCAAACTTGAACATTATTCTAAATATTAAATAATTTACGAAATTTCTGCTCCTACGAAAAATGGTTGTAAGCAAACTTGAACATTATTCCAAATATTAAATAATTTACGAAATTTCTGCTCCTACGAAAAATGGTTGTAAGCAAACTTGAACATTATTCCAAATATTAAATAATTTACGAAATTTCTGCTCCTAAGAAAAATGGTTGTTAGCAAACTTAAACATTATTTCAAAAATAAAATATTTTACGAAATTTCTGCTACTACGAAAAATGGTTGTTAGCAAACTTAAACATTATTTCAAAAATAAAATATTTTACAAAATTTCTGCCACTACGAAAAATGGTTGTTAGCAAACTTAAACATTATTCCAAAAATTAAATATTTTACGAAATTTCTGCCACTACGAAAAATGGTTGTTAGCAAACTTAAACATTATTCCAAAAATTAAATATTTTACGAAATTTCTGCTACTACGAAAAATGGTTGTTAGCAAACTTGAACATTATTCCAAAAATTAAATATAAACGAAATTTCGGCTACTACAAAAAATGGTTGTTAGCAAACTTGAACATTATTCCAAAAATTAAATATAAACGAAATTTCGGCTACTACAAAAAATGGTTGTTAGCAAACTTGAACATTATTCTAAATATTACATAATTTACGAAATTTCTGCACCACGAAAAATGGTTGTTAGCAAACTTGAACATTATTCCAAAAATTAAATAATTTACGAAATTTCTGCTACAACGAAAAATGGTTGTTAGCATACTTGAACATTAATCTAAATATTCATTAATTTACGAAATTTCTGCTACTACGAAAAATGGTTGTTAGCATACTTGAACATTAATCTAAATATTCATTAATTTACGAAATTTCGGCTACAACGAAAAATGGTTGTTAGCAAACTTAAACATTATTCTAAAAATTAAATAATTTACGAAATTTCTGCTAACTATAAAAATAAAATAAATAAAAATAAAAATAAAATAAAATAAAATAAAATAAAATAAAATAAAATTAAATAAAATTAAATTAAATAAAATACCATAAAATAAAATAAAATTAAATACTTTGCAACAAAAATCTCACGTTGCTGGGCAACGGGCTTACAGCTAGTTTAATTTATTCATACTTGCACATGGTTATCTTATTTTACAATATCTTGATCTTAATATTATAATATCATTTGCAATATGCTTTAGGAAAATTAATTGATAAAAAAAAATATGTACGTGATAAAAATTTGAATGAGAAACAAAAAGAAATTTAAAAGCTGGTAAAAGAAATATGACAATCATGCAAGATAATAAGAAAACACCTGAGAAATTTCTCCATTGTGATTGTTTTAATTTTAAAAAATAGTTATAACAATGATGATTAAAAATTACATGTCATGAAATCAACTCGATGAGAAATGACATCACAAGCATCCATATTCGAGATTTAAACAATGAAAATTTTATAAAGACCTTGCCAGGATTTGAAACCAGATTGATACTGGGAAAACGTCATGTAACTTTTCGTTAAATATATATACATCTTAAAAAAGCTTTATCAAATTCCAAATAATCTTCATCGTTCATTTTTCTTCTATCTTCTTTGACCATATTCGCTCCCTATGTGGAGCATATGGCACCACGTGGCACCTTCATGTTTACCTGTCTCCCGCCAGTTGCTTTGCTTCCTCCCATGACATGCCAGCATCAACCCATTTTTGCCCAGTGTTCCATTATTGGAACATTTAGTATTTTTACCCCCCACTCCATCAAGCATGACGCGATTTAATTTAAATTGCATAAGTCTACAGCTAACAAACGAGGGAATCGTTTCGTGTGGTATTTTTTCAGATTTCAGCCTGTAGGAGTGAGCAGTGTTTTTTTATTTGCATCAATTACGTTCAACAAAAAATGTCATCTGACAAGTAAGTTTACACACCTTTATAACTTATTTATTACATATTGACCATTTTTATTATTATTTCTTATTGTTCTTGATTCATTATGTGAAGTACTTTTTCTAATTTTTCGATATCTAACATTTTTATTCACAATATAATGCACGTTCCTAAATTGGAACATTGGGATTATAACAACATGTGATTTTTTTTCCCCCAGAATTTTAACAACATCATAGATGGAAGAAATTGAAGACGGTTATAGCCTGTGGTGTAGTGGTAAATAGATAGGTACCAGGTCGGTCATTGATTTCTTCTCTACTTTTTTTTGTTTTTTTTCTAATATCCATCCGAAGTTAAAAAACCACAAATTTTAACAATTAGTCACTGACCTGGCCCGACCTGACCCCATTGCACCACTGGTTATAACACCTCTCGAAGACGGCGTTGAGACTGAAGAGGACAGCGGTGATGAAAATGGAAATGTTACATATGAATTTTGTACTGACTCCACAACTGGCATTACTATTGCAGCTTCGAATGACAACAGTTAGCTCCTGCGACCCAGTAGAACCAATAGGACATGCTCAAAGATGGATATCCTCAACAAAAAAAACCCACCAATCAACCGACCAAATGTCATAATCAAAATAAAACAAGTATTTGGGCGGAGTAGAACGAATGGATGAAAATATAGATAACTATCGAGTATCCATCAAATCTCAAAAATGTTGGTGGGTACCTTTTACCTTTTGTTTGGATACTGCAATTCATAATGCTTGGAAAAAATCCAGAAAATAAAAAGTTAGATTACTTAAATTAATGGAAATCACACGAAGAGGAGAGGTAAGGCAAAATCTTCAAAAGAATTATCTAGAAGGGTGCCTTTTCAATATTCAATACGATCGGGTAGATTATTGGATGATTCCAGCTGATAAAAATATCGATGTGCACTTTGTAAAAATAAAAGTCACAAGATGTTATGAAAAACGTCCTTTCAATTTTCGTGAAGGATCACTTTTAGGGTGTTCACTGTCAATACTTGGTGGAAAGGCATTATATTAATAAAAACACAATAATCCTTTGTACTTCATTCCACTTTATTTAATATGCCAGGACCGGTTTCGCTCGTTGCGAGCATTGTCAACTGAGTTGAATATGCTCGCAATGAGCGAAACCGGTTCTGACATATTAAATAAAGTGGAATGAAGTTCAAAGGATTATTGTGTTTTTATTCGTGAAGGATGTTTCAAAACCTTCCATTTTCGTTAATTCATGTTTATATATTATATTTACATAGCTTGACTTATCTATGTACACTATTTTATAAGGTTTCTTGTGTTGAAATAAACTTTATTTCTTATTTTAGTTTTATAACGTCTACCCCATTGTATTCCCAGTGTTCCATACTTGTAACAGTTTGAAAAAATCGTATAAAAACAATACGAATTCAAAAAAAAAAAAAAGGAAAAAATGTTTTGTATCATATATCATTATGATTTAATGAAATTATTATAAATTTTGAGAAAAAAAAATTTGGGCAAAAATGGGTTAAGGTATCCAATCCCGGAGCCTTTTTGTGATCCTGGGATCCCGGGATTGGGCACTCAACGTGAAATCGTGTATAATTTGAGAAAATTTTTGGTGACTTTTTTTTTTTTAGCTCATCGAGGAATTTAAAAATACCGAAACCCTATAATCCTATAAATCCCCAAAATAATCCTATAAATTTTCGGGATTTGCTAAAAATTTCTCGATCCCGACCATACCAATCCCGGGATTTCGGGATCGCCAAATTGGACGGGATTCCGGGATAACGGTATTAGGGATCCCGGGATTGGAGACCCTAGCCAGCATCCCTCAGTACCGCCGAGTACATCATATGGAAAGTACCGAGCGGTCGTCCAGGACGTTGGATGTCCACCGGTCGGAAGGAGAGGCAGACAAGATTAAGGCTTTCCCGAGTAATCCGCAGCACGTGACCCTGAAGTTCCAACGTCTCTCTATCGTTATTTACATTGTCATATAATATGGTCGAGAGTAAATTATGCTTTATCATTAAATTAAGTGAGAGATCTGTACATTTTTTTCTTCTAACTTGTATTCAATGTATTCAACTTAATACATACTCTGTCAAAAGGATGTATGCTGCAAATGCCGAATTAGTATCTTAGTTTGGATTTATGTTTGAAAAGACCTGGAAAATTGACCTCCCCTCTACAAAGGGCTCTACTAAAAACTGATAAATCAGTGCTAGATTGAGTAAATAAAAAAACCAGTTTTTTTTGTGCACTTCAAGCTTGTATTTATATTATATTTTGACTTTGGCATAAAATCATTAAAATACATTTTTTCCCTCCTGTAAAATTTGTTCTTAAATACAGTCGATATGTAGTAATTGAAGACACAAATATTTGACGATTTTTCTCTGGCCCCGCATATCTGTTTTGTAGTATTAAAGTATAAGTGCTATAGGGAATTATGGAACCCAAAACGAAAAGCCGCTAGACATTATTTTTCGTAGGTCTCTCCAGAATAACGAATTTAGAATCTAAAATTCCAGGAATTAACGGTGTCATTTTTTAGCTCTTCTCAAACATTCCAGTTTCTAAAACACAACAATTTACGGATAGTGCCAAATTTACCCGTGGCCCCACAAAACTGTACTGTGGCTCCACTCAAAATATCTCCCCCCCCCCCCATTTGAACATGCTGTGCCCTCCCTCTTGTGAAATGCTCCACATTTCGATTAGACATGGCTTTAAAAAAAACTATTTTTTAATGATCGTGCGGGAAATTCTGATCAACTGGCAATAATTTACACAATTTAATACGTCAATACCAGAAATTATGACAACTTTATTGATTGGAAATTGTGCAAAATTATTGTTATTTGATAAGAAAATATTTTATAAAATATTATCCAGTTCTTTACGTGAAGGCACTGAAAATTTTGTTCCAGTTTTCAACATCATGTTTGCGTAAGCTTGGTTACTCAACAATAACTTATATGGAAACTAAAAAACGGGAAAGACTTACGAATTCAGACGAAGAATTGAGGGTAATTATATCAAATATTCGACCCGATATTTCTGATATCTACAAAAGCCAACAAGCACACATTTACATCACATTAATTGATATTTGATTGATCATATAAATTCCATTTTGCTAAACAGGGATGTCATTTTGGGTGGACAATGGAGGGAAAATGCCCCCTCCCCTAGATTTGCCTCCCAAAGAGCACCTTCAAATATTAATACAAATATTTTTAATAAAACGCGTATGGGCTTTCAATAATGTAACAGAGGGCTCGCGTAGTTTTCAGAGCTATTTGCGGTGCTCTTTGGAAGTGTTGGACTTATTCAAATGTTTCAAGTATGCAAACAAATATATTTCGGAGAAGAAGAATTAGACCCCGGGACATATATCGACAGCCCTGCAGTATTTATATTTTATATATAATATATTTTTAGATTAATGATTTCAATTACAAAAAAATATTTGGCATTACATTAATGCCAATTCTCCAAATATTTTTAAGCTGAAAGATCATACGAGAAAAGCTCGGTGAGAATATATTTAAAGTCACTCGAGATCAATTCAAGGAGAATTCACATAACAATCATGTCTTAGGTCTCAAATTAAATTTTAAAAAAATCTAAATTTGACCCACCTGGTCGGTAGATTAAGCTCTTACCAACTAGACCAATGCGGGCGACAAATAGAAACTTTATCAGTGGGAAAGTGTGCAAAATGTTTATCGTTGTTATCAACAAAAAATAATAAAAATTCATGCAATAAAATTAATTTCGGATTGTTTTTTATTATTATTAAATCAATTGCTTCAAAGTCAATTTGCAATCTTAGATGTCCTAAAATAAGACGGAATCCTTTCTACGCGACATACCAAACGCCTTATAAGGCGAACTCAGCAAGTGTGTGGCATCATTTATCTTTCTACTTTATCAATTCCAATCAGCCTTTTTAATATATCCATTGTGCATATATTTATGTGTTGTGTCTGACATCACGTATAATTTATTTTAATTCATTAGTCACACAACTCTTTGTATATTATGCTCGAGTAATATGTCTTTGTAATTTTTATATGGAACATATTTTTATTTTAAAAAGAAAAGAATTGTGTACACATATGATTTTATTCAATTGAAAATTATTCACATTACTTTTCATGCATTTTTTAACAATTTAAGTAATTTCATCTTCGAAATTTCCTATTTTTGTTATCATGGCATAATGACAATAAAGAAAAATATTCCACACTTCATGTATAAACAGGCATCGTGGATGATTTGATAAATTTAAAAAAAAAATATTACATTTTTCATCATTTCGATGATCTGTTTTATTTCGGTTATTATTTATTGCAAAGCAAAATAACGAATTAAAATATGGAAATTCATTAAGAATTTGACACTGGATTTTATTTTGTAAACATAACATTTGTTGAAATAAAATATTTTCCTTGTTTTCTTATTTGAAGAATCGTCTGTAACAATATCAAAATCTCTTTTATTTTCCAGTTAGTGTTTTATTGAAAATATGTTGAGGTTTTTAATTGAAAATTGTTCATCGTTGATCTAAAATATTTTTAGTCCATTTCACAGTTATAGACAGCAATTGCAAGGAAAAATTACAATAGTATGACAATATTTGACATAAAGTTTTTAAATTTTCGAATGAATGCTTAAGAATTTTGTTATTTGAAATACTCGACACTGATGGCATGCAAGTATCAGGTAAGATTATGAATTTATGCAAATCTCTAATCCAATTCAGTTAAGAATAACATCAGAGCTCCTTGTGATGGTTGAAAATGTGTGAATTATTTCTTTTGCCCTAAAGCTCCATGAATATTTTCAAATTTTATATAAATTTTCAAAACTACCACCCACGAAAAAATAATTAATATTTAATCAGCGAGTCAGAAGGGGCAAATTAAACGAAAGAAAGAATGGCGACGGGAATACACATAGCTTGCATTGTCCCTTTGTACATTTATTCATTTCGAAAAATTCTATTCTTTTTTCAAATATGTCGGTAATGAAAAAGAAAGCTGTCCCAAAGCACAAATGAAGTTAAAAAAACATTTTTTTAAATCAGGAAATTAAAAAGAAAGAAAAGATGACCCGAAAAATATGTTTGTTTTCAAAATTATCCCTATGACGAAACAGTCTGTGAATCCCAGATCTATACCATTGCTTCTCAACCTTTTTGGTCTCATATTTTTCCGTGGCCCCTTTACCCATACTAATTAGTTTATGGAGAATCAAATACAAAAAAAACTCCAAGAAAAACTATATGGTACTCACACCCATCACAACCTGCTAAGGTTTCACACTAGTTATTTGTGTTAAAAAAAATGCCAGAGGTGTGCCAAAGTAAAATTCTTCAAAACTTATTTGCACGTTTTGACTCAAAGACTTTTTATTTTCCAAAAATCATATGGGCTTGTCAAAACTGGCGCCATCTATATGTAATCATACGAACTTATTGAGTGGTGGATTACAGTCGTGCTAAGTGTTCACTATTATTATATGATAATTATTTAAAAAATAAAATAAACAGGGAGCGAGTGGCGTGCTTGAGCAGTGACTTCCTGTTATTTTTTTTCAATAAAAAATCGCATCTCAACCAAAACGTGCCATTTATTTTCGAATAATGTATTTAACATTAAGAAAATCGAATACATTCATATTAACGTTAACCTTTTCCCCCTATCGAGGGTCAGGGAAAGAGTTATCATCAATGTTATTGTTTTTTCTTGAATACATAATTAAATTTATATCACAGTTTGTAAAAATGAAGATTGAATGATTTAAAAGTTGTATCTATGACATGTTTTTGTGCTTCCTTTAAATAAAAACCGTATAGGGTACATCTTTTGTGTTTCTTTAGTCAAAATGTAAAACTCAAAAAAACTTGATTTAGTCTCAAATAAAGGATGCACTCTTATTCAACATTAATGATACTAGTTCTATTTTACACTTTTTTTACAGTAGCTTGATTCAATAATTATAGCTTTTTAAATTATTAATAAACAGCGGTGGGCTGCCAATGCGTTAACAAGGGGCTCGCTTAATCTGAGAGCTATTTATGGTATATTCTGAGGAAGAGGTAGAATTGTATTACTGCTGTACGCAATAATTATTAAAGCATTCCAATGTTACTTAGTATAGGGCAAAACATACAATTATTGGCCACTTAAGGATTTTTTCAAGTATGTTCTTGATTTGTGGACACGTATCATTAGAAAGGTGAAATAAAAAAATATCATATGTTAAATTGCTTATTTATTGATGATAATCAATTATCGAAACATGTAAAAAAAAAATTTACACTTTTGCAAAAAAATAAAACAAAAAAAGGCAGAAATCTACAATTATTGGTCATTTTTTTCAATTATCGGCCACCGAGAGATACAATAATTGGCCATACCGAAAATTGCACTTAAAAATGATTAAAAATAAAATAATAACCAATGATGTAATGTTATGTTCCCACATATAAATATAAAGTGAAAAATTAAGTGATAAATGCAACTTTAATGTAATTTTAATGTAAAAAGCATGTGTTTTCATTAAATCGAGCTGAATGGACATAAATTTCAAAATTGGAAATACCTACGTTAAAAAATCTATGTTATAAAAATTTTATAATGGAAGTTGACCTCAACGCGGGGGTTTTTGTTGCATTTTTAAGTAGTCAGAAAGTTTACTGGCGTGAAAAATAAATTACAAACCTATTTATTGAATAAGCCAAAAATTCTAAAAGTAAAAGAAATATATCTCGGGGCATATATCGACAGCCCTGCCCTGCAGTATTTAAATTGTATATAATATATTTTTTAGAATAATTGAAATGTTTAAGTTTGCTAAGAAATATATTTCGTAGTAGCAGAAATCGACCTCGGGGCATATATTGACAGCCCTGCAGTATTTAAGTTGTAAATTATTTAATATTTGGAATAATGTTTAAGTTTGCTAACAACTATTTTTCGTAGTAGAAGATGTTAAAATAAAAGTCGAAATATAGTTAAAATATAGTTAATAATATCCATACCGTCATTAGAATATTCCTAATGCATGTAAGAAATTAAAATGATTTTCAAGACCGGACGCAAAATATAACCATACCTTCAATAATCGGATCAATGACGTCACTGATCAAAATCTGTCAAATCAGCTACAAAAAATCTTCGCCCAGCCCTATAATAATTGAAGCTTCAAAAAATCGAATCAGTATATTTGATTATTTAAAAAACTTCGTAGCGATTAAGGCATCCAATCCCGGGATTTCGGGATTGAGAAATTTTGAGCAAATCCCGAAAATTGGCACGAAATTGACAAATCGATAATTTCAGATTCCTCGGTGAGCTAAAAAAAACAACGAATTTTGGAGATAATCCGGGGAAAAGTATAGCTAATTGAGGATTTCAAATTCCTCGGTGAGCAAATCCCAATCCCGGGATTGAAAATTAATCAATCCCGAAATCCCGGGATTGAAAAAAGGCTTCGGGATTGGATACATTAGTAGCGATGCAAACTTTCAAAAAAAGCTCTCTCAATATTATTACGATGCTTCAGTTCTAAGCCAGGAAATTTGAATTTTTAATATTAAAGACGTCCATTTCAATTCAAAAATATGCGATTCAAAATAAGCCGTAAGCATTGGTCGAAAAATGTGCTGTTCAAAATAAACAGTTATCATTGGGCAAAGAGTACAGTGTGACGAACGTATTTGTGATTATTTTATCGGCTATTAATGTGAAGTTATTTTTAATAGAAGACTGGTCTTCAGCATATCGCACAACATCATGCTTCATGTCCAGAAACCAGTGGAAAACAATAAATGAGCCCATGGGAAAGGCGAAACCCGGGTCGTTAGTGACAAAATCTGTGAGAACGTACATAGTTTGAACGATTCAAATTTAATATTGAAATTCCACCAAGCACCTTCAGTCGAAATCTTAAACTATATATTTTTACTTATAATTTGTTGTTGCCTATCAAATTGTATCTAAGAAAATGTATCTTAACTGTATCATTGAGAAGATATCATCTTCGGTGTGATGCAGAAAGGAAAGAAACAAGTTTATCGAAAAAAAAAAAAAGTTGAGCAAATTTTTATTGGTTTTTATGTCACTGTTTAACCTCTGTCACTTATGCTGGAGCGCCTGCGTGTATATAATTTAATTGTAAAGAACGATCCAATTGCAAATACAATTGTCAATACTATCACACCAAATGTTATAAAAATAGTTTCTGCAGTCGTGAAGCACTTGTCGGAAACTTGAGTAATAACTGTCAACTCTTTCTTTTTATGAGTTTTATGAGTCTTCTTTATATATTCCAGGTTTGATGTATTCTTTCATACAATCAACGCAGCCTACTTCATCGTCCATAGTCGAACAATCAAATCGTGAGTCACAAATCCATTTAACACTAATCAAATGCCCTGATCCACATAATAATAATAATCATATTTATGGCTACATATATTGAATTTTAAATCTGTCTATTTGATTTTATTTTTAAGGTTTTAATTTTTTTATTTTTATTAAATTCTACTTATGACCGGTTTCGAAAATGTCAAAGGAGAAGACTTTGGTCAAAATGGATATTGAAAAAAATAGTCGTGTAGTAACATTTTTTATTGATCATATGCCGATTTATTACAATGTTAACAATGTTACTTAACGGTGAGGTTGCACCATAAGCAATTCACTGAAAACCATTCTTCCTGACATCTAGTAGGAAATGATAGTAAGCTTCATACAAAAGCTTTTACCTTTTTTACGCGAACTAGCGCCATAGAATTCTATATTTTGTATTCAAAAAGCATCTGTCAAAATGACATTTGATTTCGGCCATGGGCTATGTGTCGGCTCATGTGAATGTAGCTTCGCAAGCTGTAAAATGTTTTATTGAAGCTTTGATAATCGTATTAAAACCACACGGCCGCGCGGCCATAATGAATAATGGAGGCGAAGTACCGAAAAATATTTCGTATAATTTATCAGTGCTCTTCGTAATAATGTGTGGTTTTAACGCGGTTGTTTTTAGCTAAGTGTGTGAGGTTTTTCGTCGAAATAATCCATGACTAGCTATATAACACTTTAACCCAATGCTATTCTGTAGGAACTGTATTTACGGATAAAAGAATAAACAATATAATATACAAAAATAAACGGCGTTAACTGAATTTTCGGTAAGAAAATGAAGCTTGTTGTAAAACATATTAACCGAATATATAAATCCTTCACAAGACTAAATTGAACCAAGCGTTGCTATAACCCCGAGTGCAGAGCGATTCTTAGGTTATTCGATCATGGTTATCTAGAAGAATTACCAAAGAAACTAAAAAACAATTACTCGACGAAAAGAGTTACCAATGAATAAAGAGTTCATTAAACAACTTTATAGTATAGAAAACGTTTTAACGTAAAGAGCAGTGTTTATCTATATATATAAAACAAAGTGGGGGTTGTTACACCACGTATAATTTGGCTATAACTTGGCTGATTTTAATGATCTTTGATTTATTAAATTCGTATCCGCCTAGAATAGCAGAATAAGCATTAAAACATCGGAAAAATATCACGGAAAATAAATTATGAAGAAAATTAATATTCTCATACAGTTTTCAAATGGCGAACAGCTTGAAATAATGAAAATGTCGTTTTATGCAGATTTCATCCGCTAGGTGGCAATTTTTCCTATATTCATTTGTTTCTGCTTCTTTTGCGTACGATTGACTTTTAAATGATTTTAAATTTAGAGTATGGATCAGAATAAAAAAATTCGATGATATGAAATGAAAACGAAAGAAAATCGGATAATATTGAAATAAGGTTATGTTTATAATTAGGTATGATAATTTTTTTGACAAAAATATTACGCTGTTTGCACGAACGTTGCTCTACTTTGAGATGCCACGTTATTACACTTGGAAAGCTACATCGAAGAAATTTTAACGTCGAAAGCAAGGCGATGCGGTTCCTTCTCATCCAAATGACTACTGATGCTCTTGGTCGCATGTACACAGTTCATCCGAAAAATGATGAATGCTTCTACTTGCATGTCAACAGCTCAATTTGCTTGAAAATGATACTCATTGGGACATGACAATCGCTGAAGAAATTGTTTCTGAATCTCCAAGTCAGATGCGCACATTATTTTCTGTCATTATTTTGACATGCTTCCCATCGAATCCCCGTGAACTGTGGAACAAGTACAAGAATGACATGTCCGAATAAATTTTACATCGAATTCGTGTCAGTTTGAGGAATCCCGATCTCGAGATGAATGAAGAGATACATAACCAGGCTTTGCTTTTGATCGAAAACATGTGTTTCCTTATGTGCGGCAGTTTGTTAGTCAAGTTAGGAATGCCAACGCCAGATCGTGGAATGAACGACGATTTCAATCGAGAATCGGAGCGTGAACGTGAATATGATCGAGATGCATTGAACCAATCAGTTCGAACGAAAGTACCACTGTTGAACCCTCAACAGAAGGAAATTTACGATACGTAAATGAAGGTAATTGATGATGTAAATGGTGGCTTATTTTTCCTCGATGCGCCCGGTGGAGCTGGGAAGATATTCCTCATGTCATTGATTATAGTGACTGTTCGTGCAAGATCCGAAATTGCTGTAGCAGTTTCTTCTTCTGGCGGCCACGTTGATAGAAGGATGACGAACGGCTCATTCAGTGTTGAAATTGCCGTTAAATCTTTAAACCAGTGCTCCTCAACCTTTTATCTTCCACGGCACACCAACGTGTTCTTCAAAATTTCGCGGCACATCACAAGTAAAAATATGCATAATATACAGAAATTACATTAGTTTGTGTTTATATATGATACATACCACAAAAGAACCATATGGATATTTTATTACCATGTCCACTACTAATGTAGAGCACATGTACTCTCTATGGAGATTGTATTAAAAGAAAAGTTTCAGATTATTCAGATTTATTTACAAAAAAAGAATCAGTCAAAAGGCTGCACCAAAGTAGAGAAAAGTCCGTAAGTTTCCCACTTCAGTTGAATTTTCAGCTTCGGCTATTAAAGTGTTTCTAACATTTAGCGGTTAAAGTTATACTAACAAACATTTTATCGATTTGGGTATTCTGTATATGTAAGTCTGCGCAAGAATGTTTCGTGCATCTTGCGAAAGTTCAGTTTTGTATTTTAAAATGTCTTTAAAGAGAACAAATGAATTATATCTTTATAAATATCATTACAAATATGTCAAAGCATGTGTCCACATCTCAAATATAGATGGTTTTACATTTGATAGAATTTTTAATAACTAATAATGAACTGATGATAGCCCAGGTAGTAGAATTAACAAATTGTTGTATTCATTGAATATATTTTAATTTAAATATGCGATTATTTTTTTTATCAATTGTTAATTATTGATTACTTTTAACATCCAGGAAATCTTAAAAATTCATTAAAAAAAACCATGTTTTTTTAAAGATTTCTATTCCAATAAATATCAAATTTCCCACCCTTAGCTTTCATTGGGGTTGTAATTTGCCATGGCAAGAAATTATACTCTTTTAAAAATAAATTGGGTTTTTTTGGTTATTCTAAACACCTTTTTTCAATTCATTTATTTTTTTGAGCTTAGGGTCTGCAATTTTGGTGCCCATTATCGCCAAGTTAAAATATGCATAATATACAGAAATTACATTAGTTTGTGTTTATATATGACACATACCACAAAAGAACCATATAGATAAGATTTTTTTTTTATTAAAATCTCATTACCATTTTTATTTATGGACTGTCTTTTCACTTTGAAATCTAAAAAAATCTATTTTTTTTAAATAACTACCCCAATAAGAGCTAAGGGTGGGAAATAAGATATTAATTGAAATAAAAAGCTTTCAAGAAAACATGGATTTTTTCAATGCTTTTTAATGATCCCTGGAAGTCAAAAGTTATCAAAAATTAATAATTGGTAAAAAAATAATTGTAAATTTAAACTGAAAAACATTTAATGAATACAACGAACTGTTAATTCTACTACCCTGGCTATCATAAGCTCATTATTAGCTGTTCCAAATGTTAAAAACGGTAAAAACACTTATATTTAAGATGTGGGTACATGCTTAGACAAATTTGTAATGATATTTATAAAGAAATAATTCATCTGTACTCTTAAGCGATATTTTAAAATATAAAACTGAACTTTCGCAAGGTGCGAGAAACATTCTTGCGCAGACTGTACATATAAAATATTCTTCCAACCAAAAAATAATTATTTCTGCTTCTCTATGATAGTGTCATCAGAAATATTTTGTAGTATCGACCGAACTATTTATTTTTTCCGTTTATAAGAGATTCGCGCCGCAGCAGACCCAGCATCGCCTCGCGGCACACCGCTTGCGGAGCACTGCTTTAAACGACTGAAAAACTGACATGCAAGATTGCGAAACACTCAGCAATGACCAAAGTTTTGGTAGCAAGTAAAATCATCACCTGGGATGAATGGACAATGGCGCACAAATGCGCATTGGAAGCACTCAATAGATCTATGAAATATCTGTGCAATGACTCAAGATGTTTTATAGGCGCAATGATTCTACTATCTGGCGATTTCCGCCAAACACTACCAGTCATTCCAAGATTGACCGCTGCCGATGAAATGAAAACGCTTACCTCAAATCACGACTCTGGCGCTATGTAAAGAAACTTCAGCTGACGACAAACATGCGAGTTGCATTGCTAAACGATCTATCTGCCGAAGATTTCTCCAAGCAATTGCTGACTATCGGTAACGGGCGTGTTCCTGTCGACGAATCGAATGGATTGATTTTGTTACCGCCGGATTTTCGCACTTTCACTTCATTCAACAAAATGTTTCCGAACATCTAATCACAAAGATCACAATTGGTTGAATGAACGAGCAATTCTTGCGGCAAAGAACAAATATGTGGATCATTTAAACTTCACAATTCAAAATCAAATCGTTGGTCCACTGCATTCCTTCAAATCTATCGACCGTGTAACAAACGAAGACGAAGCAACCAACTATCCAACTTAATTTTTAAACTTATTGGATCTGCCTGGCTTGCCACCGCGCAATTTACAACTGAAGGTTGACTCGGTTAACAGAAAATTTATTCACTTTTAAGGTGTTCACTGTCAATACTTGGTGGAATGGCATTATAATAAAAATAATAAAACATTTTCAGTACTTTTTCCACATAAAATTTATTTGATCAGGACCGGTTTCGCTCATCGCGAGCATTATCAACTGATGATAATGCTCAGATGATAATAACTCAGTTGATAATGCTCACGATGAGCGAAACCGGTCCTGATCAAAAACAAATTATTTAGTGCGAAAAGTACTAAAAATGTTTTATTATTTTTATTACAACATTTATTGATTCTGAGGCGGTACGAAGTTCGTCGGGTCAGCTAGTTTATCATAAAAGTAAACCCCACTAAGGGGCAAATTGTATGTTTCGGGGGCACTATTTGTTACATTTTTCAAAATGGATAACGGATTACAACACAGACATGTTGCTTGTAACAAGGTGAAAAAAAAACTTATATAATAATCCATTATCTCCAACTAAACCATCTGGACTCGCGGCTAAAAATGAGAAATCTCTCATGATGAAAAGGCCGCAATGGACGACAATTTACACTGTATATTTGCTCATACGAATCGATAGCAGTCTGCTCATTTTGTCTACCATATATAATCTCTTTTGTTACAATTTCTCTTTTGAGAAATAGGTTTTTCTCTCTATTATGCTGGATTGTGGAGTTTCGCATTTTATAAATTATTCCACACATTGATGCCGTGCCTGTATCACTTGTCTGACTATTGCCAGTTGTAATTGTATGCAGAGTGCTAAAATTACGTCGGAATAATGTCGGATACGCGTATATCAAATGAAATAAGCTGTCGGAATGAAATAGATTATAAGGTCGATACAAACAATGATCACGGAGGTGATTGATGAAATCTTAAATTGACAATAAATAATTTAAAAAAGGTATGTTGTATTATAAATGTTAGAGACGGTAGTTATTATTGTGCATATAATATAAGGTAGAAAAATCAATCGTATGTTATTAGACATAAGGTATCCAAAAGAAGAAGGTTATATAATATTATAGTCGAGACCAACAATGATGCGTTTGGATGCATTCACAGATCACATACAGAGATGCATTTCAGTTGTCAATAGAATGAATATTCGGTATGCTTGCATAGATATCGTAGTATGTGTGAATCGCTTACGAGACCATACAACCAAACAAGTTATTTCTTCCTACTTGCAAACAATCTACGGGTGACATAATGTTAAATTCTTTGTTTCAAAATTATGTCGTCAAAAAATCCAAGCAGCGACGCCTTTATGCCACCGATTAAGACTACCAATTGTGTATTTATTTTAAGTATATCTAGAAAATTAACGAAAGCTCTTAAAATTATAATAAATATACCAAAGACTAAAAAAATAAATATTATACGAAGCGCCGATCCATTTTTTGGGCTTATTTGCTAAAAAAGTCGTATTATATAGCTTTGATATTGACCGTTTTTTTTCAATCCAAATAAAGCACTTATTACGTATAAAACCAAAAATTTAGCGATCCGTATAAATAAGATGAATCTTTGAACTATCTTTGAGTTTTTAAATCAGTGTCAAAAAACAAACCGTTAATATTCTGGATGGTAATAACGAGAGCCTTTTTTTTGCTTTTTTTTTAAATAATGAAGTTAATAATCGACAATTAAAAAATATTTTTCTGACTACCTTTAGATTTATTACGACAAATATAAATACTAATAGAAAATTTAAATTAACTTTGATTATTCCACGTATTGTGTAACTAACTGTGACACGTGTTTCGCCTCTTTCAGAGGCATCTTCAGACTTACTATCGCAAAGTTTGCTTAAGTAATGAAGCAAGATTGATTCTAACATTTTAAAATTATAAAATTACAAAATGGATTGGGTTTTTTTTCTGCATGAGACGTTTTTTTCATGCAAAGAGACTGACATTAAATAAAAAACTAGATGTTTTGATCGAATCCCATAAAATCCAAACGTTTTCGGTTACACAGACGTCAGGACATTTTAGCTCTCATAAATTCTTTGATCGTGTTAAGAACCTGTCATCACATACATTCAGTGTCTCAGAAATGAACCTTTTGTCAAAAGGCCTTAAATTTAACATATCCAACAGTATGTTAGAAAAATGTGTTGAAAATCTAGCAGTAGATTTAGATGTTGCTCTATTCAAACAACCAGTTGCTTTTAAACATATTTGTGCCCAACAAATAAAAGAATTAGACTTAAACTCATTGAAATCATCGAATTCCGATATGCGGACGGCGAAAAATATCAAAGATATTTTACGTCGAGAAAACCTTACTCTGACGAAAGCAGATAAAGGCAATTCCATAGTAATTTTAAACTCATTAGATTATACATCGAAAGTGGAAGACTTCTTGTCGAAAGGAGATCATTTCCAATTACTTAACAAGGATCCTACATCCAAATTTCAAGATGAGGTAAAAACGTGTGTCAAAAACTGCCCTATCATTTTCTACTTAAATAAAAATAAAGTTATTAATTTAAACCCACAAGCTCCGAGATTATTTGGCTTACCCAAATTACACAAACCCTTGATACCGATTCGTCCCGTGGTATCTTTTTGTAGTTCTCCATCTTACAAAATCGCCCGTGAGTTAAATGACGTTTTTAATTCTTACAACGTGTTTAAACCGAAGTATACAGTTAAGAATAGCATTGACTTCACAGAAAAAATCAAAGACATACAATTAACTAGTAATTGTAAATTAGTATCATTCGACGTAACAAATTTATTTACTAACGTACCAACGGAAGAGTGCAAAAATATAGTAAGCGAAATTTTAACTTTTTCGGATATTAATAGCAACGTCGTTAAAGAAATGCTTAGACTTTTTTAATATTTGTATTGAACAAAACTATTTTTTGTTTAATAAAAAATTTTACAAACAATCGGTAGGATTACCTATGGGTGGTCCTATTTCACCTTTGCTCGCGGATATTTTTATGGATTATTTTGAGAATAATCTCTTTAAGTCAAATCACACGTTACTTAAAAATGTAAAAACTTGGTATCGTTATGTAGATACATGTGTATGTATATGTATAACAGATAGACAGTTAGATACATTTTTACGTCATATAAATTCATTGCATACAAATATTAAATTCACACTAGAAATCGAGCAACAAAAAACCTTAAATTTTCTTGACATAACAATAAAGAAAAATAATAGCAACAGATTAGAATTTGCCATTTACAGAAAGCCTACTTATACAGATGTCGTCATTCACCATCAATCAATTCACCCGTGGTCGCAAAAACTCTCATCATTCCATGCAATGATTAATAGATTAGTTAACATCCCTCTCACTAAAGTCAACTTTGAATTAGAGTTAAACATTATTAAACAGATAGCTGTAAATAATGGTTACAACACAGACGTAGTAGTTAACTTACTTAAGCGTAAGCAAGTTAAACAACTCATAGTAAATAATATTTTTTCAGGAGAGAAGAAAGCAAACGATAATATTAAAAACTGGCGTAGAATTATTTATTTAGGAGACATCTCGTCAAAGATAGTTAAATTTTTGCCAGACAATATAGAACCCGCGTTTTATACAGTAAATAATTTAGGTAAAATTTTATTGAACAGTAAAGATCGCGTAGATTCATCGTCACAGAGTGGTATCTATCGACTCTCTTGTGGAGACTGTCAAGCGTCTTATGTTGGACAGACAGGTAGAAACTTTAATATTAGAATTAAAGAACATATAAGATGTCTAAAAAGTAACAATTTTTCTGAGTTTGCCAATCATTTAATAGAAAATAATCATAATTTTAATCAGATTTGTAATTTAGAAATACTCCACCGAGTAAATAAAAAGGGTTTAAAGATGAATAGCTTAGAATTTTTAGAAATTAATAAAACTCTTAACAAAAAAGAAATATTATTAAATAATATTCTTAATAGCACAGGCGGTTCCCCGTTACTCAAATTGTTTCCAATTAATAGAGTAATCACAAACCTAGATGATTGACTGCAGCTCATTAGTTTTAATAGTTTGTAATGTTTAACGTCATTAGTAGTATGATTAAATTTGTTTGCACTGTTTCGATTTTATAATCCCCTCTTTGCTTCCATTAAAAAGGAAAAATCCCATTCTGATTGTTTACAACTCATTAGTAAAATTAGTGTCATTATCTGTTTGCTTTATTTCGATTCTACACCCCCCTCCTTGCTCCTCTTAAAAGGAAAAAAAACCCAATCCATTTTGTAATTTTATAATTTTAAAATGTTAGAATCAATCTTGCTTCATTACTTAAGCAAACTTTGCTTAAAAAGATTTTTTTTTCCGGGTATTATAGACTCTCGGAGTTGGCACACTTAAGAACAAATAGGAGGGCAAGTCAAAGAAGTGGTTTTTTGACCGAGGTCAATCTACACTTCTAATAAGGTATTTGTTTCTTGGGAAGAATTAAGTTTTTCTGGGCGAGCATAAAGCCGCTTACGAAAGCAAAATAAAAAAAAACACAATTACACTAATTATTAATGGCATCAAAATATACCAAAAAATAATTTGGAAAATAATTTCAATAGTTTTTAAGATCATGTATAACGTTACAAGTATATCTGTCGTTTCTTCATTTGCATTTGACGAATTGTAGAATGTTATCCCATCTTCTATTCTACGATCTACATGTTTACACCCGCAATGCGTTGCAGTTTGTGTGCAGATCAAGGAGTCATTGATGTATACCCCGTCTTCATCATAGCGATTCGTGCAGTCAACGCAACCAATCTCATCATGCAAATCTTGGCAATCAGCTTCTTTGTCACATAGAATGGCCACGTTGACTGTAAAACCTGATCCACATTTGAATAATTCACCTGGGTCAATCATCACATAAGTACCATTTGATGGGTCCCATTCATTTAAAAATTTGGAGTCGTCGGTATCCAAATCCGGTCGATTGTTCCGACCGTCAGTCAATAGTGCGTGATTGAGACAAGCAACTATAATTACCACGAATTTCATATTAGGAGACATAATAAATTTAGTGGAATGATTTCTTGCAAACCTGAAAATGAAAAAAAATACAAATTAATAAAACAGAACAAAACAAATACAAAAGGCAAATAGTTGTAAATTGGACCATATGAATGATGTAAATAAATCTCTTCAAGCAAAAAATGGGCATTTTAAAAACGATAGATTCCATTAATCCAAATATATCTTTGAACAGACGTTATTTATAAATTCTAGTTTGTCAATTCACCGCTACAAGGCAGTGCAGTGATTTTACGTCGCTGTCAACGTGTAACATTTTACAATGTGTCAATTTTCCAGGACCTTAGAACGCTCATACCAAATGCAAGTGAAACACCTTTCCAATATGCATTTTTTTTTGCGAATTGTTTATTGAATCTGATATCGAAATCAAGTACATAGCTGTCACAATTTTAAATAATATAACAGTTTATTTCATGATGTTATTGAGGGTGAGTGTAGCGATCTACAACGACACCTATAATTAAATGGCTTATTTAAGAACATTTACGTGATTGATAGAACCAATGAACAGGTAGCCAGTGGCGTGCGCACCTCAACCGAAACACAATACATGTTTATTTTTGAAAATATTATTAGACACGAACAAAATCTAATCTGACAGTAATTATTTTTTAAAAATCTCTTGCCCAAAAATAAATGTTACCAATTTACATTATTATTAAAAAAAAAAAAACAATTAAGTAAGAAATGTTACTAACAATACATTCTATGGTGCATGCAGTAGAACTTCGATTATCCGGATTGTTCAAAATACCTAAACATTTTTTTAAATAATTTGCTAATTTTCTCGTAGCGAATTGCATCCACCATTGTTTACGTACGTGATGGAATGCATGCATACCATTTGGTTCGTTGTTGGAAATCAAAGAAGTCTCCCAGTTGAATATTACCACCAGAGAAAAGGCAGGGCGAATGGTGAAATTTTTAAACGCTTGTATGAAAAACAGATCTTTCCAAAAGATAAAAAATATCAAAAATCCATTAATAAAATAGGAAAAATATTATTGTCACTAGACTAGATGTTTACGGTAAAACTTGGAACTTCTTAGACGTGTCAGCACTCAGCAGTGAGAAAATCATGGAACAAAATCTTGAAAAGACTGATAGGAAACTTAAGCAACAGCTCCTCTAATTTTGTTTTAAATCACTGCTACTATTTTTTTTCATCTATGAACTAGGAGTTATTACTACAGGTTGCTTATTTTTTTTTAATGTATAAATATAATTTCCCGAAAAATATTGTGTTTATTTTTGGAAAATTCCGCCCCTGCCGCACCCCCCTTTCTACACCACTGGACAAGACGAGAAATCGCGAACCAAAAGCAAACTTTCCGCGTAAGTTACGACGCGAACCAGTGGCGGATCCAGAAATTGTCTCTAGAGGGGGCCATTCAATTTTAAAATAAACACGATGCATAAATAAAACATTAAGAAATACTTTTATTAATTATTTTAAAATTATATATCTATGTAAAAATAGTCAATACATAATTAAGTATGTATTCTATAAAACATAGTAAACTAAACAATTAAAGAGCCCGTTTTACATATATACCCGTAGTAGGTTTTAATAAATTAAAAAAATGGAAAATAAATCCTCTGGAGGGGGGGGGGGGCAAGACCCCAACGCCCTCCCTGTGGATCCACCAACGAAGTGAACTAATATTAGTGTGATACATTTTGAACTATCACAATGGAAAATTACGTGGATTGAACTTATCGACTGCTTAATGGGAAATTATTTTTTAAGATTTAAAATAAATAGGTATTTGATTGAAATGAACACACTAGGATAGTGCACGCGATGACTGAAAGCGGTTCTGATATTTGTAAAAAATATTGGAATCAATACAAAAATTGAGTTGTATTAAAAAAACACTTACAGTGCAGGAGCAGTGATAGTCGCGGACTTCAGTGGCTTGATTGAGTGTGTACTGGTAAATGTAAACTGTAAGTCGCCTTATATACCATTTTTTTAAATATTTATCTAATCAGCGATCAGCGAATAAGCATTGTATTGTATTGTGGTATATACTTCGTGTATAAATAATACCAATCGATTAGCCCAAGATTTTTATAGCGATAAGACATTCGAGTAAATTACTCAAACACCACGAAAAATTGTCTTAGACTCTAAATCTAAATCGATACCTTCGTTGATAATGTCAAGTCGCGAGACAACACCGATAAACCAGTGACAAGAGACTGCTTGCCGCGCTGTTGCCGACACACATACATACATCCATCACCAGATGCTCCAAGAAGTGGTCAAAAATTTGACTTCCAGATGACGCTTTTTTCGAGCTAGCCCCGATGACCGAAATATTATATATTTAATCGCTAATGGCGTACAATTATTTTTCCAATAAAGCGGATATCTTGGCTAGTCCGACGAGTCGTGTGTGCTTTATTTCATTTTAAAAGCTCTATATATCTAAAAAAACACTAATAATTGTGAATTTTATTATTTTTATTTAGATACATTTGATGTATGTATATCATATGCACCAACCATTATTCACATTCATCAGCGGATTAGCCCATGAGCGCTCTAGGCGCGCGATTGAGACCTCCAATCTAAGGATCCTCAAAAAAGTTTAAGCAATTCTAATAATAGGGCCTCCAAATTCGACTGCGCCTGGGGCCTCACAATAGATTAATCCGTCACTTTTTACATCTTCATGTGTATATAACTGAATTAAATAGTATTGATTCTCGTGAGTTTTTGGGCATAGTAATGGAAGAATGTCGGGTTCAATGTTTGTGGTTGCTTTTCTCAGTACACTACTCAGGCTATCATCGTTCAAGCGGTCTCTGTGTTGGAAAACGGTTGCTCGCAAACGTAAGTGATTCTGAAAAAAAGCGACGTTCTTACGTAGGTTGGAGAACAGCTAGCTTTACGGGAAGACATTGGTAGAAACTCTTCAGATCGCCTTCCTGCTATTTCGATTGCAGTAGGTCGCTCATCGATGGATACTGAGAAAGGATTGGCGAACAGATTAAACCTAGATTTAAAAAAAATATTTTCATTTGTGTTATCACTTCCACTTTTATTAAAAAATATTGAGACCGGTTTCGCTCACGACTAACATTATCAATTGAAAAGAAAGTACAATTTCACAGTGCTATATATACAAAATAAACTGTAATAAAAATGGTGTAATCAGGGCTGTGGAGTCGGAGTCGGAGTCGCGGTATTTTGACCGGAGTCGGAGTCGTGAAAAATGAGCGGCTCGATTTTTTTTTTTAATATTTTCAATGAAGTGTATTCAAACAAACGAGTACAAAGTTTTGACATTTCATGCTTGGCTGACTACATATAATCTGATGGACTACATATATATAAGTTAAAATGAAAAATTTCTTCGGAGTTGGAGTCGTTAAATATTTTAAAGCGAAGCCGTCTTTTTTTACACGACTCCATAGCCCTGGGTGTAATGCATAATTGGTGTTGAAAAGAATTTACAAATTACAGTTCGAAATATGAATAAGTGTCACTAAGCTGATAAAAGATTAAAATGTTTGATACCCCTAAAATGTAATGACAAAAACCATAAAAGAGTAACAAGCTGTAAGCCCGTTGCCAGCAACGTGAGACTTTTGTTGCATTATAGAAAAGTCAGAAATTTACTGGCATGAACAATTTAATGCATATTTATTATTATATATGTTTATAATCTAATAACACATAATAAATAAAATCCGTTTTTATTTTTTCACTAGGGTACTCAACGTTTCACCCACCACCAACCTTTGGTTATCTCCATTCGCCATTTAACATTCGGAAAGAATTTAAAAGTTTGCCTCCCTTTAGAAGATTTCTCCCATCAAGCCTGCCAAACTTTCATTGCAGCTTCTATTGCCACGCTGCGCGCTGCAATTCTATGAGCCTTAGAATTGTAAGGATCTGGTCGAGGAGGAGGCAGTAACTGAATTATAGGGCATTTAAAGAATTCTCCGCGTCATTTGGGAAAAAAGTTGAGTTAAATAGATAAAATCTCATATTTTCAACTGCACTTAATTATTAATTAACTTTTAATTTCTGCACACTGTAGTGCATGCAACCAAGTCTTGAAGAATTTCTTCTCGGGACATTTCTGGCAAAATTTTGAACACGACTAACGTTGTTACGCTACGGAATACACCCTATAAAAAGAGTGTGAAGCCGTAGCGGGTGGTGGTGGGTACAACGTTGAGTACCCTAGGGAATTAAAAAAAAAAAAAAAAAACACTTACAGTTATACCACGTTTAACAGCTGTTGGTGAATTAAACGCATGTCTCAGATTATCAGTTTTGTGGCGACACGTGAAGAAATTGGCTTTCAAGGCCAGCATGCGTGTAGAACTACAATATGACACATCCGCTGAACGTTTCGCAAAATAGTTGTTGGATATTGGGAATGGAAAATTGGAAATAGATGAATCCACACAATGTATTACATTGCCAACAAACTTCTGTAAAATTACAAAAACAATAAGAGAATTTATTCACAAAGTTTTCCCAAAAATATCGCAATAAATTCTTCTGAATTCTTAAATTCACTTGATTTGCCAGCTATGCCGTCACACGTTTTAACATTGAAAATTGGCGTACCCGTCATTCTTATCCGAAATATAAATCCGCTACTTTGCAACGGTACCAGAAATTTAGTGAAAAAGATAACGCACAATATAATTGAAGCTAAAAAAATTTAAAGGAAAATTTAAAAGGGACGATGTACTGTTGCCAAGAATCTCAATGATTCCAACAGAATTAAAACACAAACACGTTCTTTCTTTGAGTGGCATTGCAACGCATGCCGGGTACTTGCTAGTACATTATACATTTAAGTTCAATTATAAAAGTATTATAAACAGAATCATTTCTCCAAATGAAACACGTTTTAAGAATACAGTCAATCCTGTTTTTATGTGCGATTTCGAAGTTATGCGGTTTTTTAGAAATGCAAATTTTCAAAAAGTGTACTATATTAACGTACAAAATATTGGATCAAGAGTACTTATCGTATTTTGGATATAATAGAGAATGAATCATCCAACACTAACCGACATTTGGAACAAAAATACGATTATGGACCGGTTAAATAAATGATGTTACATCTGCCATTGCTGAATTAAGTCTACGTCCTTGGGTGTATTACAGTCGATGACACCATTGAAATATCAGCTGAAATTATTACTTGCAAACCTGGCTCATTCCAAAGTTGTTGAAATATGAACCATGATTGTATTTTAGTGGATAAAAATCAATTTCGAAAGTATTTTTAGAAATCAATCTCAAAAATGGCTTGACAACATCAAAAATATCATTCCAAAATAATGCAAGACTTAGTAATGTACTTTTAAATGTGCACTTTTTTCAAAACGAAATTCAAGTTTCATTATTAAGCCATTTTGGAATAAGCCGCGTTTGCAAGTTATACTCTCAATTATAAATAATAATATTGTTATTCAAAATACGCTAATTCAAATAAGTTTTTTAGAAAGAATTAACAATATTGAAAATGGAGATGAAACTTAATATAAAAACGTAAAGCATTTTTATAAGAGTGTAGCGATAAAAGTATCGGAGTAGAGCTAGGATATGAAAAAGCTAACAAAGCATAGATTTATTGAATTAAATTTGTTTATTTCTTATAAATATGATAAAATTATATATAATAAGTTTTGTAAATTTAGTAAGTTTTATAAACTTTTTGTGAACATCCACTCTCAATGTGGAGCATAGGGCCTTCTGATTTTTGGAATAATGTTTAAATTTGCTAACAACCATTTTTCGTAGTAGTAGAAATTTCGTAAATTATTGAATTTTTGGAATAATGTTTAAGTTTGCTAACTACCAGTTTTCGTAGTAGCAGAAATTTCGTAAATTATTTAATATTTGGAATGATGTTCAAGTTTGCTAACAAACATTTTTCGTAGTACCAGAAATTTCATAAATTATTTAATTTTTAGAATAATGTTTAAGTTTGCTACAAACCATTTTTCGTTGAAGCAGAAATTTCGTAAATTACCCAATTTTTGGTATAATGATTAAGCTTGCTAACAACCATTTTTCGTAGTAGCCGAAATGTCGTAAATTATTTAATTTTAGGAAAAATGTTTAAGTTTGCTAACAACCATTTTTCGTAGTAGCAGAAATTTCGTAAATTATTTAATTTTCGGAATGATGTTTAAGTTTGCTAACAACCAGTTTTCGTAGTAGAAAAAATTACGTTAATTATTGTATTTTTGGAATAATGTTTCAAGTTTGCTAACAATCATTTTTCGTAGTAGCCGAAATGTCGTAAATTATTCAATTTTTGGAATGATGTTCAAGTTTGCTAACAACCTGTTTTCGTAGTAGCAGAAATTACGTAAATTACTTATTTTTTGGAATAATGTCTAAGTTTGTTTACAACTATTTTTCGAAATAGCAGAAATTTCGTAAATTATTGTATTTTTGAAATGATGTTTAAGTTTGCTAACAACCATTTTGCGTTATAGCAGAAATTACGTAAATTACTTTTTTTTGGAATAATGTGTAAGTTTGCTAACAACTATTTATTCGTAATAGCAGAAATTTCGTGAATTATTGTATTTTCGGAATAATGTTTAAGTTTGCTAACAACCATTTTTCGTAGTAGCCGAAATGTCGTAAATTATTTTATTTTTGGAATGATGTTTAAGTTTGCTAACAACCATTCTTCGTCATAGCAGAAATTTCGGTAATTATTGTATTTTTGTAATAATGTTTTAAGTTTGCTAACAACCATTTTTCGTAGTAGCCGAAATGTCGTAAATTATTTTATTTTTGGAATGATGTTTAAGTTTGCTAACAACCAGTTTTCGTAGTAGCAAAAATAACGTAAATTATTTAATTTTTGGAATAATGTTTATGTTTGCTAACTATCATTTTTCGTAGTAGCAAAAATTTCGTAAATTAATGAATTTTTGGAATAATGTTTAAGTTTGCTAACAACCATTTTTCGTAGTAGCAGAAATATCGTAAATTATTATATTTTGGAATAATGTTTAACTTTGCTAACAACCATTTTTCGAAGTAGCGAAAATTTCGTAAATTATTGTATTTTTGGAATAATGTTTAAGTATGCTAATAACCATTTTTCGTAGTTGTAGAAATTTCGTAAATTATTGAATTTTTGGAAGATTTTTTTAGTTTGCTAACAATTATTTTTCGTAGTAGAAGATTTAAAAATAAAAGTCTAATTATAGTTATATAAAATATCCATACCGTCATTAGAATATTCCTAATGCAGGTAAGAAATTAAAAAGATTTTCAGGGCCGAATGCAAAATATAACCTTACCTTCCAATAATCGAATCAATGACACTGAACAAAATCTGTCAAATCAGCTCTCAGCCCTATAACTATAGCTTCGAAAAATCGAATCAGTACATTTGATTATTTAAAAAACGCTCTAGGCGCCCGCTTGAGGCCTCCAATCTAAGGATCCTCAAAATAGCATAATATTATCTGTAAAACACAAGCAATATTTAAAATTCAGTTTTAGCAATTCTAAAAATAGGGCCTCCAATCTCGACTGCGCCTGGGGCCTCCCAATAGATAAATCCACCACTCTTCACATCTTCATGGGTACATTTTCACAACTGAATTACATAGCATTGATTCTCGTGAGTTTTTGTAAGAAAATGTAAGTGATTCTGAAAAAACGCGACGTTCTAACGTAGGTTGGAGAACAGCTAGCTTTACGGGAAGACATTTTTAGAAACTCTGCAGATCGCCTTCCTGATATTTCGATCGCAGTTGATCGTTATTCTGCAAATCTTTCAGCTCCAACTGCAAAGATGAATCGGCCACATTGATGGATTGTCGAACATCTTGGATTGGCGAACATATTAAAGATAGATTTTTAAAGAAAAGGAATATTAATTCGTACTGCTCCCACTTTTATTTAAAAAGATTAGGACCGGTTTCGCTCACGACGAGTATTATCAACTGATAAGAAAGTACAATTTAACAGTGCTATTTACACAAAACAAACTGAAATAAAAAAGGTGTAATGCCATAATTGGTATTGAAAAGAATTTTCAAATTACAGTTCAAAATATGAATAAGTGACAATAAACTGACTCTTCGAATTCAAGCATTTTTTAAACTTTATAACCATTAATTTTTAAATTCAATTAAATAATTTTAAATTCATTTTTTTAAAAAGATTCTGATTATATGTTTGAATCAATATTACACTGCACAAGATAGTACAATTCTCTTTTTTATGTTTATCGGTAATATCAGGTATTTTTTTTGATGATAATTTATTTTGAGATTGCCAACAAAATATATGATTCATGAAATTATTCATTGTGATGAAGAGAAAGAAGATATGAAAGATCAATAAATTAATTTACAGATTACCCAATTACAAATATTTGAGGTATCAGTAGTAAACAAAATATGTTTAATATTTGGTCTTATCGCGGTGTCCATGGGCTCGAATTCCAGATCGGACATGTTCATAAATTGACTGCTTAATCGATTCATAGATTGTCTTTGAAGGCCTGGGTATGTACGAGGATCTTTGAGGACAAGCGGTTATGACTTTTTTGAAGCCATCCGAATTGAAAAAATCAAAACGTGAAGACGAAAACGTGAAACGTTGAAGAGTGTTTTTTTTTCATTCGATAAACTTTGTTCCTTTTGTATCACACCGAAGATAAAATCTCCACCATGAATACATTTGAGTAATTTTAATTTTTGCGGCCCACCCAAAAATCTTCGCTGACCACCGGTTAAGAAACATTGTCATAAAGGACATATTATATTTTATCTATATGATACTATTTAAAAAAATGTTGAAGAAAAATACTATCCATTCCAAATACGAGAGTTTGATTGTCTTTTCTTCTTTATTTTGTTTGTCTTCTTTCTGTGTTAAAAAAGGCCCATACAAATTAAATGTACCAATTACATATGTTGCAAATAAACAAAATAGAGAATTTTCACACTCTTACTAAAAATCAGAAAAGTATTGGCTTAATATATTGCATAAAGACAATTCTGTCTTTTGCTGTTTAATGAAATAATAACAGCAACAGGGATTGTTCATCCATCATAGCGCCACGATGCTCGGACGGCAACAGTTTTGTAAAAATTATGTGTGTATGAGCTATTTCGATTCCATTTTTAGTTCTTGGAGATTTATTTGATTGAAAAAGATTGCGCTTTTCAACTAGTTGAAAAATGCTTGCCATGAGCAAAACCGGTCCTGATCTTGATAACTAAAAGTGGAAATTAAGTACAAAGGAATATTGTGTTTTTTAAAAATACCAAGTATTCACAGTGAACACCCTAAAAGTGATGAATAAGATTGATTTTCCATTGCTTATTTAAATGCAGTCTGAACTTTTTTGTGAGATAACGATTTCAAAAAACATTTCCCGTCGCCTTTTTTGTCGGCTTTACAAATTAAAAAATTTTCGAAGCAAAATAAATATAAAATTGATTTTGATTTGAATGATGATTTGAAACATTTAAAATGCCGGAAAAGACTGTCGGAACTCCGTTCCACCGCATTACACAGAGAAAAGGGACCGCTTATATAATAATTTACAATTAGAGTCAACGTGGGCTAGTAATTAGCAATGCTTTGATTTCTTAGGAAATTTTGAGAAAAGTCGAAATTGTACTTCACATTTTATTTGTAAGCTTTGCGATGTTATGTCTGATGATACTTCCCAAAGAAGCGAAACACGTGACACATTTTGTAACACTACAAGAGAATTTAATTTATTCATACTTGCACATGGTTATCTTATTTTACAATATCTTGTGCACCCATTTTCGTTTCAACAAAAGAAACTTGGTGGTAATTCATCGATTTCTATTTTTCATTACCATCTGACAATTATTTTTTGAAACGTTCAGCAGATGCATCATATTGTAATTCTACACGCATATTAGCTTTCAAAGTCAATTTATGCACATGTCACCATAAAACTGATGATTTGAGACATGCACTTGAATCATCAGCAGCTGTTGAACGTAGTATAACTGGTAGAGTTGGTCGAAAAACACCAGACAATAAAAAAGGTTCGCCACCAAAGACCTGTTCATTTCCTCTCAAATCTTTAAGTGTACATATAGTGAAGATTTTCCAATGCCTTTTTGTGCGCCATAGTAAATTCGTCCCATTTAATGAGTTGATATGACTAAAGTACATCATCAATCATGATTTTTTTTTGATATTGCATGTTGGTATTCAAAGGAAATTTCTTTACTGAATGCGCTATTTGACCACCATCCAAGAGATTTGCTGCAATTGCAAATGAAGCGATTGTCAAAAATATTGTTTCGTGATCCAATGTTTTGGCTTGTGTTTGATTGCATGCATAATTCTGTCTTACGCTAATCGTTGTCCTGGGACCAATTTCGGAAGATTTGTTCGAACGAATGTACCCAATTTGTCGACATCAAATTGTGTTTCTCGTTCCTAATCACGGTCAAAAGGGTTGTTTGCATATCATTGTATCAGACGATCGGGCTTGAGCAGTGAGAGCTCGAACGGTTTCCAAACTTGCTCGTCTGTTTCTGAAGCTCGTGATGCCGTTTTCTTTTGTGCTTGAGGTCTAGATCAACTAATAGCTAGTCTTTTAGGTGGCATAATTGTTTGACAGCGAAAGAAATGCTTTGTGACGACTATTACAAATTCACTTGATAATTGTTTACAATACCCTTTGATTGTTTGACGTAACCATGGCACGTATCAAACTTAAAAAGACTTAAGTTGCTGCGCACTTAGCGCCATCTGTCATTCAACAACTCTACTAATTTCGTTCTGTTTGAAATACGAACGACGGACGTCAAAAATATTGAAAAAAAAATCGGGATAGGGACATCCTTCACCTAGCGGTATGAAATATACTTTAAAACCTATTATACTATCTAACAAATATACATTTAAAAAATCATGAAAATCGGTCAAGCCTATAATATAGAGATAGAGATAATTTTTAGAATAATTGAAATGTTTAAGTTTGCTAACAAATATATTTCGTAGAAGAAGAAAAAGATCTCAGGATATATAACGACAGTCCTTCAGTATTTAAATTGTAAATAATATAGTTATAAACAGTTAAAAGTCAATCAAATTCTATAGTTAAAAACACTTATGAAGCTTCCCGCAGACGTTTCCCTGCAGACTTTCTACAATGGTTTGCTGAATATTTAGTTTTTTTTAAGCTTTTTTATCAGATTTATCGATATATATAAGCGTGGCCAACTGACAAGACTTGTCGCAAACGCACACGGGGTGTGATAAAATAAAACTTTACCCTCGGCGATAGAAATTTGGCACATTTTGTGTTGCCTTATTCATTTAACATTCAAAACGTCCGCTTTTACCTAGATACTTGACATCGTAGCGTACGTGGAGATAGACCATCACTCGCTCTTCAATATGAAGTAGAAAATGTTTAAATGTGTTGCAGCGTATACAACCATTCCAATTTTTTATGGAAAATCTACTTTGGCCCGCGGAACACCTACTCTGGCTCCGCGGAACATAGTTTGGGAAACCCTGGGTTAATAAACAAAATAGTCGGTTCTGGGCAGTAGAAAATGTTTACAAGTAGGGTTTCCAGTCCCGGGATTAAGGATCCTGACCAATTGTTCGATCCCGTAATTCCAGGATCGTCTCAGTACTAACCCCGGGAAAATTTCGAAATTCCAGCCCAGGCAGCTGATCTGGATTCACTGGCAGACCAAATTACAGAGAAAAAGTCTCTGACTTCTGAATAATAATAGAATCACTTTTAAGGTGTTTACTGTCAATACTTGGTGGAATGGCATTATAATAAAAATAATAAAACATTTTTAGTACTTTTTCCACATCAAATTTATTGGATCAGGACCGGTTGTATACATATCACTGTTTCATTGTATTTCTTATCAGTTGACAATGCCCACCATGAGCGAAGCCGGTCCGGATCCAATCAATTTTATGTGGAAAAAGTAATAAAAATGTTTTATTATTTTTGTTTATAGTAGAATCTGTCAATCCGAAACCTTTTTCTGAGGATGGAGCTAAAAAAAACGTCTTGAGCTTTAAAAAAAATCTGGAATGAATCCGTTTTTTCGGATATGCTCTTGAGCATTTGTGGCGTGATATTGTTGCGAATCTTCATTCCCGGGATTGAAAGATTGTGAATTCCGAAATTCCGGGATCACAAACAGGTTCTGGAATTGAATATAAATCATTGGCTCTTACTTTCTTGAAGGTGAACCTGGCCTTAGGGTAACTGGTAATAGAAAACGTTATCATAATATAATTCATAGCTTTTGGCATCGGAATCGGACGTGTTGGACTTCATTGACGTGTGGTTCCCTTGAGACAATGCAATTTTGCATACATACAATGTTACAATGTAATAAATGGGTGATTTATTTTCCACAACAATTTATTTCATGAAATGGTGATGCCACTTGGCCTCCACGGTTGCCGGATTCGACAGCCTCGGACTTCCTTTGTGAGGATATTTTAAAACAAGGTTTTTGCTTACAAGCCATAAACACTTAACTTGAAACAAGGCATTCGTGACGAAATTAATGAAATGCCAGTTGATATGTGTAAAAGTTCTATAAAAGTGGCGGACATTATCTTCCTATTTTGAGAAACTTAATTAAGATTGTGCTCGCGTTTCCAGAGTAATCCGCAATAAAATAGGTTCAAATCCAAGCGGAGCATAAAAAAGTGGCACAGCGAAAGCTATTAGTTAACCTTTAGTCTTGTCTTAGCTCTATTATTATATTTCTACGCTCGATTAGTAGTATATATGCTCCTTGCAATTGGACATGGTTTAAAAAAATGTTTTTTTATTATATGTCAGAGTTAAAAGTTGTGAATCACTGAAATTTTTGAAAAGCAATTTTATTCAATACAGCAGTACCGGATATTATAGCAACTCTATCAGTTGACATTCGTCTAATATGATTGTTGTTATCAAAATATATTATTCATCTTTTTGACTTTTCCCCAAACAACACGCGATATCTAAGTGTAATTTTGTGATCATAAAAGAGGATAGAAATTATTGCTTTAAATTTCGTGTTATTTATTATTGACTAGCTGTAAGCCCGTTGCCCAGCAACGTGAGATTTTTGTTGCATAGTATTTAATTTCGTTTTATTTTATGTTATTTTATTTTATTTTATTTTATTTTATTTTATTTTATTTTATTTTATTTTATTTTATTTTATTTTATTTTATTTTATTTTATTTTATTTTATTTTATTTTATTTTATTTTATTTTATTTTATTTTATTTTATTTTATTTTATTTTATTTTATTTTATTTTATTTTATTTTATTTTATTTTATTTTATTTTATTTTATTTTATTTTATTTTATTTTATTTTATTTCATTTTATTTTATTTTATTTTTATTTATTTTATTTTATTTTTATAGTTAGCAGAAATTTCGTAAATTATTTAATTTTTGGAATTATGTTTACGTTTGCTTACAACCATTTTTCGTAGAAGCAGAAATTTCGTAAATTATTTAATATTTGAAATAATGTTTGAGTTTGCTAACAACCATTTTTCGTAGTAGCAGAAATTTCGTAAATTATTTAATATTTGGAATAATGTTTAAGTTTGCTAACAACCATTTTTCGTAATAGCAGAAATTTCGTGAATTATTATATTTTGGAATAACTTTTAAGTTTGCTAACAACTATTTTTCGTAGTAGCAGAAATTTCGTAAATTATTGAATTTTTGGCATAATGTTTAAGTTTGCTAACAACCATTTTTCGAAGTAGCAGAAATAGACGTTGTAAATTTTTTAATTGTGATTATTTTATCGAATATTAATATATAGGTATTTATTTTTTGAAAAACTTATCACGCTTATCAATCGGATTTTATTATTTTCATACGATCAAGATGTACTGTGTTTAAAAAAAAAAGTTATAAACCCAAAAAAAAACGTTTAAGGTTTGACTCGAACCACTGACCATCAGCTTACGAATCTGGCGCTCTGCCTTTTGGGTAGAGCGAAATTAAATCTACGTGCGAAAATTAGAACATATATGTTTTGCTTTAAATAAAAAACAAAAGTTTCAAAATTCGAACGCAATTCAATATATATAATGTAATTTTATCGTAACTGGCAGTTGTACGTTACCCTAGAGGTAAAGAATTCAACTCATAATCCGGAGACCGTGTTTCGAATCCCAGCCCTTGGTCCTTTTTTTGTATGAGAATTCAATTTTTCAGCGATTTGATATGTTCCATTAAATAATAGTATATAATGACGTCATCTAAAAGGTAGGAATAAAAAATGGCGACATCGTGGCTGGTAAGGGGGAGGGGGAGGAGAGGAAATCGAGGAAAATCATAAGTAACAGTGTATATTGGAAAAATATGTCTTAAGTATGAATAAAAAGTGACAGCGCGGCTTGGCAGGAGGAAGGGGAGGGGCAGGGGGAGGGGAAATTGAGGACATCTTACACTCACTCACTCAGACAAACAAACAAACAAACAAACGGACATTATCGGCTATTAATATCAATATATTAATAGCCGATAATGTCCGTATGTTTGTATGTTTGTCTGAGTGTAAGATGTCCTCGATTTCCCCTCCCCCTGCCCCTCCCCCTCCTCCTGCCAAGCCGCGCTGTCACTTTTTATTCATACTTAAGACATATTTTTCCAATATACACTGTTACTTATGATTTTCCTCGATTTCCTCTCCTCCTCCCCCTCCCCCTCACCAGCCACGATATCGCCATTTTTTATTCCTACCTTTTCGATGACGTCATTATATACTATTACTAGCTGACCCGGCATGCGTTGCAATGCCACTCAAATAAAGAAAGTTTAATACAAATAAAGAAAAATGTTTATTGAAGTGCTTTTGGATATATTTTGTTTTTTTGTCTGGTACGTATATGAATAGATCTTAAGGTTTTTCAACGCGTGATCAGGCCAGATACAGCTGTCCATGTGAGAAGCACGGATTTTTAAAATTTAGTCCACACACTTGTAGCGATTGTCCAAATGCTAGTCGCACCGGAAACTGCAAGCATTTAAATTTTAATGGCCTATCTGTCGGAATTATTGGAATGCTTGGCACCAGTACATCGTTTCCTTTAAATTTTCCATTTAAAATTGAAGCTTAGATGATAATGTTTATTAACTTTTCACTGAAAGCCTGGTACCGTTGCAAAATTGTGGTGGATTTATATTTCGGAGAAGAATGATAGGTACGCCAATTTTCAGTGTTAAAACGTGCGGTAGCATGCCTGGCAAATTAAGTGAGTTTAAGAATTCAGTTGGATAATTGACAACTTCGTCTTGATCAATTTATAGTATCGATGGACTTATAGGTTGTTTCTTTGATGGCATTACCGTTGTTTTTGACTGCTAATATAACACATTCACTAAGGCACTGATGATTTTTGTAATTCTGTGCGATATTTGAGAAAACTTTGTGCATCAATTTGCTTACGGTTCCTGTAATTTTTCAGAAGCTTGGTGGTAATGTGTGAATTCATCGATTTCTATTTTTCATTACCAATATCTGACAATTGTTTTTTGAAACGTTCAGTGGATGGATCATTTTGTAAATCTACACGCATATTAGCTTACAAAGTCAATTTATGCACATGTCACCATATAACTGATGATTTGAGACATGCACTTGATTCATCAGCAGCTGTTGAACGTGGTATGACTGGTAGAGTTTGTCGAAAAATACCAGACGGTAAAAAAGGTTTGCCACCAAAGACCTGTTCATTTCCTCTCAAATCTTTTGGTGTACATATAGTGAAGATTTTCTAATGCTTTTTTGTGCGCCATAGTAAATTCGTCCCATTTAATGAGTTGATATGATGTAAGTACTTCATCAATCATGATTTTTTTTTGATATTGCATGTTGGTGTTCAAAGGCAATTTCTTTGCTGAATGCGCTGTTTGACCACCTTTCAAAATATTTGCTGCAATTGCAGATGAAGCGATTGCCAACAATATTGTTTCGTGATCCAACGTTTTGGCTTGTGTTTGATTGCATGCATAATTCTGTCTTACGCTATGCGTTGTTCTGGGACCAATTTCGGAAGATTTGTTTGAACGAATGTACCCAATTTGTCGACATCAAATTGTGTTTCTCGTTCCTAATCACGGTCAAAAGGGTTGTTTGCATATCATTGTATCAGACGATCGGGCTTGAGCAGTGAAAACTCGAACGGTTTCCAAACTTGCTCGTCTGTTCATTCAACAACATAAATAATTTCGCTCTGTTCGAAATACGAACGACGAACGTCAAAAATATTGAAAAAAAAGGGATAAGGACATCCTTCACCTAGCGGGATGAAATATACTTTAAAACCTATTCTACTATCTAACAAATATACATTTAAAAAATCAGTCAAGCCTATATAGAGATAGAGATAATTTTTATAATAATTGAAATGTTTAAGTTTGCTAACAAATTTATTTCGTAGAAGAAGAAAAAGATCTCGGGATATATAACGATAGTCCTTCAGTATTTAAATTGTAAATAATATATTTTTTAGAATATTTGAAATGTTTTAAGTTTGCTAACAAATATATTTCGTAGAAGAAGAAGTAGATCTCGGGACATAATATATTGACAGCCTTGCAGTATTTAAATTGTAAATAATATAATTTTTGGAAAAATGTTTAAGTTTGCTAACAATAATTTTTCGTAGTAGCAGAAATAGACCTCAGGGCATATATCGACAGCCCTGCAGTATTTAAATTGTAAATTATTTATTTTTGGAATTATGTTTAAGTTTGCTAACAACCATTTTTCATAGTAGCAGAAATTTTTAAAATTATTGAATTTTTGGAATAATGTTTAAGTTTGCTAACAATCATTTTTCGTAGTAGCAGAAATAGACCACGTAAATTATTTAATTTTTGGAATGATGTTTAAGTTTTGCTAACAACCATTTTTCGTAGTAGCAGAAATTTCGTAAATTATTGAATTTTTGGAATAATGTTTAAGTTTGCTAACAATTATTTTTCGTAGTAGAAGATTTAAAAATAAAAGTCAAAATATAGTTCAATATAATTTCCATACTGTCATTAGAATATTCCTAATGCATGTAAGAAATAAAAAAGATTTTCAAGGCAGGGTGCAAAATATAACCATAAATAATCGAATCAATGACACTGATCAAAATCTGTCAAATCAGCTCCAAAAAATCTTGAAATTGTAAATTATTTAATTTTTAAAATAATGTTCTAAGTTTGCTAACAATCATTTTTCCTAGTAGAAGATTTTAAAATAAAAGTCGAAATACAGTTCTATAAAATATCCATACTGTCATTAGAATATTCCTAATGCATGTAAGAAATTAAAAATATTTTCAAGGCCAGATGCAAAATATAACCATACCTCCAATAATCGAATCAATGACGTCACTGAACAAAATCTGTCAAATCAGCTCCCAGCCCTATAATTATAGCTTCAAAAAATCGAATCAGTTTATTCGATTATTTAAAAAACGTCGTAGCGATGCATACTTTAAAATAAAGTTCTCTCAGTATTATTACGATCTTTCAGTTCTAAGTTAGGAAATTTGAATTTAAAGACGTCCATTTCAATTGTTTTAAATTACATAGCGATTCACGTCAAGTCAACCGTCAAAGTTTTATCAGTCTATGGTATAATTCAACCAACGCCACCTAGTGGATACAACGTCAACCGTAAACAGCATACAACGTCATGTTCCGCGTTCGATTTGGAAATTTCAAATAAACAAAATGTATGAAAACATTTATTTTATTCATAATTTCTTTCCCGTGATATTTTTCCGATGTTTTAATGCTTATTCTGCTATTCTTGGCTGATACGAATTTAATAAGACAAAGATCATTAAAATCCGAGCTGCAATTCTCGAGATATACGTGGTGTAACAAACCCCACTTTCTTTTATATATATAGACTAGCTGACCCGACGAACTTCGTACCGCCTCAGAATCAATACTTTTCCCACTAAATAAAATTTATTTGATCAGGACCGGTTTCGCTCATCGCGAGCATTATCAACTGAGTTATTATCATCTGAGCATTATCATCAGTTAATAATGCTCGCGACGAGCGAAACCGGTCCTGATCAAATAAATTTTATGTGGAAAAAGTACTAAAAATGTTTTATTATTTTTATTATATTGCCATTCCACCAAGTATTGACAGTGAACACCTTAAAAGTGAATAAATGTTCTGTTAACTTGATAACTTGAAGCATGATGACTACCGAGTCAACCTTCAGTTGTAAATTGCGCGGTGGCAAGCCAGGCAGATCCAATAAGTTTAAAAATTAAGTTGGATAGTTGGTTGCTTCGTCTTCGTTTGTTAAACGGTCGATAGATTTAAAGGAATGCAGTGGACCAACGATTTGATTTTGAATTATGAAGTTTAAATGATCCACATCTTTGTTCTTTGCCGCAAGAATTGCTCGTTCATTCAACCAATTGTGATTTTTGTGATTAGATGTTTGGGAACATTTTGTTAAATGAAGTGAAATTGCAAAAATTCGGCGGAAACAAAATCAATCCGTTCGATTCGTCGACAGGAACACCCCCGTTACCGATAGTCAGCAATTGCTTCGGCAGATAGATCGTTTAGCAATGCAACTCGCATGTTTGTCGTCAGCTGAAGATTCTTTACATAGCGCCAGAGTCGTGATTTGAGGTAAGCGTTTATTTCATCGGAAGCGGTAAATCTTGAAATGACTGGTAGTGTTTGGCGGAAATCGCCAGATAGTAGAATCATTGCGCCTATAAAACATCTTGAGTCATTGCACAGATATTTCATACTTTGATTGAGTGCTTCCAATGCGCATTTGTGCGCCATTGTCCATTCATCCCAGGTGATGATTTTACTTGCTACCAAAACTTTGGTCATTGGTGAGTGTTTCGCAATATTGCATGTCAGTTTTTCAGTCGTTTAAAGCAGTGCTCCGCAAGCGGTGTGCCGCGAGGCGATGCTGGGTGTGCTGCGGCGCGAATCTCTAATAAACGAAAAAAAAAATAGCTTTCAATACTACAAACTATTTCTGATGACACTATCATAGAGAAGCAGAAATAATTATTTTTTGGTTGAAAGAATATGTTATATGTACAGTCTGTGCAAGAATGTTTCGCGCACCTTGCGAAAGTTCGCTAGATTTGAAGGAATGTAGTGGACCAACGATTTGATTTTGAATTGTGAAGTTTAAATGATCCACATCTTTGTTCTTCGCCGCAAGAATTACTCATTCAATCAACCAATTGTGATTTTTGTGATTAGACGTTTGGGAACATTTTTTTGATGAAGCCGTCCTTCGTTGAGACGAAATTGTTAAAATTCGGCGGAAACGAAATCAATCTGTTCGATTTGTCAACAGGAACACGGTCGTTACCGACGATAGTCGAAGATCGTTTTCAAGCTTAAATCATTTCTCTCTTCTCCTTCGGGGCCGAGTTAATAATCCTCAAATTCTCATGACTATTAATTTACATGCTCCCAATTTATTCTTACGTGGGCGTAACTATGAGCAAAAACTTTTATTTCTAAAAACTTATACCTCGCTTAAGAGGTTTAAATCACCAGTTCCAAGGGCCGTTAGATTGATCAACGCATTGCCTAGAGAAGTGGACATTTTTAGTGATAGTATTTGTGAACTGTTTGTAAAATTTCACTATTTTATTTCTTGATTTTTTATGTTGATTTTGATTCTGATATATTATGTAGTTTTATTTTATATTTTGTCTTATTATATTTTTCAAGTACATGGCGAATTGGCGTCAGCTGTTATGTCATGTACTGTAATTTTAATTTTGAACAATGAATAAATAGATAGTCAGCAATTGCTTGGAGAAATCTTCGGCAGATGGATCGTTTAGCAATGCAACTCGCATGTTTGTCAATTATTTGAGGCAAGCGTTTATTTCATCGGAAGCGGTTGATCTATCTACGTGGGTGCTATTCCAGAAGAAGAAACTGCTACAGTATTTTTTTTTATCTCGCATGAACAGTGGCCATAATCAATGACATGAAGAATGTCTTCCCAGCTCCACCGGGCGCATCGAGGAAAAATAAGCCACCATTTCCATCATCAATTACCTTCATTAACGTATCGCTAATTTCCTTCTGTTGAGGGTTCAACAGTGGTACATTCGTTCGAACTGATTGGTTCAATGCGTCTCGATCATATTCACGTTCACGTTCCAATTCTCGATTGAAAGCGTCGTTCATTCCACGATCTGGCGTTGGCATTCCTAACTTGACTACCAAACTGCCGCACATGAGGTAACACATGTCTTCGATCTAAAGCAAAGCCTGGTTATGTATCTCTTCATTCACCTCGAGATCGGGATTCCCCAAACTGACACGAATTCGATGCAAAATGTATTCGGACATGTCATCCTTGTACTTGTTCCACAGTTCACGGAGATTCGATGGGAAGCATGTCAAAATAATGATAGAAAATAATGTGCGTATCTGACTTGGAGATTCAGAAACAATTTCTTCAGCGATTGTAATGAGTATCATTTTCAAGCAAATTGAGCTGTTGACATGCAATAGAAGCATTCGTCATTTTTCGAATGAACTGTGTACATGCGACCAAGAGCATCAGTAGTCATTCGGATGAGCAGGAACGGCATCGCCTTGCTTTCGACGTTAAAATTTCTTCGATGTAGCTTTCCAAGTGTAATAACGTGGCATCTTAAAGTAGAGCAACGTTCGTGCAAACAGCGTAATATTTTTGTCAAAAAAATTATCATACCTAATTAAAAACATAACCTTATTTCAACATTATCCGATTTTATTTCGTTTTCATTTTATATCATCGATTTGTTTTATTCTAATCCATACTCTAAATTTAAAATTATTTAGAAGTCAATCGTATGCAAAAGAAGCAAAAACAAATGAATTTTGGAAAAATTGCCACCTAGCGGATGAAATCTGCATACAAACGACATTTTCATTATTTCAAGGTGTTCGCCATTTGAAAACTGTATAAGAATATTAATTGTCTTCATAATTTCTTTGTCGTGATATTTTTCCGATGTTTTAATGCTTATTCTGCTATTCTAGGCGGATACGAATTTAATAAAACAAAGATCATTACAATCCGAGCTGTTATTCTCGAGATATACGTGGTGTAACAAACCCCACTTTCTTTTATATATATAGATTTGATGGAACATATCAAATCGCTGAAAAATTGAATTCTCATACAAAAAAGCACCTTGGTCTGGATTCGAAACACGGTCCTTGAATTATGAGTTGAGAGCTTTACCACTCGGGTAAACAAACAACTGTCAAATACAATAAAATAACATTATATATATTGAATTAAGTTCGAATTTTGAAACTTTTGTTTTTTATTTGAAGCAAAACATATATGTTCTAATTTTCGCACGTAGATTTAATTTCGCTCTACCCAAAAGGCAGAGCGCCAGATTCGTAAGCTGATGGTCAGTGGTTCGAGTCTAACCTAAAACGTTTTTTTTTTTGGGTTTATAACTTTTTTTTTTAAACACAGTACATCTTGATCGTATGAAAATAATAAAATCCGATTGATAAGCGTGATAAGTTTTTCAAAAATTAAATACCTATATATTAATATTCGATAAAATAATCACAATTAAAAAATTTACAACGTCTATTTCTGCTACTACGAAAAATGGTTGTTAGCAAACTTAAACATTATTCCAAAAATTGAATAATTTACGAAATTTCTGCTACTACGAAAAATGGTTGTTAGCAAACTTAAAAGTTATTCCAAAATATAATAATTTACGAAATTTCGGCTACTACGAAAAATGGTTGTTAGCAAACTGAAACATTATTCCAAATATTAAATAATTTACGAAATTTCTGCTACTACGAAAAATGGTTGTTAGCAAACTCAAACATTATTTCAAATATTAAATAATTTACGAAATTTCTGCTCCTACGAAAAATGGTTGTTAGCAAACTTGAACATTATTTCAAAAATTAAATAATTTACGAAATTTCGGCTACTACGAAAAATGGTTGTTAGCAAACTTGAACATTATTCCAAATATTAAATAATTTACGAAATTTCTGCTACTACGAAAAATGGTTGTTAGCAAACTTAAACATTATTCCAAATATTAAATAATTTACAAAATTTCTGCTACTACGAAAAATGGTTGTTAGCAAACTTAAACATTATTCCAAAAATTAAATAATTTACGAAATTTCTACTCTTACGAAAAATGGTTGTTAGCAAACATGAACATTATTCTAAATATTAAATAATTTACTAAATTTCTGCTCCTACGAAAAATGGTTGTTAGCAAACTTGAACTTTATTCCAAAAATTCAATAATTTACGATATTTCGGCTACTACGACAAATGGTTGTTAGCAAACTTAAACTTTTTTCCAAAAATTTAATAATTTACGATATTTCGGCTACTACGAAAAATGGTTGTTAGCAAACTTAAACATTATTTCAAATATTAAATATTTTACAAAATTTCTACTCCTACGAAAAATGGTTGTTGGCAAACTTGAACATTATTCCGAAAATTCAATAATTTACGAAATTTCTGCTACTACGAAAAATGGTTGTTAGCAAACTTGAACATTATTCCAAATATTAAATAATTTACTAAATTTCTGCTCCTACGAAAAATGGTTGTTAGCAAACTTGAACTTTATTCCAAAAATTCAATAATTTACGATATTTCGGCTACTACGACAAATGGTTGTTAGCAAACTTTAACTTTATTCCAAAAATTTAATAATTTACGATATTTCGGCTACTAAGAAAAATGGTTGTTAGCAAACTTGAACTTTATTCCAAAAATTCAATAATTCACGAAATTTCTGCTACTACGAAAAATGGTTGTTAGCAAACTTGAACATTATTCCAAATATTAAATAATTTACGAAATTTCGGCTACTACGAAAAATGGTTGTTAGCAAACTTGAACATTATTCCAAATATTGAATAATTTACGCAATTTCTGCTCCTACGAAAAATGGTTGTTAGCAAACATAAACATTATTCCAAAAATTAAATAATTTACGAAATTTCTGCTAACTGTAAAAATAAAATAAAATAAATAAAAATTAAATGAAATAAAATAAAATAAAATAAAATAAAATAAAATAAAATACCATAAAATAAAATAACATAAAATAAAATTAAAATTAATACTATGCAACAAAAATCTCACGTTGCTGGGCAACGGGCTTACAGCTAGTCTATATATTAATAGCCGATAAGGTTTGTAAAACGTCCGCAGTAAGGTACAGACCAATGATTTCGATTTATTTTGAACAGCACATTTTCGAAATGTTGTTCTATCCAATGGGAGCGGCTTATTTTAAACCGGGCGTGAATGTTCTGATATCGCTACGTTTGAAAATTTGATATTTCTTGGTGTAGAGCTGAAGTGTAGTATCACCATACATCATAATATTCGAATAATCAAAGACTTTAATTCGACTATTGCAAACTATGATTATAGAGCTATCGAAATGAATCGTTTGATCGTGTGAGTCGATGTGAGACTAATATTTTTTGGAGCGGATTTGATCAATTGAATCATAATGATGAATCTTTTCACGTCTGACCTTGAAAATCTGTTAGAATTCTTTAATACATTAAGAATATTCAAATTATGATATGGATATATCATAGAATAATATTTTGCTTTTTTCATACACTTGGACAAAATGTGCAACTGATTTTTTATTGAAAAATTGGATTTGATCTTTTGATTTTTATTGGAAATAATTGTTAAATAATTTAAAATCCGAAAAATAATTGTTGGCAAACTTAAACATTATTCCAAAAATTAAGTAATTTACAAAATTTCTGCTACTACGAAAGATGATTGTTAGCAAACTTTAACATAATTCCAAAAATTAAATAATTTACGAAATTTCTGCTACTACGAAAAATGGTTGTTAGCAAACTTAATCATTATTCCAACAATTAAATAATTTACGTAATTTCTGCTACTACGAAAAATGGTTGTTAGCAAACATAAACTTTATTCCAAAAATTCAATAATTTACGAAATTTCTGCTACTACGAAAAATGGTTGTTAGCAAACATAAACTTTATTCCAAAAAATCAATAATTTACGAAATTTCTGCTACTACGAAAAATGGTTGTTAGCAAATTTAAACATTATTCCAAAAATTCAATAATTTCAATAATTTACGAAATTTCTGCTTCTACGAAAAATGGTTGTTAGCAAACTTAAACATTATTCCAAAAATTAAGTAATTTAGGAAATTTCTGCTACTACGAAAAATGGTTGTTAGCAAATTTAAACATTATTCCAAAAATTCAATAATTTACGAAATTCCTGCTACTACGAAAAATGGTTGTTAGCAAACTTGGACATTATTCCAAAAAATTCAATAATTTACGAAATTTCTGCTACTACGAAAAATGGTTGTTAGCAAACTTAAACTTTATTCCAAAAATTGAATAATTTACTAAATTTCTGCTACTACGAAAAATGGTTGTTAGCAAACTTCAACATTATTCCAAAAATTAAATAATTTACGAAATTTCTGCTCCTACGAAAAATGGTTGTTAGCAAACTTGGACATTATTCCAAATATTAAATAATTTACGAAATTTCTGCTCCTACGAAAAATGGTTGTTAGCAAACTTAAACATTATTCTAAAAATTAAATATTTTACGAAATTTCTGCTACTACGAAAAATGGTTGTTAGCAAACTTAAACATTATTCCAAATATTAAATAATTTACGAAATTTCTGCTACTACGAAAAATGGCTGTTAGCAAACTTGAACATTATTCCAAAAATTCAATAATTTACAAAATTTCTTCTACTACGAAAAATGGTTGTTAGCAAACTTAAACTTTATTCCAAAAATTCAATAATTTACGAAATTTCGGCTACTACGAAAATTGGTTGTTAGCAAACTTGAACTTTATTCCAAAAATTAAATATTTTACGAAATTTATGCTACTGCGAAAAATGGTTGTTAGCAAACTTGAACATTATTCCAAATATTAAATATTTTACGAAATTTATGCTACTACGAAAAATGGTTGTTAGCAAACTTGAACATTATTCCAAATATTAAATCATTTACGAAATTTCGGCTACTATGAAAAATGGTTGTTAGCACACTAAAACATTATTCTAAAAATTAAATATTTTACGAAATTTCTGCTACTACGAAAAATGGTTGTTAGCAAACTTAAACATTATTCCAAATATTAAATAATTTACGAAATTTCTGCTACTACGAAAAATGGCTGTTAGCAAACTTGAACATTATTCCAAAAATTCAATAATTTACGAAATTTCTTCTACTACGAAAAATGGTTGTTAGCAAACTTAAACTTTATTCCAAAAATTCAATAATTTACGAAATTTCGGCTACTACGAAAATTGGTTGTTAGCAAACTTGAACATTATTCCAAATATTAAATATTTTACGAAATTTATGCTACTACGAAAAATGGTTGTTAGCAAACTTGAACATTATTCCAAATATTAAATCATTTACGAAATTTCGGCTACTACGAAAAATGGTTGTGAGCAAACTTTTTTTTTTCCAAAAATTCAATAATTCACGAAATTTCTGCTACTACGAAAAATAGTTGTCAGCAAACTTGAACATTATTCTAAAAATTAAGTAATTTACGAAGTTTCTGCTAATACGAAAAATTGTTGTTAGCAAACTTAAACATTATTCCAAATATTGAATAATTTACGAAATATCTGCTAACTATAAAAATAAAATATATTAAAATAAAATAAAATAAAATGAAATGAAAGAAAATCAAATAAAATACCATAAAATAAAATAACATAAAATAAAATTAAATTAAATACTATGCAACAAAAATCTCACGTTGCTGGGCAACGGGCTTACAGCTAGTCTATATATTAATAGCCGATAAGGTCCGAATGAGTGTCTGTAAGGTGTCCTCGACCTCCCAGTCTCCACTTTTTTAAATAAAATAAAATAAAATAATATAAAATAAAATAAAATAAAATAAAATAAAATAAAATAAAATAAAATAAAATAAAATAAAATAAAATAAAATAAAATAAAATAAAATAAAATAAAATAAAATAAAATAAAATAAAATAAAATAAAATAAAATAAAATAAAATAAAATAAAATAAAATAAATTAAAATTAAATTAAATTAAATTAAATTAAATTAAATTAAACTTAATAAAATTAAACACAATGCAACAAAAATCTCCCGTTGCTGGGCAACGGGCTTATCTATATATTAATAGCCGATAAGGTCCGTTAGTTAGAGTGAGTGTAAGATGTCCTCGACCTTCCAGTCTCCACTTTTTTAAATAAAATAAAATAAAATAAAATAATATAAAATAAAATTAAATTAAATAAAATAAAATAAAATATTTATATTTTATTAAATATTATTTTATTTTATTTTATTTTGTTTTGTTTTATTTTACTTTACTTTACTTTCCTTTATTTTATTTTATTTTATTTTATCTTATTTTATTTTATTTTATTTTATTTTATCTTATTTTATTTTATTTTATTTTATTTTATTTTATTTTATTTTATTTTATTTTATTTTATTTTATTTTATTTTATTTTATTTTATCTTATCTTATTTTATTTTATTTTATTTTATTTTATTTTATTTTATTTTATTTTATTTTATTTTATTTTATTTTATTTTATTTTATTTTATTTTATTTTATTTTATTTTATTTTATTTTATTTTAATTTATTTTATATTATTTTATTTTATTTAAAAAAGTGGAGACTGGAAGGTCGAGGACACTTAACACTCAACTGGACATTATCGGCTATTAATATATAGATGCTTTGATTTCCTTGGGAAATTTTGAGAAAAGTTGAACTATGTACTTGGGCTTCACGTTGTATTCGTAAACTTTGCAATGTTATGTCTGATGATGCTTCGCAAAGAAGCGAAACACGTGTCACATTTTGTAACCCAACAAGAGAGTTTAATTTATTCATACTTATACATAGTTTCTTATTTTTCAGTATCTTCTGCGCCCATTTGCGTTCCAACATCCAAGGACTTTTTTGTGGAAAGTTGAAGAATATTTGTATAATTATGCAAAGTTTTATCAAATTTATTGTTATAATATCATTCGCAATAGACGGAAAGGAACTAAATTGATAAGTAAAATAAAATAAGTACGTGATAAAAATTGATCTGACAATCAGAAAGAAATTTCAAAACTGATTAATAAAAATTGAAACTGATAACAAGAATAAAAATAGGTATATTTATTACTGTTCTTTTCACAGTCGATAAAGATAGTACCCAACGGTCGATCAGGGAGCCGGAACTTTCTATATCACAGGTAGGATGAAACGGCGGGTAAGATTAAGGCTTTCCGCAGCACGTGACCCTGAAGTCTCTCCATCGTTATTTACTTTTTAATATAATACGGTAGAAAGTAAATTATCTTTATCATTAAATTAAGTGAGAGAAGACATTTTTTCTTCTCACTTAACCCTCCAGAGACGAGAGCTTTTTTCCGATAATTTTTTTTTATTCCTATCCAAAATTTAAAAAAAAAACGCAAAATCGTTGTATACAAACTCCGGATGACTATATGGTCATGCTCATCTTTTTATTACCGTGTAATATTGAGTACGGACAATAGTAAGGACAAAAGTGACCGTATGGGCTTGCAAACATTCGGGGTTGAAATATAGCTAAACGTGATTTTTTTTAAACATTTACAATTTGACCTCTTTAGATCAACATAATTTCAATACAAATATATTAGCAAAATAACTGTAAATAATTTGATGTTTTGATAAAAAAAATATCTAACAGTTTCAAAAAGTAAAATAAAAAAAGCGGAAATTCAAAAAATCACATGTGCTTTTGGAGACCGTTCCTGTCTCCACGGCTGATGACTAACTGTAGTCCGTACCCTGAAAAGAAGTACAAATAGTGGGATCAATAGACAACGGTGTTTTGTGTGACCATATGGTGACGCTCGTCCTTGGAGAATTAAAATTAGCTTTAGCGCAGAGGAAGTATCAATGCATTCAGCTTAATACATACTCTGTCAAAAAGGTGTATGCCAAAAATGCCGTATCATTAACTAAGGTAAGATTTATCTTTGAAAAGACCATTAAAATGGACCTCCCCTCCACAAAGGGCTATACTAAAAACTGTTAAATGAATGTTAGATGTAAATAAACAACCAGCCTATAAGTTTTCGTGGACTTCAAGCTTGTATTTATATTATATTTTGACTTTGGCATTAAATCATTAAAATATATTTTTTCCCTCCTGTCAAATTTATTCTAAAATACGGTCGATATGTAGTAATAGAAGACCAATATTTAAAAAAAACATTTGTATGAGGGAGCTCTACAAACAAACTGCTTATTACTGTAAGATAAGAGTTGCTAAAATTCTACAATATTTGGCGATGGGCCTGTACTAGGGTATCCAATCCTGGGATTTCGGGTTTGTATAATTTTCAATCCCGGGATTAGGATTAGCTCACCGAGGAGTTTGAAATCCTCAATTCACTATAATTTTTCCCCAGATTGTCTCAGAAACTCTGTTTTTTTTAGCTCACCGAGGAGTTTGAAATCCTCAATTTGTCGATTTCGAGTCAGTTTTCGGGATTTGAAAAAAAATTCTCAATCACGAAATCCCGGGATCGTGACCATTTCAATCTCGGAATTTCAGGATCAGAAAATTGACCGGAATCCGGGATTGGATGCCCTAGCCTGTACTTGTTTTTTAAAAAGTTTTTTTAGTTGAAAGATCATAAGAGAAAAAACTCGATGAGAATATTTAGTAATGTAAGTCACTCGAGATAAACTCAAGGCAAATTGACATCACAAACACCCATGTCTTAGGTCTCAAATTTAAAATGAAAAATCGAAATTTGACATTGACCTTACCAGGAATGGAACCCAGAGGCATCTGGTCGGTAGAGCAAGCTCGAACCAACTAGACCAAAGTGGGCGACAATTATATTCTTACTTTATTCGAAAAAGAGAGGTCGAGAAACTCGAGTAACAAACATTTCTCGAGAGTAAAAAAGTCGTTGCCTGTATCAGTATACAAGTTGTTTTATTAGTGCCATTAACTATCATTATTGCCTATTATTACCTAATTACTGTATGAGTTTTAGTTACCAATTATATTTAATTAACCTTTATAATGTCTAAATATTTTACAGTGGCGGTTCGTGAACTTGGGGGGGGGGGGGGGGCTAGAGAAAAGTTTAGCATTGTATACCATTTACGAAATTGTGTATGTTTTCACTTCACCTTATACATTAATCGACAAGCAAATTAACAAATACTACGACACTACTGCAAAGCATAAATTATTGTAAAATAAAATAAAAGCTAATGTAAGTAAGAAATAAAAAATAGAAAAAACTGAATGTCAAATTCGTCTCCTTCAAAGTGAACTAACATGTACAAAAAGCCATACGGAGGAACTGTCATACAACACAACGAGATCGGTATTTTTGTTTGTATGTATGGGCTAATCTAATGTGGCCCCTGACGTCTGACAGAAGCCTGAAGCTTCGAAGCGCAGTCGTGTACGTTTAGATGACGTTTCTGTTGGCCAATGTGAATAAAATACAAAAAAAACTAATCGTGCTTGATTGCGCCCCAGTGTAAACAAAGTACTCGGGCTATAGTATAGTTAGCCCGAGCCTTTGTTATTATAATTAATTCGTAGGTGTCGCCAGCAACGTTCCCTCTAAGCCGAAGGGTTAACTGCGCGGAAAATTCAAGAGCTGAGCAGGCCAATTCTCATTATTTTTTCCCCATAATTAAAATTATTACCATTTAATATTTTTTTCTCATATGCATGGTAAAATAAAAACGTGGTAGAAATCAAAATCTATTTTATTGTTTTAATTAATAAACCGAATCAAATAAAGTGTATTCAATTGAGTCGTGAAACAGAATTTAATTTTTTATATAAAATAAATTTTTGAAAAATAAACGGAATGAAACAAATAATAAGTCGCTAATAAAGTGATTACCATTTTTCATAGTTTTTCACGTCGTACCTTGCTACTCAACTTATCCATATATTTATACACGTCATCTAAATCAATTTCTTCTTCTGGTAACAGCAAAATCTAATTTTCATTATACTATTTAAATGTACAATTTCTAATTTATTTCGTGTTTTTATGACAAATATTATTAAGATATTAACGATCGCAGTTTTTGATGAGGATTGCGTTTCTGTTTCAACTGTTCAGTGAAACCGTTTAAGTTTGAATTCTTTACAACTTTTCGTACTTCTGGAAAAACTTAGCGATATATTTGAATATTTCGCTGAGTTGCTGAACATTTCGATATCTGAGGATTAATAACAACCAATTCAATCTTCAAGTGATATGTTATACACAGTGGCGGATAACTCTGTAAGAAAATGAGGCGCGTGATTGGGCCCTCGAAATCTTAGGGGGCTGAAAAATAGCTTATTAAATAAAGCCCATTTACTTATTGCTTAGATTCTTGCTATTTACTTGACATTTTCTGACGTTTTTATGTTACCCGTAAAACAGGGCTTCCAAATTTATTTTCCCCTGGGGCCTCACATATGCTTTAATTCATGCGTGTCCAACCGGTAGATCGCGATCGAACGGTCGATCCCAAAGCAAACCTTGGTCGATCCCGACAGCTTTCATGAATTTCGAAAAAATATATAATTTAAATATAAAACATACTAAAATTTAATTATTTTTTAAGCACATACCTATCTAATGATACGTATTTCGCATTTAAAATAAACATTTCTAAGTTTGAATAAGGGAAAAAACCCCAAATAAATTTCTTATAAGAATCCTGTGAGAAGTCGATCGCAAGAAAACTTAAGATAGAAAAGTCGATCCCAGGGCAATTCGTGTTCGTGTCTGTGTAATTAAATGTAATCAAAAAACATATTTTTTTTAACTATGTATGTATATATAAATTTCGTATTACGCTTCGGGTTTTACGACATTTTCACAAAATATATTTTTGTCCACAATTTTAAGTTGAGGAATATTTGTACGAGTTTTATCAAATTCATTATTATAATATCATTTGCAATATGTGTTAGGAAAATTAATTGATAAAAAAAATCTATGTACGTGATAAAAATTTGAATGAGAAACAAAAAGAAATTTAAAAGCTGGTATGCGGACATTGCTGCCGATAACACGAGTAATATTATATTTATTTGCCAAGATTTTTATCTTCAATACAGTTGATGACTGGTGTAGAGTACAAAGATAATAATATAATCACTTTTAGGGTGTTCACTGTCAATACTTGGTGGAAAGGCATTATATTAATAAAAACACAATCTTCCTCTGTATTTCATTCCACTTTATTTAATAGATCAGGACCGGTTTCGCTCATTGCGAGCATTGTCAACTGATAAGAAAAATATACAAACAGTGCTATTTATAAAAATTTAAATTGAAATTAAAGGTGTAAGCAACTATTAACAATGAAAAGAATTCAAAAATTACATTATAAGTGACTCTACAATTACATAAAATAAAATGTTTAACAAACAGTTAAAAAATCATCCAAGACTAATAATTATAAGTGGCAATTATAAACCCAATTATAATTTGGTAAATTTTTAATAAGGTGAAGCTCTACATTACTGTAAATAACTTAATAATGATTTTGTGTTTTTCCCGCTTCCAAGTAATTAGTCTGTCTACTTCAACAAAATCAACATCAATGATTCTGAAAAATACATTTTTAAAAACCATATCAATTCTTACAGAAGAAATATTTTTCCTTAGTTTTTTTTTTTTTAATATATATATAATATGAAAAGAGCAGTTAACATCTATTATTTGATCTATTAAATAAAGTGGAATGAAGTACAAAGGAATATTGTGTATTTTATTAAAATAATATAATCACATACTGATTGATCTCTATATGAATATTCTCATGAATTTTCAAGGCTGAAAATGACGTCTTAATATGACATAAGATGGTGTTCCATTATGTCTAAGAAATATGACAATCATGCAAGATAATAAGAAAACACCTGAGAAATTTTTCCATTGTGATTGTTTTAATTTTAAAAAATAGTAATAACAATGATGATTAAAAATGACATGTCATGAAATCAACTTGATGAGAAATGCATCACAAGCATCCATATTCGAGATTTAAACATCAAATAGAAAACAATGAAAATTTTATAAAGACCTTGCCAGGATTTAAAACCAGATTGATACTGGGAAAACGTCATGTAACTTTTCGTTAAAAGTATAAAGTTGCATACATCTTAAAAAAGCTTTATCAAATTCCAAATTATCTTCATCGTTCATTTTTCTTCTATCTTCTTCGACCATATTCGCTCCCTATGTGGAGCATATGGCACCACGTGGCACCTTCTTCATGTTTACCTGTCTCCCGCCAGTTGCTTTGCTTCCACCCATGACATGCCAGCATCAACCCATTTTTGCCCAGTGTTCCATTATTGGAACATTTAGTATCCCCACTCCATCAAGCCTGACGCAATTGAATTTAAATTGCATAAGTCTACAGCTAACAAACGCGGGAATCGTTTCGTGTAGTATTTTTCAGATTTCAGCCTGTAGGAGTGAGCAGTGTTTTTTTATTTGCATCAATTACGTTCAACAAAAGATGTCATCTGACAAGTAAGTTTACACATCTTTATAACTTATTTATTACATATTGACTATTTTTATTATAATTTATTATTGTTCTAGATTCATTATGTGAAGTACTTTTTCTAATTTTTCCATATGTAACATTTTTATTCACAATATAATGCACGTTCCTAAATTGGAACACTGGGATTATAACAACATGTGATTTTTTCCCCCCAGAATTTTAACAACATCATAGATGGAAGAAATTGAAGACGGTTATAGCCTGTGGTGTAGTGGTAAATAGATAGGTACCAGGTCGGTCATTGATTTCTTCCCTACTTTTTTTGTTTTTTTTCTAATATCCATCCGAAGTTAAAAAACCACAAATTTTAACAATTAGTCACTGACCTGGCCCGACCTGACCCCATTGCACCACTGGTTATAACACCTCTCGAAGACGGCGTTGAGACTGAAGAGGACAGCGGTGATGAAAATGGAAATGTTACATATGAATTTTGTATTGACTCCAAAACTGGCATTACTATTGCAGCTTGGAATGACAACAGTTAGCTCCTGCGATCCAGTAGAACCAATAGGACATGCTCAAAGATGGATATCCTCAACAAAAAAAACTACCAATCAACCGACCAAATGTCATATCAAAATAAAACAACTATATGGGCGGAGTAGAACGAATGGATGAAAATATAGATAACTATCGAGTATCCATCAAATCTAAAAAATGGTGGTGGGTACCTTTTACCTTTTGTTTGGATACTGCAATTCATAATGCTTGGAAAAAATCCAGAAAATAAAAAGTTAGATTACTTGAAATTTAGAAGAAATATAGTACTTGAAAATTAATGGAAATCTCACGAAGAGGGGAGGAAAGCCAAAATCTTCAAAAGAATTATCTAGAAGGGTGCCTTTTCAATATTCAATATGATCGGGTAGATTATTGGATGATTCCAGCTGATAAAAAAATCGATGTGCACTTTGTAAAAATAAAAATCACAAGATGTTACGAAAAACGTCCTTTCAATTTTCGTGAAGGATGTTTCAAAACCTTCCATTTTCGTTAATTCATGTTTATATATTATATTTACATAGCTTGACTTATCTATGTACACTATTTTATAAGGTTTCTTGTGTTGAAATAAACTTTATTTCTTATTTTAGTTTTATAACGTCTACCCCATTGTATTCCCAGTGTTCCATACTTGTAACAGTTTGAAAAAATCGTATAAAAACAATACGAATTCAAAAAAAAAAAAAAAAAAGGAAAAAATGTTTTGTATCATATATCATTATGATTTAATGAAATTATTATAAATTTTGAGAAAATTTTTTTTGGGTAAAAATGGGTTAAGGTATCCAATCCCGGAGCCTTTTTGTGATCCTGGGATCCCGGGATTGGGCACTCAACGTGAAATCGTGTATAATTTGAGAAAATTTTTGGTGACTTTTTTTTTTTTTAGCTCATCGAGGAATTTAAAAATACCGAAACCCTATAATCCTATAAATCCCCAAAATAATCCTATAAGTTTTCGGGATTTGCTAAAAATTTCTCAATCCCGGGATCCCGACCATACCAATCCCGGGATTTCGGGATCGCCAAATTGGACAGGATTCCGGGATCCCGGGATTGGAGACCCTAGCCAGCATCCCTCAGTACCGCCGAGTACATCATATGGATAGTACCCAACGGTCGTCCAGGTCGTTGAAATCCCCCCGGTCGGAAGGAGAGGCAGACATGATTAAAGCTTTCCCGAGACATCCGCAGCGCGTGACCCTGAAGTTCCAACGTCTCTCTATCGTTATTTACATTCTCATATAATATGGTCGAGAGTAAATTATGCTTTATCATTAAATTAAGTGAGACATCTGTACATTTTTTTCTTCTAACTTGTATTCAATGTATTTAACTTAATACATACTCTGCCAAAAGGATGTATGCTGCAAATGCCGAGTTAGTATCTTAGTTTGGATTTATGTTTGAAAAGACCTGGAAAATGGACCTCCCCTCCACAAAGGGCTCTACTAAAAACTGTTAAATCAGTGTTAGATTGAGTAAATAAACAACCAGTTGTTTTTTTGCACTTCGTGCTTGTATTTATATTATATTTCGACTTTGGCATAAAACCATTAAAATACATTTTTTCCCTCCCGTAAAATTTGTTCTTAAATACAGTCGATATGTAGTAATTGAAGACACAAATATTTGACGATTTTTCTCTGGCCTCTTCTGAGCTCTTCTCAAACATTCTAATTTCTAAAACACAACAATTTACGGATAGTGCAAAATTTACCCGTGGACCCACAAAACTGTACTGTGGCTCCCCTAAAAATATCTTTTTTCCCCTCTTTGAACATGCTGTGTCCTCCCTCTTGTGAAATGCTCCACATTTCGATTGGAAATGGCTTTAAAAAAATCTATTTTTTAATGATCGTGCGGGAACTTCTGATCAACTGACAATAATTTACACGAGAATTTAATACGTCAATACCAGAAATTATGACAACTTCATTGGTTAAAAATTGTGCAAAATTATTTTTATTTGATAACAAAATATTTTATTTTTCTTATCAAGAGGAATATCCAGTTCTTTACATGAAATAAAGGTACTGAAAATTTTGTTACATTTTTCAACATCATATTTGTGTGAGCTCGGTTTCTCAACAATAACTTATATGAAAACTAAAAAACGAGAAAGACGAGAAGACGAATTTAGACGAGGAATTGATGGTAACTATATCAAATATTCGACCTAATATTTATGATATCTACAAAAGCCAACAAGCACACATTAACATCACATTAATTGATCATATAAATTCCATTTTGTCAAACAGGTACGTCATTTTGGGTGGACAATGGGGGGAAATGCCCCCCCCCCCCTAGATTTGCCTCAAAAACATCTTCAAATATTAATACAAATATTTTTAATAAAACGCGTATAAATATAAAAAAAATCTAGGGAAAAATTAACTAACGAAATTTATTTTCAATATTAAACATTTCATATTATAATTTAACTTAAAAAGAAAATATGTAAAAAAAAATTGTGTCCACATATATTTTTCTAGCTCTTAATTCTGGTCCACAGCCACCTTTTACCATGATCAAAAGTGTACCGTGACTTCGGAAAGGTTCGTCGGAAACCACTGCCGAGCAAGCCGTTGTTCTATGATAACTATTTGTTTTGATATTGAGAAAGAGATAAGATTTATGAAAATTGATTGACAAATAATAAAATCAAAAAATAATTAACGGATTGCCGAAGTAATAACAGTGAAAAAAATATGTATTTTCTTTTTGGTCTTGGATCGGTGTCCAAAAGCTCGAATTCCAGAATAGACTGCTCAATCGATTTACGGATTGTTTTGCAGGCTTAGGTATCCTAATCACTCTTAGTGCGCTCTCATCCTATTGATAGTTAAAAATCGGAGCGTATCGATCGAGAATCGTTGACTAATTTTTACTTTGGTGTAGCCAGCGATGGGCTTCCAATAATGTAACAGAGGGCTCGCTTAGTTTTCAGAGCTATTTGCGGTGCTCTTGGGAAGTGTTGGACTTATTTAAATGTTTCAAGTATGCAAACAAATATATTTCGGAGAAGAAGAAGAAGACCCCGGGACATATATCGACAGCCCTGCAGTATTTATATTTGATATATAATATATTTTTTAGAATAATGATTTCAATTAAAAAACATATTTGGCATTACATTAATGCCAATTGTCAAAATATTTTTAAGCTGAAAGATCATACGAGAAAAGCTCGGTGAGAATATATTTAAAGTCACTCGAGATCAATTCAAGGAGAATTCACATAAAAACCATGTCTTAGGTCTCAAATTAAAATGAAAAATCTAAATTTGACCCACCTGGTCGGTAGATTAAGCTCTAACCAACTAGACCAATGCGGGCGACAAATAGAAACTTTATCAGTGGGAAAGTGTGCAAAATGTTTATCGTTGTTATCAACAAAAAATAATAAAAACTCATGCAATAAAATTAATTTCGGACTATTTTTTATCATTATTATTATTATTTAATCAATTGCTTCAAAGTCGATTTGCAATCTTAGATGTTCTAAAATAAGACGGAAGCCTTTCTACGCGACATACCAAAAGCCTTATAAGGCGAACTCAGCAAGTGTGTGGCATCATTTATCTTTCTACTTTATCAATTCCAATCAGCTTTTTTAATATATCCATTGTAAAAAAGCATTGTGCATATATTTATGTGTTGTGTCTGACATCACGTATAATTTATTTTAATTCATTAGTCACACAACTCTTTGCATATTATGCTCGAGTAATATGTCTTTGTAATTTTTATATGAATTATACTTATTACTTTTCATACATTCTTTTAACAATTTAAGTAATTTCATCTTTGAAATTTTCCTTTTTTTTGTTATCATGGCATTATGATTATAAAGAAAAATATTCTACGCTTCATGTATAAACAGGCATCGTGGATGATTTGATACATTTTTTAAAAAAATATTACATTTTTCATATTCTTTCGATGATCTGTTTTATTTTGGTTATTATTTTATTTTATTTATTATTTTGGTCATAAAATGATTATTCACTTTTGGTACCCAAATTCGATTATAAAAATATAACTTTATCAGTTGAAGCTAGTGGAATAAGATTAAACATGTGTAATGCAATAAAAACCATATAGTACTTATACCCACCACAACCCGCTACGACTACACACTCGTTATTCGTGTTGAAAATTTTGCTAGAGATATGCCAAAGTAAAATTATTCAAAACTTGGTTGCACGTAAGGCATTTGCCAGGATTTCGGGTTTCACATTTGCGACAGGATTCCGGGATTGATCACTGGGGAAAAAGTGATGAATTGAAAGAATTCTCGACTCGAAGACTTTTTTTCTCAAGGATTTGTCAATAGTGGCGCTGTCTTTATGTTATCCAACGAACTTATAGAGTGCTGCTGATCACAGTCGAGTTTAGCGTTTCTTTTATGATAAAATTTATCCGAAAAAAAAAAACTGGGAACCAGTGGCGTGCTTAAGCAGTGATCTCCTGTTTTTTTCGTAACCAAAAAGTACTATTTATTTTCGAAAAATGTATTTGACGTTAAGAAAATCAAATGCATTAATATTCACATTAACTTTTTTCGCCCTAGATTTTACAAGTTGAACAAATTTTTGTAAAAGAGCCATTTGAACGTTTGAAAATTATTATAAATAAAGCATTTTTTTCGAGTACTCTTCATGCATTTTTTCTTCGGAGTGGATCATACGTACTTTATAGGTTAAGATAATCAGGTATTAATCCTCTGACGCAGAAAGAAGCATAAGAAAGGTCGGTAGCCATTTTTTGCACGCACGAAACGATTGTAAAATAATAACATTATTATTTTGTGAACAAAAGACCTTTTAGCACTATGTGCATTTAATCCAAAACAAATGTTTATATTTGGCAAAATATGTATTATCTCTTATATCGTGAGTTTCTATTTAAGAATACACTACGTTTTTTAAAAGCACTACATACTGTCATGAGATTTCGACGTTTTTATAACACCAAAACAAGTATTAAAACTCTCAACAATAACATTAATTGACTTTAATTCTGAAATAAAAACTTATATTGAATACCAAACCACCAAACTACATTAAACTATTTTTTTTATAAAGTTTAAAAAAATTAACACAAAAATCTATCTTAAAGCTATAATACCTACATTTGTCATTGTATAACATTAATTCACAAAGAAGTATTGAAAATTAAAATAATTTTTCATCATAAGTGTTTCAACGAGAACTGAATAGAATAAAGTACAAAATTAAATAAACATGTTTGATACTTTCGACAACTGCCTGTTACTCAGTTGTCCTACCTCTCTTTTTCCAAAGAGAGTGGGGATAGAAGAATAGGGCTAGGACAGGACTAGTGGTTAGCTTATCGCTCTCGATACGCCCCGTTCATAATAAAATTATGTTTAAAGTACTGTGTATATCAATTAGCAATTTTAAATGTTTATATGCATGGTATTTCCTTTCAATGCAATCAAAAATATCAGCACAATTATAATACAACACAATTTTTAAAATTGATAAGCCAAAATACGAATAAAATTTTAAACTGCTTATATACATGACAATTAAATACGTTTATTGTTTTCATTCTGAAAAATATTTGACATAATTGCCATAAAACATTCCACGTTACAATAAAACAATGATTTTCATATTTAAAATATTTAAAAGTCCGGAGTAGTCGGTGTGCGAAGTATTCTATGTCCGGAAGGTTCGGTGTGCGGAGTGTTCGTGTTCGGAAGAACCATGTTCGGTAGAATCCGTTCACCTACTCAACTGCTTAAGCTAGCGGTTGTTCTTCAGAAAAATTAGCTTAGGGAAGAATTAACTTTTTCTGAGCGAGCATAATTGCTCTTTTTTATCACACCTGTAATCGCACATGCTATCACATATGCTATCCCAAATGCTATCACACATGCTATCCCAAATGCTATCCCAAGTGCTATCTCACGTGCTATCTTAATTATCAGAAAAAAACTTAGTGAAGTAATCTTAATATTTTTTACTGTCGTTTCTTCATTTGCATTTGACGAATCGTAGGACTGGTAGAATGTTATCCCTTCTTCTATTCTACGATCTACATGTTTACACGCGCAATCCTTTCCAGTTTGTGTGCAGATCAAGGAGTCATTGATGTATACCCCGTCTTTGTTATAGCGATTCGTGCATTCAACGCAACCAACCTCGTCATGCATATCATTGCAATCGGCTTTTTTGTCACACAGCATGGCCACATTGACTGTAAACCTTGATTCACATTTGAATAATTCATCTGGGTCAATCATCACATAAGTACCATTTGATGAGTCCAATTCATCTACGAATTTGGAGTCGTCAGTATCCAAATCCGGTCGAATGTTCCGACCGTTAGTCAATAGTGAAAGATTGAGACAAATAACTAGCAGTAACATCGATTTCATTTTAACAGATGTAGTAAATTTTCTTTGTTAAAAACTGAAAAAAAAAAACAAATTAATAAAATAGAAGATGACAAACAAAGCAAATACAAGAGGTAAATAGTTAAATTGAACCATATGAATGATGTATATAAATCTCTTCAAGCAAAAAATGGGCATTTCGAAATCGATAGATTCCATTAATCCAAATGTATCTTTGAACAAACGTTATTTATAAATTACTAGCTGTAAGCCCGTTGCCCAGCAACGTGAGATTTTGCTGCATTATAGAAAGGTCAGAAATTAACTGGCATGAACAATTGAATGCATATTTATTATTATATATGTATATAATCTAATAACAAATAATTAATAAACTCCGTTTTTATTTTTCCCTAGGGTACACAACGTTGTACCTACCACCACCCGCTACGGCTTCACACTTTTTTATAGGGTGTGTAACAACGTTAGTCGTGTTCAAAATTTTGCCAGAAATGTCCCGGGAAGAAATGCCTCAAGACTTGGTTGCATGCACTACAGTGTGCAGTTGAAAATATTAGGTTTTATCTATTTAACTCAACTATTTATCCAAGAATTCTTTAAATGCCCTATAATTTGCCTTAGATGCAACCAAGTCGGCATGACCGACGGGGCCGACAGATCCATATCCAGATAGCAGAAATTTCGTAAATTATTTAATTTTTGGAATAATGTTTAAGTTTGCATCAAGTTAGAATCAGGGTTTCACTGGGGTGTACAACAAATTTCGTGCCCTCCCCACCCACTTTATGGGCTAACGTGACGTTTGCATGAAGGCCCCAAACATCCTTGCCAACACCTTATAAGTGACATTGACAAGACAAGTAATCGCGTACCAAAACAAAACATTCTGGAGAAGTTTCGCCAAAAATTCAATTTACCGACAGATTAATGGTAAATTATGTTTAAATGATTTTGGTGAAGATTTCTTTCAGATTTAAAATAAATGGGTATTTCCTTGAAACGAACACACTTTGATAGTTCTCGCGATGATTGAAACCGGAATGGAATTAATACGAAAAATGCATAGTATTAAAGAAAAAAATGACTCACCGGCAGTAGTAACACCTTGAAGGCTTGATTTTGTAGATATTTGTCAAGTGCTGTCTATTTATATCGGTTTTGACTTCCAATTGTATTATTTTAGTAATATATAAAAACTTGCTTGACTGATACATGTAAATCTACGAGCCCGCCTTATATACTGTTTTTTTTATTAATCTTAATCTTTGAATGGACGACAAAAATCATTGTATTGTGTTTGTTATCTTCTATGATCGTAAATAGTTATATTGTTTGATCCGATAGGTCAGTGGTTCCCAAACTTATTATGCTCATGGACTCATTTCAAAGCAAAAACCGGACTATGGACCCCCAAGTGAAATAATAAATTTAGTTTTAATGCCTTAAATAGTGATTTTTTATTCATGTCCGTTTCCAATGTGGAGCATTTGGTCCGTAATTGTGGTATGTCTACAGAAGTTTTTCCTCGAGAATTGTTTCTTACTCAGTTGCTCAACCCCCTTTTGTCAAAGAGAGTTAAGATAGAAGAATATGGCTAGGACAGGACTGGTGGTTAACAAATATTAACTCTTATGGCGACCAATTAGCCTCACGCTCGTTTGGTCGTTTTTCGCAAATATTTTTGCCGTGGCTTGATATCACTTTAAACGGATTGATTTGCTGTATATTGAATATCTGGTGGTGGGAATAAGTAAACACATGGATACCCAAGCTATGTTATGCGGAAAATCGGTACTACCAGGCGAGACGGAAAAAGACTTGTGTGCATGGTCGGCTCGTAGCGTGTGCGAAGTGTGCGCCGCACACAAGCGCACAGGCGACGCACTTGGATTTTAGAACTATCAACTGATTTAGTTCTAGTCTTAAGAGGCGCCTAATGCATTTATAAAAAAATCAGACGGCCATATTTTCCATATTGTGAGCGGGCATTTACAAAAATTTTATAAAACTTTTTAAATATATTTTTTTTTTTAAATATTTATAAGAAATAAATAAACTAAATTCAGTAAATCTATGCTTTACTAACCACTATTCCTATTCTATCTCTTTCCTTATATCCCTACTGTTTTCGAAAAGAAGAGGTTAAGGAACTGGACTACAAACAGTTCTCGGAGAAAAAACATACGGTAATACCAGTCCATAGTGGAAAATCCTGGGACTTTCAGTATCTTTCACTCTTTAGTAAGACTAACAACGAGTCCTCGTTGCTCCGTCTAAATCTGTTAACAATGTCTAACAAGTGATAAATTATATATAACAAATAAGTCTTTCTTGCATATTGTTAAAAAGCTGACAATTTTTTTACATTCAAGTATGAATTTTACATTTAACTATTGTTAGCAATTCTACTAAACAACTCTTTGAATAGTATAATCTTAGCAAAGCATTCACAAGGATAGGTTGTCAATGAGCACTTGTTGCTCCGTCAAAATCTATTCATGAAGTTGGACAAGTGATAACATATTATATTAACCAAATAGGTGTATTCTGCATACTTTTAAAAAGCCAACCATGTGATAGAATAACAAAAAGTCCTCGTTGTTTTGTCAAAACATTTTTGTGTAGAACAAGTAATACGATATCTCGCATACTCATAAAAAGCCAACCATGTGATTGACTGACAGGTAGTACTTTTTCAATCAATTTTTTTATTCAATACTTTTAAATGATTTTTCTCAACAACTTTTCATTTATAGTATATCTTAGAAAATTCTGAGAGTGATAGACTAACAACAAGTCCTCGTTGTTCTGTGAAAGTCTTCTTACTATACTAAAAAAGTGACAAGATATGTAGTAAAATAATGACATCTTGCATTCTCTTAAAAAGCCAACCATGATATTGACTGACAGGTAGTCCTCCTTTTAATAATAAAAAAATAAACAACTGTACCAACTCCTTGTATACTTTTATCTCTGCGGCAGGGGGAGGGGAAATCGGTGACATCACACATAGACGTCAGAGAAAAATGAATGAATGGTGATAGCGGGCAGAAGAGGGGTGGGGGGAAGGGAACCGTCTTTCTTGACGTCATCGAAAAGGTGAAATCGCGACCATAGTTCGAATAAAAAAATGGAGACAGCGCGGCTGGGGAGGAGGAGGGGGAGGGGAAATCGAGGACATCCTTCACTCACTCACTCAAACAAACAAACAAACGGACATTATCGACTATTAATATATAGACTAGCTGTAAACCCGTGAGATTTTTGTTGCATTGTGTTTAATTTTATTTAGTTTAATTTTATTTAATTTAATTTAATTTAATTTTATTTTATTTTATTTTATCTTATTTTATTTTATTTTATTTTATTTTATTTTATTTTATTTTATTTTATTTTATTTTATTTTATTTTATTTTATCTTATCTTATTTTATTTTATTTTATTTTATTTTATTTTATTTTATTTTATTTTATTTTATTTTATTTTATTTTATTTTATTTTATTTTATTTTATTTTATTTTATTTTATTTTATTTTATTTTATTTTATTTTATTTTATTTTATTTTATTTTATTTTATTTTAATTTATTTTATATTATTTTATTTTATTTAAAAAAGTGGAGACTGGAAGGTCGAGGACACTTAACACTCAACTGGACATTATCGGCTATTAATATATAGATGCTTTGATTTCCTTGGGAAATTTTGAGAAAAGTTGAACTATGTACTTGGGCTTCACGTTGTATTCGTAAACTTTGCAATGTTATGTCTGATGATGCTTCGCAAAGAAGCGAAACACGTGTCACATTTTGTAACCCAACAAGAGAGTTTAATTTATTCATACTTATACATAGTTTCTTATTTTTCAGTATCTTCTGCGCCCATTTGCGTTCCAACATCCAAGGACTTTTTTGTGGAAAGTTGAAGAATATTTGTATAATTATGCAAAGTTTTATCAAATTTATTGTTATAATATCATTCGCAATAGACGGAAAGGAACTAAATTGATAAGTAAAATAAAATAAGTACGTGATAAAAATTGATCTGACAATCAGAAAGAAATTTCAAAACTGATTAATAAAAATTGAAACTGATAACAAGAATAAAAATAGGTATATTTATTACTGTTCTTTTCACAGTCGATAAAGATAGTACCCAACGGTCGATCAGGGAGCCGGAACTTTCTATATCACAGGTAGGATGAAACGGCGGGTAAGATTAAGGCTTTCCGCAGCACGTGACCCTGAAGTCTCTCCATCGTTATTTACTTTTTAATATAATACGGTAGAAAGTAAATTATCTTTATCATTAAATTAAGTGAGAGAAGACATTTTTTCTTCTCACTTAACCCTCCAGAGACGAGAGCTTTTTTCCGATAATTTTTTTTTATTCCTATCCAAAATTTAAAAAAAAAACGCAAAATCGTTGTATACAAACTCCGGATGACTATATGGTCATGCTCATCTTTTTATTACCGTGTAATATTGAGTACGGACAATAGTAAGGACAAAAGTGACCGTATGGGCTTGCAAACATTCGGGGTTGAAATATAGCTAAACGTGATTTTTTTTAAACATTTACAATTTGACCTCTTTAGATCAACATAATTTCAATACAAATATATTAGCAAAATAACTGTAAATAATTTGATGTTTTGATAAAAAAAATATCTAACAGTTTCAAAAAGTAAAATAAAAAAAGCGGAAATTCAAAAAATCACATGTGCTTTTGGAGACCGTTCCTGTCTCCACGGCTGATGACTAACTGTAGTCCGTACCCTGAAAAGAAGTACAAATAGTGGGATCAATAGACAACGGTGTTTTGTGTGACCATATGGTGACGCTCGTCCTTGGAGAATTAAAATTAGCTTTAGCGCAGAGGAAGTATCAATGCATTCAGCTTAATACATACTCTGTCAAAAAGGTGTATGCCAAAAATGCCGTATCATTAACTAAGGTAAGATTTATCTTTGAAAAGACCATTAAAATGGACCTCCCCTCCACAAAGGGCTATACTAAAAACTGTTAAATGAATGTTAGATGTAAATAAACAACCAGCCTATAAGTTTTCGTGGACTTCAAGCTTGTATTTATATTATATTTTGACTTTGGCATTAAATCATTAAAATATATTTTTTCCCTCCTGTCAAATTTATTCTAAAATACGGTCGATATGTAGTAATAGAAGACCAATATTTAAAAAAAACATTTGTATGAGGGAGCTCTACAAACAAACTGCTTATTACTGTAAGATAAGAGTTGCTAAAATTCTACAATATTTGGCGATGGGCCTGTACTAGGGTATCCAATCCTGGGATTTCGGGTTTGTATAATTTTCAATCCCGGGATTAGGATTAGCTCACCGAGGAGTTTGAAATCCTCAATTCACTATAATTTTTCCCCAGATTGTCTCAGAAACTCTGTTTTTTTTAGCTCACCGAGGAGTTTGAAATCCTCAATTTGTCGATTTCGAGTCAGTTTTCGGGATTTGAAAAAAAATTCTCAATCACGAAATCCCGGGATCGTGACCATTTCAATCTCGGAATTTCAGGATCAGAAAATTGACCGGAATCCGGGATTGGATGCCCTAGCCTGTACTTGTTTTTTAAAAAGTTTTTTTAGTTGAAAGATCATAAGAGAAAAAACTCGATGAGAATATTTAGTAATGTAAGTCACTCGAGATAAACTCAAGGCAAATTGACATCACAAACACCCATGTCTTAGGTCTCAAATTTAAAATGAAAAATCGAAATTTGACATTGACCTTACCAGGAATGGAACCCAGAGGCATCTGGTCGGTAGAGCAAGCTCGAACCAACTAGACCAAAGTGGGCGACAATTATATTCTTACTTTATTCGAAAAAGAGAGGTCGAGAAACTCGAGTAACAAACATTTCTCGAGAGTAAAAAAGTCGTTGCCTGTATCAGTATACAAGTTGTTTTATTAGTGCCATTAACTATCATTATTGCCTATTATTACCTAATTACTGTATGAGTTTTAGTTACCAATTATATTTAATTAACCTTTATAATGTCTAAATATTTTACAGTGGCGGTTCGTGAACTTGGGGGGGGGGGGGGGGCTAGAGAAAAGTTTAGCATTGTATACCATTTACGAAATTGTGTATGTTTTCACTTCACCTTATACATTAATCGACAAGCAAATTAACAAATACTACGACACTACTGCAAAGCATAAATTATTGTAAAATAAAATAAAAGCTAATGTAAGTAAGAAATAAAAAATAGAAAAAACTGAATGTCAAATTCGTCTCCTTCAAAGTGAACTAACATGTACAAAAAGCCATACGGAGGAACTGTCATACAACACAACGAGATCGGTATTTTTGTTTGTATGTATGGGCTAATCTAATGTGGCCCCTGACGTCTGACAGAAGCCTGAAGCTTCGAAGCGCAGTCGTGTACGTTTAGATGACGTTTCTGTTGGCCAATGTGAATAAAATACAAAAAAAACTAATCGTGCTTGATTGCGCCCCAGTGTAAACAAAGTACTCGGGCTATAGTATAGTTAGCCCGAGCCTTTGTTATTATAATTAATTCGTAGGTGTCGCCAGCAACGTTCCCTCTAAGCCGAAGGGTTAACTGCGCGGAAAATTCAAGAGCTGAGCAGGCCAATTCTCATTATTTTTTCCCCATAATTAAAATTATTACCATTTAATATTTTTTTCTCATATGCATGGTAAAATAAAAACGTGGTAGAAATCAAAATCTATTTTATTGTTTTAATTAATAAACCGAATCAAATAAAGTGTATTCAATTGAGTCGTGAAACAGAATTTAATTTTTTATATAAAATAAATTTTTGAAAAATAAACGGAATGAAACAAATAATAAGTCGCTAATAAAGTGATTACCATTTTTCATAGTTTTTCACGTCGTACCTTGCTACTCAACTTATCCATATATTTATACACGTCATCTAAATCAATTTCTTCTTCTGGTAACAGCAAAATCTAATTTTCATTATACTATTTAAATGTACAATTTCTAATTTATTTCGTGTTTTTATGACAAATATTATTAAGATATTAACGATCGCAGTTTTTGATGAGGATTGCGTTTCTGTTTCAACTGTTCAGTGAAACCGTTTAAGTTTGAATTCTTTACAACTTTTCGTACTTCTGGAAAAACTTAGCGATATATTTGAATATTTCGCTGAGTTGCTGAACATTTCGATATCTGAGGATTAATAACAACCAATTCAATCTTCAAGTGATATGTTATACACAGTGGCGGATAACTCTGTAAGAAAATGAGGCGCGTGATTGGGCCCTCGAAATCTTAGGGGGCTGAAAAATAGCTTATTAAATAAAGCCCATTTACTTATTGCTTAGATTCTTGCTATTTACTTGACATTTTCTGACGTTTTTATGTTACCCGTAAAACAGGGCTTCCAAATTTATTTTCCCCTGGGGCCTCACATATGCTTTAATTCATGCGTGTCCAACCGGTAGATCGCGATCGAACGGTCGATCCCAAAGCAAACCTTGGTCGATCCCGACAGCTTTCATGAATTTCGAAAAAATATATAATTTAAATATAAAACATACTAAAATTTAATTATTTTTTAAGCACATACCTATCTAATGATACGTATTTCGCATTTAAAATAAACATTTCTAAGTTTGAATAAGGGAAAAAACCCCAAATAAATTTCTTATAAGAATCCTGTGAGAAGTCGATCGCAAGAAAACTTAAGATAGAAAAGTCGATCCCAGGGCAATTCGTGTTCGTGTCTGTGTAATTAAATGTAATCAAAAAACATATTTTTTTTAACTATGTATGTATATATAAATTTCGTATTACGCTTCGGGTTTTACGACATTTTCACAAAATATATTTTTGTCCACAATTTTAAGTTGAGGAATATTTGTACGAGTTTTATCAAATTCATTATTATAATATCATTTGCAATATGTGTTAGGAAAATTAATTGATAAAAAAAATCTATGTACGTGATAAAAATTTGAATGAGAAACAAAAAGAAATTTAAAAGCTGGTATGCGGACATTGCTGCCGATAACACGAGTAATATTATATTTATTTGCCAAGATTTTTATCTTCAATACAGTTGATGACTGGTGTAGAGTACAAAGATAATAATATAATCACTTTTAGGGTGTTCACTGTCAATACTTGGTGGAAAGGCATTATATTAATAAAAACACAATCTTCCTCTGTATTTCATTCCACTTTATTTAATAGATCAGGACCGGTTTCGCTCATTGCGAGCATTGTCAACTGATAAGAAAAATATACAAACAGTGCTATTTATAAAAATTTAAATTGAAATTAAAGGTGTAAGCAACTATTAACAATGAAAAGAATTCAAAAATTACATTATAAGTGACTCTACAATTACATAAAATAAAATGTTTAACAAACAGTTAAAAAATCATCCAAGACTAATAATTATAAGTGGCAATTATAAACCCAATTATAATTTGGTAAATTTTTAATAAGGTGAAGCTCTACATTACTGTAAATAACTTAATAATGATTTTGTGTTTTTCCCGCTTCCAAGTAATTAGTCTGTCTACTTCAACAAAATCAACATCAATGATTCTGAAAAATACATTTTTAAAAACCATATCAATTCTTACAGAAGAAATATTTTTCCTTAGTTTTTTTTTTTTTAATATATATATAATATGAAAAGAGCAGTTAACATCTATTATTTGATCTATTAAATAAAGTGGAATGAAGTACAAAGGAATATTGTGTATTTTATTAAAATAATATAATCACATACTGATTGATCTCTATATGAATATTCTCATGAATTTTCAAGGCTGAAAATGACGTCTTAATATGACATAAGATGGTGTTCCATTATGTCTAAGAAATATGACAATCATGCAAGATAATAAGAAAACACCTGAGAAATTTTTCCATTGTGATTGTTTTAATTTTAAAAAATAGTAATAACAATGATGATTAAAAATGACATGTCATGAAATCAACTTGATGAGAAATGCATCACAAGCATCCATATTCGAGATTTAAACATCAAATAGAAAACAATGAAAATTTTATAAAGACCTTGCCAGGATTTAAAACCAGATTGATACTGGGAAAACGTCATGTAACTTTTCGTTAAAAGTATAAAGTTGCATACATCTTAAAAAAGCTTTATCAAATTCCAAATTATCTTCATCGTTCATTTTTCTTCTATCTTCTTCGACCATATTCGCTCCCTATGTGGAGCATATGGCACCACGTGGCACCTTCTTCATGTTTACCTGTCTCCCGCCAGTTGCTTTGCTTCCACCCATGACATGCCAGCATCAACCCATTTTTGCCCAGTGTTCCATTATTGGAACATTTAGTATCCCCACTCCATCAAGCCTGACGCAATTGAATTTAAATTGCATAAGTCTACAGCTAACAAACGCGGGAATCGTTTCGTGTAGTATTTTTCAGATTTCAGCCTGTAGGAGTGAGCAGTGTTTTTTTATTTGCATCAATTACGTTCAACAAAAGATGTCATCTGACAAGTAAGTTTACACATCTTTATAACTTATTTATTACATATTGACTATTTTTATTATAATTTATTATTGTTCTAGATTCATTATGTGAAGTACTTTTTCTAATTTTTCCATATGTAACATTTTTATTCACAATATAATGCACGTTCCTAAATTGGAACACTGGGATTATAACAACATGTGATTTTTTCCCCCCAGAATTTTAACAACATCATAGATGGAAGAAATTGAAGACGGTTATAGCCTGTGGTGTAGTGGTAAATAGATAGGTACCAGGTCGGTCATTGATTTCTTCCCTACTTTTTTTGTTTTTTTTCTAATATCCATCCGAAGTTAAAAAACCACAAATTTTAACAATTAGTCACTGACCTGGCCCGACCTGACCCCATTGCACCACTGGTTATAACACCTCTCGAAGAAGGCGTTGAGACTGAAGAGGACAGCGGTGATGAAAATGGAAATGTTACATATGAATTTTGTAATTTTGTAAGCGAAACACGTGTCACATTTTGTAACCCAACAAGAGAATTTAATTTATTCATACTTATACATAGTTTTCTTATTTTTCAGTATCTTCTGCGCCCATTTGCGTTCCAACATCCAAGGACTTTTTTGTGGAAAGTTGAAGAATATTTGTATAATTATGCAAAGTTTTATCAAATTTATTGTTATAATATCATTCGCAATAGACGGAAAGGAACTAAATTGATAAGTAAAATAAAATAAGTACGTGATAAAAATTGATCTGACAATCAGAAAGAAATTTCAAAACTGATTAATAAAAATTGAAACTGATAACAAGAATAAAAATAGGTATATTTGTTACTGTTCTTTTCACAGTCGATAAAGATAGTACCCAACGGTCGATCAGGGCGCCGGAACTTTCTATATCACAGGTAGGATGAAACGGCGGTTAAGATTAAGGCTTTCCGCAGCACGTGACCCTGAAGTTCCATCGTCTCTCCATCGTTATTTACTTTTTAATATAATACGGTAGAAAGTAAATTATATTTATCATTTAATTAAGTGAGAGAAGACATTTTTTCTTCTCACCTAACCCTCCAGAGACGAGAGCTTTTTTCCGATAATTTTTTTTTATTCCTATCCAAAAATTAAAAAAAAAAACGCAAAGTCGTTGTATACAAACTCCGGATGACTATATGGTCACAAAAATCTCAATTGGTTGAGTGAACGAGCAATTCTTGCGGCGAAGAACAAAGATGTGGATCATTTAAACTTCACAATTCAAAATCAAATCCTTGGTCCACTACATTCCTTTAAATCTATCGACCGTGTAACAAACGAAGTCGAAGCAACCAACTATCCAACTGATTTTTTAAACTCATTTGATCTGCCTGGCTTTCCACCGCACAATTAACAACTAAAAGTTGGCTCGGTAGTCATCATGTTTCAAGTTATCAAGTTAACATAACATTTATTGATTCTTAGGCGTAACGAAGTTCGTTGGGTCAGCTAGTAGTATATACAATTTTAACACAATAGATAACTCTTATATAGGGTTTGAAATTTCCATGACACCTATACGTGTCACGCACGCTGAGGGTATGTTTGCTAGGACATGCATATATGTCATACGCGATGAGAAGGTTAAAAACAATAACGTGTGAATGCTCCACCTCTGATAACAATTTAAAAAAAATGTAATTTTACCATTGACGAAAGGGTTTTTTGTTATTTTAATTGTAAATTTTGACCTACAGAAAAGAAGTCCAGACTGTCTGAGCACTTTGAGAAGAGCAAAGAATGAGCATGGTTCACATTTTATTTTCCATCCTTGCTTAGAATATAGGAAATTGGCCTCCTTGGAACAAGCTGTACTAAGCAACTATAAACATGTCAATATATACTTCTCAATATAAATAATAATTGAATTTGTACTCACTTTGGAATCGTCGTTCTCATTCAAGACGATTTCTGCTGGTGTTAAAATGTTTTGCGCCTCAAGATCATCCGTTGAATGCAATTTTAGTTTTCTTAGACACTGGTAGACATGCTGAATTTCGAATCGAAATCGAAACGTTTTACTTCGAAGTAGAGACACCTCGATACTCACATCGTATCATTTTGTATAATAAGGTTAAGTGATTTATTTATAAAGTGAAAATTTATGTATATGGAATAAAGTTGAACCACCATTGAATTAAAAATAAATGTTCTAGTAAAAATATATCCATAACAATTGTAATAATATTGACTGAATTAGTTTGAAGAATAACTCATTTGTAATAAGGTAAAAATACAAGTACATATTCTAGTCAAACTAAATACTTTGTTAATTTTTGGCTTTCTAATTCATGTATTATTTTACAAAGCTCAATAATTTTAGCAGATAGTTTATTTGAGATCCCAGATGAACACTAGACCCTAGGTTTGACTTAACCCTTTGATGTATTGTCTAGATAGGCTGTATTTATATCAAAAATTGACAATCAATTGATAATCACAACCCACAAATGTGTCTGTACTGATGCCCCGAAAATTAAAAAAATTACGACATCTGTTCTGCTACTACTGCGATAATTCGATAATTTACGAAATTTCTGCTACTACGAAAAATGGTTGTTAGCAAACTTAAACATTATTCCAAAAATTCAATAATTTACGAAATTTCTGCTACTACGAAATATGGTTGTTAGCAAACATAAACATTATTCCAAAAATTGAATATTTTACGAAATTCTGCTACTACGAAAAATGGTTGTAAGCAAACTTAAACATTATTCCAAAAATTAAATAATTTACGAAATTTCTGCTACTACGAAAAATGGTTGTTAGCAAACTTAAACATTATTCCAAAAATTGAATATTTTACGAAATTTCTGCTACTACGAAAGATGGTTGTTAGCAAACTTAAACATTATTCCAAAATATGATAATTTACGATATTTCTGCTACTACGAAAAATGGTTGTTAGCAAACTTAAACATTATTCCAAAAATAAAATATTTTACGAAATTTCTGCTACTACGAAAGATGGTTGTTAGCAAACTTAAACATTATTCCAAAATATGATAATTTACGATATTTCTGCTACTACGAAAAATGGTTGTTAGCAAACTTAAACATTATTCCAAAAATAAAATATTTTACGAAATTTCTGCTACTACGAAAAATGTGTATGTATGAAGATGTGAAGAGTGACGGATTAATCTATTGGGAGGCCCCAGGCGCATTTGGAGGCCCTATTTTTGGAATTGCTTAAACTGAATTTAAAATATTGCTTGTGTTTTACAGATAATATTATGCTATTTTGAGGATCCTTAGATTGGAGGCCTCAAGCGGAGGCCTAGAGCGCTTATGGGCTAATCCGCTGATGAATGTGAATAATGGTTGGTGCATATGATATACATACATCAAATGTATCTAAATAAAAATAATACAATTTACAATTATTAATGTTTTTTAAGATATACATATAAAGCTTTTAAAATGAAATAAAGCACGCACGACTCGTCGGACTAGCCAAGATATCCGCTTTATGGGAAAAATAATTGTATGATTAAATATATTTCGGTCAATTGGGCGTCGCAGCTAGTTCGAAAAAAGCGCCATCTGGATGTCAATTTTTCGACCACTTTTTGGAGCATCTGGTTATGGATGATGGACGGTGTTCTAGCGGGCCGCATAAATAAAATTATCGTAGTTTAAGGCCGCAAAGAAAAAAAAATATTTAAGGTACGCTCAATCTTCTTTTACATGAGGCACACGTTCCATGTGAAACAACCGTTCAAGCTATCCGTGTAAAAAAAATTAAGTGAATTTAGATAAATGAATAACGTGTTCCATCACATTATTTTGATAGTGTTATTTCGAAAACGTGAAAATAAACAAACCATGCAAAAAAGGATTATGAGTACTTGTATATTAAAAATCTTTTTATTGTGAAATATTATATTTAGATGTTTTATTTATGTTATTCAAAAGTTAATGCGATCTTGGTCTTTTTTAATTTGACTTAATAATTGTAGTATTAAGCCGCACAATCAAATCCAAATTTGTATCAGTAAGCCTGTTTCCGTGAACCGATTTATTCTCTTACATGAAAGAAAATGCTTACTTAGATTCACTAAATAAATGTTTTACACGAAAATAATATGTTTGAGAAAAACGTTTGAGGGCCGCCACGAAATTCAAAAAGGGCCGCGGTTTGTGCATCACTGACTCACTGTCTTACAAGATGATTTATTTATTGTATTATCTACCCGCTATCAGGTAGATTTAAATTATTGACGCACAATTAGATATCACAACACAATCATTGTTTGCTGGTTAGATATAATTTTAAAAAATAACAGTATATAAGGCGTGAGACATTTTACATTGATCAGTACACACTTACTCAAGGTTTTGATGACTTTGTCCAATTGTTAAGTGCTCTTACTTTCACACAACACAACTTTCGTATTGATTTTTGTGGGTGGCATTTTCCAAAAACAAACACAATATTTTTCGCGGATTTATATTTATACATTTAAAAAAATTAAGCAACCTGTAGTAATAGCTCCTAGTTCATAGATGAAAAAAAATAGTAGCAGTGGTTTAAAACAAAATTAAAAGGAACTGTTGCTTAAGTTTCTTATCAGTCTTTTCAAGATTTTGTTTTATTATTTTCTCACTGCTGACACGTCTAAGTAGTTCCAATTCTCCGAAGTTTTACCGCAAACATTTCATCGTTCAGGCTTAAGCATTCTTTTGACAGGTGAGATGATGCACTGTCTAGTGACAATACTATTTTTCCTATTTTATTTATGGATTTTTTTTTTGAATGATCTCTTTTTCATACTACGGATTAAATATTTCCCCATTCATCCTGGCTTTTTTCGGATGGTAATATTCAACTGGGAGACTTATTTGATTTCCAACAACGAAAAACAAAGAACAGAACGTTTTACGTACGTAAACAATGGTGGAAGCAATTCGCCACGTGAAAATTAGCAAATTCTTAAAAAAATTGTTTACGTATTTTGAACAATCCGGATAATCGAGGCTCTCCTGTATGCACCATAGAATGTATTGTTTGTAACATTTCTTACTTAATTGTTTTTTAATAAAATTGTAAATTGGTAAAATTTATTTGCAAGAGATTTTTAAAAAAATATTATTGTCAGATTAGATTTTGTTCGTGTCTAATAATATTTTCAAAAATAAATATGTATTGTGATTCGGTTGAGGTGCGCAGGCCACTGGCTACCTGTTCATTGGTTCTTTCAATCACGTAAATGTTCTTAAATAAGCCATTTAATTATAGGTGTCGTTGTAGATCGCTACACTCACCCTTGACAACATCATGAAATAAACTGTTACTAGCTGTAAGCCCGTTGCCCAGCAACGAGAGATTTTTGTTGCATAGTATTTAATTTTATTTTATGTTATTTTATTTTATTTTGGAATAATGTTTAAGTTTGCTTACAACCGTTTTTCGTAGTAGCAGAAATTTCGTAAATTATTGAATTTTTGAAATAATGTTTAAGTTTGCTAACAACCATTTTTCGTAGTAGCAGAATTTCGTAAAATATTCAATTCTTGGAATAATGTTTATGTTTGCTAACAACCGTTTTTCGTAGTAGCCGAAATGTCGTAAATTATTTAATTTTTGGAATAATGTTTAAGTTTGCTTGCTAACAACCATTTTTCGTAGTAGCAGAAATTTCGTAAATTATTAAATGTTTGGAATAAAGTTTAAGTTTGCTAACAACCATTTTTTGTAGTTGCAGAAATTTCGTAAAACATTCAATTTTTGGAATAATGTTTAAGTTTGCTTACAACCGTTTTTCGTAGTAGCAGAAATGTCGTAAATTATTTAATATTTGGAATAATGTTCAAGTTTGCTAACAATCATTTGTCGTAGTAGCAGAAAAGTCGTAAAGTATTTAATTTTTGGAATAATGTTTAAGTTTGCTAACAACCGTTTTTTCATAGTTGCAGAAATTTCGTAAAATATTCAATTTTTGGAATAATGCTTAAGTTTGCTAACAACCATTTTTCGTAGTAGCAGAAATTTCGTAAAATATTTTATTTTTGGAATAATGTTTAAGTTTGCTAACAACCATTTTTCGTAGTTGCCGAAATGTCGTAAATTATTTAATTTTTGGAATAATGTTTAAGTTTGCTTACAACCATTTTTCGTAGTAGCAGAAATATCGTAAATTATCATATTTTGGAATAATGTTTAAGTTTGCTAACAATCATTTGTCGTAGTAGCAGAAAAGTCGTAAATTATTTAATTTTTGGAATAATGTTTAAGTTTGCTAACAACCGTTTTTCATAGTTGCAGAAATTTCGTAAAATATTCAATTTTTGGAATAATGCTTAAGTTTGCTAACAACCATTTTTCGTAGTAGCAGAAATTTCGTAAAATATTTAATTTTTGGAGTAATGTTTAAGTTTGCTAACAACCGTTTTTCATAGTTGCAGAAATTTCGTAAAATATTAAATTTTTGGAATAATGCTTAAGTTTGCTAACAACCATTTTTCGTAGTAGCAGAAATTTCGTAAAATATTTTATTTTTGGAATAATGTTTAAGTTTGCTAACAACCATTTTTCGTAGTTAAAAATGGTGACAGACGGGCTGTGGACGAGGAGGGGGAGGGGCAGGGGGAGGGGAAATCGGTGACAATCATGCAATCATAACGGACATTATCGACTATTAATATATAGAAGATGACACTGAACAAAATCTGTCAAATCAGCTCCTAGCCCTATAATTATAGCTTCAAAAAATCGAATCAGTTCATTTGATTATTTAAAAAACTTCGTAGCCATGCAAATTTTCAAATAAAGTTCTCTCAATATTATTACGATGCTTCAGTTCTAAGCCAGGAAATTTGAATTTTGAATATAAAAAGACGTCCATTCCAATTGGCCGAAAAATGTGGTGTTCAAAATAAAGCGCTATCATTGGGCGAAGTGGACATTAGTACGGACACATTTGTGAAAAGTGATTATTTTACCGGCTATTAATGTTAAGATAATATTATTGTTTGTACTTAATGAAATAAAAAAATGGTAGTAATAATGTACTACACATGTTTTCCGAGTCTTTTATTGTTTATCTTTGCTTTCTTATAAAAATAATTATGTAACCAGACTGTTAGGGCCACACCAAATCTAGAAGATCGGATAAGGGGCGTCCCACCATATACCGGTTATATTTTATTTGGCCCTTCAAACGATTTCTGTTGGTCAACGCTGCTGTAGACTGTTTAATGAAATAATAGCAGCAACAGGGATTTTTCACCCATCATTGCGCCACAAAGTTCGGACGGAAACAGTTTTGTGAAAAATATTTGTATGAGCTATTTCGATTCCATTTTTAGTTCTTGGAGATTTATTTCAATTTCCAACATTGATTGAAAAAGATTGTGCTTTTCAAATAGTTGACAAATGCTTGCCATGAGCAAAACCGGTCTTGATCTTGATAAATAAAAGTGGAAATTAAGTACAAAGGAATATTGTGTTTTTATAAATACCAAGTATTCTCAGTGAAAACCCTAAAAGTGATAAATAAGATCGATTTTCTATTGCTTATTTAAATGCTGTTTGAACTTATTCACGATTTTAAAAAACATTTTCCGTCGTCTTTTTTCGTCGGCTTTACAAATTAAAAAAATTGCACGGGATTCCGGGATAACGGTATTTAGGATCCCGGGATTGGAGACCCTAGCCAGTACCGCCGAGTACATCATATGAATAGTACCCAACGGTCGTCCAGGACGTTGAAATCCCACCGGTCAGAAGGAGAGGCAGACAAGATCAAGGCTTTCCCGAGACATCCGCAGCACGTGACCCTGAAGTTCCAACGTCTCTACATCGTTATTTACATTGCCATATAATATGGTCGACAGTAAATTATGCTTTATCATTAAATTAAGTACCTACTTAAGTGAGAGAAGATGTTTTTTTCTTTTCACTTAAAATTAACTTTAGCGCAGAAGAAGTAACAATGTATTCAACTTGATACATACTCTGTCAAAAAGATGTATGCTGCAAATGCCGAATTGATATCTTAGTTTGGATTTATGTTTGAAAAGACCTGGAAAATGGACCTCCCCTCCACAAAGGGCTCTACTAAAAACTGTTAAATCAGTGTTAGATTGAGTAAATAAACAACCAGTTGTTTTTTTGCACTTCATGCTAGTATTTATATTCTATTGTGACTTTGGCATTAAATTATTAAAATACATTTTTTCCTTTTGTAAAATTTGTTCTTAAATACAGTCGATATGTAGTAATTGAAGTCAAATATCAAAAAACAACATTTTTATGAGAGAGCTCTACAAATAAACTGATCTTGTAAGATAAGAGTTGCCGAAAAATCTACAATATTTGGAGTTGGGCCTGTACTTTTTTTAAAATTTTTAAGTTGAAAGATCATTAGAGAAAAAACTCGATGAGAATATTTAGTAATGTAAGTCACTCGAGATACACTCAAGGCAAATTGACATCACAAACATCCATGTCTAAGGTCTCAAATTTAAAATGAAACATCGAAATTTGACATTGACCTTACCAGGAATCGAACCCAGACTCACCTGGTCGGTAGAGCAAGCACGAACCAACTAAACCACAGCGGGCGACAATTATATTCTTTCTTTCTTCGAAAAAGAGAGGTCGAGATACTGAGTATCAAACATTTCTCGACAATAAAAAGGTCGTTGTCTATAGCGGGTCTTGAGCGTGCATCTACAGGTGCATTGGCTAATATCTTGAACTGGGGAAAGGTAAATCGGCATTCATTTTCACCTGTGAAAACCGAATCCCTTCTTCTCAAAGGAGGGACTAAACTTGACATTTTAAAACGGTCACCACATATCCGCATGGGTTTAGCCTCTATACGAGTATCAAAGCAGGTAAAGTACCTAGGCGTCATCCTTAATGACAAGCTCTCGTTCCAGCAACATGCCAAGACAGTTGTTAACAATGCCAACTTAGCATATCTCCGAATATCAAGACTGGCTGGCAAAAACTAGGGACTAAAACCAAGGACTCTTAAAATAGCCTATATAGTTACCTATTCAATTTAATAAACCTTTATAATATCTATGTATGTATATAGATTAAATTATTATTTATTGTTACCTATCAAATTGTTATATAAATGTATCTCAACTGTATCATTGAAGAGATTTTATCTTCGGTGTGTTGCAGAAAAGAAAAACAAAAGCTTGTTGAATGAAAATAAATATGTCCTTATCAGTGTTTCTCGACCTTTTTGTATCTATGATTTTTGGCAGTCGTTAAATATAGACGTAGCAGACTTAATATATAAAAATATTTGATAAGCCAACGTTTTTTATTTGTAAAAAACATAGTCAGTCAGCAATAATATATTGTGACGGTTAAAAAATTACGTGCAATTTTGAGTAGAAATAATGGGCCATCAAAACATGCTCGTTCAGTGAATAATTTTGGAGAAAGAGCTTCTGTAGCAGAAAAACACAAAGCTGGGCCACAACGTATGAAGAGATCAGCTGTTGCCCAAGAAAGTTTTCAAAACAATCCATCAACCTCAATTTGACACCGCGCTCAAGACATTGGAGTATAGTCTTTGTGGAAAATTTTTGTCTTAAAGATTTGCATTTGTTTCCATTTAAAATCCAATTGACTTATGATTATTTACGACGCCGTTCATAATGTTAATTATTGCTCTTGATAACTCTAATTATCATGAAAAATCATAATGAGTGAGGAGGCCTATGGGATGGAACACTTCGCAACTCCGGAAATTTCAACGGAACACTTAGCTTAATTTTTGGGATGAGTTATTCGTTATAGTTTTTTTTATCATTAAAAAAAATATTATTTATTAAGTAACTGTTTTCTAAATGAGTGAATAAATCTCTTAAGTGAATATATTTGGTTTACACCTGTTAGCAAACCTCATCGATCGTTTACCTTTGCCTAAATCTCTTTTTTGATGATTTTCACAGTATTTTTTATGCTATGGCATTTTTTTTATGGAAATAGTAAAAGTTTTAATCCTGCATAGAAAAAAGTTGACACTTGGTTTATAACTTCTTTACGACGTGACCGTTTTAGAGCTTATTGTATGCTTACTGAGAATTGATGTTTTGGAAAGGATTGCAGAAAAAAGTTCACGTCACAAAATGAGTCTGGTAGAAATTCCAAGTGATTGATATAATGATCGTACAACCATTATTTATTTGTTATTTGGTAATACTATTTATCTTATGAAATATGCTTAACCATTTTTTCTTGTTTTTTAGTGTTTTGCGTTTGGAAATATATTTCGGTCCTCTTCAATATTTATTTTCAGTCAAAAAAAATCGTACAACGTACTGTTGGCCTTTAATTACTTTGATGATTTTTAATCCTTAAATCGGTAATCTCTTTGATATCAGGCTAAATATAAGCGAGTACAATTTTTTTATATCTGGTGTGGCGTCGAACTTGTTCCTGCACTTAGACTCGGTTGCAGTTTTGTAAGAAAATCCTCCTTCACATAAAAATGTTGTAGAAAACAATAAAAAAAGTAAAGCAATAAAAGCTTTAAATCTTCTGGCAAACTCGCCGAAAAAATAATTAATGGCTGATCTTTGTATTTTTGTGTCAAATCAGAGTCACTAATTAAGAGAATTAGATTTTCATAATCACTTGTGCTTAAGCCTACTGACATAGTGGTACACGGGTAATAAGTATTTTCGAATTACCAAAAGTATACACCCAATCCTATTTATACGTAAAATATTGGTTCCAGAAACTGACGCGTATAATAAAAACGCGTGAAAAATTACAATAACTTCATACCTACAATTTGTTTGCAGATTAGTTCCCAAAAATATAAAATCGTGTAAAAAGATGTTAAAAATGTAGCAAAAAACTAGAATGGTACATTGAATTTTCACTAAAAGTCTTTCGGTATTTATTAATTGTTGTATTTATGAAATAAATAAAATAAAGTTGATAAAAAAGTTGCAATTATGTTTATTATTTAAGATTCTTTTGAAACAATATTTAATAGCGTTAATAATATTAAAAAAAAACTGTCTAGTTTTGGTTCATGTCGAAACAATCATTTTCAAAACAATTCAATGCATGCATTTTATGAATCATTACATCCTCACCTCTAAATATATATATATACTAGCTGACTCGGCATGCGTTGCAATGCCACTCAAAGAAAGAAAGTGTTTGTGTTTTAATTATGTTTATTGAAGTGCTTTTGGATATATTTTGTTTTTTTGTCTGGTGCGTATATGAATAGATCTTAAGAGGATATAGGTCCTTTACGCCTGAAAACAGAGTAAATCGATCGTTTGCCATCGACGAAATCTCGTGAACCATTCACTTAAAAAAATTTTTTTTTCAATAATTACATTTTCCAACCGCTTTTTGCATTTTTTTTATGAAAATAGTAATAATGTCAAGTTACGCCGTAAAACATTGACTCGGATTTTTTTTCAACTGATTTACGCGGAGATCGTTTTGAAGTTTATTATAAGATACCGAAGTTTAAAGTCTTAAAAAGAGATACAGATAAAGATTTGTTTAAGAAAGTGATTTAAGCAGAATTTCTAATTCATCGAATATAATGATTATACAGCCATTTGAAATGTACCATTTTTCCCACTTTTTCTGACTGATTTTTAAAGCATAATTGTATCATATATACTTCTAAAAAAATTGAAATAAAAAACCATTTTATTGTTTACATTTAAAAGCAAAAACAAAATAATAATAATGATAATACCAATAAATGGTAACCATTTTTCGGAGATGCCTTTTCTTACCTACTATGCTTCAGGTTGAGCTTCAGTCTGAGACGGTGCTTGGTGCGGAGTAGACGTGTCGAATGTTTTATTAAAAAATATTGAATCACTGGTCAACGAATATTAGAGGTAATCAAAGCAATGTATTTTTTATTCTGCCAAAAAAAACGTGCTATATCGGTTGGGGTTAGGGTTGCCCAAAGCGCTGACAAACAATATCATTTTTTATAATACATTAATGTATTTTTCAATAGCGATGCTTCTAAAGACCAGTATTACTTTAGCTCATGGATGTCCAACCGGTAGATCGCGATCGACCGGTCGACTCCAAAGCATAATTTGTTTGATCCCGAAAGCTTCCGTGAATTTGGAAAAAATATACAATTTAAATATAAAATATACAAAAATTGAATTATTTGTAAGCATATACCTATCTAATTGTATGTATTTCGCATTTAAAATAAACATTTCTAAGATTGAAGAAGGGAAAAACCCTACTTATTAAAAACTGTTACAAGAATCATGGTAGAAGTCGATCGCGAGAAAACTTAAGATTGAAAAGTCGATCTTAAGGGGAAAAAAGGTTGGACACCCTTGCTTTAGTTTAATGCAGCGATTTCCAACCTTGGAAGCGTGGACTATTGTAAAAAGAAGCGCGAACAGTCCAAAATATTTATTTACCCTTTAAAACGTGTCTTTGTTACTATATGAAATTAAGGATGGGGAGGCGCGAAGATATTTGTTTTCAAAGGGAAGCGCATTAACACAAAAGTTGGAAACTACTGGCTTAATGGATAAGTATTTTAAAATAATTATTTGGCAATGCTTTTAAACTGAGATTCTATCTATAGATATTTGTATCTAATAGTAATAATAGATGAATAAAAGCATTTTTACATTAGTATGAATCATTTCTATGTTTCAAAAGTTTTATGCCGCTTACAGATGGGGAAGATTTTCGCTAAAAAAACAAAGTTCGTCGTTTAAACGTAAAAAAAACATTATTATTAGAAACAAAAAAATATTGGAAAAGATGTTAATATGTCACAACTCTGCATGTCGTCGAACATGCAAATTGCCAGTAAAAAAAGTTCTCAAACATTATATAAAGAAATACGAAACTATGCATTCGATATAAATTATTTGAACGACTACTTTTGATCTGGTCTAATATTCATTTAGTTTCTTCCTTATTGAGTTAGACTATAGAATATTGACGTAAAATATTTGCATTCAGTAAAATATACACCCAATACTTTTTTTACTCGATTATTTTGGATGGCACCGTTACGTTTTTTCATACATTTTTGGTACTTTTTTACACGGATTTGTCAAATGTCCGATTTATCAAATTATATGAAATGAGATTTTTTTACGCGCCACTTTCTGGAACCAATGTATCATCCCGAGATTTTGGATCTTAGATTCAAAAGGTCAATAGAAAAATATAGAATAAAATCCGCAATACATTTTAGATGCTATTAATAAAAAACGTAAAGAAGTCACTGTGCGAAATGTTCAATCGATTTGTTAAGAACGATAACTTAACATACAATAATTTAAAAATATCGAAGTTTTTTGTCTCACACGATAAGACATAGTTAAAATAATTTTCGGATAAAATTCATGGTCAAAAATATAGCGCGAACCAGAAATAACTATCAATTGCAACATATAATTCTTTTAGAACTCAATACTTTTCTATTTTAATCTTATTATGTCAATATTTTTTATGTTTTAAACTTTTTATGCAACAAAATTATTTTTCAAAACTGTATTCATCAATATCATAACAAATCATATCAAATCAATATCATAAAAAATAGGTTATACAAAATTAAAAATAAAAACTAATTCAATACATTAGAGAAAGTTTGAGAAATTTGTATTGTATGGTTTGTTTAGCGTCTCTTGTTACCTTTGGCAAAAGCCGTCTCATGATTTAATTTATTAGTACGATAGCTTACTGTTGCTTACATGTACCAATACCTCATATGAAGCATTTTCAAGGAATATATAATTAACGTATAGTATCAGTTACATATAATTGTTGCAACAGATATTTGGGGAAGTAAATTAGATTGTCAGTCTTTGCTATGAAGATAAATAAATATTTATTGATTTTCGTCGATATCTAATATTAATACAAATTGTTTTATATGAAAAACCTTTATAACTGTCTAAATACCCATTCGTGTGTTAGGTGGTATTGTTATTTTTGTAATGAAATAGAAAAATGTTTTGCTTGTTTTGATACTGTAAAAATACGTATTGTGGTGGTTACTTATTTAAGTCAGTGCAATGTTTATGCTGTAGGTCAAATTAAAGTTTTGCATTCCTACTGAGTCGTCTTAAGGTTTTTCAACGCGTGAGCAGGCCAGATACAGCTGTCCATGTGTGAAGCATGGATTTTTTAAATTTAGTCCACACACTTGTAGCGATTGTCACAATGCGAGTCGCACCGGAAACTGCAAACATTTTAATTCTAATGGCCTATCTGTCGGAATTATTAGAATGCTTGGCAACAGTACATCGTTTCCTTTAAATTTTCCATTTAAAATTGAAGCTTAGATGATACTGTTCATTAGTTTTTCACTGGAAGCCTGGTACTGTTGCAAAGTCGTGTTGGATTTATATTTCGGAGAAGAATGATAAGTACGCCATTTTTCAGTGTTAAAACGTGCGGTAGCATGCCTGGCAAATCAAGTGAGTTTAAGAATTCAGTTGGATAATTGACAACTTCGTCTTGATCAATTTATGGTATCGATGGACTTATACGTTGTTTCTTTGCCTGGTATTTCGTTTAGAATCCTGAAGTTGATGGCGTTACCATCGTTGTTTTTGACTGCTAATATAACACATTCACTAAGCCACTGGTGATTCTTGCAATTCTGTGCGATATTTGGGAAAACTTTGTGCATCAATTCGCTTACGGTTCCTGTAATTTTACAGAAACTTGGTGGTAATGTGTGGATTCATCGATTTCTATTTTTCATTACCATCTGACAATTATTTTTTGAAACGTTCAGCGGATGCATCATATTGTAATTCTACACGCATATTAGCTTTCAAAGTCAATTTCTGCACATGTCACCATAAAACTGATGATTTGAGACATGCACTTGATTCATCAGCAGCTGTTGAACGTAGTATAACTGGTAGAGTTTGTCGAAAAACACCAGACAATAAAAAAGGTTCGCCACCAGCCAAAGACCAGTTCATTTCCTCTCAAATCTTTAAGTGTACATATAGTGAAGATTTTCCAATGCTTTTTTGTGCGCCATAGTAAATTCGTCCCATTTAATGAGTTGATATGACTAAAGTACTTCATCAATCATGATTATTTTTTGATATTGCATGTTGGTATTCAAAGGCAATTTCTTTACTGAATGCGCTATTTGACCACCATCCAAAAGATTTGCTGCAATTGCAAATGAAGCGATTGTCAAAATTATTGTTTCGTGATCCAATGTTTTGGCTTGTGTTTGATTGCATGCATAATTCTGTCTTACGCTAATCGTTGTCCTGGGACCAATTTCGGAAGATTTGTTCGAACGAATGTACCCAATTTGTCGACATCAAATTGTGTTTCTCGTTCCTAATCACGGTCAAAAGGGTTGTTTGCATATCATTGTATCAGACGATCGGACTTGAGCAGTGAGAGCTCGAACGGTTTCCAAACTTGCTCGTCTGTTTCTGAAGCTCGTGATGCCGTTTTCTTTCGTGCTTGAGGTCTAAATCAACTAATAGCAAGTCTTTTAGGTGGCATAGTTGTTTGACAGCGAAAAAAATGCTTTGTGACGACTTTTACAAATTCACTTGATAATTGTTTACAATACCCTTTGATTGCTTGACGTAACCATGGCACGTATCAAACTAAAAAAGACTTAAGTTGCTGCGCACTTAGCGCCATCTGTCATTCAACAACTCTACTAATTTCGTTTTGTTTGAAATACGAACGACGGACGTCAAATATATTGAAAAAAAAATCGGGATAGGGACATCCTTCACCTAGCGGGATGAAATATACTTTAAAACCTATTCTACTATCTAACAAATATACATTTAAAGAATCATGAAAATCGGTCAAGCCTATATAGAGACAGAGCTAATTTTTAGAATAATTGAAATGTTTAAGTTTGCTAACAAATATATTTCGTAGAAGAAGAAAAAGATCTCGGGATATATAACGACAGTCCTTCAGTATTTAAATTGTAAATAATATAGTTATAAACAGTTAAAAGTTAATCAAATTCTATAGTTAAAAACACTTATGAAGCTTCCCGCAGACGTTTCCCTGCAGACTTTATACAATGGTTTGCTGAATATTTAGTTTTTTTCAAGCTTTTTATCAGATTTATCGATATATATAAGCGTGGCCAACTGACAAGACTTGTCGCAAACGCACACGGGGTGTGATAAAATAATACTTTACCCTCGGCGATAGAAATTTGGCACATTTTGTGTTGCCTTATTCATTTAACATTCAAAACGTCCGCTTTTACCTAGATACTTGACATCGTAGCGTACGTGGAGATAGACCATCACTCGCTCTTCAATATGAAGTAGAAAATGTTTAAATGTGTTGCAGCGTATACAACCATTCCAATTTTTTATGGAAAATCTACTTTGGCCCGCGGAACACCTACTCTGGCTCCGCGGAACATAGTTTGGGAAACCCTGGGTTAATAAACAAAATAGTCGGTTCTGGGCAGTAGAAAATGTTTACAAGTAGGGTTTCCAGTCCCGGGATTAAGGATCCTGACCAATTGTTCGATCCCGTAATTCCAGGATCGTCTCAGTACTAACCCCGGGAAAATTTCGAAATTCCAACCCAGGCAGCTGATCTGGATTCACTGGCAGACCAAATTACAGAGAAAAGGTCTCTGACTTCTGAATAATAATAGAATCACTTTTAAGGTGTTTACTGTCAATACTTGGTGGAATGGCATTATAATAAAAATAATAAAACATTTTTTGGACTTTTTCCACATCAAATTTATTGGATCAGGACCGGTTGTATACATATCACTGTTTCATTGTATTTCTTATCAGTTGACAATGCCCACCATGAGCGAAGCCGGTCCGGATCCAATCAATTTTATGTGGAAAAAGTAATAAAAATGTTTTATTATTTTTGTTTATAGTAGAATATGTCAATCCGAAACCTTTTTCTGAGGATGGAGCTAAAAAAACGTATTGAGCTTTGAAAAAATTCTGGAATGAATTCGTTTTTTCGGATATGCTCTTGAGCATTTGTGGCGTGATATTGTTGCGAATCTTCATTCCCGGGATTGAAAGATTGTGAATTCCGAAATTCCGGGATCACAAACAGGTTCTGGAATTGAATATAAATCATTGGCTCTTACTTTCTTGAAGGTGAACCTGGCCTTAGGGTAACTGGTAATAGAAAACGTTATCATAATATAATTCATAGCTTTTGGCATCGGAATCGGACGTGTTGGACTTCATTGACGTGTGGTTCCCATGAGACAATGCAATTTTGCATACATACAATGTTACAATGTAATAAATGGGTGATCTATTTTCCACAACAATTTATTTCATGAAATGGTGATGCCACTTGGCCTCCACGGTTGCCGGATTCGACAGCCTCGGACTTCCTTTGTGAGGATATTTTAAAACAAGGTTTTTGCTTACAAGCCATAAACACTTAACTTGAAACAAGGCATTCGTGACGAAATTAATGAAATGCCAGTTGATACGTGTAAAAGTTCTATAAAAGTGGCGGACATTATCTTCCCATTTTGAGAAACTTAATTAAGATTGTGCTCGCGTTTCCAGAGTAATCCGCAATAAAATAGGTTCAAATCCAAGCGGAGCATAAAAAAGTGGCACAGCGAAAGCTATTAGCTAACCTTTAGTCTTGTCTTAGCTCTATTATTATATTTCTACGCTCGATTAGTAGTATATATGCTCCTTGCAATTGGACATGGTTTAAAAAAATGTTTTTTTGTTATATGTCAGAGTTAAAAGTTGTGAATCACTGAAATTTTTGAAAAGCAATTTTATTCAATACAGCAGTACCGGATATTATAGCAACTCTATCAGTTGACATTCGACTAATATGATTGTTGTTATCAAAATATATTATTCATCTTTTTGACTTTTCCCCAAACAACACGCGATATCTAAGTGTAATTTTGTGATCATAAAAGAGGATAGGAATTATTGCTTTAAATTTCGTGTTATTTATTATTGATAATTAATCAACTTGCAATCCCTTGACAATTTGCAATCGTCGATGTCATAAAATGATTATTCACTTTTGGTACCCAAATTCGATTATAAAAATATAACTTTATCAGTTGAAGCCAGTGGAATAAGATTAAACATGTGTAATGCAATAAAAACCATATAGTACTCATACCCACCACAACCCGCTACGACTACACACTTGTTATTCGTGTTGAAAATTTTGCTAGAGATATGCCAAAGTAAAATTATTCAAAACTTGGTTGCACGTAAGGCATTTGCCAGGATTTCGGGTTTCACATTTGCGACAGGATTCCGGGATTGATCACTGGGGAAAAAGTGATGAATTGAAAGAATTCTCGACTCGAAGACTTTTTTTCTCAAGGATTTGTCAATAGTGGCGCTGTCTTTATGTTATCCAACGAACTTATAGAGTGCTGCTGATTACAGTCGAGCTTAGCGTTTCTTTTATAATAAAATTTATCCGAAAAAAAAAACTGGGAACCAGTGGCGTGCTTAAGCAGTGATCTCCTGTTTTTTTCGTAACCAAAAAGTACTATTTATTTTCGAAAAATGTATTTGACGTTAAGAAAATCAAATGCATTAATATTCACATTAACTTTTTTCGCCCTAGATTTTACAAGTTGAACAAATTTTTGTAAAAGAGCCATTTGAACGTTTGAAAATTATTATAAATGAAGCATTTTTTTCGAGTACTCTTCATGCATTTTTTCTTCGGAGTGGATCATACGTACTTTATAGGTTAAGATAATCAGGTATTAATCCTCTGACGCAGAAAGAAGCATAAGAAAGGTCGGTAGCCATTTACAGATCTACAATATTTTGCACGCACGAAACGATTGTAAAATAATAACAATATTATTTTGTGAACAAAAGACCTTTTAGCACTATGTGCATTTAATCCAAAACAAATGTTTATATTTGGCAAAATATGTATTATCTCTTATATCGTGAGTTTCTATTTAAGAATACACTACTTTTTTAAAAGCACTACTGTCATGAGATTACGACGTTTTTATAACATCAAAGCATGTATTAAAACTCTCAACAATAACATCAATTGACTTTAATTCTGAAATAAAAACTTATATTGAATACCAAACCACCAAACTACATTAAACTATTTTTTTTATAAAGTTTAAAACAATTAACACAAAAATCTATCTTAAAGCTATAATACCTACATTTGTCATTGTATAACATTAATTCACAAAGAAGTATTGAAAATTAAAATATTTTTTCATCATAAGTGTTTCAACGAGAACTGAATAGAATAAAGTACAAAATTAAATAAACATTTTTGATACTTTCGACAACTGCCTGTTACTCAGTTGTCCTACCTCTCTTTTTCCAAAGAGAGTGGGGATAGAAGAATAGGGCTAGGACAGGACTAGTGGTTAGCTTATCGCTCTCGATACGCCCCGTTCATAATAAAATTATGTTTAAAGTACTGTGTATATCAATTAGCAATTTTAAATGTTTATATGCATGGTATTTCCTTTCAATGCAATCAAAAATTACTAGGATTGAGTGCAATCCGTGCATTAACGTTGATGCCGTTGTTGTTGATGTGATGTGTGGTGTATCACATCACACAATTTGTTGCATTTATTTTCCGCCTAAATGCTCTATAGAAACATATGAACAGATTTTTAACTTCCTTCAAAATTTACCTGTACGAAACTCTATTGCTATCATTGGTGATTTCAATTTGTATTCGACAGCGCCCAGGGTAGAATTGGAGTTTGCTCACTTTTTGAGCTGTGTGAATCTTAAACAGTTCTCACAGATTAGGAATGCAAAGTCACGAATTTTAGACTTGGTACTGGCTGATGTAGATTGTTGTATCTCTGTGTATGCAAGTGATGATACTCTTGTCCCTGAGGACACTTATCATCCGGCTTTAGTAATTGAGTTTCCTATTTTTAAAAAGAAATTAACCGGTTATCACCGCGATCAAAGTGATGTTATTGAAGATTTTCCTGATAGCACTAGAAAAAGAGCTTCATGGAATTTTCGCCGTGGTGACTTATTGCACATGTTCAACACAATGCACGCCATTGAGTGGGATGATATGTACTTGATCAGCAATATTGACAAGGCTGTCAGTGTATTTTATAATAAAATTAATGATGTCTTGCAATTTTTTTTTGATAAAAATGTTAACTCGGGCTCAAAACGGGACTTTCCGAAATGGTTTTCAAAAAATGTAATTCAATGTATTAGCAAAAAAAATAAGTGCCATAAAAAATGGAAATGCTATAAATGTCCGAATGATTATAATATTTTTTCTGAGCTGCGCAGAAGAGTTCACGAACTCATTAAAAGCGATTACAAAATTTATATAAACAACATCGGTATGAACATAAATTCAGAACCTAAAACTTTCTGGAACTATGTCCGCCAAATACGTGATTCTTCTGCTCAGCTTTCATCCATGTCTCTCGATGGTAGTGTATTGAATGGTCACCTGGCTATTGATGAGGGTTTTGCTATGTATTTTAAATCAGTTTACTCTAAAATTCCACCAAAATACATCCATTTCCAATCGGAGTCAGTACATTCTTCTTGGCCTACTCTTGATATCAATAATCTTAATGTGTCCGATATGCGGTATGCCTTCTCTCGTCTTTACCCAAAAGCTTCAGTGGGTCCTGATGGTATTCCCCCATGGTTGCTCAAAGGCTGCAAATCTATTTTAAGTACACCTCTATTGTATCTTTTCAATTGAAGTTTAAGTACCTTCACTTTTCCAAAATGCTGGAGCTTGACTCGCATAAGACCAGTCCACAAAAAAGGCTCTCTTTCTGAAATCACAAATTTTCGTCCAGTAGCAATTTTATCTGCACCGGCTAAACTTTTTGAATCTATTATACATAGGTATATTTATATGCATGTTGATTGTCAATTAACTGATTCTCAACATGGTTTTAGATCAGCACGTTCAACTACGACCAATCTAATTGTGTATACTGATTATATTTCGCAATCTTTGGATTCTAACTGTCAGGTTGATGCTATTTATACGGATATTTCTAAAGCATTTGACCGTGTAGACCATGATATTCTCTTGGATAAATTGAGTGCTGTAGGATGCTCAAACAGGATGATTAGTTTTTTTGTTTCCTATTTGTCAAATCGACGCCAATATGTTGATTACGCTGGGTGCATATCAAACGTCTTTCCAACATATTCCGGCGTTCCTCAAGGATCTAATCTTGGCCCAATTTTATTTCTTATTTTTATTAACGATATTATAGAATGTATACGTGGAATAAAGTATCTGCTCTTTGCTGATGATTTAAAACTGTTTTTACGTATCAGTAATGAGTCTGACTGTACTATTCTGCAACAGAATATGAATAATATTTTAAATTGGTCTATAAAAAACAAACTCGACTTCAACATTTCAAAATGCTTTTGTATTTCCTTCTCTCGCTCAAGATTACCCATCACATATAACTATGTGATTTCTAATGATGCTTTAAAGCGTTTGTCTGAAGTTGTTGATCTTGGTATAAGATTTGACTCCTCTTTCACCTTTCATTCACATATAACTTCTATTGCACTGCGTGCAAGCAAACTTCTTGGGTTTATTGTTAGACAAACCAAACCATTTGAAAACCCAACTGTGTTTCGGACGCTTTATGTTTCTTTGGTCTTAAGTAAGCTTGAATATGGATCCATCATTTGGAGCCCATATGAAAGTTCATACAAGCTGAAATTGGAGAGAATCCATAAGAAATTTCTAAGATATTATTATTTCAAAAAATTTAAATCCTTTCCCTTTGATAATTCCTTAAAGGAATACTACCCCACCAAATTTCTTTTAGGAATGTTATCATTTCACTCACTTGAAGCTCGAAGATCGTTTTCAAGCTTAAAGCATTTTTTTCTTCTTCTTCGGGGCCGAGTTAATAATCCTGAAATTCTCATGACTATTAATTTACATGCTCCCAATTTATTCTTACGTGGGCGAAACAATGAGCAAAAACTTTTATTTCTAAAAACTTATACCTCGCTTAGGAAGTATGAGTCACCAGTTCCAAGGGCCGTTCGACTAATCAACGCATTGCCTAGAGAAGTGGACATTTTTGGTGACGGTATTTGTGAACTGTTTGATAAATTTTTCTTTTGTATTTCTTGATTTTTTTATGTTGAATTTGATGTACTGTGTATTTTTATTTTATATTTTGTCTTTCAAGTTATATTATATTTTTCAAGTGCATGGCGAATTGGCGTCAGCTGTTATGTCATGTACTGTAATTTTAATTTTTAACAATAAATAAAAAATATCAGCACAATTATAATACAACACAATTTTTAAAATTGATAAGCCAAAATACCAGGGCTGTGGAGTCGTTGAAAAAAAACACGACTCCGACTCCGACTCCGACTATGACTTGACTAAAAAAAAGTTTAATTTTGTCAAGTTTTTTTCCTACCTTTCCTATTTATGTGTATTAAATTACAGATCAACTAGTTAATCCGGAAAATAGCCTAATTTTTCATATTATACATGTTATAGGCATAAATAAAACATAATAAATATAAGTTTAAACTTTATTGGTTTGAATTTATTCTTAAAAATAACATCGCTTCTATCAAATCTGCATTTGTAGAAGCTCTTAAATCAGTTTTAAGTATTTTAAGAGCAGAAAATAACCGCTCTACTGATACTTGGGTTGGCGGCAATGCTGTAACGGTCAATGCTGAATCTTTTATAATTTCTGGAAACCGCTGTATTGCCATTTTCACATTTAAATTACACGATCGGTCAATTTTTTCTACTATTTTCAATGCGTCGTAAAATTCATTTCTAAATTTTGAAATAGAGTCTCCTTCGTCTACTACATTGGGACTCAAACGAGGTCGTTTTATTTTCTCTTGTTCGTCAAGATATTTTTCAGTAATCAAGTAGTCGGAGTCGCTCGTTTTTCACGACTCCGACTCCGACTCCGACTCCAGCCAAAACACCGCGACTCCACGACTCCGACTCCGACTCCACAGCCCTGCAAAATACGAATAAAATTTTAAACTGCTTATATACATGACAATTAAATACGTTTATTGTTTTCATTCTGAAAAATATTTGACATAATTGTCATAAAACATTCCACGTTACAATAAAACAATGATTTAAAATATTTAAAAGTCCGGAGTAGTCGGTGTGCGAAGTATTCTATGTCCGGAAGGTTCGGTGTGCGGAGTGTTTGTGTTCGGAAGAATCATGTTCGGTAGAATCCGTTCACCTACTCAACTGCTTAAGCTAGCGGTTGTTCTTCAGAAAAATTAGCTTGGGAAGAATTAACTTCTTCTGGGCGAGCATAATTGCTCTTTTTTATCACACCTGTAATCGCACATGCTATCACATATGCTATCCCAAATGCTATCCCAAATGCTATCCCAAATGCTATCACACATGCTATCCCAAATGCTATCCCAAGTGCTATCTCACGTGCTATCTTAATTATCAGAAAAATACTTAGTGAAGTAATCTTAATATTTTTTACTGTCGTTTCTTCATTTGCATTTGACGAATCGTAGGACTGGTAGAATGTTATCCCTTCTTCTATTCTACGATCTACATGTTTACACGCGCAATCCTTTCCAGTTTGTGTGCAGATCAAGGAGTCATTGATGTATACCCCGTCTTTGTTATAGCGATTCGTGCATTCAACGCAACCAACCTCGTCATGCATATCATTGCAATCGGCTTTTTTGTCACACAGCATGGCCACATTGACTGTAAACCTTGATTCACATTTGAATAATTCATCTGGGTCAATCATCACATAAGTACCATTTGATGAGTCCAATTCATCTACGAATTTGGAGTCGTCAGTATCCAAATCCGGTCGAATGTTCCGACCGTTAGTCAATAGTGAAAGATTGAGACAAATAACTAGCAGTAACATCGATTTCATTTTAACAGATGTAGTAAATTTTCTTTGTTAAAAACTGAAAAAAAAAAACAAATTAATAAAATAGAAGATGACAAACAAAGCAAATACAAGAGGTAAATAGTTAAATTGAACCATATGAATGATGTATATAAATCTCTTCAAGCAAAAAATGGGCATTTCGAAATCGATAGATTCCATTAATCCAAATGTATCTTTGAACAAACGTTATTTATAAATTACTAGCTGTAAGCCCGTTGCCCAGCAACGTGAGATTTTGCTGCATTATAGAAAGGTCAGAAATTAACTGGCATGAACAATTGAATGCATATTTATTATTATATATGTATATAATCTAATAACAAATAATTAATAAACTCCGTTTTTATTTTTCCCTAGGGTACACAACGTTGTACCTACCACCACCCGCTACGGCTTCACACTTTTTTATAGGGTGTGTAACAACGTTAGTCGTGTTCAAAATTTTGCCAGAAATGTCCCGGGAAGAAATGCCTCAAGACTTGGTTGCATGCACTACAGTGTGCAGTTGAAAATATTAGGTTTTATCTATTTAACTCAACTATTTATCCAAGAATTCTTTAAATGCCCTATAATTTGCCTTAGATGCAACCAAGTCGGCATGACCGACGGGGCCGACAGATCCATATCCAGATAGCAGAACTTTCGTAAATTATTTAATTTTTGGAATAATGTTTAAGTTTGCATCAAGTTAGAATCAGGGTTTCACTGGGGTGTACAACAAATTTCGTGCCCTCCCCACCCACTTTATGGGCTAACGTGACGTTTGCATGAAGGCCCCAAACATCCTTGCCAACACCTTATAAGTGACATTGACAAGACAAGTAATCGCGTACCAAAACAAAACATTCTGGAGAAGTTTCGCCAAAAATTCAATTTACCGACAGATTAATGGTAAATTATGTTTAAATGATTTTGGTGAAGATTTCTTTCAGATTTAAAATAAATGGGTATTTCCTTGAAACGAACACACTTTGATAGTTCTCGCGATGATTGAAACCGGAATGGAATTAATACGAAAAATGCATAGTATTAAAGAAAAAAATGACTCACCGGCAGTAGTAACACCTTGAAGGCTTGATTTTGTAGATATTTGTCAAGTGCTGTCTATTTATATCGGTTTTGACTTCCAATTGTATTATTTTAGTAATATATAAAAACTTGCTTGACTGATACATGTAAATCTACGAGCCCGCCTTATATACTGTTTTTTTTATTAATCTTAATCTTTGAATGGACGACAAAAATCATTGTATTGTGTTTGTTATCTTCTATGATCGTAAATAGTTATATTGTTTGATCCGATAGGTCAGTGGTTCCCAAACTTATTATGCTCATGGACTCATTTCAAAGCAAAAACCGGACTATGGACCCCCAAGTGAAATAATAAATTTAGTTTTAATGCCTTAAATAGTGATTTTTTATTCATGTCCGTTTCCAATGTGGAGCATTTGGTCCGTAATTGTGGTATGTCTACAGAAGTTTTTCCTCGAGAATTGTTTCTTACTCAGTTGCTCAACCCCCTTTTGTCAAAGAGAGTTAAGATAGAAGAATATGGCTAGGACAGGACTGGTGGTTAACAAATATTAACTCTTATGGCGACCAATTAGCCTCACGCTCGTTTGGTCGTTTTTCGCAAATATTTTTGCCGTGGCTTGATATCACTTTAAACGGATTGATTTGCTATATATTGAATATCTGGTGGTGGGAATAAGTAAACACATGGATACCCAAGCTATGTTATGGGGAAAATCGGTACTACCAGGCGAGACGGAAAAAGACTTGTGTGCATGGTCGGCTCGTAGCGTGTGCGAAGTGTGCGCCGCACACAAGCGCACAGGCGACGCACTTGGATTTTAGAACTATCAACTGATTTAGTTCTAGTCTTAAGAGGCGCCTAATGCATTTATAAAAAAATCAGACGGCCATATTTTCCATATTGTGAGCGGGCATTTACAAAAATTTTATAAAACTTTTTAAATATATTTTTTTTTTTAAATATTTATAAGAAATAAATAAACTAAATTCAGTAAATCTATGCTTTACTAACCACTATTCCTATTCTATCTCTTTCCTTATATCCCTACTGTTTTCGAAAAGAAGAGGTTAAGGAACTGGACTACAAACAGTTCTCGGAGAAAAAACATACGGTAATACCAGTCCATAGTGGAAAATCCTGGGACTTTCAGTATCTTTCACTCTTTAGTAAGACTAACAACGAGTCCTCGTTGCTCCGTCTAAATCTGTTAACAATGTCTAACAAGTGATAAATTATATATAACAAATAAGTCTTTCTTGCATATTGTTAAAAAGCTGACAATTTTTTTACATTCAAGTATGAATTTTACATTTAACTATTGTTAGCAATTCTACTAAACAACTCTTTGAATAGTATAATCTTAGCAAAGCATTCACAAGGATAGGTTGTCAATGAGCACTTGTTGCTCCGTCAAAATCTATTCATGAAGTTGGACAAGTGATAACATATTATATTAACCAAATAGGTGTATTCTGCATACTTTTAAAAAGCCAACCATGTGATAGAATAACAAAAAGTCCTCGTTGTTTTGTCAAAACATTTTTGTGTAGAACAAGTAATACGATATCTCGCATACTCATAAAAAGCCAACCATGTGATTGACTGACAGGTAGTACTTTTTCAATCAATTTTTTTATTCAATACTTTTAAATGATTTTTCTCAACAACTTTTCATTTATAGTATATCTTAGAAAATTCTGAGAGTGATAGACTAACAACAAGTCCTCGTTGTTCTGTGAAAGTCTTCTTACTATACTAAAAAAGTGACAAGATATGTAGTAAAATAATGACATCTTGCATTCTCTTAAAAAGCCAACCATGATATTGACTGACAGGTAGTCCTCCTTTTAATAATAAAAAAATAAACAACTGTACCAACTCCTTGTATACTTTTATCTCTGCGGCAGGGGGAGGGGAAATCGGTGACATCACACATAGACGTCAGAGAAAAATGAATGAATGGTGATAGCGGGCAGAAGAGGGGTGGGGGGAAGGGAACCGTCTTTCTTGACGTCATCGAAAAGGTGAAATCGCGACCATAGTTCGAATAAAAAAATGGAGACAGCGCGGCTGGGGAGGAGGAGGGGGAGGGGAAATCGAGGACATCCTTCACTCACTCACTCAAACAAACAAACAAACGGACATTATCGACTATTAATATATAGACTAGCTGTAAACCCGTGAGATTTTTGTTGCATTGTGTTTAATTTTATTTAGTTTAATTTTATTTAATTTAATTTAATTTAATTTTATTTTATTTTATTTTATCTTATTTTATTTTATTTTATTTTATTTTATTTTATTTTATTTTATTTTATTTTATTTTATTTTATTTTATCTTATCTTATTTTATTTTATTTTATTTTATTTTATTTTATTTTATTTTATTTTATTTTATTTTATTTTATTTTATTTTATTTTATTTTATTTTATTTTATTTTATTTTATTTTATTTTATTTTATTTTATTTTAATTTATTTTATATTATTTTATTTTATTTAAAAAAGTGGAGACTGGAAGGTCGAGGACACTTAACACTCAACTGGACATTATCGGCTATTAATATATAGATGCTTTGATTTCCTTGGGAAATTTTGAGAAAAGTTGAACTATGTACTTGGGCTTCACGTTGTATTCGTAAACTTTGCAATGTTATGTCTGATGATGCTTCGCAAAGAAGCGAAACACGTGTCACATTTTGTAACCCAACAAGAGAGTTTAATTTATTCATACTTATACATAGTTTCTTATTTTTCAGTATCTTCTGCGCCCATTTGCGTTCCAACATCCAAGGACTTTTTTGTGGAAAGTTGAAGAATATTTGTATAATTATGCAAAGTTTTATCAAATTTATTGTTATAATATCATTCGCAATAGACGGAAAGGAACTAAATTGATAAGTAAAATAAAATAAGTACGTGATAAAAATTGATCTGACAATCAGAAAGAAATTTCAAAACTGATTAATAAAAATTGAAACTGATAACAAGAATAAAAATAGGTATATTTATTACTGTTCTTTTCACAGTCGATAAAGATAGTACCCAACGGTCGATCAGGGAGCCGGAACTTTCTATATCACAGGTAGGATGAAACGGCGGGTAAGATTAAGGCTTTCCGCAGCACGTGACCCTGAAGTCTCTCCATCGTTATTTACTTTTTAATATAATACGGTAGAAAGTAAATTATCTTTATCATTAAATTAAGTGAGAGAAGACATTTTTTCTTCTCACTTAACCCTCCAGAGACGAGAGCTTTTTTCCGATAATTTTTTTTTATTCCTATCCAAAATTTAAAAAAAAAACGCAAAATCGTTGTATACAAACTCCGGATGACTATATGGTCATGCTCATCTTTTTATTACCGTGTAATATTGAGTACGGACAATAGTAAGGACAAAAGTGACCGTATGGGCTTGCAAACATTCGGGGTTGAAATATAGCTAAACGTGATTTTTTTTAAACATTTACAATTTGACCTCTTTAGATCAACATAATTTCAATACAAATATATTAGCAAAATAACTGTAAATAATTTGATGTTTTGATAAAAAAAATATCTAACAGTTTCAAAAAGTAAAATAAAAAAAGCGGAAATTCAAAAAATCACATGTGCTTTTGGAGACCGTTCCTGTCTCCACGGCTGATGACTAACTGTAGTCCGTACCCTGAAAAGAAGTACAAATAGTGGGATCAATAGACAACGGTGTTTTGTGTGACCATATGGTGACGCTCGTCCTTGGAGAATTAAAATTAGCTTTAGCGCAGAGGAAGTATCAATGCATTCAGCTTAATACATACTCTGTCAAAAAGGTGTATGCCAAAAATGCCGTATCATTAACTAAGGTAAGATTTATCTTTGAAAAGACCATTAAAATGGACCTCCCCTCCACAAAGGGCTATACTAAAAACTGTTAAATGAATGTTAGATGTAAATAAACAACCAGCCTATAAGTTTTCGTGGACTTCAAGCTTGTATTTATATTATATTTTGACTTTGGCATTAAATCATTAAAATATATTTTTTCCCTCCTGTCAAATTTATTCTAAAATACGGTCGATATGTAGTAATAGAAGACCAATATTTAAAAAAAACATTTGTATGAGGGAGCTCTACAAACAAACTGCTTATTACTGTAAGATAAGAGTTGCTAAAATTCTACAATATTTGGCGATGGGCCTGTACTAGGGTATCCAATCCTGGGATTTCGGGTTTGTATAATTTTCAATCCCGGGATTAGGATTAGCTCACCGAGGAGTTTGAAATCCTCAATTCACTATAATTTTTCCCCAGATTGTCTCAGAAACTCTGTTTTTTTTAGCTCACCGAGGAGTTTGAAATCCTCAATTTGTCGATTTCGAGTCAGTTTTCGGGATTTGAAAAAAAATTCTCAATCACGAAATCCCGGGATCGTGACCATTTCAATCTCGGAATTTCAGGATCAGAAAATTGACCGGAATCCGGGATTGGATGCCCTAGCCTGTACTTGTTTTTTAAAAAGTTTTTTTAGTTGAAAGATCATAAGAGAAAAAACTCGATGAGAATATTTAGTAATGTAAGTCACTCGAGATAAACTCAAGGCAAATTGACATCACAAACACCCATGTCTTAGGTCTCAAATTTAAAATGAAAAATCGAAATTTGACATTGACCTTACCAGGAATGGAACCCAGAGGCATCTGGTCGGTAGAGCAAGCTCGAACCAACTAGACCAAAGTGGGCGACAATTATATTCTTACTTTATTCGAAAAAGAGAGGTCGAGAAACTCGAGTAACAAACATTTCTCGAGAGTAAAAAAGTCGTTGCCTGTATCAGTATACAAGTTGTTTTATTAGTGCCATTAACTATCATTATTGCCTATTATTACCTAATTACTGTATGAGTTTTAGTTACCAATTATATTTAATTAACCTTTATAATGTCTAAATATTTTACAGTGGCGGTTCGTGAACTTGGGGGGGGGGGGGGGGCTAGAGAAAAGTTTAGCATTGTATACCATTTACGAAATTGTGTATGTTTTCACTTCACCTTATACATTAATCGACAAGCAAATTAACAAATACTACGACACTACTGCAAAGCATAAATTATTGTAAAATAAAATAAAAGCTAATGTAAGTAAGAAATAAAAAATAGAAAAAACTGAATGTCAAATTCGTCTCCTTCAAAGTGAACTAACATGTACAAAAAGCCATACGGAGGAACTGTCATACAACACAACGAGATCGGTATTTTTGTTTGTATGTATGGGCTAATCTAATGTGGCCCCTGACGTCTGACAGAAGCCTGAAGCTTCGAAGCGCAGTCGTGTACGTTTAGATGACGTTTCTGTTGGCCAATGTGAATAAAATACAAAAAAAACTAATCGTGCTTGATTGCGCCCCAGTGTAAACAAAGTACTCGGGCTATAGTATAGTTAGCCCGAGCCTTTGTTATTATAATTAATTCGTAGGTGTCGCCAGCAACGTTCCCTCTAAGCCGAAGGGTTAACTGCGCGGAAAATTCAAGAGCTGAGCAGGCCAATTCTCATTATTTTTTCCCCATAATTAAAATTATTACCATTTAATATTTTTTTCTCATATGCATGGTAAAATAAAAACGTGGTAGAAATCAAAATCTATTTTATTGTTTTAATTAATAAACCGAATCAAATAAAGTGTATTCAATTGAGTCGTGAAACAGAATTTAATTTTTTATATAAAATAAATTTTTGAAAAATAAACGGAATGAAACAAATAATAAGTCGCTAATAAAGTGATTACCATTTTTCATAGTTTTTCACGTCGTACCTTGCTACTCAACTTATCCATATATTTATACACGTCATCTAAATCAATTTCTTCTTCTGGTAACAGCAAAATCTAATTTTCATTATACTATTTAAATGTACAATTTCTAATTTATTTCGTGTTTTTATGACAAATATTATTAAGATATTAACGATCGCAGTTTTTGATGAGGATTGCGTTTCTGTTTCAACTGTTCAGTGAAACCGTTTAAGTTTGAATTCTTTACAACTTTTCGTACTTCTGGAAAAACTTAGCGATATATTTGAATATTTCGCTGAGTTGCTGAACATTTCGATATCTGAGGATTAATAACAACCAATTCAATCTTCAAGTGATATGTTATACACAGTGGCGGATAACTCTGTAAGAAAATGAGGCGCGTGATTGGGCCCTCGAAATCTTAGGGGGCTGAAAAATAGCTTATTAAATAAAGCCCATTTACTTATTGCTTAGATTCTTGCTATTTACTTGACATTTTCTGACGTTTTTATGTTACCCGTAAAACAGGGCTTCCAAATTTATTTTCCCCTGGGGCCTCACATATGCTTTAATTCATGCGTGTCCAACCGGTAGATCGCGATCGAACGGTCGATCCCAAAGCAAACCTTGGTCGATCCCGACAGCTTTCATGAATTTCGAAAAAATATATAATTTAAATATAAAACATACTAAAATTTAATTATTTTTTAAGCACATACCTATCTAATGATACGTATTTCGCATTTAAAATAAACATTTCTAAGTTTGAATAAGGGAAAAAACCCCAAATAAATTTCTTATAAGAATCCTGTGAGAAGTCGATCGCAAGAAAACTTAAGATAGAAAAGTCGATCCCAGGGCAATTCGTGTTCGTGTCTGTGTAATTAAATGTAATCAAAAAACATATTTTTTTTAACTATGTATGTATATATAAATTTCGTATTACGCTTCGGGTTTTACGACATTTTCACAAAATATATTTTTGTCCACAATTTTAAGTTGAGGAATATTTGTACGAGTTTTATCAAATTCATTATTATAATATCATTTGCAATATGTGTTAGGAAAATTAATTGATAAAAAAAATCTATGTACGTGATAAAAATTTGAATGAGAAACAAAAAGAAATTTAAAAGCTGGTATGCGGACATTGCTGCCGATAACACGAGTAATATTATATTTATTTGCCAAGATTTTTATCTTCAATACAGTTGATGACTGGTGTAGAGTACAAAGATAATAATATAATCACTTTTAGGGTGTTCACTGTCAATACTTGGTGGAAAGGCATTATATTAATAAAAACACAATCTTCCTCTGTATTTCATTCCACTTTATTTAATAGATCAGGACCGGTTTCGCTCATTGCGAGCATTGTCAACTGATAAGAAAAATATACAAACAGTGCTATTTATAAAAATTTAAATTGAAATTAAAGGTGTAAGCAACTATTAACAATGAAAAGAATTCAAAAATTACATTATAAGTGACTCTACAATTACATAAAATAAAATGTTTAACAAACAGTTAAAAAATCATCCAAGACTAATAATTATAAGTGGCAATTATAAACCCAATTATAATTTGGTAAATTTTTAATAAGGTGAAGCTCTACATTACTGTAAATAACTTAATAATGATTTTGTGTTTTTCCCGCTTCCAAGTAATTAGTCTGTCTACTTCAACAAAATCAACATCAATGATTCTGAAAAATACATTTTTAAAAACCATATCAATTCTTACAGAAGAAATATTTTTCCTTAGTTTTTTTTTTTTTAATATATATATAATATGAAAAGAGCAGTTAACATCTATTATTTGATCTATTAAATAAAGTGGAATGAAGTACAAAGGAATATTGTGTATTTTATTAAAATAATATAATCACATACTGATTGATCTCTATATGAATATTCTCATGAATTTTCAAGGCTGAAAATGACGTCTTAATATGACATAAGATGGTGTTCCATTATGTCTAAGAAATATGACAATCATGCAAGATAATAAGAAAACACCTGAGAAATTTTTCCATTGTGATTGTTTTAATTTTAAAAAATAGTAATAACAATGATGATTAAAAATGACATGTCATGAAATCAACTTGATGAGAAATGCATCACAAGCATCCATATTCGAGATTTAAACATCAAATAGAAAACAATGAAAATTTTATAAAGACCTTGCCAGGATTTAAAACCAGATTGATACTGGGAAAACGTCATGTAACTTTTCGTTAAAAGTATAAAGTTGCATACATCTTAAAAAAGCTTTATCAAATTCCAAATTATCTTCATCGTTCATTTTTCTTCTATCTTCTTCGACCATATTCGCTCCCTATGTGGAGCATATGGCACCACGTGGCACCTTCTTCATGTTTACCTGTCTCCCGCCAGTTGCTTTGCTTCCACCCATGACATGCCAGCATCAACCCATTTTTGCCCAGTGTTCCATTATTGGAACATTTAGTATCCCCACTCCATCAAGCCTGACGCAATTGAATTTAAATTGCATAAGTCTACAGCTAACAAACGCGGGAATCGTTTCGTGTAGTATTTTTCAGATTTCAGCCTGTAGGAGTGAGCAGTGTTTTTTTATTTGCATCAATTACGTTCAACAAAAGATGTCATCTGACAAGTAAGTTTACACATCTTTATAACTTATTTATTACATATTGACTATTTTTATTATAATTTATTATTGTTCTAGATTCATTATGTGAAGTACTTTTTCTAATTTTTCCATATGTAACATTTTTATTCACAATATAATGCACGTTCCTAAATTGGAACACTGGGATTATAACAACATGTGATTTTTTCCCCCCAGAATTTTAACAACATCATAGATGGAAGAAATTGAAGACGGTTATAGCCTGTGGTGTAGTGGTAAATAGATAGGTACCAGGTCGGTCATTGATTTCTTCCCTACTTTTTTTGTTTTTTTTCTAATATCCATCCGAAGTTAAAAAACCACAAATTTTAACAATTAGTCACTGACCTGGCCCGACCTGACCCCATTGCACCACTGGTTATAACACCTCTCGAAGACGGCGTTGAGACTGAAGAGGACAGCGGTGATGAAAATGGAAATGTTACATATGAATTTTGTATTGACTCCAAAACTGGCATTACTATTGCAGCTTGGAATGACAACAGTTAGCTCCTGCGATCCAGTAGAACCAATAGGACATGCTCAAAGATGGATATCCTCAACAAAAAAAACTACCAATCAACCGACCAAATGTCATATCAAAATAAAACAACTATATGGGCGGAGTAGAACGAATGGATGAAAATATAGATAACTATCGAGTATCCATCAAATCTAAAAAATGGTGGTGGGTACCTTTTACCTTTTGTTTGGATACTGCAATTCATAATGCTTGGAAAAAATCCAGAAAATAAAAAGTTAGATTACTTGAAATTTAGAAGAAATATAGTACTTGAAAATTAATGGAAATCTCACGAAGAGGGGAGGAAAGCCAAAATCTTCAAAAGAATTATCTAGAAGGGTGCCTTTTCAATATTCAATATGATCGGGTAGATTATTGGATGATTCCAGCTGATAAAAAAATCGATGTGCACTTTGTAAAAATAAAAATCACAAGATGTTACGAAAAACGTCCTTTCAATTTTCGTGAAGGATGTTTCAAAACCTTCCATTTTCGTTAATTCATGTTTATATATTATATTTACATAGCTTGACTTATCTATGTACACTATTTTATAAGGTTTCTTGTGTTGAAATAAACTTTATTTCTTATTTTAGTTTTATAACGTCTACCCCATTGTATTCCCAGTGTTCCATACTTGTAACAGTTTGAAAAAATCGTATAAAAACAATACGAATTCAAAAAAAAAAAAAAAAAAGGAAAAAATGTTTTGTATCATATATCATTATGATTTAATGAAATTATTATAAATTTTGAGAAAAATTTTTTTGGGTAAAAATGGGTTAAGGTATCCAATCCCGGAGCCTTTTTGTGATCCTGGGATCCCGGGATTGGGCACTCAACGTGAAATCGTGTATAATTTGAGAAAATTTTTGGTGACTTTTTTTTTTTTTAGCTCATCGAGGAATTTAAAAATACCGAAACCCTATAATCCTATAAATCCCCAAAATAATCCTATAAGTTTTCGGGATTTGCTAAAAATTTCTCAATCCCGGGATCCCGACCATACCAATCCCGGGATTTCGGGATCGCCAAATTGGACAGGATTCCGGGATCCCGGGATTGGAGACCCTAGCCAGCATCCCTCAGTACCGCCGAGTACATCATATGGATAGTACCCAACGGTCGTCCAGGTCGTTGAAATCCCCCCGGTCGGAAGGAGAGGCAGACATGATTAAAGCTTTCCCGAGACATCCGCAGCGCGTGACCCTGAAGTTCCAACGTCTCTCTATCGTTATTTACATTCTCATATAATATGGTCGAGAGTAAATTATGCTTTATCATTAAATTAAGTGAGACATCTGTACATTTTTTTCTTCTAACTTGTATTCAATGTATTTAACTTAATACATACTCTGCCAAAAGGATGTATGCTGCAAATGCCGAGTTAGTATCTTAGTTTGGATTTATGTTTGAAAAGACCTGGAAAATGGACCTCCCCTCCACAAAGGGCTCTACTAAAAACTGTTAAATCAGTGTTAGATTGAGTAAATAAACAACCAGTTGTTTTTTTGCACTTCGTGCTTGTATTTATATTATATTTCGACTTTGGCATAAAACCATTAAAATACATTTTTTCCCTCCCGTAAAATTTGTTCTTAAATACAGTCGATATGTAGTAATTGAAGACACAAATATTTGACGATTTTTCTCTGGCCTCTTCTGAGCTCTTCTCAAACATTCTAATTTCTAAAACACAACAATTTACGGATAGTGCAAAATTTACCCGTGGACCCACAAAACTGTACTGTGGCTCCCCTAAAAATATCTTTTTTCCCCTCTTTGAACATGCTGTGTCCTCCCTCTTGTGAAATGCTCCACATTTCGATTGGAAATGGCTTTAAAAAAATCTATTTTTTAATGATCGTGCGGGAACTTCTGATCAACTGACAATAATTTACACGAGAATTTAATACGTCAATACCAGAAATTATGACAACTTCATTGGTTAAAAATTGTGCAAAATTATTTTTATTTGATAACAAAATATTTTATTTTTCTTATCAAGAGGAATATCCAGTTCTTTACATGAAATAAAGGTACTGAAAATTTTGTTACATTTTTCAACATCATATTTGTGTGAGCTCGGTTTCTCAACAATAACTTATATGAAAACTAAAAAACGAGAAAGACGAGAAGACGAATTTAGACGAGGAATTGATGGTAACTATATCAAATATTCGACCTAATATTTATGATATCTACAAAAGCCAACAAGCACACATTAACATCACATTAATTGATCATATAAATTCCATTTTGTCAAACAGGTACGTCATTTTGGGTGGACAATGGGGGGAAATGCCCCCCCCCCCCTAGATTTGCCTCAAAAACATCTTCAAATATTAATACAAATATTTTTAATAAAACGCGTATAAATATAAAAAAAATCTAGGGAAAAATTAACTAACGAAATTTATTTTCAATATTAAACATTTCATATTATAATTTAACTTAAAAAGAAAATATGTAAAAAAAAATTGTGTCCACATATATTTTTCTAGCTCTTAATTCTGGTCCACAGCCACCTTTTACCATGATCAAAAGTGTACCGTGACTTCGGAAAGGTTCGTCGGAAACCACTGCCGAGCAAGCCGTTGTTCTATGATAACTATTTGTTTTGATATTGAGAAAGAGATAAGATTTATGAAAATTGATTGACAAATAATAAAATCAAAAAATAATTAACGGATTGCCGAAGTAATAACAGTGAAAAAAATATGTATTTTCTTTTTGGTCTTGGATCGGTGTCCAAAAGCTCGAATTCCAGAATAGACTGCTCAATCGATTTACGGATTGTTTTGCAGGCTTAGGTATCCTAATCACTCTTAGTGCGCTCTCATCCTATTGATAGTTAAAAATCGGAGCGTATCGATCGAGAATCGTTGACTAATTTTTACTTTGGTGTAGCCAGCGATGGGCTTCCAATAATGTAACAGAGGGCTCGCTTAGTTTTCAGAGCTATTTGCGGTGCTCTTGGGAAGTGTTGGACTTATTTAAATGTTTCAAGTATGCAAACAAATATATTTCGGAGAAGAAGAAGAAGACCCCGGGACATATATCGACAGCCCTGCAGTATTTATATTTGATATATAATATATTTTTTAGAATAATGATTTCAATTAAAAAACATATTTGGCATTACATTAATGCCAATTGTCAAAATATTTTTAAGCTGAAAGATCATACGAGAAAAGCTCGGTGAGAATATATTTAAAGTCACTCGAGATCAATTCAAGGAGAATTCACATAAAAACCATGTCTTAGGTCTCAAATTAAAATGAAAAATCTAAATTTGACCCACCTGGTCGGTAGATTAAGCTCTAACCAACTAGACCAATGCGGGCGACAAATAGAAACTTTATCAGTGGGAAAGTGTGCAAAATGTTTATCGTTGTTATCAACAAAAAATAATAAAAACTCATGCAATAAAATTAATTTCGGACTATTTTTTATCATTATTATTATTATTTAATCAATTGCTTCAAAGTCGATTTGCAATCTTAGATGTTCTAAAATAAGACGGAAGCCTTTCTACGCGACATACCAAAAGCCTTATAAGGCGAACTCAGCAAGTGTGTGGCATCATTTATCTTTCTACTTTATCAATTCCAATCAGCTTTTTTAATATATCCATTGTAAAAAAGCATTGTGCATATATTTATGTGTTGTGTCTGACATCACGTATAATTTATTTTAATTCATTAGTCACACAACTCTTTGCATATTATGCTCGAGTAATATGTCTTTGTAATTTTTATATGAATTATACTTATTACTTTTCATACATTCTTTTAACAATTTAAGTAATTTCATCTTTGAAATTTTCCTTTTTTTTGTTATCATGGCATTATGATTATAAAGAAAAATATTCTACGCTTCATGTATAAACAGGCATCGTGGATGATTTGATACATTTTTTAAAAAAATATTACATTTTTCATATTCTTTCGATGATCTGTTTTATTTTGGTTATTATTTTATTTTATTTATTATTTTGGTCATAAAATGATTATTCACTTTTGGTACCCAAATTCGATTATAAAAATATAACTTTATCAGTTGAAGCTAGTGGAATAAGATTAAACATGTGTAATGCAATAAAAACCATATAGTACTTATACCCACCACAACCCGCTACGACTACACACTCGTTATTCGTGTTGAAAATTTTGCTAGAGATATGCCAAAGTAAAATTATTCAAAACTTGGTTGCACGTAAGGCATTTGCCAGGATTTCGGGTTTCACATTTGCGACAGGATTCCGGGATTGATCACTGGGGAAAAAGTGATGAATTGAAAGAATTCTCGACTCGAAGACTTTTTTTCTCAAGGATTTGTCAATAGTGGCGCTGTCTTTATGTTATCCAACGAACTTATAGAGTGCTGCTGATCACAGTCGAGTTTAGCGTTTCTTTTATGATAAAATTTATCCGAAAAAAAAAAACTGGGAACCAGTGGCGTGCTTAAGCAGTGATCTCCTGTTTTTTTCGTAACCAAAAAGTACTATTTATTTTCGAAAAATGTATTTGACGTTAAGAAAATCAAATGCATTAATATTCACATTAACTTTTTTCGCCCTAGATTTTACAAGTTGAACAAATTTTTGTAAAAGAGCCATTTGAACGTTTGAAAATTATTATAAATAAAGCATTTTTTTCGAGTACTCTTCATGCATTTTTTCTTCGGAGTGGATCATACGTACTTTATAGGTTAAGATAATCAGGTATTAATCCTCTGACGCAGAAAGAAGCATAAGAAAGGTCGGTAGCCATTTTTTGCACGCACGAAACGATTGTAAAATAATAACATTATTATTTTGTGAACAAAAGACCTTTTAGCACTATGTGCATTTAATCCAAAACAAATGTTTATATTTGGCAAAATATGTATTATCTCTTATATCGTGAGTTTCTATTTAAGAATACACTACGTTTTTTAAAAGCACTACATACTGTCATGAGATTTCGACGTTTTTATAACACCAAAACAAGTATTAAAACTCTCAACAATAACATTAATTGACTTTAATTCTGAAATAAAAACTTATATTGAATACCAAACCACCAAACTACATTAAACTATTTTTTTTATAAAGTTTAAAAAAATTAACACAAAAATCTATCTTAAAGCTATAATACCTACATTTGTCATTGTATAACATTAATTCACAAAGAAGTATTGAAAATTAAAATAATTTTTCATCATAAGTGTTTCAACGAGAACTGAATAGAATAAAGTACAAAATTAAATAAACATGTTTGATACTTTCGACAACTGCCTGTTACTCAGTTGTCCTACCTCTCTTTTTCCAAAGAGAGTGGGGATAGAAGAATAGGGCTAGGACAGGACTAGTGGTTAGCTTATCGCTCTCGATACGCCCCGTTCATAATAAAATTATGTTTAAAGTACTGTGTATATCAATTAGCAATTTTAAATGTTTATATGCATGGTATTTCCTTTCAATGCAATCAAAAATATCAGCACAATTATAATACAACACAATTTTTAAAATTGATAAGCCAAAATACGAATAAAATTTTAAACTGCTTATATACATGACAATTAAATACGTTTATTGTTTTCATTCTGAAAAATATTTGACATAATTGCCATAAAACATTCCACGTTACAATAAAACAATGATTTTCATATTTAAAATATTTAAAAGTCCGGAGTAGTCGGTGTGCGAAGTATTCTATGTCCGGAAGGTTCGGTGTGCGGAGTGTTCGTGTTCGGAAGAACCATGTTCGGTAGAATCCGTTCACCTACTCAACTGCTTAAGCTAGCGGTTGTTCTTCAGAAAAATTAGCTTAGGGAAGAATTAACTTTTTCTGAGCGAGCATAATTGCTCTTTTTTATCACACCTGTAATCGCACATGCTATCACATATGCTATCCCAAATGCTATCACACATGCTATCCCAAATGCTATCCCAAGTGCTATCTCACGTGCTATCTTAATTATCAGAAAAAAACTTAGTGAAGTAATCTTAATATTTTTTACTGTCGTTTCTTCATTTGCATTTGACGAATCGTAGGACTGGTAGAATGTTATCCCTTCTTCTATTCTACGATCTACATGTTTACACGCGCAATCCTTTCCAGTTTGTGTGCAGATCAAGGAGTCATTGATGTATACCCCGTCTTTGTTATAGCGATTCGTGCATTCAACGCAACCAACCTCGTCATGCATATCATTGCAATCGGCTTTTTTGTCACACAGCATGGCCACATTGACTGTAAACCTTGATTCACATTTGAATAATTCATCTGGGTCAATCATCACATAAGTACCATTTGATGAGTCCAATTCATCTACGAATTTGGAGTCGTCAGTATCCAAATCCGGTCGAATGTTCCGACCGTTAGTCAATAGTGAAAGATTGAGACAAATAACTAGCAGTAACATCGATTTCATTTTAACAGATGTAGTAAATTTTCTTTGTTAAAAACTGAAAAAAAAAAACAAATTAATAAAATAGAAGATGACAAACAAAGCAAATACAAGAGGTAAATAGTTAAATTGAACCATATGAATGATGTATATAAATCTCTTCAAGCAAAAAATGGGCATTTCGAAATCGATAGATTCCATTAATCCAAATGTATCTTTGAACAAACGTTATTTATAAATTACTAGCTGTAAGCCCGTTGCCCAGCAACGTGAGATTTTGCTGCATTATAGAAAGGTCAGAAATTAACTGGCATGAACAATTGAATGCATATTTATTATTATATATGTATATAATCTAATAACAAATAATTAATAAACTCCGTTTTTATTTTTCCCTAGGGTACACAACGTTGTACCTACCACCACCCGCTACGGCTTCACACTTTTTTATAGGGTGTGTAACAACGTTAGTCGTGTTCAAAATTTTGCCAGAAATGTCCCGGGAAGAAATGCCTCAAGACTTGGTTGCATGCACTACAGTGTGCAGTTGAAAATATTAGGTTTTATCTATTTAACTCAACTATTTATCCAAGAATTCTTTAAATGCCCTATAATTTGCCTTAGATGCAACCAAGTCGGCATGACCGACGGGGCCGACAGATCCATATCCAGATAGCAGAAATTTCGTAAATTATTTAATTTTTGGAATAATGTTTAAGTTTGCATCAAGTTAGAATCAGGGTTTCACTGGGGTGTACAACAAATTTCGTGCCCTCCCCACCCACTTTATGGGCTAACGTGACGTTTGCATGAAGGCCCCAAACATCCTTGCCAACACCTTATAAGTGACATTGACAAGACAAGTAATCGCGTACCAAAACAAAACATTCTGGAGAAGTTTCGCCAAAAATTCAATTTACCGACAGATTAATGGTAAATTATGTTTAAATGATTTTGGTGAAGATTTCTTTCAGATTTAAAATAAATGGGTATTTCCTTGAAACGAACACACTTTGATAGTTCTCGCGATGATTGAAACCGGAATGGAATTAATACGAAAAATGCATAGTATTAAAGAAAAAAATGACTCACCGGCAGTAGTAACACCTTGAAGGCTTGATTTTGTAGATATTTGTCAAGTGCTGTCTATTTATATCGGTTTTGACTTCCAATTGTATTATTTTAGTAATATATAAAAACTTGCTTGACTGATACATGTAAATCTACGAGCCCGCCTTATATACTGTTTTTTTTATTAATCTTAATCTTTGAATGGACGACAAAAATCATTGTATTGTGTTTGTTATCTTCTATGATCGTAAATAGTTATATTGTTTGATCCGATAGGTCAGTGGTTCCCAAACTTATTATGCTCATGGACTCATTTCAAAGCAAAAACCGGACTATGGACCCCCAAGTGAAATAATAAATTTAGTTTTAATGCCTTAAATAGTGATTTTTTATTCATGTCCGTTTCCAATGTGGAGCATTTGGTCCGTAATTGTGGTATGTCTACAGAAGTTTTTCCTCGAGAATTGTTTCTTACTCAGTTGCTCAACCCCCTTTTGTCAAAGAGAGTTAAGATAGAAGAATATGGCTAGGACAGGACTGGTGGTTAACAAATATTAACTCTTATGGCGACCAATTAGCCTCACGCTCGTTTGGTCGTTTTTCGCAAATATTTTTGCCGTGGCTTGATATCACTTTAAACGGATTGATTTGCTATATATTGAATATCTGGTGGTGGGAATAAGTAAACACATGGATACCCAAGCTATGTTATGGGGAAAATCGGTACTACCAGGCGAGACGGAAAAAGACTTGTGTGCATGGTCGGCTCGTAGCGTGTGCGAAGTGTGCGCCGCACACAAGCGCACAGGCGACGCACTTGGATTTTAGAACTATCAACTGATTTAGTTCTAGTCTTAAGAGGCGCCTAATGCATTTATAAAAAAATCAGACGGCCATATTTTCCATATTGTGAGCGGGCATTTACAAAAATTTTATAAAACTTTTTAAATATATTTTTTTTTTTAAATATTTATAAGAAATAAATAAACTAAATTCAGTAAATCTATGCTTTACTAACCACTATTCCTATTCTATCTCTTTCCTTATATCCCTACTGTTTTCGAAAAGAAGAGGTTAAGGAACTGGACTACAAACAGTTCTCGGAGAAAAAACATACGGTAATACCAGTCCATAGTGGAAAATCCTGGGACTTTCAGTATCTTTCACTCTTTAGTAAGACTAACAACGAGTCCTCGTTGCTCCGTCTAAATCTGTTAACAATGTCTAACAAGTGATAAATTATATATAACAAATAAGTCTTTCTTGCATATTGTTAAAAAGCTGACAATTTTTTTACATTCAAGTATGAATTTTACATTTAACTATTGTTAGCAATTCTACTAAACAACTCTTTGAATAGTATAATCTTAGCAAAGCATTCACAAGGATAGGTTGTCAATGAGCACTTGTTGCTCCGTCAAAATCTATTCATGAAGTTGGACAAGTGATAACATATTATATTAACCAAATAGGTGTATTCTGCATACTTTTAAAAAGCCAACCATGTGATAGAATAACAAAAAGTCCTCGTTGTTTTGTCAAAACATTTTTGTGTAGAACAAGTAATACGATATCTCGCATACTCATAAAAAGCCAACCATGTGATTGACTGACAGGTAGTACTTTTTCAATCAATTTTTTTATTCAATACTTTTAAATGATTTTTCTCAACAACTTTTCATTTATAGTATATCTTAGAAAATTCTGAGAGTGATAGACTAACAACAAGTCCTCGTTGTTCTGTGAAAGTCTTCTTACTATACTAAAAAAGTGACAAGATATGTAGTAAAATAATGACATCTTGCATTCTCTTAAAAAGCCAACCATGATATTGACTGACAGGTAGTCCTCCTTTTAATAATAAAAAAATAAACAACTGTACCAACTCCTTGTATACTTTTATCTCTGCGGCAGGGGGAGGGGAAATCGGTGACATCACACATAGACGTCAGAGAAAAATGAATGAATGGTGATAGCGGGCAGAAGAGGGGTGGGGGGAAGGGAACCGTCTTTCTTGACGTCATCGAAAAGGTGAAATCGCGACCATAGTTCGAATAAAAAAATGGAGACAGCGCGGCTGGGGAGGAGGAGGGGGAGGGGAAATCGAGGACATCCTTCACTCACTCACTCAAACAAACAAACAAACGGACATTATCGACTATTAATATATAGACTAGCTGTAAACCCGTGAGATTTTTGTTGCATTGTGTTTAATTTTATTTAGTTTAATTTTATTTAATTTAATTTAATTTAATTTTATTTTATTTTATTTTATCTTATTTTATTTTATTTTATTTTATTTTATTTTATTTTATTTTATTTTATTTTATTTTATTTTATTTTATCTTATCTTATTTTATTTTATTTTATTTTATTTTATTTTATTTTATTTTATTTTATTTTATTTTATTTTATTTTATTTTATTTTATTTTATTTTATTTTATTTTATTTTATTTTATTTTATTTTATTTTAATTTATTTTATATTATTTTATTTTATTTAAAAAAGTGGAGACTGGAAGGTCGAGGACACTTAACACTCAACTGGACATTATCGGCTATTAATATATAGATGCTTTGATTTCCTTGGGAAATTTTGAGAAAAGTTGAACTATGTACTTGGGCTTCACGTTGTATTCGTAAACTTTGCAATGTTATGTCTGATGATGCTTCGCAAAGAAGCGAAACACGTGTCACATTTTGTAACCCAACAAGAGAGTTTAATTTATTCATACTTATACATAGTTTCTTATTTTTCAGTATCTTCTGCGCCCATTTGCGTTCCAACATCCAAGGACTTTTTTGTGGAAAGTTGAAGAATATTTGTATAATTATGCAAAGTTTTATCAAATTTATTGTTATAATATCATTCGCAATAGACGGAAAGGAACTAAATTGATAAGTAAAATAAAATAAGTACGTGATAAAAATTGATCTGACAATCAGAAAGAAATTTCAAAACTGATTAATAAAAATTGAAACTGATAACAAGAATAAAAATAGGTATATTTATTACTGTTCTTTTCACAGTCGATAAAGATAGTACCCAACGGTCGATCAGGGAGCCGGAACTTTCTATATCACAGGTAGGATGAAACGGCGGGTAAGATTAAGGCTTTCCGCAGCACGTGACCCTGAAGTCTCTCCATCGTTATTTACTTTTTAATATAATACGGTAGAAAGTAAATTATCTTTATCATTAAATTAAGTGAGAGAAGACATTTTTTCTTCTCACTTAACCCTCCAGAGACGAGAGCTTTTTTCCGATAATTTTTTTTTATTCCTATCCAAAATTTAAAAAAAAAACGCAAAATCGTTGTATACAAACTCCGGATGACTATATGGTCATGCTCATCTTTTTATTACCGTGTAATATTGAGTACGGACAATAGTAAGGACAAAAGTGACCGTATGGGCTTGCAAACATTCGGGGTTGAAATATAGCTAAACGTGATTTTTTTTAAACATTTACAATTTGACCTCTTTAGATCAACATAATTTCAATACAAATATATTAGCAAAATAACTGTAAATAATTTGATGTTTTGATAAAAAAAATATCTAACAGTTTCAAAAAGTAAAATAAAAAAAGCGGAAATTCAAAAAATCACATGTGCTTTTGGAGACCGTTCCTGTCTCCACGGCTGATGACTAACTGTAGTCCGTACCCTGAAAAGAAGTACAAATAGTGGGATCAATAGACAACGGTGTTTTGTGTGACCATATGGTGACGCTCGTCCTTGGAGAATTAAAATTAGCTTTAGCGCAGAGGAAGTATCAATGCATTCAGCTTAATACATACTCTGTCAAAAAGGTGTATGCCAAAAATGCCGTATCATTAACTAAGGTAAGATTTATCTTTGAAAAGACCATTAAAATGGACCTCCCCTCCACAAAGGGCTATACTAAAAACTGTTAAATGAATGTTAGATGTAAATAAACAACCAGCCTATAAGTTTTCGTGGACTTCAAGCTTGTATTTATATTATATTTTGACTTTGGCATTAAATCATTAAAATATATTTTTTCCCTCCTGTCAAATTTATTCTAAAATACGGTCGATATGTAGTAATAGAAGACCAATATTTAAAAAAAACATTTGTATGAGGGAGCTCTACAAACAAACTGCTTATTACTGTAAGATAAGAGTTGCTAAAATTCTACAATATTTGGCGATGGGCCTGTACTAGGGTATCCAATCCTGGGATTTCGGGTTTGTATAATTTTCAATCCCGGGATTAGGATTAGCTCACCGAGGAGTTTGAAATCCTCAATTCACTATAATTTTTCCCCAGATTGTCTCAGAAACTCTGTTTTTTTTAGCTCACCGAGGAGTTTGAAATCCTCAATTTGTCGATTTCGAGTCAGTTTTCGGGATTTGAAAAAAAATTCTCAATCACGAAATCCCGGGATCGTGACCATTTCAATCTCGGAATTTCAGGATCAGAAAATTGACCGGAATCCGGGATTGGATGCCCTAGCCTGTACTTGTTTTTTAAAAAGTTTTTTTAGTTGAAAGATCATAAGAGAAAAAACTCGATGAGAATATTTAGTAATGTAAGTCACTCGAGATAAACTCAAGGCAAATTGACATCACAAACACCCATGTCTTAGGTCTCAAATTTAAAATGAAAAATCGAAATTTGACATTGACCTTACCAGGAATGGAACCCAGAGGCATCTGGTCGGTAGAGCAAGCTCGAACCAACTAGACCAAAGTGGGCGACAATTATATTCTTACTTTATTCGAAAAAGAGAGGTCGAGAAACTCGAGTAACAAACATTTCTCGAGAGTAAAAAAGTCGTTGCCTGTATCAGTATACAAGTTGTTTTATTAGTGCCATTAACTATCATTATTGCCTATTATTACCTAATTACTGTATGAGTTTTAGTTACCAATTATATTTAATTAACCTTTATAATGTCTAAATATTTTACAGTGGCGGTTCGTGAACTTGGGGGGGGGGGGGGGGCTAGAGAAAAGTTTAGCATTGTATACCATTTACGAAATTGTGTATGTTTTCACTTCACCTTATACATTAATCGACAAGCAAATTAACAAATACTACGACACTACTGCAAAGCATAAATTATTGTAAAATAAAATAAAAGCTAATGTAAGTAAGAAATAAAAAATAGAAAAAACTGAATGTCAAATTCGTCTCCTTCAAAGTGAACTAACATGTACAAAAAGCCATACGGAGGAACTGTCATACAACACAACGAGATCGGTATTTTTGTTTGTATGTATGGGCTAATCTAATGTGGCCCCTGACGTCTGACAGAAGCCTGAAGCTTCGAAGCGCAGTCGTGTACGTTTAGATGACGTTTCTGTTGGCCAATGTGAATAAAATACAAAAAAAACTAATCGTGCTTGATTGCGCCCCAGTGTAAACAAAGTACTCGGGCTATAGTATAGTTAGCCCGAGCCTTTGTTATTATAATTAATTCGTAGGTGTCGCCAGCAACGTTCCCTCTAAGCCGAAGGGTTAACTGCGCGGAAAATTCAAGAGCTGAGCAGGCCAATTCTCATTATTTTTTCCCCATAATTAAAATTATTACCATTTAATATTTTTTTCTCATATGCATGGTAAAATAAAAACGTGGTAGAAATCAAAATCTATTTTATTGTTTTAATTAATAAACCGAATCAAATAAAGTGTATTCAATTGAGTCGTGAAACAGAATTTAATTTTTTATATAAAATAAATTTTTGAAAAATAAACGGAATGAAACAAATAATAAGTCGCTAATAAAGTGATTACCATTTTTCATAGTTTTTCACGTCGTACCTTGCTACTCAACTTATCCATATATTTATACACGTCATCTAAATCAATTTCTTCTTCTGGTAACAGCAAAATCTAATTTTCATTATACTATTTAAATGTACAATTTCTAATTTATTTCGTGTTTTTATGACAAATATTATTAAGATATTAACGATCGCAGTTTTTGATGAGGATTGCGTTTCTGTTTCAACTGTTCAGTGAAACCGTTTAAGTTTGAATTCTTTACAACTTTTCGTACTTCTGGAAAAACTTAGCGATATATTTGAATATTTCGCTGAGTTGCTGAACATTTCGATATCTGAGGATTAATAACAACCAATTCAATCTTCAAGTGATATGTTATACACAGTGGCGGATAACTCTGTAAGAAAATGAGGCGCGTGATTGGGCCCTCGAAATCTTAGGGGGCTGAAAAATAGCTTATTAAATAAAGCCCATTTACTTATTGCTTAGATTCTTGCTATTTACTTGACATTTTCTGACGTTTTTATGTTACCCGTAAAACAGGGCTTCCAAATTTATTTTCCCCTGGGGCCTCACATATGCTTTAATTCATGCGTGTCCAACCGGTAGATCGCGATCGAACGGTCGATCCCAAAGCAAACCTTGGTCGATCCCGACAGCTTTCATGAATTTCGAAAAAATATATAATTTAAATATAAAACATACTAAAATTTAATTATTTTTTAAGCACATACCTATCTAATGATACGTATTTCGCATTTAAAATAAACATTTCTAAGTTTGAATAAGGGAAAAAACCCCAAATAAATTTCTTATAAGAATCCTGTGAGAAGTCGATCGCAAGAAAACTTAAGATAGAAAAGTCGATCCCAGGGCAATTCGTGTTCGTGTCTGTGTAATTAAATGTAATCAAAAAACATATTTTTTTTAACTATGTATGTATATATAAATTTCGTATTACGCTTCGGGTTTTACGACATTTTCACAAAATATATTTTTGTCCACAATTTTAAGTTGAGGAATATTTGTACGAGTTTTATCAAATTCATTATTATAATATCATTTGCAATATGTGTTAGGAAAATTAATTGATAAAAAAAATCTATGTACGTGATAAAAATTTGAATGAGAAACAAAAAGAAATTTAAAAGCTGGTATGCGGACATTGCTGCCGATAACACGAGTAATATTATATTTATTTGCCAAGATTTTTATCTTCAATACAGTTGATGACTGGTGTAGAGTACAAAGATAATAATATAATCACTTTTAGGGTGTTCACTGTCAATACTTGGTGGAAAGGCATTATATTAATAAAAACACAATCTTCCTCTGTATTTCATTCCACTTTATTTAATAGATCAGGACCGGTTTCGCTCATTGCGAGCATTGTCAACTGATAAGAAAAATATACAAACAGTGCTATTTATAAAAATTTAAATTGAAATTAAAGGTGTAAGCAACTATTAACAATGAAAAGAATTCAAAAATTACATTATAAGTGACTCTACAATTACATAAAATAAAATGTTTAACAAACAGTTAAAAAATCATCCAAGACTAATAATTATAAGTGGCAATTATAAACCCAATTATAATTTGGTAAATTTTTAATAAGGTGAAGCTCTACATTACTGTAAATAACTTAATAATGATTTTGTGTTTTTCCCGCTTCCAAGTAATTAGTCTGTCTACTTCAACAAAATCAACATCAATGATTCTGAAAAATACATTTTTAAAAACCATATCAATTCTTACAGAAGAAATATTTTTCCTTAGTTTTTTTTTTTTTAATATATATATAATATGAAAAGAGCAGTTAACATCTATTATTTGATCTATTAAATAAAGTGGAATGAAGTACAAAGGAATATTGTGTATTTTATTAAAATAATATAATCACATACTGATTGATCTCTATATGAATATTCTCATGAATTTTCAAGGCTGAAAATGACGTCTTAATATGACATAAGATGGTGTTCCATTATGTCTAAGAAATATGACAATCATGCAAGATAATAAGAAAACACCTGAGAAATTTTTCCATTGTGATTGTTTTAATTTTAAAAAATAGTAATAACAATGATGATTAAAAATGACATGTCATGAAATCAACTTGATGAGAAATGCATCACAAGCATCCATATTCGAGATTTAAACATCAAATAGAAAACAATGAAAATTTTATAAAGACCTTGCCAGGATTTAAAACCAGATTGATACTGGGAAAACGTCATGTAACTTTTCGTTAAAAGTATAAAGTTGCATACATCTTAAAAAAGCTTTATCAAATTCCAAATTATCTTCATCGTTCATTTTTCTTCTATCTTCTTCGACCATATTCGCTCCCTATGTGGAGCATATGGCACCACGTGGCACCTTCTTCATGTTTACCTGTCTCCCGCCAGTTGCTTTGCTTCCACCCATGACATGCCAGCATCAACCCATTTTTGCCCAGTGTTCCATTATTGGAACATTTAGTATCCCCACTCCATCAAGCCTGACGCAATTGAATTTAAATTGCATAAGTCTACAGCTAACAAACGCGGGAATCGTTTCGTGTAGTATTTTTCAGATTTCAGCCTGTAGGAGTGAGCAGTGTTTTTTTATTTGCATCAATTACGTTCAACAAAAGATGTCATCTGACAAGTAAGTTTACACATCTTTATAACTTATTTATTACATATTGACTATTTTTATTATAATTTATTATTGTTCTAGATTCATTATGTGAAGTACTTTTTCTAATTTTTCCATATGTAACATTTTTATTCACAATATAATGCACGTTCCTAAATTGGAACACTGGGATTATAACAACATGTGATTTTTTCCCCCCAGAATTTTAACAACATCATAGATGGAAGAAATTGAAGACGGTTATAGCCTGTGGTGTAGTGGTAAATAGATAGGTACCAGGTCGGTCATTGATTTCTTCCCTACTTTTTTTGTTTTTTTTCTAATATCCATCCGAAGTTAAAAAACCACAAATTTTAACAATTAGTCACTGACCTGGCCCGACCTGACCCCATTGCACCACTGGTTATAACACCTCTCGAAGACGGCGTTGAGACTGAAGAGGACAGCGGTGATGAAAATGGAAATGTTACATATGAATTTTGTATTGACTCCAAAACTGGCATTACTATTGCAGCTTGGAATGACAACAGTTAGCTCCTGCGATCCAGTAGAACCAATAGGACATGCTCAAAGATGGATATCCTCAACAAAAAAAACTACCAATCAACCGACCAAATGTCATATCAAAATAAAACAACTATATGGGCGGAGTAGAACGAATGGATGAAAATATAGATAACTATCGAGTATCCATCAAATCTAAAAAATGGTGGTGGGTACCTTTTACCTTTTGTTTGGATACTGCAATTCATAATGCTTGGAAAAAATCCAGAAAATAAAAAGTTAGATTACTTGAAATTTAGAAGAAATATAGTACTTGAAAATTAATGGAAATCTCACGAAGAGGGGAGGAAAGCCAAAATCTTCAAAAGAATTATCTAGAAGGGTGCCTTTTCAATATTCAATATGATCGGGTAGATTATTGGATGATTCCAGCTGATAAAAAAATCGATGTGCACTTTGTAAAAATAAAAATCACAAGATGTTACGAAAAACGTCCTTTCAATTTTCGTGAAGGATGTTTCAAAACCTTCCATTTTCGTTAATTCATGTTTATATATTATATTTACATAGCTTGACTTATCTATGTACACTATTTTATAAGGTTTCTTGTGTTGAAATAAACTTTATTTCTTATTTTAGTTTTATAACGTCTACCCCATTGTATTCCCAGTGTTCCATACTTGTAACAGTTTGAAAAAATCGTATAAAAACAATACGAATTCAAAAAAAAAAAAAAAAAAGGAAAAAATGTTTTGTATCATATATCATTATGATTTAATGAAATTATTATAAATTTTGAGAAAAATTTTTTTGGGTAAAAATGGGTTAAGGTATCCAATCCCGGAGCCTTTTTGTGATCCTGGGATCCCGGGATTGGGCACTCAACGTGAAATCGTGTATAATTTGAGAAAATTTTTGGTGACTTTTTTTTTTTTTAGCTCATCGAGGAATTTAAAAATACCGAAACCCTATAATCCTATAAATCCCCAAAATAATCCTATAAGTTTTCGGGATTTGCTAAAAATTTCTCAATCCCGGGATCCCGACCATACCAATCCCGGGATTTCGGGATCGCCAAATTGGACAGGATTCCGGGATCCCGGGATTGGAGACCCTAGCCAGCATCCCTCAGTACCGCCGAGTACATCATATGGATAGTACCCAACGGTCGTCCAGGTCGTTGAAATCCCCCCGGTCGGAAGGAGAGGCAGACATGATTAAAGCTTTCCCGAGACATCCGCAGCGCGTGACCCTGAAGTTCCAACGTCTCTCTATCGTTATTTACATTCTCATATAATATGGTCGAGAGTAAATTATGCTTTATCATTAAATTAAGTGAGACATCTGTACATTTTTTTCTTCTAACTTGTATTCAATGTATTTAACTTAATACATACTCTGCCAAAAGGATGTATGCTGCAAATGCCGAGTTAGTATCTTAGTTTGGATTTATGTTTGAAAAGACCTGGAAAATGGACCTCCCCTCCACAAAGGGCTCTACTAAAAACTGTTAAATCAGTGTTAGATTGAGTAAATAAACAACCAGTTGTTTTTTTGCACTTCGTGCTTGTATTTATATTATATTTCGACTTTGGCATAAAACCATTAAAATACATTTTTTCCCTCCCGTAAAATTTGTTCTTAAATACAGTCGATATGTAGTAATTGAAGACACAAATATTTGACGATTTTTCTCTGGCCTCTTCTGAGCTCTTCTCAAACATTCTAATTTCTAAAACACAACAATTTACGGATAGTGCAAAATTTACCCGTGGACCCACAAAACTGTACTGTGGCTCCCCTAAAAATATCTTTTTTCCCCTCTTTGAACATGCTGTGTCCTCCCTCTTGTGAAATGCTCCACATTTCGATTGGAAATGGCTTTAAAAAAATCTATTTTTTAATGATCGTGCGGGAACTTCTGATCAACTGACAATAATTTACACGAGAATTTAATACGTCAATACCAGAAATTATGACAACTTCATTGGTTAAAAATTGTGCAAAATTATTTTTATTTGATAACAAAATATTTTATTTTTCTTATCAAGAGGAATATCCAGTTCTTTACATGAAATAAAGGTACTGAAAATTTTGTTACATTTTTCAACATCATATTTGTGTGAGCTCGGTTTCTCAACAATAACTTATATGAAAACTAAAAAACGAGAAAGACGAGAAGACGAATTTAGACGAGGAATTGATGGTAACTATATCAAATATTCGACCTAATATTTATGATATCTACAAAAGCCAACAAGCACACATTAACATCACATTAATTGATCATATAAATTCCATTTTGTCAAACAGGTACGTCATTTTGGGTGGACAATGGGGGGAAATGCCCCCCCCCCCCTAGATTTGCCTCAAAAACATCTTCAAATATTAATACAAATATTTTTAATAAAACGCGTATAAATATAAAAAAAATCTAGGGAAAAATTAACTAACGAAATTTATTTTCAATATTAAACATTTCATATTATAATTTAACTTAAAAAGAAAATATGTAAAAAAAAATTGTGTCCACATATATTTTTCTAGCTCTTAATTCTGGTCCACAGCCACCTTTTACCATGATCAAAAGTGTACCGTGACTTCGGAAAGGTTCGTCGGAAACCACTGCCGAGCAAGCCGTTGTTCTATGATAACTATTTGTTTTGATATTGAGAAAGAGATAAGATTTATGAAAATTGATTGACAAATAATAAAATCAAAAAATAATTAACGGATTGCCGAAGTAATAACAGTGAAAAAAATATGTATTTTCTTTTTGGTCTTGGATCGGTGTCCAAAAGCTCGAATTCCAGAATAGACTGCTCAATCGATTTACGGATTGTTTTGCAGGCTTAGGTATCCTAATCACTCTTAGTGCGCTCTCATCCTATTGATAGTTAAAAATCGGAGCGTATCGATCGAGAATCGTTGACTAATTTTTACTTTGGTGTAGCCAGCGATGGGCTTCCAATAATGTAACAGAGGGCTCGCTTAGTTTTCAGAGCTATTTGCGGTGCTCTTGGGAAGTGTTGGACTTATTTAAATGTTTCAAGTATGCAAACAAATATATTTCGGAGAAGAAGAAGAAGACCCCGGGACATATATCGACAGCCCTGCAGTATTTATATTTGATATATAATATATTTTTTAGAATAATGATTTCAATTAAAAAACATATTTGGCATTACATTAATGCCAATTGTCAAAATATTTTTAAGCTGAAAGATCATACGAGAAAAGCTCGGTGAGAATATATTTAAAGTCACTCGAGATCAATTCAAGGAGAATTCACATAAAAACCATGTCTTAGGTCTCAAATTAAAATGAAAAATCTAAATTTGACCCACCTGGTCGGTAGATTAAGCTCTAACCAACTAGACCAATGCGGGCGACAAATAGAAACTTTATCAGTGGGAAAGTGTGCAAAATGTTTATCGTTGTTATCAACAAAAAATAATAAAAACTCATGCAATAAAATTAATTTCGGACTATTTTTTATCATTATTATTATTATTTAATCAATTGCTTCAAAGTCGATTTGCAATCTTAGATGTTCTAAAATAAGACGGAAGCCTTTCTACGCGACATACCAAAAGCCTTATAAGGCGAACTCAGCAAGTGTGTGGCATCATTTATCTTTCTACTTTATCAATTCCAATCAGCTTTTTTAATATATCCATTGTAAAAAAGCATTGTGCATATATTTATGTGTTGTGTCTGACATCACGTATAATTTATTTTAATTCATTAGTCACACAACTCTTTGCATATTATGCTCGAGTAATATGTCTTTGTAATTTTTATATGAATTATACTTATTACTTTTCATACATTCTTTTAACAATTTAAGTAATTTCATCTTTGAAATTTTCCTTTTTTTTGTTATCATGGCATTATGATTATAAAGAAAAATATTCTACGCTTCATGTATAAACAGGCATCGTGGATGATTTGATACATTTTTTAAAAAAATATTACATTTTTCATATTCTTTCGATGATCTGTTTTATTTTGGTTATTATTTTATTTTATTTATTATTTTGGTCATAAAATGATTATTCACTTTTGGTACCCAAATTCGATTATAAAAATATAACTTTATCAGTTGAAGCTAGTGGAATAAGATTAAACATGTGTAATGCAATAAAAACCATATAGTACTTATACCCACCACAACCCGCTACGACTACACACTCGTTATTCGTGTTGAAAATTTTGCTAGAGATATGCCAAAGTAAAATTATTCAAAACTTGGTTGCACGTAAGGCATTTGCCAGGATTTCGGGTTTCACATTTGCGACAGGATTCCGGGATTGATCACTGGGGAAAAAGTGATGAATTGAAAGAATTCTCGACTCGAAGACTTTTTTTCTCAAGGATTTGTCAATAGTGGCGCTGTCTTTATGTTATCCAACGAACTTATAGAGTGCTGCTGATCACAGTCGAGTTTAGCGTTTCTTTTATGATAAAATTTATCCGAAAAAAAAAAACTGGGAACCAGTGGCGTGCTTAAGCAGTGATCTCCTGTTTTTTTCGTAACCAAAAAGTACTATTTATTTTCGAAAAATGTATTTGACGTTAAGAAAATCAAATGCATTAATATTCACATTAACTTTTTTCGCCCTAGATTTTACAAGTTGAACAAATTTTTGTAAAAGAGCCATTTGAACGTTTGAAAATTATTATAAATAAAGCATTTTTTTCGAGTACTCTTCATGCATTTTTTCTTCGGAGTGGATCATACGTACTTTATAGGTTAAGATAATCAGGTATTAATCCTCTGACGCAGAAAGAAGCATAAGAAAGGTCGGTAGCCATTTTTTGCACGCACGAAACGATTGTAAAATAATAACATTATTATTTTGTGAACAAAAGACCTTTTAGCACTATGTGCATTTAATCCAAAACAAATGTTTATATTTGGCAAAATATGTATTATCTCTTATATCGTGAGTTTCTATTTAAGAATACACTACGTTTTTTAAAAGCACTACATACTGTCATGAGATTTCGACGTTTTTATAACACCAAAACAAGTATTAAAACTCTCAACAATAACATTAATTGACTTTAATTCTGAAATAAAAACTTATATTGAATACCAAACCACCAAACTACATTAAACTATTTTTTTTATAAAGTTTAAAAAAATTAACACAAAAATCTATCTTAAAGCTATAATACCTACATTTGTCATTGTATAACATTAATTCACAAAGAAGTATTGAAAATTAAAATAATTTTTCATCATAAGTGTTTCAACGAGAACTGAATAGAATAAAGTACAAAATTAAATAAACATGTTTGATACTTTCGACAACTGCCTGTTACTCAGTTGTCCTACCTCTCTTTTTCCAAAGAGAGTGGGGATAGAAGAATAGGGCTAGGACAGGACTAGTGGTTAGCTTATCGCTCTCGATACGCCCCGTTCATAATAAAATTATGTTTAAAGTACTGTGTATATCAATTAGCAATTTTAAATGTTTATATGCATGGTATTTCCTTTCAATGCAATCAAAAATATCAGCACAATTATAATACAACACAATTTTTAAAATTGATAAGCCAAAATACGAATAAAATTTTAAACTGCTTATATACATGACAATTAAATACGTTTATTGTTTTCATTCTGAAAAATATTTGACATAATTGCCATAAAACATTCCACGTTACAATAAAACAATGATTTTCATATTTAAAATATTTAAAAGTCCGGAGTAGTCGGTGTGCGAAGTATTCTATGTCCGGAAGGTTCGGTGTGCGGAGTGTTCGTGTTCGGAAGAACCATGTTCGGTAGAATCCGTTCACCTACTCAACTGCTTAAGCTAGCGGTTGTTCTTCAGAAAAATTAGCTTAGGGAAGAATTAACTTTTTCTGAGCGAGCATAATTGCTCTTTTTTATCACACCTGTAATCGCACATGCTATCACATATGCTATCCCAAATGCTATCACACATGCTATCCCAAATGCTATCCCAAGTGCTATCTCACGTGCTATCTTAATTATCAGAAAAAAACTTAGTGAAGTAATCTTAATATTTTTTACTGTCGTTTCTTCATTTGCATTTGACGAATCGTAGGACTGGTAGAATGTTATCCCTTCTTCTATTCTACGATCTACATGTTTACACGCGCAATCCTTTCCAGTTTGTGTGCAGATCAAGGAGTCATTGATGTATACCCCGTCTTTGTTATAGCGATTCGTGCATTCAACGCAACCAACCTCGTCATGCATATCATTGCAATCGGCTTTTTTGTCACACAGCATGGCCACATTGACTGTAAACCTTGATTCACATTTGAATAATTCATCTGGGTCAATCATCACATAAGTACCATTTGATGAGTCCAATTCATCTACGAATTTGGAGTCGTCAGTATCCAAATCCGGTCGAATGTTCCGACCGTTAGTCAATAGTGAAAGATTGAGACAAATAACTAGCAGTAACATCGATTTCATTTTAACAGATGTAGTAAATTTTCTTTGTTAAAAACTGAAAAAAAAAAACAAATTAATAAAATAGAAGATGACAAACAAAGCAAATACAAGAGGTAAATAGTTAAATTGAACCATATGAATGATGTATATAAATCTCTTCAAGCAAAAAATGGGCATTTCGAAATCGATAGATTCCATTAATCCAAATGTATCTTTGAACAAACGTTATTTATAAATTACTAGCTGTAAGCCCGTTGCCCAGCAACGTGAGATTTTGCTGCATTATAGAAAGGTCAGAAATTAACTGGCATGAACAATTGAATGCATATTTATTATTATATATGTATATAATCTAATAACAAATAATTAATAAACTCCGTTTTTATTTTTCCCTAGGGTACACAACGTTGTACCTACCACCACCCGCTACGGCTTCACACTTTTTTATAGGGTGTGTAACAACGTTAGTCGTGTTCAAAATTTTGCCAGAAATGTCCCGGGAAGAAATGCCTCAAGACTTGGTTGCATGCACTACAGTGTGCAGTTGAAAATATTAGGTTTTATCTATTTAACTCAACTATTTATCCAAGAATTCTTTAAATGCCCTATAATTTGCCTTAGATGCAACCAAGTCGGCATGACCGACGGGGCCGACAGATCCATATCCAGATAGCAGAAATTTCGTAAATTATTTAATTTTTGGAATAATGTTTAAGTTTGCATCAAGTTAGAATCAGGGTTTCACTGGGGTGTACAACAAATTTCGTGCCCTCCCCACCCACTTTATGGGCTAACGTGACGTTTGCATGAAGGCCCCAAACATCCTTGCCAACACCTTATAAGTGACATTGACAAGACAAGTAATCGCGTACCAAAACAAAACATTCTGGAGAAGTTTCGCCAAAAATTCAATTTACCGACAGATTAATGGTAAATTATGTTTAAATGATTTTGGTGAAGATTTCTTTCAGATTTAAAATAAATGGGTATTTCCTTGAAACGAACACACTTTGATAGTTCTCGCGATGATTGAAACCGGAATGGAATTAATACGAAAAATGCATAGTATTAAAGAAAAAAATGACTCACCGGCAGTAGTAACACCTTGAAGGCTTGATTTTGTAGATATTTGTCAAGTGCTGTCTATTTATATCGGTTTTGACTTCCAATTGTATTATTTTAGTAATATATAAAAACTTGCTTGACTGATACATGTAAATCTACGAGCCCGCCTTATATACTGTTTTTTTTATTAATCTTAATCTTTGAATGGACGACAAAAATCATTGTATTGTGTTTGTTATCTTCTATGATCGTAAATAGTTATATTGTTTGATCCGATAGGTCAGTGGTTCCCAAACTTATTATGCTCATGGACTCATTTCAAAGCAAAAACCGGACTATGGACCCCCAAGTGAAATAATAAATTTAGTTTTAATGCCTTAAATAGTGATTTTTTATTCATGTCCGTTTCCAATGTGGAGCATTTGGTCCGTAATTGTGGTATGTCTACAGAAGTTTTTCCTCGAGAATTGTTTCTTACTCAGTTGCTCAACCCCCTTTTGTCAAAGAGAGTTAAGATAGAAGAATATGGCTAGGACAGGACTGGTGGTTAACAAATATTAACTCTTATGGCGACCAATTAGCCTCACGCTCGTTTGGTCGTTTTTCGCAAATATTTTTGCCGTGGCTTGATATCACTTTAAACGGATTGATTTGCTATATATTGAATATCTGGTGGTGGGAATAAGTAAACACATGGATACCCAAGCTATGTTATGGGGAAAATCGGTACTACCAGGCGAGACGGAAAAAGACTTGTGTGCATGGTCGGCTCGTAGCGTGTGCGAAGTGTGCGCCGCACACAAGCGCACAGGCGACGCACTTGGATTTTAGAACTATCAACTGATTTAGTTCTAGTCTTAAGAGGCGCCTAATGCATTTATAAAAAAATCAGACGGCCATATTTTCCATATTGTGAGCGGGCATTTACAAAAATTTTATAAAACTTTTTAAATATATTTTTTTTTTTAAATATTTATAAGAAATAAATAAACTAAATTCAGTAAATCTATGCTTTACTAACCACTATTCCTATTCTATCTCTTTCCTTATATCCCTACTGTTTTCGAAAAGAAGAGGTTAAGGAACTGGACTACAAACAGTTCTCGGAGAAAAAACATACGGTAATACCAGTCCATAGTGGAAAATCCTGGGACTTTCAGTATCTTTCACTCTTTAGTAAGACTAACAACGAGTCCTCGTTGCTCCGTCTAAATCTGTTAACAATGTCTAACAAGTGATAAATTATATATAACAAATAAGTCTTTCTTGCATATTGTTAAAAAGCTGACAATTTTTTTACATTCAAGTATGAATTTTACATTTAACTATTGTTAGCAATTCTACTAAACAACTCTTTGAATAGTATAATCTTAGCAAAGCATTCACAAGGATAGGTTGTCAATGAGCACTTGTTGCTCCGTCAAAATCTATTCATGAAGTTGGACAAGTGATAACATATTATATTAACCAAATAGGTGTATTCTGCATACTTTTAAAAAGCCAACCATGTGATAGAATAACAAAAAGTCCTCGTTGTTTTGTCAAAACATTTTTGTGTAGAACAAGTAATACGATATCTCGCATACTCATAAAAAGCCAACCATGTGATTGACTGACAGGTAGTACTTTTTCAATCAATTTTTTTATTCAATACTTTTAAATGATTTTTCTCAACAACTTTTCATTTATAGTATATCTTAGAAAATTCTGAGAGTGATAGACTAACAACAAGTCCTCGTTGTTCTGTGAAAGTCTTCTTACTATACTAAAAAAGTGACAAGATATGTAGTAAAATAATGACATCTTGCATTCTCTTAAAAAGCCAACCATGATATTGACTGACAGGTAGTCCTCCTTTTAATAATAAAAAAATAAACAACTGTACCAACTCCTTGTATACTTTTATCTCTGCGGCAGGGGGAGGGGAAATCGGGGACATCACACATAGACGTCAGAGAAAAATGAATGAATTGCGATAGCGGGCAGAAGAGGGGTGGGGGGAAGGGAACCGTCTTTCTTGACGTCATCGAAAAGGTGAAATCGCGACCATAGTTCAAATAAAAAAATGGAGACAGCGCGGCTGGGGAGGAGGAGGGGGAGGGAAAATCGAGGACATCCTTCACTCACTCACTCAAACAAACAAACAAACGGACATTATCGACTATTAATATATAGACTAGCTGTTAACCCGTTGCCCAGCAACGTGAGATTTTTGTTGCATTGTGTTTAATTTTATTTAATTTAATTTTATTTTATTTTATTTTATTTTATTTTATTTTATTTTATTTTATTTTATTTTATTTTATTTAATTTAATTTAATTTAATTTAATTTAATTTTATTTTATTTTATTTTATTTTATTTAATTTAATTTAATTTAATTTAATTTTATTTTATTTTATTTTATTTTATTTTATTTTATTTTATTTTATTTTATTTTATTTTATTTTATTTTATTTTATTTTATTTTATTTTATTTTATTTTATTTTATTTTATTTTATTTTATTTTATTTTATTTTATTTTATTTTATTTTATTTTATTTTATTTTATTTTATTTTTTTATTTTATTTTAATTTATTTTATATTATTTTATTTTATTTAAAAAAGTGGAGACTGGAAGGTCGAGGACACCTTACACTCAACTGGACATTATCGGCTATTAATATATAGATCCTTTGATTTCCTTGGGAAATTTTGAGAAAAGTTGAACTATGTACTTGGGCTTCACGTTGTATTCGTAAACTTTGCAATGTTATGTCTGACGATGCTTCGCAAAGAAGCGAAACACGTGTCACATTTTGTAACCCAACAAGAGAGTTTAATTTATTCATACTTATACATAGTTTCTTATTTTTCAGTATCTTCTGCGCCCATTTGCGTTCCAACATCCAAGGACTTTTTTGTGGAAAGTTGAAGAATATTTGTATAATTATGCAAAGTTTTATCAAATTTATTGTTATAATATCATTCGCAATAGACGGAAAGGAACTAAATTGATCAGTAAAATAAAATAAGTACGTGATAAAAATTGATCTGACAATCAGAAAGAAATTTCAAAACTGATTAATAAAAATTGAAACTGATAACAAGAATAAAAATAGGTATATTTATTACTGTTCTTTTCACAGTCGATAAAGATAGTACCCAACGGTCGATCAGGGCGCAGGAACTTTCTATATCACAGGTAGGATGAAACGGCGGGTAAGATTAAGGCTTTCCGCAGCACGTGACCCTGAAGTTCCATCGTCTCTCCATCGTTATTTACTTTTTAATATAATACGGTAGAAAGTAAATTATCTTTATCATTAAATTAAGTGAGAGAAGACATTTTTTATTCTCACCTAACACTCCACGTATACCGACACCCCTGCACTATTTAATTGGAAATAATATAATTTTTAGAATAATTGAAATATTTAAGTTGGCTAACAAATATATTTCGTAGAAAAAGAAATAGATCACGGGACATATATCGACACCCCTGCACTATTTCATTGGAAATAATATAATTTTTAGAATAATTGAAATATTTAAGTTGGCTAACAAATATATTTCGTAGAAGAAGAAATAGATCACGGGACATATATCGACACCCCTGCAGTATTTTAATTGTAAATAATGTAGTTTTTAGAATAATTGAAATGTTTAAATTTGCTAACAAACATATTTCGTAGAAAAATAAATAGACCTCGGGACGTATATCGACACCCCTGCACTATTCAATTGGAAATAAAATATTTTTTAGAATAATTGAAATATTTAAGTTTGCTAAAACTATTTTTCGTAGTAACATAAATTTCGTAAATTATCATATTTTGGAATAATGTTTAAGTTTGCTAACAACCATTTTTCGTAGTAGCAGAAATAGACCTCGTAAATTACTTAATTTTTGGAATAATGTTTAAGTTTGCTAACAACTATTTTTCGTATGAGCAAAAATTTGGTAAATTATTGAATTTTTGGAAAAATGTTTAAGTTTGCTATCAACCATTTTTCATAGTAGCGAAAATAGACCTCGTAAATTACTTAATTTTTGGAATAACGTTTATATTTGATAACAATCATTTTTCGTAGTAGCAGAAATAGACGTCGTAAATTTTTTAATTTTTGGAATAATGTTTAAGTTTGCTGACAACCATTTTTCGTAGTAGAAAAAATAGATCGGATCGGATCTTATCAATCGGATTTTATTATTTTCATAGATCAAGATGTACTGTGTTTAAAAAAAAAGTTATAAACCCAAAAAAAAACGCTCAAGGTTAGACTCGAACCACTGACCTTCAGCTTACGAATCTAGCGCTCTGCCTTTCGGGTAGAGCGGAATTAATGAACGTGCGAAAATTAGAATATATTTGCTGTGTTTCAAATACAAAACAAAAGTTTCGAAATTCGAACGCAATACAATATATGTAATGTAATTTCATCGCGTCTGACAGTTGTACGTTTTCCCCAGAGGTAACGATCTTAACTTGTAATCCAAAGACCGTGTTTCGAATCCAGCCCTAGGTGCTTTTTTGTATGAGAATTCAATTTTTCAGCGATTCGATTGGTTTCGTCAAATAACAGTGTGTTGAAAAAATATGTCTTTAGTATGAATAAAAAAATTGCGACAGCGGGCCTGGGGAAGAGGAGGGGGAGGGGAAATCGTGGACATCCTTCATACTGACAGACAAACACACGGACATTATCGACTATTAATATATAGATAATAAAAATTATTGTTTTAAAACTCTATTATTTACTATTCATAGATAATCAACTTGCAATCCCTTGTCAATTTGCAATCGTCAATGTCATAAATCATGTTATCTCACAAACTTATTGAGTGATGATTACAGTCGAGTTAAGCTTTCCAATTGTAATTAAATTTATCCGGAACAAATGAACAGGGAGCCAGTGGCGTGCTTAAGCAGTGATCACCAGTTTATTTTATCAACCAAAACTTTCTATTTATTTTTGATAAATGTATATGACGGTAAAAAATTCAAATGCATTAATATTAATTAACATTAACCTTTTTCGCCCCATCCTTTTAACCTAGATTTTACCAATTGAACAAATCTTTGTAAAATAGCCGTTTGAAAGTTTGACTCAATTATAGGTGTCGCCGTAGACCAGTGTCCTTCAACCTTTTAAATCCGCGGACCGGTAAAAAATGGAAAAATATTTCACAAATACACATATTTACACACGACCAGTACTCGACTTTTTTTCAAATGGCTAAAGTAAAGGGAAACTTGTATTAACCTATATTGACTATTCTTTTATAGTATATATATTTTTAAATTTTATTTCTTTTGTTAGAATTGATATGGTTTTTTTAAGAAAATCTTTTTCAGAGTCTTCATAGATGTCGATTTTGTCAAAGTATACATATAAACTACTTGGAAGCGGTGAAAACAGAAAATTATCATAAATATATGAACTTTCGTAAAGTAGCATTTTATATCACTTCCAAATTTCCCAAATTTTAATTATGTTTGTAATTACCATCAGTCACCACTTGAAATTTGTTAATCTTTAATTATTTTTTAATTGTAAGTTAGAGGTGTTCAGCATTTTAATTTTGTGTTATTATAGAATCACCAATACTGTTATATGTGAATTCTTTTCGATGTCAATGGTTGTTTACACCTTTTCATTTAAATTTATTTTTGTATAAATATCACTATTAAATTATATGTCTTATTAGTTGACAATGTTGGCAATGAGCAAAACCGGTTCTGACCTTTTGAATAAAGTGGAATAAAGTACAAAGGAATATTGTGTTTTTATAATACGATGATTTTATTGTTTATGTAAGCACAGCAAATGAAATGGTTGATGCGTAATGAATTCATGTATAGAAATCGGGTTGTCTATTTAAAATTCAGTATGTACATTCTACCTATTGCATTCAATACAATTTGCTGTTTATATAAGAGGGGGTGGTATCGTCTGCGTAGAGTTCGTCCCTTGCACACAATATCCCAAGAATGCCACTGCACATTCAATGGCTTCTTAAACGAAAACAAGTCATCCACTAATTTGAAACGTTAAAAATAAAATATTTCTAATAGAAGACTGGTCTTGAGCATATCACATAACATATTGTATCATTTCCAAAATCGAGTGGAAAACATTACAAATTAAAGATTTTTTCAATTATCTTTAAGATACTTTACCATATATATATATTTTTTATAGATGTCACTGTTTAAAAAATTAGTACAAAGTACAAAATATCATTAAAACATAAAAAATCATCATCATTATCATTATAACCTAAAAAATAAATGAATGTAGCAATTTCGTTTTCTATTTAAATTTAACAAATTGACATTTCCGAAAAGATTCCAATTTCAATACGGTGACATCTATGAGTACGAAAAAGTATTTATTAAAGGAGTATTGAAAGTGGTAACTCATTTTTATTTCGGATGAACTATAATCATCTTTTAACACATGTCATTTTAGCACAGCAACGAAAAGTCATGAGAAATTGAAAGGTAAGAGTCACTGTCTACAGCAGTGGTTCTTAACGTGGGTGATTAGAAGTCTGGGGGGGGGGCACTGTAGAATTGCGAAAGGGCGATTGAGGATTTCAAACTCGTGAGCTAAAAAAAAACGAGTTTCGGAGATATTTTGGGTAAAAAGTTCTTCAGTGAGGGAGGAGGGGGGGGGGCGTTAGATAATTTTTGATAATTTATTACTGCAAAGGGGGGCGATTCTTTCAATACGGTTAAGAAACACTGGTCTACAGCGACACATAAAATTAAGACAAATTATCAAATTGCTTAAATACAGAAAATCGTTTAATTGATAGAATCTAGTTAAATATGATTTTTAAATCATACCACTTGAGTAGGCATCCCTAATTATAATATTGTAATAAATTGATGTGTAAAAAAATGAACAGGGAGCCAGTGGCGTGCTCAGGTAGGGACCTCCTAGTTTTTTCAATAAAAAATCGCATCTCTACCAAAATGCGCTATTAAAAAAAAAAAAATATTTAACGATAAGAAAATCAAAAACATAATTAATTATATTGATTTTATAGATATTTTTTTAACTCTGCATTTGACAGATACTTTTTTAAAATTTAATTAGTTTAATTAGACAAAAATAAAAGATAAAAATAACATAAAATTAATGTCATTATCGATGTATTTAATTTTGATAACGTTTAATTTTTTCAAAGGGAGGCGTCGTAACATAAAAGTTGGAAACCACTGGTATAACGGATTATGACAGTAACGGCTACCACCAAACTTCTGATGTCCAGTATCCATGAGAAGAGGGCTTAAAGGTCGATGAAGTTCCACAGGATATTGCAGGAAAACAAGAAAAATAAAATATTGCGCAAAAAGTAAAATAAAATAATTAATACATACCGAAATAAGTCAGGTAACATCCGGTCAGGCATAATTCGGTTGTCCAATTGCACTTTAGCACATGGCACGAGTTTTTACACATAAGTTAGTTACTAAGAACAAGCAATACACGAAACACAAAAGAACAACATCCACAGTTGCTGCACTCGTTCACAATTATTTCCTTCAAGCCTATGCACACTTGATACATAGAGAATTAAAAAATATTAGCTGTAAGCCCGTTGCCCTCATCAGTAACAATTTTTCTGAGTTTGCCAATCATTTAATAGAAAATAATCATAATTTTAATCAAATTTGTAATTTAGAAATACTCCACCGAGTAAATAAAAAGGGTTTAATGATGAATAGTTTAGAATTTTTAGAAATTAATAAAACTCTTAACAAAAAAGAAATATTATTAAATAATATTCTTAATAGCACAGGTGGTCTGATTGATTGCAACTCATTAGTATCATTATTTGTTTGCTTTTTTTCGATTCTACACCCCCCTCCTTGCTCCTCTTAAAAGGAAGAAAACCCAAAACTCCATTTTGTAATTTCATAATTTTAAAATGTTAGAATCATTCTTGCTTCATTACTTAAGCAAACTTTGCGATAGTAAGTCTGAAGATGCCTCTGAAAGAGGCGAAACACGTGTCACAGTTAGTAACACAATACGTGGAATAATCAAAGTTAATTTAAATTTTCTATTAAAATGAACTTCCACAAAGTTACCCCCGAAACCATCGAAAGTATTAAGACCATCTTTCTTGACGTCATCAAAAAGGCGAAATCGCGGACATGCTGACACTCAAACACACTGACACTCAAACACTTGCACATTATCGGATATTAATATGTAGATTACTAGTCAATGTTTTGATGTATCTCTAGTATGTACTGAGAAATGGAAATGTACAAGCCCGCCTTATAAACTGTTTTTTTTTTTAATCATAATCTTAGATAAGAGACAATAGTCATTGTATTGTGTTATGTACTTTAATCGCAAATAATTAAGACTAGCTGTAAGCCCGTTGCCCAGCAACGGGAGATTTTTGCTGCATTGTGTTTGATTTTATTTAGTTTAATTTAATTTAATTTAATTTAATTTAATTTAATTTAATTTAATTTTATTTTATTTTATTTAATTTAATTTAATTTAATTTAATTTTATTTTATTTTATTTTATTTTATTTCATTTTATTTCATTTTATTTTATTTTATTTTATTTTATTTTATTTTATTTTATTTTATTTTATTTTATTTTATTTTATTTTATTTTATTTTATTTTATTTTATTTTATTTTATTTTATTTTATTTTATTTTATTTTATTTTATTTTATTTTATTTTTTTATTTTATTTTAATTTATTTTATATTATTTTATTTTATTTTATTTTATTTTATTTTATTTTATTTTATTCTATTTTATTCTATTTTATTTTATTTTATTTTATTTTATTTTATATTATTTTATTTTATTTTATTTAAAAAAGTGGAGACTGGGAGGTCGAGGACACCTTACAGACGGACCTTATCGACTATTAATATATAGATCGTTTAAATCGAGAGATAATGATAAGACCACCTGCCTACCCCTGACCAATACTCGATAGAAAATGCGTAAACGTTCGACTAATACGTCAAATTAATTCTATAAGTCAGGGATTTGTTTTTTCTTTAAAGATAAGAATTCAAATGAAATTATTACGGCTTAAGTTTTTGTTAATAGACGTCGCTGCAATGACAACATTAGTCAATAATTATTCTTTATAAGATGTCACTATTACTGCAGGAGAGAAAACCATCAAAAACAGTGTGTAAAATTTCTTTGCATACAAAATAATGATTGATCATGTGATCTGAATCAGGGTTTCTCAACAGTGGTCCACAGCATCATCCAATTGGGCCACAGAGAAAATATTTTCCCAAGGAAAATCAGTAAATAACAAGACAAAACAATAATTAAGTTTACATATTTATTTTCAATCTTTTCTTAAAAATGTGTTAAACGTTAAAATTAATCAACAAAAAACAGAGTAACTAACAGATCTAAGAAAAACTTCACCTATGCTTTCAATAATAATAATTGTTACAATTAATTATTAAAGTCATTGTGGTTGTATCAAGTCAGTACTTGATTCAACTACAATCGTCCTTGTAGCCCAGCTGCGGAGAGTCGTTTTTTTTTTCGGGTTTAATTCGACTCTCGGAGTTGGCACATTTAAGAGCAAATAGAAGGGCAATTCAAAGAAGTGGTTTTTTGACCGAGGTCAATATACACTAATAAGGCAGTTGTTGATTGGATGATTTAAGGTTTTCTAGGCGAGCATAAAGCCGCTTACAAAAGAGAAATAAAAACACTATTATTACACTAATTATTGTCACACGTGTTATCAACATATTCCAAAAAATAATTTGGGAAATAGTTTCAATAGTTTTGTTATGTATACTCGACATCTTGTCATAGAGTACTATGTTAATACTCTATGCCATACTATAATTGTAACAATAACCTTTCAACGCCCAGAACCGATATCCTACTCTTCTTCCATTTAGTTAAATTCAAGAGTTCAAATTGACCGGTCATCGATCCAGTAAAGACGCCTTGAAACTCACGTTGTATTATTCGATTATAAGATAAACGATTTATTATTTTATTTATTTTAGTAATAATTATCCATAACATAAAACTGGCGGCTCGTCCGGGATTGTGCTAAAGTAACGTAAAATAATATATTGTAACAATATTTTTTATTAACGGTGAATTCAAAATTCTTAAACAACAGTGCAAACCAAATTACGTACACAATAAATCAAATTAAATAATAGTACATCGATAGTAATCGAATGGAAATTATAATAAATCAATTGATCAATAATACGACAAAATTAAAATTAAGACTAAATCTTCAACTTCTAAATCTACAAAATCTTCTAACTCTAATTCTACAAAACTAAATGGTGACAACAAAATCCAGAAAATCCACCATCGAATCTTCATACTCTAATCTACATAAATCTTCAACCTCAAAATCTACGTAAATCAAACATAAATCTTCAAACTCTGGTGACAATAACGTCAACGAAATCTATCATCGAAAATTAACTAAATCTACGTTGATTCATCTACATCCGATAAACATACCTATATACTTGGTGACAATAAAATCGACTTAATCTACAACTAGAATAAGACTAAATCTACATAAATCAAACATAAATCTTCAAACTCTAGTGACAATAACGTCAACGAAATCTATCATCGAAAAATTAACTAAATCTACGCCGATTCATCTACATCCGATAAACATACATATATAGTGACAATAATTCTACAAAATCTTCAAGCTCCAATTCTTCAACGACTAATATATATATGCCGATAAATATAAATATATATATAGTGATAATAACATCTACAAAATCTAATTCGCCGACTCCAACTACATCTTTCTTGCTGACTCCAACTACATCTTCCTTGCTGACTCCAACTACATCTTCTTTGCTGACTCCAACTACATATTGCTGACTCTAACTACATAATATTCACACGAAGAACCAAAAAGAAATCTCCAAGTCAAGCTTCATCTTCAAGTCTACGTTTGTTTAATCATTATGTAATAAAATTCATCTCAACATTTGACGGGGAAAGGAAAAATCTGTACCCTTTCATTAAAGATTGCGACGCTGCATACGAGCTATGCTCAGAACAACAAAAAAAGATACTCGTAAAATATATGATTCATTGCGTCGTTGGAAATGCTAAATATACAATTGCAAATTATGATTTAAAAAACTATGCCGAATTCAAATCTTTTCTAATAAATACATACGGCGAAAACAAACATACATCTCAGCTAGAACTGGAATTAAGAAACTGCAAACAGAACGTTAATGAACCAGTAATCAAATTCATACAGAGAGTAGAAAATATCACCAATAATCTAATCGGAGCTGTTCGCTTCTCGAACAAAGATGACAAGGAACTGGTAGGGAGAATCAAAGAAATCGAAGACAGCGCTCTAAATATATTAATTTTAGGAATGAACAGTCAACTTTCAACAATAGTCAGGCTATCAAAACCAAAAAACCTCATAGAGGCAACGAATATCGCCATTGAGGAAGAAAAGTTTAATAATGCGCTTAATGAAATGAACTCTAAAACAAATAAGAACAACCAACAATATTTCATTAAACAATCCAAGCCAAACTCATTCAATTCAGAACACAATCAATTTATAGGAAATTCTCAATCTCAAAACAATTCAAAATTTTGTAGATACTGTAAAAATTCGGGACATATATTAGAAGGATGTCGGAAGAGACAATTTAATAATAACGTAAAAAGGCAATATCAACAAAATTCTTCAAATAAAAAATTCCAAACTTACTAAACTCCTCGTTATTCACAAAGCTTTCAACCTCCTCAAAATTCAGAAAATCATCACATAGCGCAAAACTCTCAAGGTCACTTAAATTTCCTGCACTCCCGGAATCTTGCTCATTCCCGGAACGTCCAAACCATTCAGGCAGAATATTTAAATTCAACAAATAACGATCAATCTCAACAACGATTGCAAAATGAATTGCGATTATCTTACTTTAATACTAATGCTGATGCATTGTCACGAATAGAAAACCAAGTCTTAAATATATCAACCTCTCAATCTTTATCTTATGATAACTTCTTAGAAAAACAAAATGAAACTTTTAATGTTAACTTAAACGAAATAGATGAATCTCTTCTTAATCAAAAGCAATCTATAGCACATTGTATTTCTAACGACAAATCGATGTCTAAAGGAATAGCTTTAGAAATAAGTTCAATGATCTCTAATTATGACGAATTAGTAAATACACACTCTAAAGTAGGAGAAGTATTAAAATCAACAGAAAATAAAAATAATGTTTACCATTTAATAACGAAACAAAACTTTTGGGAAAAACCAAATTACTTTTCTATCTTTCAAGCATTATGTAACTTAAAAAATATTCTAATTAGCGATAAGGAAACAAATATCTCTTTTCCACGCCTTGGTAGTGGTTTAGACAACTTAAATTGGGAAAAGATAAAGAAAATTATCCATTATGTTTTTCACAATTCAAATATAAATATAACGATCTGTCATAACAAAATAATTAATCCTCATCACGACGAAATACCACAAATACTTAAAGAATATCATGACTCTCCTATAAGTGGACACTCTGGCTATCAAAGAACTTTAAATCGTTTACGATCCAAATATAAATGGACCAATATGCAAAAAGACGTTAAAACATATATCAGACAATGTGAATCTTGCCAGAAAAACAAAATATATCGTCAAAATTTAAAACAACCCATAGAAATAACCACGACAAGTCGAAAACCATTTGAACGTATAGCTTTAGATGTAGTAGGTCCATTACCTTTAACCGAAAATGGAAATAAATATATTTTAACTCTTCAAGACGATCTAACAAAATATTCTCAATGTTACCCTATTCCTAATCATGAAGCAATGACAATTGCAGCTCAATTAACTAAAAATTTCATTTGTCAATTTGGCATTCCTGAAAAAATTCTTACCGATCAAGGAAAAGATTTTACTTCAAACATACTTAAAGAAGTAGCGAAACTTTTTAAAATCGAACAAATCCAAACAAGTGCGTATTCTCCTACAACCAATGGTGCGCTAGAGCGTAGCCACGCTACTCTAGCTGACTATCTAAAACATTATATATCTCCTAGTCAAACCGATTGGGACGAATGGTTACCTTTTGCTATGTTTAGCTATAACACTACTCCACACACTGCTACAAAATTTACACCCTTCGAATTAGTTTACGGAAATTCACCAAAATTACCAACAGCTATAATAATACCCGAATTTAAATATACATATGACTCGTTTTTAGACAATCTTAAGCTTAAATTAACTAAATCACACGAAATAGCTAGAAAGAATCTAGTTGAAAGAAAAGAAGACACACAATTAAGGCATAACAAAAATAAAACCTTACGAAAATTTAAAATCGGTGATAAAATATATTTAACAAATAATGCTACTAAACTAAATAAATCTAAAAAATTATCTCCTAACTTCCAAGGTCCGTACGAAATAATAAAAGTCAACAGTCCTCTTAATATTACTATTAAAGTAAAAACAAATTAACTAAAGTTCACACTAACAGAGTGAAACTTGCTATTTTAGATCCCTTACAGTAAGTACATTTAATTTAAAGCAGATTATGACAAAAAAATACTATATCTCAAAAATATCATCTTTATTCAACCTTAAAAACACAATATACACTCTTACAAACTCTAGAAAATTGTTATCAACTATGTAACCAAGATTTTATTTGTAAAACCTGAATGTAAAGGTTACTCTACAATGTAATTATGATAACTGAAAATGTACAAACTTCAAACTATTATATATTTATCCCAGATGTAAACATCTTAACTGATGATTATTGTAAGTGACAAATAAATAAATAAAACCCATTTCCTCCATTGCAATCAACAGTACCTTATATACATCATCTCAATGTTTCTTATAATCATATATCTATTGTATAAACTCATCTATTTTACCAATAAGTTTATTTTTTTAGGGGGGAGGTGTTATGTATACTCGACATCTTGTCATAGAGTACTATGTTAATACTCTATGCCATACTATAATTGTAACAATAACCTTTCAACGCCCAGAACCGATATCCTACTCTTCTTCCATTTAGTTAAATTCAAGAGTTCAAATTGACCGGTCATCGATCCAGTAAAGACGCCTTGAAACTCACGTTGTATTATTCGATTATAAGATAAACGATTTATATTAAAGTGTAAAATAATTATTTATGTGGAATAAAAATTGAACAAACAGTTTAACAGTGTTTTAGTAATAATTATCCATAACAGTTTTTAAGATCTCGTTTAACGTTACAAGTATAACTGTCGTTTCTTCATTTGCATTTGACGAATCGTAGGACTGGTAGAATGTTATCCCTTCTTCTATTCTACGATCTACATGTTTACACCCGCAATTCGTTCCAGTTTGTGTGCAGATCAAGGAGTCATTGATGTATACCCCGTCTTCATTATAGCGATTCGTGCAGTCAACGCAACCAATCTCATCATTTATATCAAGGCAATCACTATTTGCATCGCATAACTTTTCCACGTTGAATGTAAACCCTGACCCACATTTGAATGATTCATCTGGGTCAATCATCACATAAGTACCATTTGATGGGTCCCATTCATCAACAAAATTTGAGTCATCGGTATCAAATCCGGTCGAATGTTCCGACCGTTAGTCAATAGTGCATGATTGAGACAAGCAACTTTCAATACCACGAATTTCACATTAGGAGACATAATAAATTTTGTGGAATGATTTCTTGGCAATCCTGAAAATAATTAAAAAAAAAAAAAAAAAACAGAAGATGACAAACAAAACAATAACAGGAGGTAAATAGTTAAATTGAACCATATGAATGATGTATATAAATCTTTTCCCGCAAAAAATGGGCATTTTGAAATGGATACATTCCATTAATCCAAATCTATCTTAAAAATACGTTATTTATAAATTACTAGCTGTAAGCCCGTTGCCCAGCAACGTGAGATTTTTGTTGCATTTTTAAGTAGTCAGAAAATTTACTGGCGTGAAAAATAAATTACAAACCTATTTATTGAATAAGCCAGAAATTCTGATAGTAAAAGAAATATATCTCGGGGCATATATCAACAGCCCTGCCCTGCAGTATTTAAATTGTAAATTATTTAATTTTTGGAATAATGTTTAAGTTTGCTAACAACCATTTTTCGTAGTAGCAGAAATTTCGTAAATTATTGAATTTTTGGAATAATGTTTAAATTTGCTAACAACCATTTTTCGTAGCAGCAGAAATTTCGTAAATTACTTAATTTTTGGAATAATGTTTAAGTTTGCTAACAACCATTTTTCGTAGAAGCAGAAATTTCGTAAATTATTGATTTTTTGGAATAATGTTTAAATTTGGTAACAACCATTTTTCGTAGTAGCAGAAATTTCGTAAATTAATTATTTTTGGAATAAAGTTTAAGTTTGCTAACAACCATTTTTCGTAGAAGCAGAAATTTCGTAAATTAATTAATTTTTGGAATAAAGTTTAAGTTTGCTAACAACCATTTTTCGTAGAAGCAGAAATTTCGTAAATTATTGATTTTTTAGAATAATGTTTAAGTTTGCTAACAACCATTTTTCGTAGTAGCAGAAATTTCGTAAATTAATTACTTTTTGGAATAAAGTTTAAGTTTGCTAACAACCATTTTTCGTAGAAGCAGAAATTTCGTAAATTATTGATTTTTTAGAATAATGTTTAAGTTTGCTAACAACCATTTTTCGTAGTAGCAGAAATTTCGTAAATTATTGAAATTATTGAATTTTTGGAATAATGTTTAAATTTGCTAACAACCATTTTTCGTAGTAGCAGAAATTTCGTAAATTATTGATTTTTTGGAATAATGTTTAAGTTTGCTAACAACCATTTTTCGTAGTAGCAGAAATTTCGTAAATTATTGAATTTTTGGAATAAAGTTTATGTTTGCTAACAACCATTTTTCGTAGTAGCAGAAATTACGTAAATTATTTAATTGTTGGAATAATGATTAAGTTTGCTAACAACCATTTTTCGTAGTAGCAGAAATTTCGTAAATTACTTAATTTTTGGAATAATGTTTATGTTTGCTAACAACCATTTTTCGTAGAAGCAGAAATTTCGTAAATTATTGATTTTTTAGAATAAAGTTTAAGTTTGCTAACAACCATTTTTCGTAGTAGCAGAAATTTCGTAAAATATTTAATTTTTAGAATAATGTTTAAGTTTGCTAACAACCATTTTTCGTAGTAGCATAAATTTCGTAAATAATTTAATATTTGGAATAATGTTCAAGTTTGCTAACAACCATTTTTCGTAGTAGCATAAATTTCGTAAATTATTGAATTTTTGGAATAAAGTTTAAGTTTGCTAACAACCATTTTTCGTAGGAGCAGAAATTTCGTAAATTATTTAATATTTGGAATAATGTTCAAGTTTGCTAACAACCATTTTTCGTAGTAGCAGAAATTTCGTAAAATATTTAATTTTTAGAATAATGTTTAAGTTTGCTAACAACCATTTTTCGTAGTAGCATAAATTTCGTAAATTATTTAATATTTGGAATAATGTTCAAGTTTGCTAACAACCATTTTTCGTAGTAGCATAAATTTCGTAAAATATTCAATTTTTGGAATAAAGTTTAAGTTTGCTAACAACCATTTTTCGTAGTAGCAGAAATTTCGTAAATTATTGAATTTTTGGAATAATGTTCAAGTTTGCTAACAACCATTTTTCGTAGGAGCAGAAATTTCGTAAATTATTGAATTTTTGGAATAATGTTCAAGTTTGCTAACAACCATTTTTCGTTGGAGCAGAAATTTCGTAAATTATTTAATATTTGGAATAATGTCCAAGTTTGCTAACAACCATTTTTCGTAGTAGCAGAAATTTCGTAAATTATTAAATCTTTGGAATAATGTCCAAGTTTGCTAACAATCATTTTTCATAGTACCATAAATCGACCTCGGCGCATATATCGACAGCCCTGCAGTTTTTAAATTGCAAATTATTGAATTTTTGGAATAATGTTCACGTTTGCTAACAATCATTTTTCGTAGTATATATATTTTATTCAAATAATTCTTAAATACGCTAACAAATAAATTTCGTAAAAGAAGAAAAAGACCCGATGACATCAGTACGCACACATTTGTGAAAAGTGAAAAGTGATTATTATAGATTTTATTTTATTTAAAAAAGTGGAGACTGGTAGGTCAGGACACCTTACACTCAGACGGACATTATCGGCTATTAATATATAGATAATATCATTTGCAATATGCGTTAGGAAAATTAATTGATAAAAAAAAATGATGTACGTAATAAAAATTTGAATGAGAAACAAAAAGAAATTTAAAAGCTGGTATGCGGACATTGTTGCCGATAACACGAGTAATATCATATTTATTTGCCAAGATTTTTATCTTCAATACAGTCGATGACTGGTGTAGAGTACAAAGATAATAATATAATCACTTTTAGGGTGTTCACTGTCAATACTTGGTGGAAAGGCATTATATTAATAAAAACACAATATTCCTCTGTACTTCATTCCACTTTATTTAATAGATCAGGACCGGTTTCGCTCATTGCGAGCATTGTCAACTGATAAAAAAAATGTGCAAACAGTGCTATTTACACAAATTTAAATTGAAATTAAAGGTGTAAGCAACTATTAACAATGAAAAGAATTCACAAATTACATTAAAAGTGACTCTACAATTACACAAAATTAAAATGCTTAGCACCTATAAACATACAGTTAAAAAATCATCCAAGACTAATAATTATAAGTGGCAATTATAAACCCAATTAAAATTTGGTAAATTTTTAATAAGGTGCTAAGTAAATAACTTAATGATGATTTTGTGTTTTTTCCGCTTCCAAATAATAAGTCTGTCTACTTCAATAAAATCAACATCAATGAAGATTCTGAAAAATACATTTTTAAAAACCATATCAATTCTTACAGAAGAAATATTTTTTTAGTTTTTTTTTTTTTAAATATATATATAATATGAAAAGAGCAGTTAACATCTATTATTTGATCTATTAAATAAAGTGGAATGAAGTACAAAGGAATATTGTGTATTTTATTAAAATAATATAATCACGTACTGATCTCTACATCAATATTCTCATGAATTTTCAAGGCTGAAAATGACGTCTTAATATGACATAAGATGGTATTCCATTATGTCTAAGAAATATGACAATCATGCAAGATAATAAGAAAACACCTGAGAAATTTTTCCATTGTGATTGTTTTAATTTTAAAAAATAGTAATAACAATGATGATTAAAAATTACATGTCATGAAATCTACTCGATGAGAAATGACATCACAAGCATCCATATTCGAGATTTAAACATTAAATAGAAAACAATGAAAATTTTATAAAGACCTTGCCAGGATTTGAAACCAGATTGATACTGGGAAAACGTCATGTGCATACATCTTAAAAAAGCTTTATCAAATTCCAAAATATCATCATCGTTCATTTTTCTTCTATCTTGTTTGACCATATTCGCTCCCTATGTGGAGCATATGGCACCACGTGGCACCTTTATGTTTCCCATTGTGCATATATTTATGTGTTGTGTCTAACACCTTAACATTAATAGCCGATAATGTTTGTTTGAAGGATGTCCGCAGTAAGGTACAGACCAATGATAACGATTTATTTTGGACAACACATTTTTGAAATTTTGTTCTATCCAATGGAAGCGGCTTATTTTAAACACCACGTGAATGTTCTGATATCGCCACGTTTGAAAATTCGATATTTCTTAGAGCTGAAGTATAGTATCGCCATAAATCATAATATTCGAAAATTTTCAAATAATATAAGACTTTTATTCGACTATTGCAAACTATGGTTATAGGGCTATCGAAATGAATCGTTTGATCGTGTGAGTCGATGTGAGACTAATATTCTTTGGAGCGGATTTGATCAATTGAATCATAATGATTAATCTGTTCACGTCTTACCTTGAAACTCTTTTTGAATTTTTTAATACATTAAGAATATTCTAATTATGATATGGATATATCATAGAATAATATTTTGCTTTTTTGGAAAATATGTGCAACTGATTTTTTATTGAAAAATTGCATTTCTGCTACTACGATAAATGGTTGTAAGCAAACTTTAACATTATTCCAAAATATAATAATTTACGAAATTTCTGCTACTACGAAAAATTATTGTTAGCAAACATAAACATTATGCCAAAAATTAAATAATTTACGAAATTTCTGCTACTACGAAAAATGGTTGTTAGCAATTCTAAACATTATTCCAAAAATTAAATAATTTACGGAATTTCTGCTACTACGAAAAATGATTGTTAGCAAACTTAAACATTATTCCGAAAATCCAATAATTTACGAAATTTCTGCTACTACGAAAAATGGTTGTTAGCAAACTTAAACATTATTGCAAAAATTAAATAATTTACGAAATTTCTGCTACTTTGAAAAATGGTTGTAAGCAAACTTAAACACCATTCTAAAATATAATAATTTACGAAATTTCTGCTACTACGAAAAATGATTGTTAGCAAACTTAAACATTATTCCAAAAATTCAATAATTTACGAAATTTCTGCTACTGCGAAAAATAATTGTTAGCAAACTTGAACATTATTCCAAAAATTTAATAATTTACAATTAAAAAACTGCAGGGCTGTCGATATATGCGCCGAGGTCGATTTATGGTACTATGAAAAATGATTGTTAGCAAACTTGAACATTATTCCAAATATTAAATAATTTATGAAATTTCTGCCACTACGAAAAATGGTTGTTGGCAAACTTAAACATTATTCCAAAAATTAAATAATTTACGAAATTTCTGCTACTACGAAAAATGATTGTTAGCAAACTTAAACATTATTCCAAAAATTCAATAATTTACGAAATTTCTGCTACTACGAAAAATGGTTGTAAGCAAACTTAACATTATTCCAAAATATAATAATTTACGAAATTTCTGCTACTACGAAAAATGATTGTTAGCAAACTTAAACATTATTCCAAAAATTCAATAATTTACGAAATTTCTGCTACTACGAAAAATGGTTGTAAGCAAACTTAAACATTATTCCAAAATAAAATAATTTACGAAATTTCTGCTACTTTGAAAAATGGTTGTTAGCAAACTTAAACACCATTCTAAAATATAATAATTTACGAAATTTCTGCTACTACGAAAAATGATTGTTAGCAAACTTAAACATTATTCCAAAAATTCAATAATTTACGAAATTTCTGCTACTGCGAAAAATAATTGTTAGCAAACTTGAACATTATTCCAAAAATTTAATAATTTACAATTAAAAAACTGCAGGGCTGTCGATATATGCGCCGAGGTCGATTTATGGTACTATGAAAAATGATTGTTAGCAAACTTGAACATTATTCCAAATATTAAATAATTTATGAAATTTCTGCCACTACGAAAAATGGTTGTTGGCAAACTTAAACATTATTCCAAAAATTAAATAATTTACGAAATTTCTGCTACTACGAAAAATGATTGTTAGCAAACTTAAACATTATTCCAAAAATTCAATAATTTACGAAATTTCTGCTACTACGAAAAATGGTTGTAAGCAAACTTAACATTATTCCAAAATATAATAATTTACGAAATTTCTGCTACTACGAAAAATGATTGTTAGCAAACTTAAACATTATTCCAAAAATTCAATAATTTACGAAATTTCTGCTACTACGAAAAATGGTTGTAAGCAAACTTAAACATTATTCCAAAATAAAATAATTTACGAAATTTCTGCTACTACGAAAAATGGTTGTTAGCAAACTTAAACACCATTCTAAAATTCAATAATTTACGAAATTTCTGCTACTGCGAAAAATAATTGTTAGCAAACTTGAACATTATTCCAAAAATTTAATAATTTACAATTAAAAAACTGCAGGGCTGTCGATATATGCGCCGAGGTCGATTTATGGTACTATGAAAAATGATTGTTAGCAAACTTGAACATTATTCCAAATATTAAATAATTTATGAAATTTCTGCCACTACGAAAAATGGTTGTTGGCAAACTTAAACATTATTCCAAAAATTAAATAATTTACGAAATTTCTGCTACTACGAAAAATGATTGTTAGCAAACTTAAACATTATTCCAAAAATTCAATAATTTACGAAATTTCTGCTACTACGAAAAATGGTTGTAAGCAAACTTAAACATTATTCCAAAATAAAATAATTTACGAAATTTCTGCTACTACGAAAAATGGTTGTTAGCAAACTTAAACATCATTCCAAAATATAATAATTTACGAAATTTCTACTACTACGAAAAATGGTTGTTAGCAAACTTAAACACCATTCTAAAATATAATAATTTACGAAATTTCTGCTACTACGAAAAATGATTGTTAGCAAACCTAAACATTACTACAAAAAATCAATAATTTACGAAATTTCTGCTACTAAAAAAATGGTTGCAAGCAAACTGAAATATTATTCCAAAATATAATAATTTATGAAGTTTCTGCTCCTACGAAAAATGGTTGTTAGCAAACTTAAACTTTATTCCAAAAATTCAACAATTTACGAAATTTATGCTACTACGAAAAATGGTTGTTAGCAAACTTGAACATTATTCCAAATATTACATAATTTACGAAATTTCTGCTCCTACGAAAAATGGTTGTTAGCAAACTTAAACTTTATTCCAAAAATTCAACAATTTACGAAATTTATGCTACTACGAAAAATGGTTGTTAGCAAACTTGAACATTATTCCAAATATTACATAATTTACGAAATTTCTGCTCCTACGAAAAATGGTTGTTAGCAAACTTGGACATTATTCCAAATATTAAATAATTTACGAAATTTCTGCTCCTACGAAAAATGGTTGTTAGCAAACTTGGACATTATTCCAAATATTAAATAATTTACGAAATTTCTGCTCCTACGAAAAATGGTTGTTAGCAAACTTGAACATTATTACAAAAATTCAATAATTTACGAAATTTCTGCTACTACGAAAAATGATTGTTAGCAAACTTAAACATTATTCCAAAAATTCAATAATTTACGAAATTTCTGCTACTACGAAAAATGGTTGTAAGCAAACTTAAACATTATTCCAAAATAAAATAATTTACGAAATTTCTGCTACTACGAAAAATGGTTGTTAGCAAACTTAAACATCATTCCAAAATATAATAATTTACGAAATTTCTGCTACTACGAAAAATGGTTGTTAGCAAACTTAAACACCATTCTAAAATATAATAATTTACGAAATTTCTGCTACTACGAAAAATGATTGTTAGCAAACCTAAACATTACTACAAAAAATCAATAATTTACGAAATTTCTGCTACTAAAAAAATGGTTGCAAGCAAACTGAAATATTATTCCAAAATATAATAATTTATGAAGTTTCTGCTCCTACGAAAAATGGTTGTTAGCAAACTTAAACTTTATTCCAAAAATTCAACAATTTACGAAATTTATGCTACTACGAAAAATGGTTGTTAGCAAACTTGAACATTATTCCAAATATTACATAATTTACGAAATTTCTGCTCCTACGAAAAATGGTTGTTAGCAAACTTGGACATTATTCCAAATATTAAATAATTTACGAAATTTCTGCTCCTACGAAAAATGGTTGTTAGCAAACTTGGACATTATTCCAAATATTAAATAATTTACGAAATTTCTGCTCCTACGAAAAATGGTTGTTAGCAAACTTGAACATTATTACAAAAATTCAATAATTTACGAAATTTCTGCTACTACGAAAAATGGTTGTTAGCAAACTTTTTTTTTATTCCAAAAATTAAATAATTCACGAAATTTCTGCTACTACGAAAAATATTTGTCAGCAAACTTGAACATTATTCTAAAAATTAAGTAATTTCTGAAGTTTCTGATACTACGAAAAATTGTTTTTAGCAAACTTAAACATTATTCCAAATATTAAATAATTTACGAAATTTCTGCTAACTATAAAAATAAAATAAAATAAAATAAAATACCATAAAATAAAATAACATAAAATTAAATACTATGCAACAAAAATCTCACGTTGCTGGGCAACGGGCTTACAGCTAGTTTATTTTAATTCATTAGTCACACAACTCTTTGTATATTATGTTCGATTAATATGTCTTTGTAATTTTTATATGAATTATATTTGTATTTTAAAAAGAAAAGAATTGTGTCCACATATGATTTTATTCAATTGAAAATTTTCTTATTACTTTTCATACATTTTTTGACAGTTAAAGTAATTTCATCTTTGAAATTTTCCTTTTTTTTTGTTATCATGGCATTATGATAATAAAGAAAAATATTCTACGCTTCATGTATAAACAGGCATCGTGGATGATTTGATACATTTTTTTAAAAAATATTACATTTTTCATATTCTTTCGATGATCTGTTTTATTTTGGTTATTATTTGAAAAAAATAACAAATTAAAAAATGAAAACTCACTAAGAATTTGACACTGGATTTTGTTTTGTAAACATAACATTTGTTGAAATAAAATATTTTAGTTATCAAAATTTAATAATGGAAGTTCGTCATTATCATTGAAGTGCTCAATCAATTCATCTAATTATGAGTCTGAATAACTGATGTCATATGGTTCAGAAATTTTATAATCAATGTTCTCTCAATTACTTTTAAAAAAATGACATTAATAATATTTTTTTCTCTATTTAATGATAATGCAGATATATTGGATTTCTTGTCAACTCCTTACAATTGCTTTTTGCTTTTTCGCTTAAATTTGTTTCATCTTTGATTCAGTCTTTAATTAATCAATAATCACTTGATTATTAAAAGATATTGTTTCAAACATAACTGTAGTGTTTCCTTTTGATGATGTTTACTCTATTGCGTGAAAAAAGTTTTAATTATTGGCCATCAAAACCACAATTATTGGCCAAGTGGCCAACATTTATATAGGATTGTCGAAAAAATCTGATAAATACGTAGGTGATTAATAGTACTCCCAAAATACTATTTTCAAAATAAAATTGAACATTTTATTTATAAGTCACATATTGTATTATTGGCCAGCCAGGCCAATAATAGAAGTTCTTCATAAAATTGGAATTAGTTATAGGCCACCACCATTATAACTTTTTAGAAAAATACATCCTAACTGAATTCAATCAGTGCATGGTTTATAAATACACTCAAGAAAAACTACTCAAATCAATTTTCAATTCATTCAATGAACATATAAATGTGTTACGTACCTCTACACGGTCAAGTCAAACCCTTGTGATTTTTACAACAAATCTCACTTGTTTCACGGCAACGCTCCAACAGTATGTTTAAAATCAGATTTTAGGTTATTTGTCAATGCTTTAAATCATAGTTTCTCAACCTTTTTAAGCCCGTGCCCCCTTTTTGAGTCTCATATTTTTCTGTGGCCCCCCTACCCCTAGTAATGGAATTCTCGGGGCTCGGAAAAATGAGAAAAAATGCAGGTACATTTATTTATAAAAAATACAATACAATAAAATTGTTTGTTAAAAAAAAATATGTTTACAAAATAATTTAAAATATTTCCTTTCTTTGTAAATCCCTATGGTACCCAACGTTGTACCCATCACAGCCCGCTGTGGTTCACACTATTCTTACGGGGGCGTATTCTGCAGCGTTATTCGTGTTATTTTTTTATCCATAAATTTCTTAAAACTAGTTTGCAAGCACTGCAGGGTGCAGAATGCGAAATAAAATAAAATATCGTTATCAAAAGTGTTTTTATGAAATGAATTCAATTCGGTTTTTATAAAACGCCGTGAGCTCTTTGAATGCTTTGTAATTTTCCCTAGATGCAACTAAGTTGGCATGACCAACCGGACCACCAGATGCGATATCTTGCGATTTATATGCTGTGGTCGTATAACAGTTCTTCCGTTGTTAATTTTTGGACATTCTCAAAAAATGCGATCAACGTCCTGAAGCTATTTACTAATCACCCGACCTGGAAGAGCTTGGCAGTGAAGTGATCATGGCTAGTTATAAAGTGGCCTTCCCGAAAATTTGGAGTCGAAGCGTTGGGCTCCATTAGCATTTTTAAATTTTGAAAGAATTTATAAGATTGCCTGTGATTAGAATAATTTCCCATCATATCACCAAATTCGCATAGCAGCGTCTGTAGCAATAATGTGCACCACAGTTCTATGGGCCTTAAGAATGAAGGGTCTGGTCGAGAAGAAGGCAGTCAAAGAATTCTCCTCATCTGAGACTTGAAACCCATTATGTAGCATTGCTGTTGCGCCTTGAACTTTAATGTTAAGACTATCAATGCACTGTATTATTCGGTAAGAAGAATTTTCTGTAAGAGAATAAGGTTACAATCCTTGTATCACGTACTTTACCAGCCACTCCCATGGATTAGGTGTTAGGCTTATTACTTAAAACCTGCTACGCAAGAAGTTTTGGCATGATATGCAGTGGTGTAGGAAGGGGTACTGCCGCCCGAGGCGGTACTTGAATTTGCAACCCCATGGAGGGCCCTAAGGACACTAGCCACTAAGCGAAGGGATAAAGCTTTGCCAATTATTTGTTTTGGTCTTTAGTATTGCGTTTTTGTATCTGCATCGAGCTGATTAAAAAAAATGATTTCGAAAAAGACATTCTTGAAGTCAATGGGATTTTATGAAATTTACTGTTTATCACAATATTAAGGGTTTTACACAAATATTACATTTTTTACAACCTTATGTTGACGATAAACTGCGCAGGGAATTCAAAAAAAAATAGCACATGATTTTTTATCAAAGTAAAACTTCAATACTTTCAACAATTGAAGCGTTATATCTTTTATTCATAAAAAATCTTAATTCATTGTTCAATCGTTACACCTTTAGTGTCTTAAGATTTCTGGCAAAGAGCATTAAATTATCTTAATTATTTTTTTCGTCGTCAAAAATCTTACACATCGTTTTAGGTTGGTCGATTTGCAAGGCGAAATGTTGAATTAGTTGTTTTTTCATCATCTGCTATCTCATACATTTTGTCTTGATACTGAACGGAATTGATCAAAGGAATCACCTGAATAATCGCATTTTCACTCTGATTCATAACTCTTGAAATTGCAAAATCAAAGGTTTGGAAATATAATGCTTTTTTCTAGCTTTTGCAATTAATTTGGAAATTTCGTAAGAAACTATTAATTAAACCAGTGTCTATAAATCTTATTTTTTTGCTGCGGAAACATCTTAAAGCTTTTTAAATTATTAAAATGGCTTTTCTTTCATGTTTATGTGTTTTGTATAAATGGATTGTAGCATTAATGAAGCAAAACATATTTAACGCACACGAGTTTCATAATATCATGGAGTGATGAAAGAAATCCGTGGACAAGATAGTCAATACAATATTGTCGACACTTACTTTTGGATGCAGTTATTATGGTATCTTTAAATATCATTGAAAAAATAGTAAATAGTATGTATAATGAATACATTATTTCTGCTGCAATGTATTATTGTCCTACTGTATTATATTTGATTTCAATATAAATTTTATTTCATTATATTTTGAGTGGCCGTGGCCCCCCTAAAGTCTGCTGTGGCTCCCCAAAACTGATATTTTCTTCTGTGGCCCTCGGTTGAGAAACACTGCTTTAAATGATAGTTATCTGGTATACCAACGGAGTAATACATAATGAACTTTTTTATTAAGTCAACGAGTGGAAATATTGGTTTCATATCTTATAAAACTAGATTGTATCTACAAGTGGCCAATAATTGAACCTGGCCAATAATAGTAGGTTTTACCCTACTTATATTATGTCATAATACGCAATGTACAGTAAAATAATGAATATCAATAAAAATAAAAAAAATCGCGAAACGTTCATAGATTGACGCAAAAATAAGTACCTAATATTGTTTTTGCTCTACTTCCATGTAACAAACTGTATACTTAAGCTGGCGTAAATAATAAATACAGAAATTGCTGTTAGATACTGATTTGAATTAGGAATATGTTTTTTTCAATTGATCAAGGCGTTTGTTGGCCGAAGTCAAAGCCCCCTCCAGCTCACAAATGTATCCAACCAAGCTTGGTATTAAATCTGCCGTGTCCAATGATTTCAAGTCCAAGATTTTAGGGAATGCGGTGGATCCAGCACATCCATGAACCGGCCGCCACTAGTGTCAGTTTTTTTGCTTAATACTTTCGCTACCTATTGTTGCAAAAGAGAGTCTTGCATCATTTTTGTATTTTTTTTAAACGCAGGCCAATCTAACAACCATCTTGTTTTGCCGGCCTTGGGTATTATTCATCTGATGATTTTAAAATGCGATATTGATGTGTTTTGACGAGATGAATCAATTGATTTAAAAAAAACTAAGTGGTCTCTGATTAAGCACGCCACTGGCTAACTGTTCATTGTATAAAGTACAATTTTAGTGTAATAGTAAAATTAGAAATGCTTCTATCCACTGGGGTTTTTTTTGATTCTATTCAACTAGATTTTATCAATTTACGAATGTTTGTAAATATGTAGGTAATTTTTTTTTTCTGGTATCAAAAGATGTCTCTGTATACGTTTTCATTCACCTTCACTCTATTTGTATTATTGTTTAAACTAGTTCCAGGTGCTTTACAGAAAAATTTTCCTTACCTAATTCCTGTTTTCTCTTTGAATTATAATTTGTCAATGATTGTATTTGGAGTGTTGTGTATGTTTTTTTATTTTGAACATCAGGGCTTTCTTATTAAACCTCATAACATATCGGAGACGATGACGATATTGAAGAAGATATAGAGAATGATGAGTATAAATGAGAAGCAAACATTCAAAAAGTGTTTTGTTACAAATTTTAAAAAATGCTGTTTAATATCAAATCTGATAGTCAATACTAAAATCTATGAATGGAAATCACAATTAACGTTCAAAAAAGGTTATTTCCTACAAAAAATAAATTATAAAGTTGACACGTTCATGCAAAACGTGTTTCCTCCAACACCCAAATTCAATCAAAAGATGTTTTGTCCTCTCAACCAATCACAGCGTAGAAGCCGCCACATTGGATGTGTGACAAAACGCATTTTACACGAAAATTGAAACTCGTATATGTACTTTCTTTACTGACTGTATTCGTCAACAGAAGTTTTGCTTTTTACGAGTTTTTTTAAAAAATATATACAATGCAAGAAGATAGTGAAGAGTAAATTAGACAAGCCAATATTGGCTATAGAAAAAGAAAATTTCCGCGCGGCAAACGATCTGAACCCAAAAAGAAAATATATTCTACATTCAGTGGATGCAACGTTTTTACACCTTATTATAATATAGTCCAGTGCCGGCGCGAGGTTATTTGGCGCCCTAGGCAAATTTCATTTGCGCGCCCCCTTTTTAACAATTTCACCCATTTTATTTAGAAATAAAAAAAAATACCTCATCAATTGCACAAACCGGTGATGTCACTTTTTATCCATGTCCGCTTTTAATGTGGAACCTCTCATGTGTGTCACTCAGTCGCTCAGCCTCCCATTTTTTAAGAGAGTAGGATGGATATAAAGGATAGGCAGGGCAGGACTAGTGGTTGCCTAACTACTCTGGCTACACCCCGTTACTTTAACTGGAATTGTGGGGGAGGGGGGGGAAACAATGGTGTTCGTACTAGGATTCAAGCCCGTGAGATCCGGCATATGAGTCAACGACGTTGTCTACCATGCCATGGATACAACACTCGGTGGATTTATTATTTATTTATTAGGAAATCGGTGGTTCAGTTTTAATTCAGTTAAAATGAAAATTAGTAAAATTACTCACTGAGTAATAGCCTGTGTCATTTGGAATATATGGCGCATTACAATATTATTATAATTTAAAGAAATTTTCTTACCTAAGACTACGTCAAACAAACATAATATCTAAGAAAATTTTATCGGTTGTAAAATAAAGATTAGGACATTCTACCATGTGGAATTTTCGAGTGATATTTTAAATACATAAGTATATGAGTGCTTATCCATTTTGATATAATAAGTCAATTACTATAAAATATAAATTTAGTTATTAACACAGAGGTCCGCGCATTTACCTACCAAACAATGCGCGGAACCGGCCAATGTTCGCGCAAATGGCAATTTTTTTGCGCTCACGTTTAAATTACGATAACTATTGACCTGATTGATGTATATTTTTAGTTGTTTCAGAAAACCTTTTGATATGGTTTTTTGAATATGAAAATATGATTAAATCAGAGTTTCTCAACTAAGGTTTGCATATAAAGAGGTTTGACAACTGTAAATTATATACAACTAGCTGACCCGGCGAACTTCATACCGCCTAAAAGTCGATTCCTTAATTTTTTAGTTTTTTTAATACTTATTTTGCTATTCGGGACGGCCCGGTCAGCTAGTGAGATAAAAAAAGAAAAAAGGAAGTTAATAAGTCTTCTTCTCTTCTTTGGCCATGTTCGCTCCCTATGTGGAGCATATGGCCGCCACGCGGCACCTCCATGTTTCCCTGTCTCCCGCCAATAGCTTTGCTTCCTCCCATGACATGCCAGCATCCCTCAGTTCCGCCGAGTACATCCTATGGATAGTACCCGACGGACGTCCAGGACGCCGGAATCCCACCGGTCGAAAGAAGAGGCAGGCGGGATTGAGGCTTTCCGGAGGCATCCGCAGCACGTGACCCAGCCAGTTCCAACGTCTCTCCATAACCACTGACGTGACGGGACGCTGTCTTGTACGCTCCCTTATCTCTGAATTCCTCACAAAATCAAACCACCTCACCCCCATTATCCGACGCAAGCATCTGTTCTCGAAGCTCAGTATACGGTTTTTCTGAGTCTTCGTCAGGTGCCATGATTCGCAACCGTAAAGCATTACCGGCAGAATGCAAGCGTTGAACAAGTGGCATTTGGTTTTAATCGAGTACAGCTGTGTGTCCCAGACAGTCCGCATTGAGTTGAATGTGGCTCCAGCCATTCCTAAACGAATGGCGAGCTCGTTTTTTGTACTACCGTCTTCGGGGATATGTACGCCGAGGTATCTGAAGCTGTCAACCCTCTCGATGATCTGTCCCGCGCTGGTAAGGGTCCTATCAGATTCATGACAGGTTTGGTTACACATCACATTGGTCTTACTAGTATTAATTTTTAGACCAATGCGACCTGAGTTAGTTCCTAACCCATCAATAGTCTCCTGGATGCCCTCAATGGATTTATCGAATATTACAGCATCATCGGCATATTCAAGGTCACACAGCTTCAGACCGGGACCAACAGCTACACCTCGATCAGGCGGAATTGACCTGCGAAGTATGAAGTCAAGGATAATAATAAACAGGAACGGTGCAAGAACGCACCCCTGTCTCACTCCGGTAGTGACCCCGAACCATTCGGTATTTGAGTCACCGATTCTCACACAACATGCACTATTCTCATGTAAGGATTTGATAATGGCCACAATCTTTGGCGGAATCCCGTAGGCATCCAGTATCCTCCACAAAGAGGGTCTGTGCGGACTATCAAATGCCTTCTCATAGTCGACGAAACAACAAGCAAGAGCACTGTTAAATTCATTGCTCTGCTGGAGGAGACATCGAAGATTGTGTATTTGGTCCGCACACGACCTTCCAGGGAGGAAGCCCGCTTGATGAAAAACCAGGGTTGAGCCGACCCCTAGAGCCCTTGTGACCCAGGCCTCGGGAGCGCAGGGTTAATCACCCTGCATCCTTAAACCCAACACTGATTAGAACACCGCCACAAGCGCCTCGGACTCCCGGAAGCCAAAGTAGACAACCCAGCACAACCATGGACCGAGAAGAAAAAATCCTCTCCAACAAGTACATTATGCGCATTGGTGCGTACAACGTCCGTACCATGCGCACTTCTGGAAAGGACCTGCATGCTATCCGTATCTTGCGAAAGTATGGCCTTGACATCTTAGGACTGAGCGAGATACGCTGGAAAGGCGCAGGAAAGAAGCTGTTGGAGGGGTGCACGTTGATATTTTCTGGCCAGAGTCAATATCATCGCCAGGGGGTGGCAATACTGATGTCTGGGAGAGCGGCCCGTTGCCTTGTGAAATGGGAACCGATCTCTGAGAGATTGATACGTGCCACCTTCAGGACTAGTGACAGCTCTGTGACTGTCTTTCAGTGCTATGCCCCCACTGAGGACGCCAACGAGCAAGCAAAGGACGCCTTCTACGACTCCCTTCACGCGGCAGTTGCAGCAATCCCCCGTAGGGATCGCGTGATAGTAATGGGGGATTATAATTCGCGAGTAGGGGCTGATCCGGCTCTCGGGCCCTCAGTGATGGGACGGCATGGTCTGGGCACCGCAAACGACAATGGTGGGAGACTGATTGAATTCGCTATCATGAATGAGCTCACCATTGGCGGAACTATCTTCCCGCATAAAGACATCCATAAATACACATGGACCTCTCCTGATGGTCGCACGAAGACGCAGATTGACCATCTTCTTTACAGCACGAAACATAGATTTGAACTTCTCGATGTTCGCACATATCGAGGTGCCGACATTTATAGCGACCACGAACTACTTGTCGGCAAAATCCGCCTGAAACTAAGTCGCATAGCTCAAAATCCAGCGCGAAAAAAGATCGACATCGAGAAGCTAGAAAACGTAAATACTAGACTAAAATTCGAGATTGCTGTAAGGAAGGAAATAGATCGTGTCTCCGTGCGACCTATATCCGGGTCCGATCGCATTGAGGCGGACTGGTGCTGTATCAAACGTGCTATTGCATCATCGGCCGAAGATGTTCTCGGATTCCGGAGGGAGGGGCAACCAAAATGGATGTCTGAAAATACGTGGAGGAGAATTGAAGAGCGGGCCAGGCTAAAAGCACTGAAGGACAGTGAAGCTGACCCTAAAAAATTTGAAGAACGTCGCGCTGATTATCGTTATCAGGACAAAGTTGTCAAGAAGTCTGCGCGACTTGACAAGCGCCGATTCTTGGATCGGCAAATTGAGACAGCTGAGGTGGCGGCCCGCAGAAATGATACCAAGAAGTTATTTAAAATCACGCGCGAGGTCTGCGGAAAGCGACCACCGACTCCCGGGCCAATTCGCGGCCCTGATGGAGCAATAGAGTCAAACGCAGAAAGCGTTAAAAAGATTTGGAAGGATCATTTCTGCGAGGTTCTGAACCGACCGCCCCCCCCAGGACCCTTTTGACGTAACCGAAGAGGCTACATCTATGGACCTCCCCCGAGTGTCCGGTATTTCAGACCGTACGCCCACACATGCCGAAATCATCTTGGCAGTGAAGAGGCTTAAAAACGGCAAAGCACCGGGTGGAGACGGAATACATTCGGAATTTCTGAAATGTGGTCTTAACGCCGTCCTACATCCTCTCTATCACCTGATGGCCAGGGTGTGGGACGGTGAACGTTGTCCTAGGGACTGGGTGGACGGTGAGGTGTTAGCACTCCACAAAAAAGGTGATCCCCTCAGCTGTAACAATTACCGAGGCATAACTCTTCTCAGTATTCCTGGGAAGGTAATGGCACACATTCTCTTGGCGAGAATAAGAGGTCCCATTATGAAAATACTTAGGAAAAAATAAGTCTACAATTACATTATATCAAAAAATAAAAATTATAAAACATCTGAAATTCTTTTAATAGTCAATAAAAAATTACAATGAAAATTACAATTTCAGATTTCTTATTATGATACCTATTTATTATATCTCATTTTATTTTTACTTATTCTAAATTAAGTTTTATTTTTATTGTAGTACTTTATGGTACACGATATTTTTTGTTTGATTACCTGGTGCGTAAACAAACAGAGCAGATGGTTTTCCAACTCGGGAACAGGCAACATGCAATTGACCATGTGAGAAACATGGGTTTTCTAGATTAATACCACAAACACTTAATGACTGCCCCTGGGACTTGTTTATAGTCATATCGAAAGCAAGCCGTACTGGAAACTGCAGTCGTTTAAACTCGAATGGTACGTCAGTTGGAATCATTGGGATGCGGGGTACCAAAACGTCTTCTCCTTTATACTTTCCTTTCAATATGATTGCTTCTATTACGTTATTCAGTAACTTTTCTTATCGCTAATCGTGTGCCGTTACAAAGTCGCGGTTGGTTAATATTTCGCAACATCATAACTACAGATCCAACCTTTAATTGAAGATTGTGAGGCGAAAATCCTGGCGAATCTAGTGAGTTTAAAAATTCCGGTGGATAGTTCACGACATCATCTTCATTAATTGGCGTATCAACTGATTTATATGTCCTCGTTTCGCCAGGAATGTCATCTTGAATTTTGAAATTTAATTCATTTGCATCAGTGTTTTAGGCAGCCAGTATAGCTCGTTCGTTCAACCAATCATGGAGTAAGTAATTTGAGCAACATTTGGAAACACTTTTTGAATGAGTTCAGCTTTTGATTGAGTTAACTGACAAAAGCTCTCAGGAAAGGTGATGCGGCCAGTCAGCACGTCTATAAGAAATTTGCCATTATCAATATCAATGAGTTGTTTAGAGAATATGTCTCCAGATTGATCATTTTGCAACATGACACGCATATTCTTGCTTAAATGTAATACCTTGACATGTTTCCACAAATTGGAGGACTTTAAACATGCATTCAGTTTATCAGCTTGCGTTGAACGTGGAACCACTGACAATGTTTCCCGAAAATCTCCTGCTAATAAAATCATTGCGCCACCAGATTGGTTTTGGTTGTTCCGTAGATCTTTTAAGGTTATATCTAAAGCCTCTAAAGATTTTTTATGCGCCATCGTGCATTCATCCCACACTATTAGCTTACATTGCTGCAAAACCTTTGCCATTGCAGAATTCTTGGAAATGCTGCAGGTTGGAGTTTCGTTGCTTTGCATATTCAATGGCAATTTTAGAGCTAAATGGGCTGTTCGACCGCTTTCAAGCAAAGTTGCTGCAATGCCTGACGAAGCAAGAGCAATTTCCTTTGTTGAGCGCATTGTTGCCAATATTAAAGTAATCAAAAAAGTTTTTCCTGTACCACCAGGAGCGTCCAAGAAGTAAATCCCTCCAATTCCATCATTTATTACTTTCATAAGAGTATCAAATACATACTTTTGTTCTTCGTTCAATAGTGGAAGATTTGTTTGAATCGATTCTTTCAAAGTATTGAGATAATACGATTTTTCACGTTGTAACTCTTGATCAAAAGCATCGTGCATTGGGCGATTGGGCGCGGCCATCCCCAATTGACATAATAGCTTGTTTGACATCATTAAGCACATCCTCAATGGAAATCAATGCCTCATTGTAAATTTCTTCACTTATTTGTAATTTCGGATTCCCTGTTCTATTGCGTATATTCAACAAAATATCGTCACACACATTATCTTTGTATTTTATCCACAAATCAATTGGTTTTGATGGGAAGCATGTAGATATGATAATGGAAAACAATGTTCGTATTTTATGAGCTTGTGATGAAATTACAGCATCATTGAGAGTTTGATCCCAATGTGCATCGTTTTCTAACAGTTGCAAACGATGACAGGCTTCTCTGTAAGATCCACACAATTCACCATCAACTGTTCGTAAATGTTGGAATGATGTTGGGCCACGTACATTGACTAATAGCAGCCGTAAATAAAAACATTCATCGTTCCTTGGATGAACGGAATAAATTCGACCTATTGCATCGGTTGAATATATACCTGGGTATCCTGAAACTGGTTTTCCTTGTTTCCTTTGCAATAATTTCTTTGTTGATTGATTCCAAGTATAATATTTTGCCATTTCAGAATATAGCAGTGTTTGTGCGAAATGATCACTTTGGCACGGCTCGAAAAAACTGGTTAAGATGAGTTGAAGATGCCGAAAGGCGAAACCCGGGTCGCTAGTGACAAAATCTGTGAGAATGTACAGAGTTTAAACGATTCAAATTTAATTACCTATTTCAATATCTTGTTTATCTTCCATTGTCTGCTAGTGATCACCGACGATACAGTGGGTAACCATCATTTCCAGTGATTGTTTCCGATATTAATGTCCGTGGATAGCGCTTTGAACATTTACCATCTACCCGTACACGGTTCATTTCGATTACTTCGTCATTTGATACATATGGTATTAAAGGTCAAATTGACTTTTAAGTATTATTACGAATCGTTTGTATGGGAGTATAGAAAAGTGTTGTTTTTAAACTTTTTCAGGTATTTTTTTAAATTTTTCTCTCCGTAAGAACCATCCTCGTACTTCAAGCAATATTAAAAAAAAAGAATTAGCGAAATCGGTTCAGCGGTTCTTGAGATTTGCGCTTAGCAACACATTTAGCGATTCATTTTTATATATAGATAAAGAGTTGGTACACTAATTTAAAATAAAGTAACAGGATACCCCTCCTCATCCCAGCTCCGATCACTGTTTTAGCTTTGTTGAGATATGTTAAAACCGGAAAAAGATTTTTTTCTATAATATAAGCTTTAATACGCAACTCTCAAATATTTTTAAACAATTCTTGCTATATTTTAATAATACAAATATATTAAATGTTTTGAGAGTCGTTTGTGTTTATAATATTTGTATGGTGACCATTTCCGATGGATAGTGTAATATTATATGAAGCATATTTTTTTCAATAGGTTTGGGTGACATTTTTTCACAGCAGGGTCATAAATTTTGCAAAAAATAACATCTTGTTGAGTGTCATTACATAATTTATTGCCTTTTGGCAGGTCAAATTTTTTTTACGTAATGACAAGATTCTCAAATACAGCATTTCTTTGAATTTGAGGTTGACGCGGATCACTTACAAAGTGTGCACAAAAGAATTAAAAGGATACAAATGTAGTCAATCTGAGACAATGGTTCTGTGCAAAGCCCCCTATAGTGCTGGTATAAGACTGCTATGGTCTGTGTCATTGTAGGTCTTTTGAAAAAAGATATGACAATTTAGCGGACGGCTGAAAACTTATTAAGGATTTTCACATAGCATATCAAAGATGTTTCATCTAAAATGGAATATAAAAACTATCAATAATTAACTTTATTTTCTGTATACATAACATAGGATATAGGAACATTTACTCTAAAACACTGAATTTCTTTCATTCATAATTGGTCAAAAATTTAAAGTTTATAAAAAATTACACATATTATATATTACAAATTATACGTAAACGAAACAAAAGCTCTAACAAAAAAATGCATTATTCCATGGAAATAATTTCACGTCATTTTTGTGTCACCAAATCATCAAATGCTGATTAAAATTATATGGTTAAACGTTATTCAAAGAAATATTATTTTCTATGTGATACTGTAGTTTTTTATGTAAACATACACTCAGCAAAATGCACACGTATGTTCGCTAGGCCTTCTGTGTTCAAATGTAAAAAAAATACCAGTATTACGCGCACATCGCCGCACCATCGAGCATGGAGTCTTGAAACGTTACTTCAATACTGGATATTTGAATTTAGTTTTAATTCATTTAAATAATTTAATTTAAAAAAATATATTTAGTAATAATTCTACTCTAATACACTACTCTAGTCAAGCACGTTTCAATGGATGTTCAATAATGTTCCAATATTAATTGTTATCGTAAGTAGTTGTGTGTAATTGATTTGAATAATACTCAACATTTTGGAGTATAATAAACAATTTTAGTACCCAATTTATGGGCCCCCTTCTGATTTACGCCCTTGGCGGTTGCCTATTTCGCCTGTATGGTGGCGCCGGCCCTGATATAGTCCCAGCCTGTCAAACTGAGACAAGATACTGCCATTGCTTCCTCAATACAAACAGTGCCTATAAAAAGACGAACATGAGAACCCATTTTTTATAGTTTCTGCATTGTTGATCCCGATGCCCCAAAACCGTGTCTCTATACCTGGCCAGAAGAAAAAGTTGAGAAAGGAAGCCAAAAAAAATCATCATCCTTGCTACACCATTTAAAAAATGTTCAAGAAAAAACAATCTTCGACTGCTGTGTGATAGATGCGTTCCACAAAACATAAAAGATATTATTGCCCAATCAATAATGCGTTTCATATTCACGGCTGAAACAATAATAAAAAAGTCGAACTGTATTCCCCTGTACACTGTCATAGCTATTTACTGGCAGACCATGTTTTTAGCTCAGCAGATAGAATGCTATGTAAAAAACAATCTATTTTGATTCCAGAAGAATATCAAGAAGTTTATAAGTAACAATTTGCTTATGCCTGGTCGATTTGTTGGGCGAAGATTGGGAAATAGTGGATACTAAGTCCCTGAATAAATTATATAAAGACTTCTAATTCTTAAGTGATGTAAAGCGAATATCATGAAAATAGAAATAAAACTACGTGGCAAAAATGTGTATTGTTCAAAGGAAATAAAAAAAATCATTATATTTCTGATAACGCAGAAAAATACAGTTGCTAAGTGAAGAAAGGCATATTGTATTCCCATTTTCAATGATTCCAACTAAGCAAGCCGCTATTATCTCATTTAATATCACAAAAAAGAAAAAAATATGCCAGTAAATTGCTAAAAATAATGTTTGACAATTGGCAGGAACTTGAAAATAGAGGACAAAAAATACAGTATAATATATAAGAGGATTCCTATGTGATGATGAAGCCTGAACTTTAAACTATATAACAATATGCGGTGCTCTTCTTTGAAAAAATCTGCCGGAACTCAATTCTTGTCAAGCGTTTAGTTTATAATTTATGTCCGTTCTCAATTTGGACTAAATGGTTTCCTAATAAAGGTATCTCGAGAAAGTTTTTTTACGATAACTGCTTGTTAGTCAGTTGCTCAACCTGCCTTTTTAAGGGAGTGCGGATAAAAAGATGGGGCTACAACCGGACCAATGGCTAACTAATCACTCTCGCTTTGCCTTGTTAATTCTAGGATTGGTAGAGTGAGAGGGATAGATATAAAAAATACCAACACCTTCGAACAGAAATCGATCTTTTAGGTCTTATCTTAGTTCTAATAATTCCTTGTTGCCTATTTTTACGTTGTTTGGGAAATTATGATTAAAAGAAATATTTTCAAACGTCTTTAAAACGAAAATAAAAATCATATTTTATTAATATTGATTTGAAACATTAAAAATATCGAAAAAAATGGAGGCGGAACGCTGTTCCACTGCATCGTATGATGAAAAAGCATTGAAAATATATATATAATTACACATATGCTCTATAATATTAATAAAATATAATAATATCTATGTGTTTTGTCCACAAGTTTCATGCAAAAAGTGTTTTGTCCAAATCTCAAAACAAAAAATTAGCTAATCCAAGAGTTCTGGATCTGACAAAATACGTGTATTGAAATTCATTCCGTAAACAGTTTAATTTTAATAACATTTTTTTGAGAACTTGGGGCTACGTTATCAAATGACATGTTTTTCATCATTTCCCAAGTTCTGCATTTGTGTGACAAAACACTTTTTTAATGTTTGCTTCTCAAATATACAATAGTTTTAATAACTATGTACATTAACAGCACACAAGTAAAAGTAAAATATGTTTTAGTAAAATTAAATGAAAACCTCAATGCACATTCAATGGGTTCTTAAACGAAAACAAGTCACGCAATAGTTTGACATTTCAAAAAGAACTAGCTGTTAGCCCGTTGACCCCAACGGGGGGGTTTTTGTTGCATTTTTAAGTAGTCAGAAAGTTTACTGGCGTGAAAAATAAATTACAAACCTATTTATTGAATAAGCCGAAAATTCTAAAAGTAAAAGAAATATATCTCGGGGCATATGTCGACAGCCCTGCCCTGCAGTATTTAAATTGTATATAATATATTTTTTAGAATAATTGAAATGTTTAAGTTTGCTAAGAAATATATTTCGTAGTAGCAGAAATCGACCTCGGGGCATATATTGACAGCCCTGCAGTATTTAAGTTGTAAATTATTTAATATTTGGAATAATGTTTAAGTTTGCTAACAATTATTTTTCGTAGTAGAAGATGTTAAAATAAAAGTCGAAATATAGTTAAAATATAGTTAATAATATCCATACCGTCATTAGAATATTCCTAATGCATGTAAGAAATTAAAATGATTTTCAAGACCGGATGCAAAATATAACCATACCTTCAATAATCGAATCAATGACGTCACTGATCAAAATCTGTCAAATCAGCTACAAAAAATCTTCGCCCAGCCCTATAATAATTATAGCTTCAAAAAATCGATTCAGTATATTTGATTATTTAAAAAACTTCGTAGCGATTAAGGCATTCAATCCCGGGATTTCGGGATTGAGAAATTTTGAGCAAATCCCGAAAATTGACACGAAATTGACAAATCGAGAATTTCAGATTCCTCGGTGAGTTAAAAAAAACAACGAATTTTGGAGATAATCCGGGGAAAAGTATAGCTAATTGAGGATTTCAAATTCCTCGGTGAGCAAATCCCAATCCTGGGATTGGAAAAAGGCTTCGGGATTAGATACATTAGTAGCGATGCAAACTTTCAAAAAAAGCTCTCTCAATATTATTACGATGCTTCAGTTCTTAGCCAGGAAATTTGAATTTTGAATATAAAAAGACGTCCATTTCAATTAAAAAATATGCGATTCAAAATAAGCCGTTAGCAATGGTCGAAAAATGTGCTGTTAAAAATAAACAGTTATCATTGAGCGAAGAGGACAGTGTGACGCACGTATTTGTGATTATTTTATGTTATTTATTTAATGTGAAGTTATTTTTAATAGAAGACTGGTCTTCAGCATATCGCACAACATCATGCTTCATGTCCAGAAACCAGTGGAAAACAATTAAAATGAAAGACTTTTACTATTAATTAGTTAATCTTAGTTGGATGCTGCTCAGATTCAGAGCATATTCTCTGGAATTGTCCGATTATGTCCGTAGAAAGAGGTATATTGTTTTCATTATGTAGGAATAACCAAGTTGGTCCTATCGGGCACCCAGATCATCTAGTTTTGTCTCCAGAAAAATTCTGTCACTTCAAAAATTTGCTACTTCTTTTGGAGAAAAAGTTTACCTTGCCTGGCCCTCACCATTCATTTCTTAATCACATCTGTTTCAAAATTAAAAGTTATTTTATTAGTGCCATTAACTATCATTCTTGCTTATTATTATTAAATTGTTTTTTTTACTTGTAGTTATACCAATTCTATGTATTTAATTAACCTTTATTAATATCTATATATTTTTATTTATAATTTGTTGTTGCCTATCAAATTGTATCTAAAAGAATGTATCTTAACTGTATCATTGAGGAGATATCATCTTCGGTGTGATGCAGAAAGGAAAAAAACAAGTTTAACGAAAAAAAAAAAAAAAGTTGGGCAATTTTTTATTGGTTTCGATGTCATTGTTTAAACTATGTCAATTACGCTGGAACGCCTGCGTGTATATAATTTGATTGTAAAGTACGATCCAATTGCAAATACAATTATCAATACTATCACACCAAATGTTATAAAAATAGTTTCTGCAGTCGTGAAGCACTTGTCGGAAACTTGAGTAATAACTGTCAACTCTTTTTTTTAATTTGTATTTTCAATGGAAGCCTTAGACATGTAGATTGGCGATCCGTCTATTTTTTCGCATTGTATTGGCATGCACTTGCAGTATTCGGAAGTTTGTGAACATATCATGGAGTCTTCTTTATATATTCCAGGTTTGTCGTATTTTTTCATACAATCAACGCAGCTCATTTCATCGTCCGCAGTCCTACAATCAGATGTTGAGTCACAAATCCAACTAACACTAATAAAATGCCCTGATCCACATTTGAAAACGTTGCTTGGGTCGATAACGTTAGTATTTTTTGATTCATCGCCTCTAGCAACAAAAACAAAAAACAAAATCACGACGAAGACCACCGCAAGATTTTTTTTTGTATACCTGCAAACAAGAAAAATAATTACAACAGAGAACTTCTCAAAGTACCATCAACCTGAAATGAAGACGGTGCAATTGAAATTGACCTATACTTATTGTGTAAATTAAATAAATGCAATGGTTTTCTTGGATTTCAGTAAAACATTTGAGTTTTTAGAGAACGCACAAGTGTTGGAAACCTCTGTGGCCCAAAGTCGTTATCAACCACTGCTTATTGGAAACTTTGCAAGATGGAGAAACCAACATTTTTTCTAATTGAATTCATTGTATGTGAGATCGCATGTATGTATTTTCTAAGCCTTTTACCGATTGTTCGACGCAATTGGCCTCGGTTACAGTGCTTACAGACTGCCTAAATCTGGTAATGTGAATCCTCTAAATTTCCTAAAAAATATTACTATACCACATTGAAAGTGTACAAAAGAGTAATTTTTTTAAATTTGCGTTTTCAATAAGTATTGGCAGTGAAAGTGACATTTATTTGCATGGCAACAGTAAAATTTTCGCGGAAGTTACGTGTATAACGTACAGACTTTTAATTAGTTCTATTAAAATGATGGTGATGCTCTTTGATTGAACCCTATTTTTTATCGACTTTAGTGAATTAGATCTTTATAAAAATTTGGAATTAAGTACAAAAAATATTTTTTTTCTATGTTTACAAAAAAAACACTTACCAGGAATAACCATAGGTAAACACCATATTGATTGCATTTACTAGATACTCGTAAATATAATGCCACATGATGTATATTGGTGATTTTATTTAAAATTCAATTTTAACTTTTTAGTAGTGATACTGTATGTACTGGTAAATGTAAGTCTACGAGCTCGTTTATATACTGTTTTTTTTTTAAATCTTATCTACTTCGTTCACAAGTATTTTAAATCGATTTCTCGATAGATAACAGAATAAATTACTTAAACAATACGGAAAAGACTACCGCCCCTCTGAGGACGTTGAAGAGATTAAAAGTGGTTGTTGGAGATGAATGAACATCAAGGGAGGCTTTGAGATTCAACTGCCCAGTGCCGGCTCGAGGATTCGCCTTAGGCGCCTCTCAATACTATTATAGAACTTAATGATTGGATGGTCCTAAAATCTTATAAAAGGGGGAGTTAAGTACAAAGGAATATTGTGTTTTGATAAATACCAAGTATCCACAGTGAACACCCTAAAAGTGATGAATAAGATTGATTTTCCATTGCTTATTTAAATGCATTTTGAACTTTTTCACGAGATAACGATTTCAAAAAACATTTCCCGTCAGCTTTACAAATTAAAAAGTTTTCGAAGCAAAATAAATATAAAATTTTGCTTGGAAAAGTTGATTTTGATTTGAATGATGATTTGAAACATTTAAAATGCCGAAAAAAAGGTGTCATAACTCCGTTCCACCGAATTACACAGAGAAAAGACACCGCTTATACTTTACAATAAGAGTCGACGTGGCCTAGAAATTAGCAATGCTTTGATTTCTTTGGGAAAATTTGAGAAAAGTCGAACTTGTACTTCACATTTGTGTGATGATTCTTCCCAAAGAAGCGAAACACGTGACACATTTTGTAACACTACAAGAGAATTTATTGTATTCATACTTCTACACGGCTTTCTTATTTTTAAGTATTTTCTGCACCCATTTGCGTTTCAACATCAAAGCCTTTTTTTGTAGAATGATGAGGAGTATTTGTACGAGTTTTATCAAATTCATTGCTTAATTGATAAAAAAACATTATGTACGTCATAGAAATTTGAATGAGAATCAAACTACGAAGATAACACGAATAATAATATATTTATATTTAGTTGTCAAGATTTTTATCTCCAATACAATTAAGTGGCAGAAGATATTTTTTCTTCTCACTTAAAATGAGCTTTAGCGCAGAAGAAGTAACAATGTATTCAACTTAATACATACTCTGTCGAAAGGATGTATGCTGCAAATGCCGAATTAGTATCTTAGTTTGGATTTATGTTTGAAAAGACCTGGAAAATGAAACTCTCCTCCACAAAGGGCTCTACTAAAAACTGTTAAATTAATGTTAGATTGAGTAAATAAACAACCAGTTTTTAAGTTTTTGTGCACTTCAAGCTTGTATTTATATTCTATTGTGACTTTGGCATTAAATTATAAAAATACATTTTCCCTCTCGTAAAGTTTGTTCTTAAATACAGTCGATATGTAGTAATTGAAGACAAATATTGAAAAAAAAAAACATTTGCATGAGGGAGCTCTACAAATAAACTGATCTTGTAAGATAAGAGTGAGTTGCCGAAAAATCTACAATATTTGGAGTTGGGCCTTTCCTTTTATAAAATTTTCAAGTTTTTAAGTTGAAAGATCATTAGAGAAAAAGCTCGATGAGAATTTTTAGTAATGTAAGTCACTCGAGATAAGCTCAAGGCAAATTGACATCACAAACATCCATGTCTTAGGTCTCAAATTTAAAATGAAAAATCTAAATTTGACATTGACCTTACCAGGAATCGAACCCAGACTCACCTGGTCGGCAAAGCAAGCTCGAACCAACTAGACCACAGTGGGCGACAATTATATTCTTACTTTCTTCGAAAAGAGAGGTCGAGAAACTCGAGCAACAAACATTTCTCGAGAGTAAAAAGGTCGTTGTCTATATCAGTATACCTCTTGTTTTATAAGTGCCATTTACTATTATTATTGCTTATTATTACTTAATCACTTTATTAGTTATAGTTACCTACTCAATTTAATTAACCTTTATAATATCTATGTATGTATATAGATTAAATTATTATTTATTGTTACCTATCAAATTGTTATGTAAATGTATCATTATGTATCTCAAATGTATCTTTGAGGAGATTTCATCTTCGGTGTGATGCAGAAAAGAAAAACAAAAGCTTATAGAATTAAAATAAAAAAATCCATATCAGTGTTTCTCAACCTTTTTGTTAATATTATTTTTGGCAGTCATTAAGTATAGACGTAACAGATCTAATATATAAAAATATTTGATAAGCCAGCGTGTTTTATTTGTAAAAAATAAAGTCTGTCAGCAATAATTTATTGTGACGATTACAAAATTACGTGCAATTTTGAGTAGAAAAAATGGGGCCATCAAAACATGCTATTGATCGTTCAGTGAATAATTTTGAAGAAAGAGTTTCTGGAGCTGAAAAACACAAAGCTGGGCGTATGAAGAGATCAGATGTTGCCCAAGAAAGTCTTCAAAACAATCCATCAACCTCAATTTGACACCGTGCTCAAGACATTGGAGTTTAATTTAATTTAAGATTTCGACTGAAGGTGCTTGGTGGAATTTCAATATTAAATTTGAATCGTTCAAACTATGTACATTCTCACAAATTTTGTCATTAACGACCCGGGTTTCGCCTTTCGGCATCTTCAGGCATTCAAGTGCACGGATGAACTTGAACTGACGCTTAGCAAATGAAAGTTTCTAAATAAACTTTAATATCGAATTGAAAATCATCAAACAAATCGCCATAAACAATGGATACGATATGTCTCTTATAGACAATCTTTTGTCAAAAAAACAAACTAAACTTGCAGAAAAAATGTTATTCAAAGGTATAGTGTCAAAGGACATAGATCATACTAGGTATTGGCGTAGAATCATTTTTTTAGGAAATACAAGTCTTAAAATTAAAAAAAAACTAGCTGATAGTGTTAGACCTGCTTTTTACTGTAATAACTCTTTAGGCAAATTATTAGTTAATAATAAATATAAAATACATTACTTAAATAAATCCGGGATTTATAGATTGCAATGCTCTTGTTGTACAAAGTTTTATATCGGCAAAACAGAAAGAACACTGAACATCCGGGTTTTAGAACATATGGCAGCCTTTAGATTGAAAAAAGACACGTCTACTTTTGCTAATCACTTAATATTGGAAGGACACGTGTTCAATCAGGAACAAGGGATAAAAATGTTACACCCAAATACGGACAGTCAGAAGCTCTTTTTCCAAGAAATTTTAGAAATCAACAAAGCACAGCTGCAAAATCTTCCGGTTTTAAACGAAATATCAAATTTTCCCACATCTCCACTTCTATACCCTATATAACCATAAAATCATAAAACCTTTGCCGACAAACAAATTATATAATTCTTGAAACTGCTCACTAGTCAAATCTGTTGGAATTCCCATGGGCTCATTCTTTTCGCCAGCAGTGGCTTTGGACTCAGTGATGTATTTATATCTTATATATAACACGAAACTTTCATTTGCTAAGCGTCAGTTCAAGTTCATCCGTGCACTTGAATGCCTGAAGATGCCGAAAGGCGAAACCCGGGTCGTTAATGACAAAATTTGTGAGAATGTACATAGTTTGAACGATTCAAATTTAACATTGGAGTTTATTCTTTGTGGAAAATTGTTGTCTTAAAGATTTGCATTTGTTTCCATTTAAAATTTAATTGACTCAAAATCATTTACGACGCCATTCATACTACTAATTTTGATTTTTCATGATAATTAGGGTTATCAAGAACCCTAATTATCATGAAAAATCAAAATGAGTGAGAAGGTCTATTTCCATTTAAATGGATGCGTTAATAAACACAATAGTCGGTTCTGGGCAGTAGAAAATGTTCAAAGTATTTATCAGCCGCCATTGAAATTCAATTGCAATGGTGCGCTATATGGTCTGTAGTACCTCGTAGGGCTTCCAGTGCTGGGATCAAGGATCCTGACTAATTTTTCGATCCCGTAATTCCAGGATCGTCTCAGTACTAACCCCGGGATTTCGAAATTCAAACCCAGACAGCAGATCTGGATTCACTGGCAGACCAAATTTTTGACAAAAGATCTCTGACTTGTGAATAATAGTGAAATCTGTCAATCCGTAACTTTTTTTGAAGATGGAGCTAAAAAAAACGTCTTCGAGTTTTGAAAAAAAATCTGGGATGAACCCGTTTTTTCGGACATGGCCTTGAGCATTTGTGGCGTGATATTGTTGCGAATCTTCAGTCCCGGATTGAACGATAGTGAATTCCGAAATCCCGGGATCACAAACAGGTTCTGGTATTGAATAGAAATCATTGGCTCTTACTTTATTGAAGGTGAACCTAGCGTTACGGTAACTGGTAATAGGAAACGTTATCATAATATGATTAATAGCTTTTGGCATCGGAATCGGACGTATTGGGCTTGATTGACGTGTGGTTCCAATAAGACTTTGCATACAGCCAATGTTACAATGTTAATAATGAAAGATCTATTTCTACCGCCGGCTGTGTGGTCGAGTGGTCAACGTCGTTGGCTTCAATTACGGAGGGCACGGGTTCAAATCCCGGTACAGACATTTTTATAAATTGATTTTCCAATCGATTTAGGAATTTATGTTCAAAGGCATTGATGTATGTGATGTCTTAAATTCCCCCCTCCCACCCATCCTATCCTATGAACGGGCGTATCGAGAGCGATTAGCTTATCACTAGTCTTGTCGTAGCCCTATCCTTTTATCCCTACTCTCTTTGGAAAAAGAGAGGTTGACCAACTGAGTAACAAGCAGTTCTCGTAGAAAGACTTCTGTTGAGATAAACTCCATTAGGAGTCCATATGCTCCACATTGGGAGCGGACATGGTTAAAAAAAAAATCTACGAAAAAATATTTCATGAAATGGTGATGTCAATTGGCCTTCTCGGTTGTCGGATTTGACAGCATCAGACTTCTTTTGTGGGATATTTAAAAAACAAGGTTTTCGTTTACAAGCCGTAAACACTTAACTTGAAAAAAAAGCATTCGTGACGAAATTAATGGAATGTCAGTTGAAATGTGTAAAAGTGCTATAAAAGTGGCGTAAAGTGTCTTCCTATTTTGAGAAACTCAATTAAGATTGCGCTCGCGTTTCCTGCGCTTATAGAGTAATCTGCCACTGTTATAAGTTCAAATCCATGCGAAGCATACAAAAGAAATTAGCTAACCTCTAGTCTTGTCTTAGCTCTATTCTTATATTCCTACTGCCTTCGAAAAGGAGAGGTTGAGACAACTGAATAACAAACAGTTCTCATGGGAAAAAAAGTCTTGATATGCTCGATTAGTAGTATATATGCTCCACATTGCAATTGGACATGGTTTAAAAAAAATCTATTTTATTATATGTCCGAGATAAAAGTTGTGAATCACTGAAATAATTAATTTAAAACAATTGTATTCAATACAGCAGTACCAGGTATTATAGCAACTCTATCAGTTGACAATCTTGGAGTGTGACTGTTGTTATCATCAAAATACGTATTTTACTTTATTCCCTAGTTCTTGATATTGAAATGTTATCTTGTAGCCGAAAAAGAGTTACTGACTTTGAATGTGGGTCCCAAACCTTATCAAAATCGTAAAGAATGACTTTTATTATTATCAACAAATGTATTTTATCTTTTCCCCCCATATCTGAATGTAATAGTTAAAATTTATCATTGCAATGTCGTATTGATTATCATTGATAATTAATCAACTTGAAATCCCTTGCCAATTTGCAATCGTCGATATCATACAATGATTAATCACTTTTGGTGCCCAGATTCGATTATTAAAATAATAACGTTATCAGTTGAAGCTAGTGGAATATGATAATACATGTCGACTGTGGAAAGGAAAAAGGACGTAACCCTCAATTTTCCAAAACAGCATTTTTCGATAATCACAATGTATATAACTTGACACACGTTCTCGCAAAAGGATGGAAGCTGAAAATGCCGAATTAGTATCAAAATTTAGCTTTTAAGTTTGAAAAGGATGACCTTGTATAAAATTAAAACCAAGAAAAAACACTGAAATAAAGGTTTTTCCGAGACAATTTCTTTAATTAATATTAGGTTATGTCAATTAAACACCATTTTAGAAGTATCCGTGCACTTCAAGGTTGTGTACAATTCATAATTTGCATATGTCACAAAATCATGAAAACACGTTTTTAGCGCCTCCTGTAAAATTTGATATGTGTGGGTTACGTCCTTTTTCCTTTCCACAGTCGATGTGTAATGCAATCTTGTAGTGCCTCCTTAGTAATTAGATTTTCGAGACTAGGAAAAAATGTAATAAAAAAATATACTAAAAAAACCATATGGTACTCATACCCACCACAACCCGCTACGACTACACACTCGTTATTCGTGTTGAAAATTTTGCCAGAGATGTGCCAAAGTAAAAACTATTCAAAACTTAGTTACACGTAGGGAATTTCTCGAGATTTCGGGTTTCAAATTTTCGACGGGATCCCGGGATTGATCACTGGGGACAAATTGACGAATTGAAAGAATTCTCGACTCGAAGACTTTTTAATTTTCCAAAAATCTTATAGATTTGTCAATTAACGTTAAACAAATCAAATACATTAATATTACATCAACTTTTCCCCCCTATTCTATTAACCTAGATTCTACCAATTGAACGAATGTTTCTAAAAGAGCCATTTACAATACGGTAAAAATAGCAACGTATTTAGTTCTACAGTTTTTTTTTATATTTATTAGTTGATAGCTATTTCGGCTTTCGCCATCGTCAGAAACAGAACATCGATAGATTTGACGATGGCGAAAGCCGAGCTATCTATCAACTAATAAATATATTAAAAAAACTGTAGAACTAAATACGTTGCTATTTTTACTCTATTATAATTGAGTTCTACCAAGTAAATGCCAAGTCAATAAATAAAGCCATTTATAAATTTGACTTGACTATAGGTGTCGCTGTAGTCGAGAGCTCTTCAATTTTTTTCAATCGCGAACCGGTAAAAAGTGGACAAATATTTCGCGGACCACCGTCAACCAGATTTCACATTCGGCCAGTTCTCGACTTATAATTTAACAACAAATATTTTTTTTTCCAGTTTCTTTCAAATATTTTCTAAGATAATGTTTGGCCACGGGTGAATCATATGAATGTCATAATTGGGCATATTTATGTCTACATATATTTAATTTTAATTCTGTCTATTTGTTTTTATTTTTTAAGGTTTTAATACATTTATTTTTATTAAATACTACTTGTGACCGTTTTGACTTACTCCTAAGGAGGCGTAGCATAAGGTGACCAGGCTTTGAAAATGTCAAAGGACACTTTGGTCAAAATTGATATTTAAAAAAATCTTTGGTAACATTATTTATTGATCATATCGCCGATTTATTACACTGTTAATGATGTTACTTTACTAAAAAAACAATTAAAGTTCAAAAACCTTGATGTTGCTAACTCAACTCAAAAATATTTATCGTTTCTTTGTATTTTTGGGTGAATCTTAACTTTTCTTCAACAAATCCAGGAACGATATGCAATCATAGTACATTGAACTATAATCATTCCAACCGATGCTTCATCCGCTCGTCTGGATTTTTTATTTGTCCATGTATCATTGCAAATAGAAAATCTCGCTCTACGTCGGTGTTTGTACCCGGCAAAAACAATACTCTTTCTTATGTATTTTACACTTTTTGACGTGAATACGTTTTTAAAATTGCTTCTGTAGGGAGGCAATTCAAAAAAAACAATGATAACAAAATCAGGGATACAGTTTGGTGTTGCAGCTTCATATCTATCATCGCTATCCAAAATTTAATTGCACCACTGGAAAGCTAAAGAATACAAAAAATATTGGGCTACGTAAGAACTGTGATACATCACGCGGGGCGGAGGAGGAATCGCCACCATTTTGAGGTCATTTTGCTGCGTATCGAGATTTCTATTTACTATAACTTTTGACTCAAAGAAGTAACGATGTTCGCTTAAGTTTTAATCGTTGGCTCTTGACAAAATCTATCGATTATAAATAAAATATTAGTGTAATATTGCGACTGTGACTATAATTAGGTGTTAAAAAAAAAAACAAAAATATATAACGTCGGGCTTAACGCGTCAAAAAGCCAAGTCGAAATACAAAGATTGCATACGGTTGGAAAGGGCTTCTCAAGAGCAATCGAATGGTACCATTCAAAAACCATATCACCGAGTCAAGCAGTGCCGGCAACGTAAAAATGGGGCGTAATATCACTTATTACGAGATGTATTCACGTACAACACACGGCCGTGTCCATGACATAGCCACACCCCATTTTTTATAGTGGCTTGATTCAATATTTATAGCTTTTTAAAGTATAAATAGACCAACCAGATATATGAACAATAAATTCAATTTTTGTGCTTCATTTGTGTTGTAACTGCGATCTAGTTCGAATAGCTTGTTAATAGAAAATTTAAATTAACTTTGATTATTCCACGTATTGTGTTACTAACTGTGACACGTGTTTCGCCTCTTTCAGAGGCATCTTCAGACTTACTATCGCAAAGTTTGCTTAAGTAATGAAGCAAGATTGATTCTAACATTTTAAAATTATGAAATTACAAAATTGAGTTTTTGGGTTTTTTTCCTTTTAAGAGGAGCAAGGAGGGGGGTGTAGAATCGAAATAAAGCAAAAAAATAATGATACTAATGAGTTGCAATCAATCAGATTGGGATTTTTCCTTTTTAAGGGAAGCAAAGAGGGAATACACAGTACGTGGAATAATCAAAGTTAATTTAAATTTTCTATTAAAATGAACTTCCACAAAGCTACCGCCGAAGCCATCGAAAGTATTCGAATAGCTTATGTTTAAAAGCTTTATATAGTCGTACAGTCTTGCAACAATTTGACTAAAATAAAAAAGAAAATTTTCTCTACATTTTTTTATTTCCTTATTTGTATTTACATTTATAAAAACGTTTGAGTGTGTTACTTTATTCATTGAAAAAAATAATATTTTTGACATTTTTTCGCTGAATACTTTCGCTACCTACTGTTGCAGAAATGAGTCTTGCATCATTTTTGTAATTTTTTAAAATGCAGGCCAATCTAACAAACATTTTGTTTTTCGGCCTTGTGTATTATTCATTTGATGATTTTAAAATGTGATTGTTTGAATATGAAATACAAGTTTAAACAATAAATAAAGTGTTTTGACGAGATGAATCAATTGATCTAAAAAAACTAATTGGTTTCTAATTTAGCACGCCATTGGCTGACAGTTCATTGTATAAAGTACAATTTTAGTGTAGGAGTAAAATTAGGAATGCTTCTATCCACTGGATTTATTTTTTGATTCTATTTAACTAGATTTTATCAATTTACGAATGTTTGTAAATATGTAGGGAACTTGTTTTTATTGTTGTTAATAGACGTCTCTGTATACGTTTTCACTCGCCCATATTCTCTTTTTGTTGTTTAAACTAGTTTCAGGTGTTTTACACAAACATCATCATTAACAAATTCCTTTTTTCTCTTTGAATTATAATTTGTCAATGATTGTATTTGGAGTGTTGTGTTTGTTTCTTATTTTGTACATTAGGGCCTACTAGTGAAACCTCATAACATATCGACGGCGATGACGATATTGAAGAAGATATAGAGAGTGATAAGTGTCAATCAACAATAGTTTTAAAAAATACATCAACAGCACACGAGTAAAAGTAGAATATTTTTCAGTAAAATGAAATGAAAACTTCCATGCTAAGAGCCAAATTTTAAAATAAATGTTTTGTATAGTAAAAGCATTCAACTTCTAAAAAAAAATTCCTGCAAGAAAATCTTTTATCTAGTAAAATATACTCGAAAAAGTTCCTTGAAGATTTGTTGAAGTCAACTGGGATGATTTGAAAATTCTATCAATTAAGCCGTTGCTTACAAACGTGTGACGTACGCCCTGCCCCACTGGAGGTCAATACGCAATCATTAATATTTGTTACATTTTTTACAAATATAGTTACCAACCATGACAAATTTAGTAAGCAAATTACTGTTTGTCATTCCCATCCTATTTATTTGAATTCGGCTTTGAGAAAGTGATTTGTTAATGAAAAAAAGGAATCGTGTGGATATCACAATATCTTAAGTTCTTACTAATTTAAAAGGTATTTTTTCTAAGTCTCCTATGTATTTACTTACAAAAGTTATATTAAAAATAGTATTCATTGACTATGTGCACTTTTTATTTGAAGCAATTATTTTTTTACAATTTTTTTTGGTACATAGTATACGATTTTGATTGGGAAGGGGGACATGAAATTTTTTGAACGGTCAAAGTGGGGCGTGGCACAAATAAGTTTGGGAAACACTGAATTCAACGAATTTTTGTACTTGTAGCAATTTAATAATTACTCTTAATAATAGGTGTCGCTGTAAACCGTGGAACATTAGAAGATTTTATCGAATAACAAGAATGGAATGGTATTTCCGGGATAGAAATTATTATTCCCGCTAAATTATGCTTTTTTTATGGATGACAAATGTTTTCACCAGTGTTGATTTCATTGTTTATGTAAGCACAGCAAATGAAATGGTTGATGCGTAATCAATTTATCTATCTATATCAATATATATAAAAATCTCGTGTCACGGTGTTTGTCGCCAAACTCCTCCGAAACGGCTTGACCGATTTTTATGATTTTTTTTATGTATATTTGTTAGATATGAGAATACGTTGTAAAGTTTATTTAATTCCGCTAGGTGAAAGGTGTCTCTATCCAGATTTTTTTTCAATATTCCCGACATCCGTCATTCGAATTTAAAACAATTGAAATGGACGTCTTTTATGTTCAAAATTCAAATTTCCTGGCTTAGAACTGAAGCGTCGTAATAATATTGGGAGAACTTTATTTGAAAGTTTGCATCGCTACGAAGTTTTTTAAATAATCAAACATACTGATTCGATTTTTTGAAGCTATAATTATAGGGCTGGGCGAAGATTTTTTGGAAGTGATTTGACAGATTTTGATCAGTGTCATTGGTTTGATTATTGGCGATATGGTTATATTTTGCATCTCGCCTTGAAAATCTTTTTAATTTCTTACATGCATTAAGAATATTCCAATGACAGTATGGATATTTTATACAACTATATTTCGACTTTTATTTTAAAATCTTCTACTACGAAAAATGATAGTTAGCAAACTTAAACATTATTCTAAAAATTAAATAATTTACAATATAAATACTGCAGGGTTGTCGATATACGCCACGAGGTCTATTTCTGCTACTACGAAAAATGATTGCTAGCAAACTTAAGCATTATTCCAAAAAATAAATAATTTACAATTTAAATACTGTAGGGCTGTCGATATACGCCACGTGGTCTATTTCTGCTAATACGAAAAATGATTGTTAGCAAACTTAAACATTATTCCAAAAATTAAATAATTTACAATTTAAATGCTACAGGGCTGTCGGTATATGCCCCGACGTCTATTTCTGCTACTACGAAAAATGATTTTTAGCAAATTTAGACATTTCAATTACTCTACGAAATATTTTTGTTAGCAAACTTACGAAATTTCAATTATTTTACGAAATATATTTGTACACTTTTAAATCAATCTAAAAATTATATTATTTACAATTTAAATACTGCAAGGCTGTCGATATATGTTCCGAGATCTATTTCTTCTTCTACGAAATATATTTGTTAGCAAACTTAAACATTTCAATTATTCTAAAAATTATCTCTATCTCTACATAGGCTTGACCGATTTTTATGATTTTTAAATGTATATTTGTTGAAATATTCAGTGCGACCGACAGACCATATAAAAATCAGTATGAGCCGTGCTACAATATTATTCTATACTAATTCTACTTTTGTAGATAATAGTAATTATTGATGAGTAGTTAGTTATTTCGTAAGAGTAAATGAATAAATATATATTTTATATTGTGGAATTCATATTTTTAAGGTTCCCATATACTACAGATTATTAAAAGTAAAAATACAATAACATTTTTTTTTTTTACTATTTATATTTATTTAATAATTTGTTTTAGGTAATTTTGTAGTAAGGTTCATCTTTTTAAAAACGGTAATCATAGAACAATAATTTCGAATACGAAAAAAGACTGAACGTATGAAATAAAAGTCACACAATCATGATCAGAGAATGGAACAAATCGTGGAAAGTTATGGACATGAATATTTGTTTGTTTGTAATTTATGCGTTGCCACACCGCTCATCCGATTGCAATAAAACTTTGACAAATGTCTGCCATACAGCTCATTTTGATAACGTATGATTACAATTGCGCGAAGGTTAAGGTACTATTAAATTACAGTAGGTGGCGCGTGTGTTGTACCTTAGACAATCGGCAGCAAACGTCAAACAGACAGAAAAAGAAAGCATGCACTTTAATAAACTCATTTTTTTTAAATTAAAAAAAATATTTGACATTACAGCTAACGCCAATGCGTCAAATATTTTGAAGTTGAAAGATCATACGAGATATACTCGATGAGAATTTTTGAAAGCCACATGAGATTAACTCAAGGAGAATTGACTTCACGGGCACCCATGTCTTAGATCTCTTAGACCTTGTTCTTTCTTCGAGTGACATTGCAACGCTTGTCGGGTACCGGCGAGTATATTCCATAAAAACAACTCTGCCTTTTGATTTTACTTTTGCTGTAGACAGCTTAATGAAAATCGGACGGGAACTGTTTTGTGAAATGAAGAATATGTATGAGCTATTTCGATTTCATTTAGTCCTTGAAGATTTATATCATTTTCCAACATTGATTGAAACAAGATTGTGTTTTTCAACTAGTTGACAATGCTTGCCATGAGGAAAACCGGTCCTAATCTTGATAAATAAAAGTGGGAATTAAGTACAAAGTGTTAACGTCACGTAACCTTTCTTTAAAAATATAGAATTGCATACATCTTAATAAAGCTTTATCAAATTCCAAAAAACCCTTCGTCGTTAATTTTTCTTCTTTCTCCTTTGACCATATTCGCTCCCTATGTAGAGCATATTGTCGCCACGCAGCACCTCCATGTTCTCCTGTCTCCCGCCAATTGTTTTGCTTTCTCCCTTGATATGCCAGCATCACTCAGGAGCAGCAGGTAGAGTTAATGCTTTCCGGAATCATCCGCAGCACGTGACCCTGAATTTACAACGTCTCTCCATCGTTATTTACATTGTAATCATTTGTCGAGAGTAAATTATCTTTTATCATTAAATTAAGTACCTAATTAAGTGGCAGAAGATATTTTTTCTTCTCACTTAAAATGAGCTTTAGCGCAGAAGAAGTAACAATGTATTCAACTTGATACATACTCTGTCAAAAGGATGTATGCTGCAAATGCCGAATTAGTATCTTAGTTTGGATTTATGTTTGAAAAGACCTGGAAAATGAACCTCTCCTCCACAAAGGGCTCTACTAAAAACTGTTAAATTAATTTTAGATTGAGTAAATAAACAACAAGTTTTTAAGTTTTTGTGCACTTCAAGCTTGTATTTATATTATATTTTGACTTTGGCAGTAAATCAATAAAATATTTTTTTTTCCTTCTGACTTTTCTCGACTTGTTCTATGATAACTACTTATTTTGATATTGAGAAAGAGATAAGATGTATGTAAATGGATCGACAAATAATAAAATAAAATAAAAAAAAACTTATAATAGCAGTAAAAAAAAAAATATGTATCTTCTTTGGTCTTGGATCGGTGTCCAAAAGCTCGAATTCCAGATTGGACCTTTTCATAAATTGACTGCTCAATCGATTTACGGATTGTTTTGCAGGCTTAGGTATGTACGGAGTCTTCGAGGCCAACCTAATCACTCTTAGTGCGCTCTCATCCCATTGATAGTTAAAAATCGAGGCGTATCGATCGAGAGTCGTTGACCAATTTTTACTTTGGTATAGCCAGCGATGGGCTTCCAATAATGTAACAGAGGGCTCGCGTAGTTTTCAGAGCTATTTGCGGTGCTCTTTGGAAGCGTTGGACGAATTCAAATGTTTCAAGTATGCACACAAATATATTTCGGAGAAGAAGAAGAAGACCCCGGGACATATATCGACAGCCCTGCAGTATTTATATTTTATATGTAATATATTTTTTAAAATAATGATTTCAATTAAAAAAAAAAATTGGCATTACATCAATGCCAATTCTCAAAATATTTTTAAGTTGAAAGATCATACGAGAAAAACGCGGTGAAAATATATTCAAAGTCACTCGAGATCAATTCAAGGAGAATTCACATAAAAACAATGTCTTAGGTCTCAAATTAAATTGAAAAATCTTAATTTGAGCCATCTGGTCGGTAGATTAAGCTCTCGCCAACTAGACCACAGCGGGCGACAAATAGCAACTTTATCAGTGGGAAAGTATGCAAAATGTTTATCGTTGTTATCAACAACAAATAATAAATTTCATGCAATAAAATTAATTTCGTATTATTTATTATTATTATTTAATCGATTGCTTCAAAGTCAATTTGCAATCTTAGATGTCCTAAAATAAGACGGAATCCTTTCTACGCAACATACCAAACGGTTTATAAGGCGAACTCAGCAAGTGTGTGGCATCATTTATCTTTCTACTTTATCAATTCCAATCAGCTTTTTTAATATATCCATTGTAAAAAAGCATTGTGCATATATTTATGTGTTGTGTCTGACATCACGTATAATTTATCTTAATTCATTAGTCACACAACTCTTTGTATATTATGCTCGATTAATATGTCTTTGTAATTTTTATATGGAACATATTTTTATTTTAAGCAGAAAAGAATTGTGTCCACATATGATTTTATTCAATTTAAAAAAAATCTTATTACTTTTCATACATTTTTTAACAATTTAAGTAATTTCATCTTCGAAATTTCCTTTTTTTTGTTATCATGGCATTATGATAGTAAAGAAAATATGGCTTTGCTGAAAGATTATTATTCTACGCTTCATGTATAAACAGGCATCGTGAATGATTTGACACATTTTTTAAAAAAATATTACATTTTTCATATTCTTTCGATGATCTGTTTTATTTCGGTTATTATTGCAAAAAAAAAATAACGAATCAAAATATGGAAATTCATTAAGAATTTGACACTTTTGGATTTTATTTTGTAAACATAACATTTGTTGAAATAAAATATTTTCCTTGTTTTCTTATTTGAAGAATCGTCAGTAACAATATCAAAATCTCTTTTATTTTCCAGTTAGTGTTTTATTGAAAATATGTTGAAGTTTTTAATGGAAAATTGTTCATCGTTGATCTAAAATATTTTTAGTCCATTTCACAGTGATAGACAGTAATTGCAAGGAAAAATTACAATAGTATGACAATATTTGACATAAAGTTTTTAAATTTTCGAATAAATGCTTAAGAATTTTGTTATTTGAAATACTCGACACTGATAGTATGTAAGTATCAGGTAAGATTATGAATTTATGCAAATCTCTAACCCAATTCAGTTTAGAATAATATCAGAGCTTCTTGTGAATTAACTATTTTGCCCTATAGCTCCATGACTATCCTTGAAAATCTATAAATTAATAGTCGATAAAGTCCGTCCGTTTGTTTGTTTGTCTGTATGAGTGTATGAAGGATGTCCTCGATTTGTAGCTTGTAGATTACAGTAGCTTGATTCAATAATTATAGCTTTTTAAAGTATTAATAGACAGCGGTGGGCTGCCAATGCGTTAACAAGGAGCTCGCTTAATCTGAGAGCTATTTATGGTATTCTGAGGAAGAGGTACAATTTTATTACTGCTGTACGCAATAACTATTAAAGCATTCCAATGTTACTAAGTATACTTATATATAATGTCATAATACGCAATATACAGTTAAATAATGAATTTCAATAAAAAATAAATACTTTCATACCTTCGCAAAACGTTCCTAGATTGATGCAAAAATAAGTACCTAATATTCTTTTTGCTCTACTTCCATGTATCAAACTGTATACTTAAGCTGACGTTAATAATAAATACAGAAATTGCTGTTAGATACTGATTTGTATTGGGAATATGTTTTTTTCAATTGATCAAGGCGTTTGTTGGCCAAAGTCAAAGCCCCCTCCAGCTCACAAATGTATCCGACCGAGCTTGGTATTAAAACTGCCGTGTCCACTGATTCATGTCCAAGATTTTAAGGGATGCGGTGGATCCAGCAATTCCATGGACCGACCGCCACTAGTGTCCAGATATAAGTTGGTTAGTCCTACATTTGTACATAACTGTAAATTAAAATCTAGTTATTAGCAACATTTAATTAAGTGTGAGTATTATTTCCAAATGAAAATCATTTAAATTTGTATTCTGTATTTAAAAAAACAAAGTCCATACTCACTTAATATTTACTTTAGTTTAATCTTTTCCAATGTCTATGACCGAGTGCAAAAGTTTGTTGATTTCAATCTATCTAGAGTTGGCTACAATTACATACGTCTGAATGCCAGGTTACTTTTTATACAAATGATACGTGATTTGGTAATGTAATGCCCAAAGATGTACTAAAATAGACCAACCAGAGATAAGAACAGTAAATTCATTTGTGTTTCATTTGTGCTGTAACTGCCATCTATGAAGTTCGAATAGCTTATGCTTAAAAGCTTTAACACACACAGATGTCTTGCTACAATTTGACAAAAACAAAAAAAGAAGACTTTCTCTACATTTTTTATTTATTTATTTATATTAACATTTATATAAACGATTGACTGTGTTACTTTATTCATTGAAAAATACAGTTTTGACATTTTTTCGCTTAATACTTTCGCTACCTATTGTTGCAAAAGAGAGTCTTGCATCATTTTTGTATTTTTTTAAATGCAGACCAATCTAAGTTTTCTTGTTTTGCCGACCTTGGTATTATTCATATGATGACTAAATATAAAATACAAGTTAAAAAAAGTGTTTTGGCGAGATGAATCAATTGATTGAAAAAAACTAAGTGCTCTCTAATTAAGCACGCCACTGACTTACTGTTCATTGTATAAAGTAAAATGTTAGTGGAATAGTATAAAAGTGAATGTTTTTAACCATTGGACTATTTTTTGGTTCTATTCAACTAGATTTTATCAATTTACGAATGTTTGTAAATATGTAGGTAACTTGTTTTTTTTGTTATCAAAAGATGTCTCTGTATACGTTTTCACTCAACTTCACTCTATTTTTGTTGTTTAAACTAGTTCCAGGTGTTTTACAGAAACATTGTCCTTACCTAATTCCTGTTTTCTCTTTGAATTATAATTTGTCAATGATTGTATTTGGAGTGTTGTGTATGTTTTTTGTTTTGTACATCAGGGCCTACTAGTGAAACCTCATAACATGTCGAAGACGATGACGATATTGAAGAAGATATAGAGAATGATGAGTATAAATGAGGAGAAAACATTCAAAAAGTGTTTTATTACAAATTTTAAAAAATGCTGTTTAATATCAGATCTGATAGTCAATACTAAAATCTATGAATGGAAATCACAATTAACGTTCAAAAAAGATTATTTCCTACAAAAAATAAATTATAAAGTTGACACATTCATGCAAAACGTGTTTTCTCCAACACCCAAATTCAATCAAAAGATGTTTTGTCCTCTCAACCAATCACAGCGTAGAAGCCGCCACATTGGATGTGTGACAAAACGCATTTTGCATGAAAATTGGAACTAGTATATGTACTTTCTTTACTGACTGTATTTGTCAACAGAAGTTTTGCTTTTTACGAGTTTTTTTTTAAAATACCAAATGTATTATTAAAATATATACAATGCAAGAAGATAGTGAAGAGTGAATTAGGCAAGCCAATATTGGCTAGAAAAAGAAAATTTCCGTGCGGCAAACGATCTGAACCCAAAAAGAAAATATATTCTATATTCAGTGATAGCAACGTTTTTACACCTTATTGTAATATATTCCCAGCCTGTCCAACTGAGACAAGATACTACCATTGCTTCCTCAATACAAACAGTGCCTATAAAGGACGACCATGACAACCCATTTTTTAAAATTTCTGCATTATTGATCCCGATGCCCCAAAACCGTGTCTCTATACCTGGCCAGAAGAAAAAGCTGAGAAAGGAAGCCAAAAAAAATCATCACCCTTGCTACACCATTTAAAAAATGTACAAGGAAAAACAATCTTCGACTGCTGTGTGATATGTAGATGCGTTCCACAAAACATAAAAGATATTATTGCCCAATCAATAATGCGTTTCATATTCACGGCTGAAACAATACTAAAAAAAGGCGAACTGTATTCCCCTGTGCACTGTCATAGCTATTAGCAGACCAAGTTTTTAGTTCAGCAGATAGAATGCTATGTTAAAAACAATCTATTTTGATTCCAGAAGAATATCAAGAAGTTTATAAGCAACAATTTGCTTATGCCTGGTCGATTTGTTGGGCGAAGATTGGGAAATAGTGGATACTAAGTCCCTGAATAAATCATATAAAGACTTCTTATTCTTAAGTGATGTAAAGCGAATATCATTAAAATAGAAATAAAACTACGTGGCAAAAATGTGTATTGTTCAAAGGAAATAAAAAAAAACATTATATTTCCGATAACGCAGAAAAATACAGTTGCTAAGTGAAGAAAGGCATATTGTATTCCCATTTTCAATGATTCCAACTAAGCAAGCCGCTATTATCTCATTTAATATCACAAAAAAGAAAAAAATATGCCAGTAAATTGCTAAAAATAATGTTTGACAATTGGCAGGAACTTGAAAATAGAGGACAAAAAATACAGTATAATATATAAGAGGATTCCTATGTGATGATGAAGCCTGTACTTTAAACTATATAACAATATGCGGTGCTCTTCTTTGAAAAAAGCTGCCGGAACTCAATTCTTGTCAAGCGTTTAGTTTATAATTTATGTACGTTCTCAATTTGGACTAAATGGTTTCCTAATAAAGGTATCTCGAGAAAGTTTTTTTACGATAACTGCTTGTTAGTCAGTTGCTCAACCTGCCTTTTTAAGAGAGTGCGGATAAAAAGATGGGGCTACAACCGGACCAATGGTTAACTAATCGCTCTCGCTTTGCCTTGTTAATTCTAGGATTGGTAGAGTGAGAGGGATAGATATAAAAAATACCAACATCTTCGAACAGAAATCGATCTTTTAGGTCTTATCTTAGTTCTAATAATTCCTTGTTGTCTATTTTTACTTTTTTGGGAAATTATGATTAAAAGAAATATTTTCAAACGTCTTTCGACAGAAAAAATAAAATGTTCTCAAAGGAAAATAAAAATCATATTTTATTAATATTGATTTGAAACATTAAAAATATCGAGAAAAATGGTGCCGGAACGCCGTTCCACTGCATCGTATGAGGAAAAAAGCATTGAAAATATGTATATAATTACACATGTGCTCTATAATATTAATATCATATAATAATATTAATTACGATAGAACTAAAAACTCGATTTTCATTAAATAGTGTTTTGTCCACAAGTTTCATGCAAAAAGTGTTTTGTCCAAATCTCAAACCAAAAAATTAGCTAATCCGTTCTGAATCTTACAAAATACGTGTATTGAAATTCATTCCGTAGACAGTTTAATTTTAATAACATTTTTTTAAGAACTTGGGGCTACGTTATCAAATGACATGTTTTTCATCATTTCCCAAGTACTGCATTTGTGTGACAAAACACTTTTTGAATGTTTGCTCCTCAAATATACAATAGTTTTAATAACTATGTACATTAACAGCACACAAGTAAAAGTAAAATATTTTTTAGTAAAATTAAATGAAAACCTCAATTCACATTCAATGGGTTCTTAAACGAAAACAAGTCACGCAATAGTTTGAAATTTCAAAAAGAACTAGCTGTAAGCCCGTTGACCTCAACGGGGGAGTTTTTGTTGCATTTTTAAGCGGTCAGAAAATTTACTGGCGTGAAAAATAAATAACAAACCTATTTATTGAATAAACCAAAAATTCTAAAAGTAAAAGAAATATATCTCGGGGCATATATCGATAGCCCTGCCCTGCAGTATTTAAATTGTATATAATATAATTTTTAGAATAATTGAAATGTTTAAGTTTGCAAAGAAATATATTTCGTAGTAGCAGAAATCGACCTCGGGGCATATATTGACAGCCCTGCAGTGTTTAAATTGTAAATTATTTAATATTTGGAATAATGTTCAAGTTTGCTAACAATCATTTTTCGTGGTAGCAAAAATCGACCTCGGAGCATATATCGACAGCCCTGAAGTATTTAAATTGTAAATTATTTAGTTTTTGGAATAATGTTTAAGTTTGCTTACAATAATTTTTCGTAGTAGAAGATGTTAAAATAAAAGTCGAAATATAGTTCTATAAAATATCCATACCGTCATTAGAATATTCCTAATGCATGTGAGAAATTAAAAATATTTTCAAGGCCAGATGCAAAATATCACGAAATAATCGAATCAATGACACTGATCAAAATCTCTCAAATCAGCTCCAAAAAATCTTCGCACAGCCCTATAATTATAGCTTCAAAAAATCAAATCAGTATATTTGATTATTTAAAAAACTTTGTAGCGTATGCCTTTATATCCAATCCGGGATTCGGGATCCCGTCCAATTTTCTGATCCAGAAATCCCGGGATTGATACGGCTGCGATCCCGGGATTTCGGGATTGAGAAATTTTGAGCAAATCCCGAAAATTGACACGAAATTGACAAATCGAGAATTTCAGATTCCTCGGTGAGCTAAAAAAAACGAATTTTGGAGATAATCCAGGGAAAAAGTATAGCGAATTGAGGATTTCAAATTCCTCGGTGAACAAATCCCAATCACGGGATTGGAAAAAGGCTTCGGGATTGGATACACTAGTAGCGATGCAAACTTTCAAAAAAAGTTCTCTCAATATTATTACGATGCTTCAGTTCTTAGCCAGGAAATTTGAATTTTGAATATAAAAAGACGTCCATTTCAATTAAAAAATATACGATTCAAAATAAGCCGTTAGCAATGGTCGAAAAATGTGCTGTTAAAAATAAACAGTTATCATTGAGCGAAGAGGACAGTGTGACGCACGTATTTGTGATTATTTTATGTTATTTATTTAATGTGAAGTTATTTTTAATAGAAGACTGGTCTTCAGCATATCGCACAACATCATGCTTCATGTCCAGAAACCAGTGGAAAACAATTAAAATGAAAGACTTTTACTATTAACTAGTTAATCTTAGTTGGATGCTGCTCAGATTCAGAGCATATTCTCTGGAATTGGCCGATTATGTCCGTAGAAAGAGGTATATTGTTTTCATTATGTAGGAATAACCAAGTTGGTCTTATTGGGCATCCAGATCTAGTTTCATCTCCAGAAAATTTCTGTCACTTCAAAAAATTTGCTACTTCTTTTGGAGAAAAAGTTTACCTTCCCTGCCCCTCACCATACATTCCTTAATCACATCTGTTTTAAAATTAAAAGTTGTTTTATTAGTGCCATTAACTATCATTCTTGCTTATTATTATTTAATTGTTTTTTTTATTTGTAGTTATACCAATTCTATGTATTTAATTAACCTTTATTAATATCTATATATTTTTATTTATAATTTGTTGTTGCCTATCAAATTGTATCTAAAAGAATGTATCTTAACTGTATCATTGAGGAGATATCATCTTCGGTGTGATGCAGAAAGGAAAAAAACAAGTTGGGCAAATTTTTATTGGTTTTGATGTCATTGTTTAAACTATGTCAATTACGCTGGAACGCCTGCGTGTATATGATTTAATTGTAAAGTACGATCCAATTGCAAATACAATTATCAATACTATCACACCAAATGTTATAAAAATAGTTTCTGCAGTTGTATTTTCAATGGAAGCCTTAGACATGTAGATTGGCGATCCCTCTATTTTTTCGCATTGTATTGGCATGCACTTGCAGTATTCGGAAGTTTGTGAACATATCATGGAGTCTTCTTTATATATTCCAGGTTTGTCGTATTTTTTCATACAATCAACGCAGCTCACTTCATCGTCCGCAGTCGAACAATCAAGTTGTGAGTCACAAATCGAAGTAACACTAATCGGATGCCCTGATCCACATCTGAAACTGTTGTCTGGGTCGATAACGTTAGTATTTTTTGATTCATCGCATTGTTCAACGTCGTTTGAGTCCAAGTGATGCGTAATACTTCGTCCTTTTGATAGCTTAAATCGGTCACCAGCAACAACAACCAAAAAGAAAATCACGACGAAGACCGCCGCAAGATTTTTTTTTGAATACCTGCAAACAAGAAAAATAATTACAACAGAGAACTTCTCAAAGGACCATCAACATGAAATGAAGACGGTGCGATTGAATTTGAAAGTGTAAATTAATTAAATTGTGTTGGCTTGGAATTCAGTAAAACATTTGAGTATTTAAAGAACACAAGTGTTGGCAACCTCTGTGGCCCAAAGTCGTTATCCACCACTGCTTATTGGAAACTTTGCAAGATGGAGATACCAATTTTTTTTCTAATTGAATTCATTGTATGTGAGATCTCATGTATGTATTTTCTGAGCTTTTTGCCGATCGGTCGACGCAATTGGCTTCGGTTACAGCGCTTACAGACTGCCTAAATCTGGTAATGTGAATCCTCTAAATTTCCTAAAAAATATTACTGTACCACTCATGCGTTTTCACTAAGTATTGACAGTGAAAGTGACAAGTATTTGCATGGTAACAGAAAACTTTTTGCGGAAGTTACGTCTATAATTAATACATTTAACTACTACTATTAAAAAGGTGGTGATGCTCCTTGATTGAACCCTATTAACGACTATAGTCTATAGTGATTTCGATCTTTATAAAAATGTGGAATTAAGTACAAATAAATATTTGAAGAATGTTTACAAAAAAAAAAAAAACACTTACCAACAATAACTATAGGTAGACACCATATTGATTTGACACCATTGGACTTACTAGATACTTGTAAATATAAATCCAAATGATGTATATATACTGGTTATATTATTTAAAATTTAATTTGAACTTTTTAGTAGTGATAACAATCAAACACCTCAACGACTTGATGTACCTCAAGTATGTAAAGGTAAATGTAAGTCTACGAGCTCGGCTTATAGAATGTTTTTTTTTTATTTTAATCTTATCGGTAAAAATCGAATCGAAAATTTGGGGGGGGGGGGGGTGGGGGGTGTTTGAGAACCAACTGAACCTACGAACATATTTATGATTATTTGTGAAAAGTAAAAAGTGAAAAGTAATTATTTTATCGACTATTAATATATAGATGTATCTATATATGATCATACTGATAATACTGCAGTCGTGTTTTTGTTACCTTTCCCAAATTTTATCAGTCAATAAAACATCCAATAATAGTATCATGTGACCAGTGGCGGATCAAGCACAAGGGAAGCCCCAGGCGCAATAAAATTTGGAATCCTTTTTTTCGAATAACATAAAAACGTTAAAAAAATCCATCTTAAGCAATATTAAAATTTGAACAAAATATAAATAGGTTATATTATATAAAAAGGCTATTTTTGAGGCCCCTGAAATTCAGAGGCCCCAAGCGCGCGCCTCGTTCGCTTATAGGGTAATCCGCCACTGCGTGTCACACTATCATGGCGTAAAAGTACAAAATGATAAGCAGATAGATTTAATTATTGCTGCTATAATTATTTTTTAAATAATTGATTCTACGAACTAATTGAATTTCAATTTATGTTTTTTTTTAAATTCAAAATGCTAGCAGATGAACTCGATGGCATATTGCTTAAGTCGCTCGAGAACAATTCTAGGATAAAATAAATCAGAAATGAAAATGTTCAGCAATGAAGGCATTTTTCGAATGATTTCTTGTATTGTGCCGAATGAATTGTTTCTGATGCATCATCAGTTGGGATTCATGGGTATGAATAAACATTGACTTTCCTTGCAAAAGACATCTTTGTAATATTTCTTAATTATTTCTAGTGAAACAAGTGCAGTGGTTCTTGGGAAGGCTTACAATATTGTTTTCAGAAGTTAACGGGCGCATTAATCAATTAATAATGTCACTATAATGTCTAGTGGCGGATTACCATATATGTAAGCAAGTATAAATCGCCTGCTGTAGCCCAGTTGGTCAAAGCTTGCTCTACCGATCACGAAGGTCTGAGTTCGATTCCCGGTCAGATCACAGTGAATTTGAAAATTATTCAATTCAAAGTTGTGACCGAAGACTGGGTGTTTGTGATGTCAATTCATATTATTTTCCTCTTCTCCCATCTTTCTGATCATTTAATAATTGGGTGTAGCAGTAGCGATTAGCCAACCACGAGTCCTTTTCTAGCCTTATCCTTCTTTCCACACTACTCACTTTGGAAAGTGTTCGTAGAAAAAATACTGTTAAGATACCATCATTAGGAGGCCATATGTTCCACATTGGGAGCGGACATGGATGAAAAAAATAAAAATAAGTCGAGCGGTGATGCACAAACAACGGCCCGCGGTCAATTAAAATGTGCAAGCCCCCGGCACTTTTTAATTGACTAAATTTCATTTGTACTAATCAAACTTTTATTTTAAATGATATGGACCGGTTTCGCTCATCTGTTTCTAATGCTTGTCACGAACGAATCCGGTCCAGAGCATTACAAATAAAAGTGGAAGTACCACAAATTGGTGTTTTACAATGGTATAGTGATAAATTAATAAGTGCTGGGGCAGATTCCCGGCCCCACTACACCACTGGTGTTTTATTTTTGGAGTCAAATGCATATCTACCGAGCCTTAGCAGTTCACACCTTAAAAGTGATTAGTCTTATCATCCTTGTAGATAAAAAAAGCAGCAGCTTATATTGATTTGATCACATATGTAGATATGATTTTTAGCATAATGGTTTTCAAACATTATATTACGGCTTTCCTTAAAAAACTTTGCGCCTCCCCTTAATTATTTATTTTTATTTAAATGTTTATTTTTCAAGCTCTTTTTCGATATTTTTTTCATAGTCCCGGCTAGGGTATCCAATCCCGGGATTGAACACTCATTCCACAGGTATTGAGAAAACTTTTGGCGGGCGATTTTTACAAATTCATGTACATTTCGAAGATCGGTAAATTTGCGGATTTCCCAAAATTACCAAAGTGGCACCATTTATTTTATTTTTTGCTCTTCCAATCGGCTTTTTTAATTCAAAATCCCAAGAATTTACGAATTTACCAAAAATACATCGCGCGTCATTTTTTTTAGCTCTTTTGTGTTTCATTTTCTCAATCCCGATATCCTGGGATTAGTACTGTCACAATCCCAAAAATTCGGAATCACAGAATTGGACGGGATCTCGGGATTGGATACCTTCGTCCCGGCCCATGAGAACAATTTTAAATAATCCCGCATTAATCATTCCCTGATTTATCGATTTCTTCGATCTATCTTTAAAATATTATGGTCCCGTCACAAATATTATCCCTATTGACCGTTTTTGTATACAATTTCTCATTTCTTTCACAAATGTGTATTTTTGCCTCGCACCTCGTTTTGTGTTTTTTTACAACTCACAAATGAAATGCTAGAATAAATAAATTTACGACTCCGCTAAGAAAAATGAAAATAAATTATAAGTATTAAGAATCTTTAACATATTATGTACAGCGGAACTCCGATTTACCGTTCTGGCATTATCCGTTTGCTTATTAGGTGAGCTTTAAAAACGTAAAATCGGAGTTTCACATTTAATAAATTCATCAAAACAGTCTCTGAAAACATGTATTAAAATACATAAAAAGCTAAACATATTCCAAAGCCATATTGAACTAACAAATGATCAACACAAACATAATGCTTTTTGTCCTATCGACAGCGATAGATAGTCAATTAATAATTGTTGATGTAGTACAAAAGTAACTCATATGCCACTAATAAACATACTGTAAAACACAGTTGTAGCTAAAACACTATGTAATAAGTAACCAACAAAGCATATTCATCGATGAAAGCATTGGTGCAAATATTATCAAATGAAGAACAAGTAAAAGAACAAAATGAATCACGCTTTCGAATCTCAGCACGAGCAATTATTATTTTACAAATGCATGGATGCATCACTTTTAACTTTCCTTACATTTTTTACGATTTTAAGAACTGGGTGTAGAAAAAAGTAATTAGGTATCCACCAGTCCTGTCATATAGCTATTCCGCTACCCCTAGTCAGTTTGAAGAGGGTTAGCAACTGAGTAACGAGCAGTTCTCGTTAAAAAGGCTCTACTATGAGTCAATACGCTCTACGTTGGGAGCGGTCGTGGCTAGGGCATCCAATCCCGGGATTCGGGATCCCGTTCAATTTTCTGATCCCGAAATCCCGGGATTGATACGGCTGCGATCCCGGGAATTCGGGATTGAGAAATTTTGAGCAAATCCCGAAAATTGACACGAAATTGGCAAATCGAGAAATTCAGATTCTTCGGTGAGCTAAAAAAAAACGAGGTTTTGTGACAATCTGGGAAAAAGTATACCAATTCGAGGTTTTCAAATTCCTCGGTGAGCTAAAAAAAAAAAACGAAGCTTCGGGATTGAAAATTAATCAATCCCAAAATCCGGGGGTTGGAAAAAGGCTTCGGGATTGGATACCCTAGCCGTGGCTAATAAAACATGCTATTTTATATTTTCGAATATGAAATAGAAAGGTTCTGAAAACACTCCGTTGTCAAAGATGATTTTTTTATTAATGTTGACATAAGCCACAGATAAGATAAAGTACCTGTGACGGTCCTAGGCTACGTGCCGCCCCCATGCAGAGTTATAAACAGCGGCCTTACTATTTTTCGAAATATTTTTTTAAAAATTACACTACATTTGATTCGTTACTGTTTTAAGTATGTATTTGCATAGGTATTTCCTTTTATTCTCTGAATAAATATACCTTTATATAAATTCGAACATTTCACTCATCTATCTAATCACTAGATTGGACGTCCAATGTTTAGACAAAAACAGAATAGAATGCAAAATTATTGACTTGTATCGTTTTTTTTTCTTTTATAAAAAATGTCCGCTACCAAATGGACTACGGTTTATTTCAAAGTGACTGAAGTTTATCTCAACAAATATTTTTCTACGAGAACTTCTTGTTACTCTGTTGTTCAACTTAAATGTTTTCGAAGAGAGTAAAGATAGAGAATAAGAGTTAATATTAGAGTTAATATCGTAAATTATTGTATTAAGCTCTATATCGATCTATAATTGGCAAAAAAACTTTCAATTCTTATTGTTTCAAATAACTGTGAAAAATATCGAATTAATTTCATGATAAATGATTAATTTCTTCTGCAGTCAGAATATTTTCTTATCAGTTTAATGGTCATAATTGACAATTGTCTTAATTATCGCTTTGCTCAGCGTTAATTGTTGTTTATCTTTATCTGACTTGCGCCGATTTTAAGATTTTAATTACATGTGATTTTAGTTAAAACAGATATATTTTAAGATAGGTACAGAGATTTATTGCCGTCAAATTTTTATTATTAACCCTCCAAGGACGAGCGTCACCATATGGTCACACAAAACACCGTTGTCTTTTGATCCCACTATTCATACTTTTTCTGCCTGAATATCGTTGCTTTTGCTCATATTTGGTTAAGAAGGGTACGGACTACAGTTAGTCATCAGACGTGGGAACAGGAACGGTCTCCAAAAGCACATGTGAGTTTTTGAATTTCCGTTTATTTTTTAATTTACTTTTTGAAACTGTGAGATATTTTTTTATAAAAACATAAAATTATTTACAGTTATTTTGATAATATATTTGTTTTGAAATTATGTTGATCTAAAGAGGTCAAATTGTAAATATTTTTAAAAAAATCATGTTTAGCTATATTTCAACCCCGAATGTTTGCAAGCCCATACGGTCAATTTTGTCCTTACTACTGTCCGTACTCAATATTACACGGTAATAAAAGGATGAGCATGACCATATAGTCATGCGGGGTTTCTATACAACGACTTTGCGTTTTTTTTTTTTTTTTTGATAGGAATAAAAGTTATCCGTGACTTCAACATGGCTTAGAAAATATTTTTTTTATCGGAAAAAAGCTCTCGTCTCTGGAGGGTTAAGTGAAGAATATTTTTCGCAAAACAAGTTTGGCAAGGTTTACTAAAAAAAAATGATGAAAAATTTAAGCCATACTCATATTTTAGTATACATAATGGTAAATACAATCTATTTATAGTATCATAAAAATTATCAAATTTAAAAAATATATTAATGGCATTATTGATTTATGGACAGAATCAAGACAACTTAAAATATATGTATTCTAAATTAAACATCAGGCTAACCTGGCTTTCATTTACCGCTCTCTAAAACCTGCCGCCCTAAGGCAGCTGCCTACTCGCCTATGCCCACGAGACGTTCCCACGCTGTCCACGTGGTCAGGGCCGGCGCCACCATACAGGCGAAATAGGCAACCGCCTAGGGCGTAAATCATAAGGGGGCGCATAAATTGGGTACTAAAATTGTTGAGTATTATTCAAATCAATAACACACAACTACTTACGATAACAATTAATATTGGAACATTATTGAACATCCATTGAAACGTTTTTGACTAGAGAAGTGTAGAATTATTACTAAATATATATTTTTTAATTAAATTATTTAAAATTAATTAAAATTAAATTCAAATGTCCAGTATTGAAGTAACGTTTCAAGACTGTATGCTCGATGGTGCGGCGATGTGCGCGTAATACTAGTATTTTTTTTATATTTTAACACAGAAGGCCGAGCAAACATATGTGTGCATTTTGCTGAGTGTAAGTTTACATAAAAAATCTACAGTATTATATAGAAAATAATATTTCTTTAAATAACGTTTTACCATATAATTTTAATCAGCATTTGATGATTTGGTGACACAAAAATGACGTGAAATTATTTCCATGGAATAATGCATTTTTTTAATTTAAACTTTAAATTTTTGACCAATTATGAATGAAAGAAATTCAGTGTTTTAGAGTAAATTTTCCTATATCCTATGCTATGTATACAGAAAATAAAGTTAATTATTGATAGTCATTATATTCCATTTTAGATGAAACATCTTTGATATGCTATGTGAAAATCCTTAATAAGTTTTAAGCCGTCCGCTAAATTGTCATATCTTTTTTCTAAAGACCTACAATGACACAGACCATAGCAGTCTTATACCAGCACTATAGGGGGCTTTGCACAGAACCATTGTCTCAGATTGACTACATTTGTATCCTTTTAATTCTTTTGTGCACACTTTGTAAGTGATCCGCGTCAACCTCAAATTCAAAGAAATGCTGTATTTGTGAATCTTTTCATTATGTAAAAAAAAATTACCTGCCAAAGGCAATAAATTATGTAATGACATTCAACAAGATGTTATTTTTTGCAAAATTTATGACCCTGCTGTGAAAAAAATGTGACCCAAACCTAGTGAACAAAATATGCTTCATATAATATTACACTATCCATCGGAAATGGGCACCATACAAATATTATAAACACAAACGATTCTCAAAACATTTAATATATTTGTATTATTAAAATATAACAAGAATTGTTGAAAAATATTCGAGAGTTGCGTATTAAGGCTTATATTATAGAAATAATGCTTATTTTCGGTTTTAAAATATCTCAACAAAGCTAAAATAGTGATCGGAGCTGGGATGAGGAGGGGTGGGGGTATCCTGTTACTTTATTTTAAATTAGTGTACCAACTCTTTATTGTATATAATTTACAGTTGTCAAACCTCTTTATATGCAACCCTTAGTTGAGAAACTCTGATTTAATCATATTTTCATATGCAAAAACTATATCGAAAGGTTTTCTGAAACAACTAAAAATATACATCAATCAGGTCAATTGTTATCGTAATTTAAACGTAAGCGCAAAAAAATTGCCATTTGCGCGAAAATTGGCCGGTTCCGCGCATTGTTTGGTAGGTAAATGCGCGGACCTCTGTGTTAATAACTAAATTTATATTTTATAGTAATTGACTTATTATATCAAAATGGATAAGCACTCAAATACTTATGTATTTAAAATATAACTCGAAATTTCCACACGGTAGAATGTCCTAATCTTTATTTTACAACCGATAAAATTGTCTTAGATATTATGTTTGTTTGACGTAGTCTTAGGTAAGAAAATTTCTTCAAATTATAATTATATTGTAATGCGCCATATATTCCAACTGACAGAGGTTATTACTCAGTGAGTAATTTTACTTATTTTCATTTTAACTGAATTAAAACTGAACCACCGATTTCCTAATAAATAAATAATAAATCCACCGAGTGTCGGATCCATGGCATGGTAGACAACGTCGTTGACTTATATGCCGGATCTCACGGGCTTGAATCCTAGTACGAACACCATTGTTTCCTCCCCCCCATGATTCCAGTCTTAAAGTAACGGGGTGTAGCCAGAGTAATTAGGCAACCACTAGTCCTGCCTATCCTTTATATCCATCCTACTATCTTAAAATGAGAGGTTGAGCGACTGAGTGACACACATGAGAGGTTCCACATTAAAAGCGGACATGGATAAAAAGTGACATCACCGGTTTGTGCAATTTCTAAATAAAATGGGTGAAATTTTTAAAAAGGGGGCGCGCAAATGAAATTTGCCTAGGGCGCCAAATAACCTCGCGCCGGCACTGCACGAGGTACGGCACACCCTTTTTCCTATCCAATCCAAGTATTTGAAGTTGTCAGTGACTCATCAATAGCACACCTGGAATCATACTTGGCAAGTCAGATAATATTTTAATTTGAATATGTGAGAAATTAATATAATTCGAACCAATTTACTTATTAGTACCCACCGTGTCCATATCGACTTTGGAAAAGAAAAAGGACGTAGCCCACAATTTTTCTATACAGCTTTTTTTTTGATAATCACAATGCTAACAACTTGATACACGTTCTATCAAAAGAACGTAAGCTGCAAATGCCGAATTAGTTATCTTAATTTAACTTTTAAGTTTTCAAAAAGTTGGTTCTGTCGAAATTGCAAACAGTAAAATAGACTTAAAAGGTTATTCTTAACCCGATTCATTAAATTACTATTAGTTTATGTCAGTTAAACACCAGTTTACAAGTCTTTCTGCACTTTAAGTTTGTGTATATTACATAATTTACCTATGACCCGAAATCATCATAACAGGTTTTTTGCGTCTCCTGTAAAATTTAGTATATGTGGGTTACGTCCTTTTTCCTTTCTACAGTCGATATGGATAAATAAATTTCAACCTCTCAAGTACCCATGCTATTTTTTAAATTAATTATTTGCTTATAACTTTACACTTAATTTTGAAAACGTATTTTAATAATTTTTGACACTTACAAGATGGACACGCTGGGCACATAAGGGTACATTCATATTTTATATAAAATAAAAACACTAGTCTCACAATTTTATTACAAATATGGTGCTCTTTATTCATTACACATAGTATACAATATGATATATTTTAACTCGCGAAATACAGAGGCCTTCATTACATTTTCCGCACTACTCTCTGCTTTTTTTACAATCGAATCCTGCCAACTTCGTTTGCTTTCATTTTTATCTTTTAAACAATTTCTTGGATCCTTGAGTAATATTTTTTTGTGGAAAGATGTGAAATTATAAAAATTTGATATGGTGTTTTGTATTTATTCAAACGGGCCTTACCCAAATCTCCACATTCTTTTTAACACCCTGCAGAAAATCTAATGCAATTTTTACAATCAATTCTCTTTCACGAGTATGACGTATATCTTTAAAACTTGAATAAATAGTTATATAGAAATAAGTAAGAACTGTTGCATAATTTATTAAAATGTACTTGTAAGTGCCCAGCGTTTCCATATGGACCTACTAAACATACCGGGATCTCCACACTTATACCCTATATAAATATAATCATAAAACCTTCTCCGACAAAAAAATAAATATAATTCTTAAAACCACTCACTACTCAAATCTGTGGGCATTCCCATGGGCTTATCCTTTTCGCCAGCAATGGCTTTAAACTCGGTGATAAATTTATTTATTATATAAACACGAAACATCCATCTAGTAAGCGTCAATTCAAGTTCATCCGTGCACTTGAGCGCCTGAAGATGCCGAAAGGCGAAACCAGGGTCGTTTGTGACAAAATCTGTGTGAATGTACATAATTTGAACGATTCAAATTTAATATTGAAATTCCACCAAGCACCTTCAGTCGAAATCTTAAATTATACAAAAAGAATGACAAAAAATAGTAATAATAATCATTAATGGTCAAATATATGTACCTTGCTTGATAGTGAATTTTATAACTTTTCTTAAAATATAGGGGATTGAAAGATCGCAAGAGACAAAGAAAAATGTGGGAAAACTTATGAGTTAAGTTTCACATTCTTAGATTCAGGTTAATTCGAGCATTTGACGTTCGATGAATTGGTTATTCGAGGATCTTGTTATTCGAGCAATTTTCATTCGAGCAATTGCATTCGAGCAATTTGTATTTGAATTTACCGGGAACCTGATTTTCCGCGCCAGTAAATTCCTGATGTTTAACAATGCAAAAAAGTTCCCTCGTTGAGATCAACGGGCTTACAGCTCGTTGTTTTTTAATACAATTGTAAATTGGTAACATCAATTTGCAAGAGATCTTAAAAAAAATAATTATTGTCAGATTATAATTTGTTAATGTTTAATAAGATTTTTAAAAATAAATATGTATTGCGTTTTGGTTGAGATGAGATATTCATTGAACCGAGACCGCTACACTCACCCTAAATAACATCATGGAATAACTGTCATATCACTGAAAATTGTGACAGCTATATACTTGATTTCGATATCAGATTCGATTAACAATTCGCAAAAAAATACATAATGGAAAGGTGTTTTATTTACATTTGGTATTCTTCTTCTTCTTTGGCCATGTTCGCTCCCTATGTGGAGCATATGGCCGCCACGCGGCACCTCCATGTTTCCCTGTCTCCCGCCAATAGCTTTGCTTCCTCCCATGACATGCCAGCATCCCTCAGTTCCGCCGAGTACATCCTATGGATAGTACCCGACGGACGTCCAGCGGAATCCCACCGGTCGAAAGAAGAGGCAGGCAGGATTGAGGCTTTCCGGAGGCGTCCGCAGCACGTGACCCAGCCAGTTCCAACGTCTCTCCATAACCACTGACGTGACGGGACGCTGTCTTGAACGCTCCCTTATCTCTGAATTCCTCACAAAATCAAACCACCTCACCCTCATTATCCGACGCAAGCATCTGTTCTCGAAGCTCAGTATACGGTTTTTCTGAGTCTTCGTCAGGTGCCATGATTCGCAACCGCAAAGCATTACCGGCAGAATGCAAGCGTTGAACAAGTGGCATTTGGTTTTAATCGAGTACAGCTGTGTGTCCCAGACAGTCCGTATTGAGTTGAATGTGGCTCCAGCCATTCCTAAACGAATGGCGAGCTCGTTTTTTGTACTACCATCTTCGGGGATATGTACGCCGAGGTATCTGAAGCTGTCAACCCTCTCGATGATCTGTCCCGCGCTGGTAAGGGTCCTATCAGAGTCATGACAGGTTTGGTTACACATCACATTGGTCTTACTAGTATTAATTTTTAGACCAATGCGACCTGAGTTAGTTCCTAACCCATCATTAGTCTCCTGGATGCCCTCAATGGATTTATCGAACATTACAGCATCATCGGCATATTCAAGGTCACGCAGCTTCAGACCGGGACCAACAGCTACACCTCGATCAGGCGGAATTGACCTGCGAAGTATGAAGTCAAGGATAATAATAAACAGGAACGGTGCAAGTACGCACCCCTGTCTCACTCCGGTTGTGACCCCGAACCATTCGGTATTTGAGTCACCGATTCTCGATACATTTGGTATTAGTGTACTACAATCCTGAAAAATTGTTGTAAAACGTTCACGACGTAAAATCACTGCACATCCATATTGTTAATTTGGCTTTGTAGCGGTGAATTGACGAAATATAATTTATAAATGACGTTTGTTTAAAGATAGATTTTGATTAATGGAATCTATCGATCTCAAAATGACCATTTTTGCGGGAAGCGATTTATATACGTCATTCATATGGTTCAATTTCAATTTCACTATTTGCCTTTTGTATTTGTTTTGTTTGCGATCTTCTTTTTTATTAATTTGTATTTTTTTTTTTTTTTCAGGTTTGCAAGAAATCATTCCACTAAATTTATTATGTCTCCTAATATGAAATTCGTGGTAATGATAGTTGGTTGTCTCATTCAAGTACTATTGACTAACGGTCGGAACATTCGGCCGGATTTGGATTCTGACGAGTCCGAATTTGCAGATGAATGCGACCTATCAAACGGTACTTCTGTGATTGACCCAGAAGGATTGTTCAAATGTGGATCAGGGTTTACAGTCGACGTGGCCATGTTATGTGACGCAGAAGCTGACTGCGTTGATATGGATGACGAAATTGGTTGCGTTGACTGCACGATTCGCTATGATGAAAATGGGTTATACATCAATGACTCCCTGATCTGCATACAAAATCAGTCATACTGTATGTGTGTCCGAGTTGGCTGTTATGAAATTGACGGTGAGAGAATATACAAGCCTGCCATATAAACGGATTCTTCTTTATCATCAGATCAGAGCTGGAGCAACTTTCAATTCACGACGGAAAGTCTGGGACGCTCACAGCTGTACTCGGTCAAAACCAAGCGCCCCCTGTTTAACGTATGCATTACGACAGTGCTATTTTACGGTCGCGAGTCATGGCACATTACAAAACACAGGTTATCGTATACTGTGCTTTGACAACAGATTTCTATGATTTCTCCAAAAATATTATTTTTCTTTTGGATTTTTTTTCAGAGCAGGAACTTTTTTTAATGTGTCAAAAAAATATTAGTCAATTTTCTTTTTTATTATGTTTGGAGTTAGTATCCATTTTACAAATAAGTAAACGAATTTAAAATTGTAACATGATACCGGATTTTATTTTGGAAACATAACATTTGGGAAAAAAACATATTTAATTTTCTGGCTTTCCTCTTCACAAAATCGTTAGTAACGTTATCAACATCTATTTTGGCTGACAGTAAAAGTTTTATTAAAAACATGACTGTTTTTTTTTTATTTTTTTTAGTGTACAGATCGCACAAGTCAAAAGTCGCCACTGGTCAACATGGCATGAAAGTAAATTAAATAAGAAAAAGATTTTTTTTAATAAATTGCAAAAGTATAAGAGTAAGTTAGAGTATTTCAATGTTCCTTCACATCTCTGTTTGCTTAGCAGAAACAGCAACAAAATTTTTAATTCTTCCCAAGCAATGTCATCATGATTTTGTTTTTAGTGTTTTACAAAGAATAAGCATGCGAGGAAAAAATGATGAATTAATTATCGCTTGTATTGATTCTTTATACGAAACATTTTTTGTTTATTACCTCTGAAGTTTTTTTCTATTTCTTAAAAACGCGACCCCCAAAAAGTTGTGTTTAATCATTAAGTCACAAAGCACAAATTAGACGAAAGGAAGCATAATATTGAAATAAAGCTCGCATTGATTCTATATCCAAAACAATTTGTATTTATTTTTCCACCTTTGAAAATTCAAAAAATGCCGCCTCCAAAAAAGTATATATTGTCAGTGGGAGGAAAAAAATATAGTGAAAGTGATATTGCTTACATTGGCTCTGTATACATATCAACCTTTATTTTCATATTACTTTCAAAAATTGTCTGTTCATTTTCGAATCGTTCTAAATCTTTTATTCATAAAAAATCTTAATTTCTTGTTCAATCGTTAAACTTTTAGTGTCTTAAGATTTCTGGCAAAGAGCATTGAATTATCTTAACTAATTTTTTCGTCGTCAAAAATCTGACACATCGTTTTAGGTTGGTCGATTTGCAAGGCAACATGTTCAATTAGTTGTTTTTTTTATCATTTGCTATCTCATACATATGTCTTGATGCTGAACGGAATTGCTCAAAGGGATCACCTGAATAATTGCATTTTCACTCTGATTCATAACTCTTGAAATAGCAAAATCAAAGATTTAGAAATATAACGCGTTTTTCTAGCTTCTGCATTTAATTTGGAAATCTCGTAAGAAACTATCAATGAAACCAGTGTCTCTATTTTTTCACTGAATACTATAAATCCTACTTTTTTGCATGGCTTTTCTTTCATGTCTATGTGTTTTGTATCAAATGGATGGTAGCATTAGTAAAGCAAAACATATTTAACGCACATGAGTTTCATAACATCATGGGGTGATGAAAGAAATTCGTGAACAAGATAGTCAATACAATATTGTCGACACTTACTTTTGGATGCAGCTATTATGGTATCCTTAAATATCATTGAAAAAATAGTAAAAAGTATGTATAATAAATACATTATTTCTGCTGCAATGTATTATTGTCCTACTGTAATATATATGATTTTAATACAAATTTTAGTTCATTAAATTTTGAGTGGCCGTGGCCCCCCTTAAGTCTGCTGTGGCTCCCCAAAACTGATATTTTCTTCTATGGCCCTCGGTTGAGAAACGCTGATCTAGCTCAATAGGGGTTTTAAACATCTCAGTTGAGGTAAGCATTCCTTATCTATTGTTATGTTTCACTGACAAATTTCTGTAAAAATGAACAAATAATTGGTTATAAGCAGCGACCTCTTTTTTTAATAAATAAATTTACCTCAACTAAACGCAATGTTTATTTTTACTAGATTGTATCAATTATACATTCCATTTGTTGCAAATGATTCACTAGATTGTTTTCTTATGATTAGGTGTCGCTGTAGATTGTTTGAATCATCCTAATTGATTATTAAAAACACATTAAGGATAAAGAAACATTTTATTAAAAATATAAAAGTAAATTAATTTAAAGTAATTGAGAATAAAATTAGTAATTAAAGTTCTGTAAAATAAGTGATTAAATAATATGTAGGCTTAGGTTAGGTTTAGTTGGATTGATAAGAGGCAATAGGCAATAGGCAATAGTCAATATACAGCACACTGTTATTAAAAAAAGATTTTTTTCGACAAAATTTTCGTTTTAAAATTCAAGCGAACCATATTTTTTGAATCACATGAATATTTAATAATTCATCATAAATAGCTATTTACTTTCGTAAATAGATGGCGCTGCAATGAAAACGTATGTATACAATTATTGTTCATAGATGTCACTACCATAGATGATGAAAAATGATTAGAGAATTTATGGATTTAAATTTTTGATAATGTCAACTAAAAAGAATACTCATATTTTAACAAATTCAAAGTTAAAATTTTCAATATTATATTTTATAAGAGTGAGAGAAAAAAATACTTTAACTCAATGGCTGCCACAAACGAGATATCTCGTAAAAATTTCGTACTCAACACGCCAAAGACGAATTATCTCGTCAGTAACTAATTAAATTAATAGTGCAAATTGTGGCCGGTCTGCTAGGTAATTACTATTAATTATATACGGCAGCTATAAGGTTAAATCCGATATAGTGACATCTATTAGTGTAGTTTTTCAGACTGTATTGGACATTATTACCCAGGGCCGGCACCAGGATTTCTGGACCCGTGTGCAAGGTACCTTACTTACTTACTTACTTAATGCGTGAATAGTGATAAAAACTTAAGTGCGGCACTTGTGCACCTGTGTAGACCGCACGTGCGCCTGTGTGCGCCGCACACTTCTCACAAGCCACGAGCCGGCCAAGTTCATACATAATTAAATGTTGAAATAGTATCTGTCAAATGGAGAATTCAAAAAGGAAAATAATAGTGTTATTGATGTATTTGATTTTGCTTAAGGTTTAATAAAATTTAAAAAAACAAATAGTTGAATTTGGTTATTATGAATTTTTTTTTTATAAATCACTGGTTAAGCACGCCATCGGCTCCTTGCTATTTTTTTTTACAGATGAATTTTACTACAATATAATAATAAGAAATGCTCAACTCAACTGAGATGTTTTGAACTTTTTATTAAGCTAAATTCTATCAATATTTTCACCAATGTTTTATAAAAAATGCCATTTAATAATTTGTCTTAATTTTAGGTGTCGCTGTATATCGTGACACTCACCCTTAAGGGCTGAAATGGAAACAAGATATCGTTTGAAAAATTGTCAGGTCTTAATATTTCGGGAGCATGAAATAACAAGTCATTTTCTATTTCAATTGTTTATTCAATACACCCAAAGAGCGAAGAAACATTATACTAAAGAATAAAATAACAAAATACTTAATTGAGCATCTGAGAGGTGACGTGAGCCTAGTGGTATTTTAGGAGAAAATTGATCAGATGCGTTTCAACATTCTACACGTTTAAAAGTATTGTAAAAGTAAATACACACAGCAAAAATAAAAATATACAATCCACAAAAACAGCAAGTAAAAACTTGATTGTATTTAAAATCACAATGGAAAAGTTTCATCATTTTAATGTTTGGCTCACTTCACTTTTCGATGGCTCATTTGAAGCTGTGAAGACAATAATTAGATACTTTTACCTACAAAAGTTAGGCTTTTTTATTTGTATTTTCTGTTGAATTTATACGAAAATAAAGTCTTAAACAAACAATGAATAATATAATTCAAAACTAATGGTTTAATGATATTAGAGTTAATTTCACTCCTCCCTTTATAAGAGTGCAAAAAAATAGTAAATTAATCATTAATATTGAAGTTTTCTTTGGAGAATCTAATGCCTAATAGATAATAAAAAAACGATACCGTTTTATTAAATATGTATAGTTTGTTTAATTTATGTTTTAAGCAACATGCTCACAAACACATATCCATTATTTTCCTTGTCGATTTTAAATAAAAATAATCACTGTACAGGTAGTCCTCGACATACGACCGAGATACGTTCCTGAGCTTTGGTCGTATGTCGAATTTCATACAAAATATTATGTCGTCGCTGCACACCAATTATGGTATATGTGACGCAGTGGCGGATCCAGAAATTTTCCCAGGGGAGGCATTCAATTTGAAATTAACATGATAATAATACATTAAAAAGTAGATGATTTAAAAATAATATATCTACACCCAATCCTTTCTTACGCGATTTTGAATTCAAGTGATTTTTTTGGACGGCACCGTTACTGTTTTTTATTCGATGTTTTCGATTTTATTTTACAGAAGCTTTACAGAAGCTTTTTCACATAAGAGTTTTACCCTGCGCAAAAGCATGTCATGCAATACAATGCATTTATTATATTCGTTGAATAGTTTCCCAGTCATAAATTTTAGAGAGCTTCTCTGTCAAATAAATGCACTCCAGACGTGTAAATATTTTAATTACAAGATAATAAATACGAACCGAATATAGAAATATTTTTTTTTTCAAAAAGCCATTTATATGGTGATGTTTTAGGCAGGTACCAAATAAACAGCTGCATTTAAAAATAAAACATTTTACACTTTTTATATTTACGTATTCAAAAAAAAAAACAGTTACAATGTTGGGTCAACAAAACAAAACCAATGGAATAATTCGTAACCAAAAGTGACAACAGCGAATAACTCCTGTAAGTGAATACAATTATTAATGTATACATAATATGTATCTTTTTCTCATCGTATTTTTATAATCAAAAGAAATTCAATTTTATATGTAAAAAAATATTTTTTGCGCGATTTGGAGAACAATTTTTTTTTCATACATTTTTCACACTTTTTACGCGATATTTTGATTATTGGAACCGATTTATCAATTATATGAAAGTGAAGTTTTCTCACAGCGTTTTTGTTTACGCGCCACTTTCTGGAAATAGTGTATCGCGTAAAAAAAGGATTGGTTGTATATAAAAATAATCAATACATAATTAAGAATGTATTCTATAAAACATATTTAGTAAAATAAACAATTCAAGATCCCATTTACCAATTAAGTTTTAATAAATTAGAAAAATGAAAAATAAATTCTCCCAAGGCGAGGGGGGCATGCCCCCCCCCTCCTTGGATCCGCTAATGATGTGACGATTTTATGAAAATTCGCAAAGATTTTAAAGTTGAATCTTATACGAGAAAACTCGATGAGAATTTTATTGTAAGTCACTCGAGATAAACTCGAGGTAAATTGGCATCACAAACACCCACGTCAAGCAAAGTCTATGGTAATAAGATTTTCATACAAATTAAAAGTGATGCATAAAAATTCTTTATGTAGTCAGAAAATAGCAAAAGAGAATCTCCTGCACATATTTCACAGTTTTTGGCCAAGGCCAAAACTTGGTCGGAGAAAACACCATATTTCCTGGGCTTAGTAGCAACGTCTGCCATAAAACATTATCTTCAGGAAAGCACGGCAATCTTGAATAAGAATCAAGGACATGAAATATATATATATTTTTTAGTAAGTCAGCTGTCTGCAATGGTGCCCCGTGATCCAATTCAAATTTTTTCGGTCGTAAGTGCGGATCGTCGTATGTCGAACCGTCGTAAGTCGGGGACTACCTGTATTAAAGTTTAGCGTTTCTAAAAATAACAATTTAATTTATTTAAATGTAATAAATCAATGATATAAGACTTTTTTACATTTTGATGCATTAATTTATATATAATACAATTGTTTATATACTGTTGGTAGGTATTTCAGCATTGCGTTATCGTCAAAACTATACTGATCTTTAATAATCAAG